>OX403622.1:11988239-12620239 GCA_948107755.1 Campoletis raptor
CCCCACCGAGTTTATGGGCAACATTTTCAATGTTAAAGTGCACAATTAGTACGTACGATCATATTGATATTGGTCGCTATAACAAATTGATGGCGTTTTTGAAAAAAAATAGTTTGGGCTATCGGCCAAAAAAATCGCAAGTTTTTTCACAAGAAAACGTTTCGAAGTTTTTAAACGAAGCGCCTGATGATATATATTTATGTGAAAAGGTGAGTAAAACTTGAATAATATACATTCTTAACGAAGTTGAAGCGTCATAATGATAATAGTACATCCAAAGTAAAGACAAAATCGTCCGATACAATTTTTCCAAGATAATTTTTTGAAGTTTTTCGTGAATCTTCTTGAGCATTGTGTTATAATGTGTAAAAAATTTGCACCTTCTAGTAATCGAGATATTCAGTGTTTAAAATCGCAACATTAACATGAGATCTTGTGAGAAGTTACGAAAAAAGACGATTTTTCACAACAATTAACTTGATTTCTAGACGGTAAAACTTTCACAAATTTTACCTACAGTTGGGTATTATTGTTAAGAAGGCTCATAAAAATTTTAAACAATTAAACTTGGAATTCGCCTAACGCTCCAACCTCCTTAAATCCATGCTGTTACTCGGATTATTCATTGCTAAAAATAATGGTCAGGTAGCTCTTATCTTCGGAATTTCTGGGGCATTACGACGAGAAGAGTTCGTGAATATCACCGTCGGTGACGTTAAAAAAGTGGAAGACGATGTCCTTCTCGTTCAAGTTCCTAAAACAAAAAACTACGTCCCAAGGTCTTTTACCATCACAAATGACCTCTTCCACTTCTGCTGGAAATATTTCCAAGCAAGACCGAAAAATTGTTCCGTTGATAGATTTTTTCTTCGGTACGCAAAAGGCATATGCTTCCAACAACCCATTGGAATAAATAAATTCGGATTGATACCAAGGATAATCGCCGAATATCTAAACCTGCCCGATCCGCATAATTTCACGGGACACAGTTTTCGTAGAACTTCGGCGACTCTTTTAGTTGACGCTGGTGCTGACATAACCACGTTGCAGCGACACGGAGGGTGGAAATCGGCGACGGTTGCCTTCGGGTACATTGCCGACTCCGTTAAAAATAAAAAACGGATTTGTAACCAAATTACAGATGGCATGGAGATAAAGAAACGAACGAAAGGAACTGTTGAACCAGAGCAAGAACCATCAATTTCTGGGGTTAACGTGGGTAAAAGCGCCGTAAATGAAGATAGTGCCGCTTCAACCTCGAGAGTTCCTACATTTCCATCAAAAGAAAAAAACCTAATATCTAATAGTGATACTACGAGTCTGCTAGGAAATTGTATGAGTTCCGGCATATCTACTCCTCCAACTTCAAAGGCGAACACGCTCCAACCAAAGAAGCCAGTAGGGGCATATTTTTATCACCCGGACATAGGCTTGTATTCCCAAAATTTTACTGAAGAGGAGGCCCCTAGGCTGAATTATACTTTTAACAATTGTAATATAACAATAAATGGCCCTAGCGGCAATCTTGCATTCAATAATTGCAATGTCACGCGAATATATAACACTGAAAGTAAGGCCGTGCAAACCGACGAAAGCGGTTAAAAAAAATCGTTAAAATTTGTTAAATTAGTGTTTCAATTACATGTGTTTGAATAATTAATGTTATACCCTTTGTTTCACCAATTTTTGTGTACATTACATAATAAACGTATATGGATTATCGAAAATATTATTGACTCGCGAAGCCCGTTGAGATTATGATTGTGTGGAATTTTGACGTAACTTGAAAGATCATAATCGTTTCCTTTGGGAGGCTGCGGCCCTCCCCCGCCCGCGCTTGGGGCGGGTTTATGTCACATGTGCTATAAAATAGTATACGATACTCGTGACTTAAGTTACTCTATTAATGCACGGCGTTTAGCACCCTCGCTGCGCTCGGGCGCTAACTTCACGCCGTGCAGTAATAGACAACTTAAGTCACACGTATCGTAATATACTATTTTTCGGGATTCCTATCGCGCAAAACCTGCGTGTCATGCTCGAAGATAAAACGTGCTCAGATTTTGTGATAGTTTGTATCTTACCTTCTGTAATATCATACGGTGCAACGTATCCATACAGATCTTTAGTGTATAACAAGAATCGGAGTTGAAGTTTTTGACGAAAAACGGTGGAGCCATGTTGCCGGGTTGAAGTACAAACTTTTTTCGAAAAATTTCATGTTTCTTTGTGTTACTGTTTGAATGTTGAAAAATTGGCAATAAGATCGGAACACAATGGTGTGTCAAACGCGAGATTCGCGTCGTGCCACTCAATTGTCAATGAACTCGTGAACAGTAGTGTCATTTGGTTACTTTTTAGGCTTTTTATTATTATTTTTTTTTTAATATTAGACGCCAAATGAAGTGACTTACGTAAGTAGAAAATTAAAGAGTACAAGAGAATGTGTAGGTTTGTGTGTGTGTGTGTGTGTGTGTGTGTGTGTGTGTGTGCTTATTTTTGTATACGTACGAGAGAAAGAGATAAAATGAGGCGAAGAGCGAAGCGCTTTAACCGATGCCAACGCCATTTTGGTATCACTTGGCAAACGACCAAATGAAACTTCGCTGCAAAATGAAGCAGATAAAATAGTAGAGGTATTTACACGCTGCCATTTATATGTGCATACATATATGCACATATGCACACCTTCATCGAGAAATCACACGTTTTCTGATGATGTCATCATACCGACACGCCTCTTATACCCTGTAAAACACGGTGACACTTATATCTAGATAAAACCTACAAACATTATTATCGCACACCCTCTATATTTTCATCTCTTTCTCTCGATTTTCCTCGTCACTTTTCCTGAAGACTTTTACATTATTAACGCGACAATACAAATCTCAAGATCCCTTCCTTTTTATTGGATTTCTTGTTATCAACGTATCTTTACAATATTCTCATATAATCGAATAAAATCGTTACACGCTGTATCGTAACCTGTAAGTACGCCAAAAGAATTTCTCGATTTACGATTCTTCTTATACACTCTTTCCTCCTCTTCAACTTTGTTTATTTTCGTTTGATCGATGCGGTTAAAATGTTGCGTCGATTAGGCGATTTAGATTTTTCATCCGTTTATTAACTCTCCCTTCTTTACTCTCTCGTACAGTGTTATTGTAATGAGTATCGATAATTAGTTTTACTTAAATCCTCAATAGTCATGAATCAGTTAGAATTTGTCTTTGGTATTAAAAAAAAAAAGAAGGAAAAACAATAATTAAAATCACTTTTCGTATTTTACGTGCTCTCATACATACAGTCAATATCGTTGAAGTGTCGAATTGGGCGTTTCACAATGAACTCGGAGTAAAAGCTCGCGAGTTCGATCACGCAATTATAAGAATAACATACACTTACGTATCTAACTAATACCAGTTTCGATGATACACATTATTTCATAAACGACAAGATCAATCGTGTACAATCGTAAGATAATTTTTCATTAATTAATCTATTAATATATCGACCCCACAATGGCACGTATAAACATAGCAATTAAAATAATGTTTTTTTTTAACACAATTAAACATGACATCTTATTGCATAAAACGCACAATGTCTAAAATGGATAAAGTACCACTGTAGGATCCATCAGTCATAAACATTACGCTTCCACTCATTTTATTTGAGCCGTACACAGAATGTTCATTTTTTGTCGTAAATTTTCGACCTCAAACACATGTAAACACTCTTTGCAAACTCTACACGCTTTTCAAATGCATTTACACTTTGAGCTTTGAATATTTATTATAATACAATATAATGCTATAACTTAACTTCATCAGCGTTTCTTCGATTACCCAATAATTTTCGTGCATACTTTTACCACATGACTTAACGCGTCGTTTTCGCTGTTCACCGATCATGGCTATCGAAGCACCATTAATTATACTTTTCCATTCATATGTTCAAGAATACGGGCTGAAACGCAACATTGATCTTCGCGTGAAGGGACAACGTGAAAGAGGAAGAGACTCATAAAGTTACCTATTGAGCACTGTTCCAACCGTATATAAATCCTGGGACGAGGCACACGAAGCTGGAAAGGGGCGTAGAGTTTGGGTGATTTGATACTACCACCAGCAAGTCGCAGCAGAGTATATCTTTGGTATCGGTCAGAGGTCAATCGAGCATCCCAAAGGGGTCGTCGTCCTCCGGCCAGTGTCATTCTGTCCTGTCTGACTGCTAAGCTTGTTACACAGTGACCCGTTCATCCTCTTTCTCTTCTCTGTTCTCCTTGTCTCGCCTGTCTTCCTCCATCATTTCCGTTCATCGTTGGGTTCAGAACTGGAGTAGCTCATAGTCCATTCCAACGTAAACGCGTTGTCGCAGATGTTAACTACGCTATGTTCGGAATAATCTTTCCACTGGATTGGTGAATGGTGACTGTTCCACTTATCTTTTCATCCATACCTTGCATTTCTAGTCATCCACTATTCGTTGAGTACCAACTGATTTGACGTAACAATAACCCGTTTTTCGCATGTAATGTAAGCAGCGAGCAGCAGCGTCAACGAGCCGGAAATACCCTTGTGTTATTTCCTCTTCCGTTTGCTTCACTTTCACGTAGGACTTAATCTTTGATGCCATATTATGCATTTCTCTATCATCGTTACAGCTCGGTGAATGATGAAACGTAATACAACAGAGACGAACTTTAATGTGTCTCGGTGTCCTCTAAACTCATAACGCGTTATTGTTACCTTTGTTCAACCGTATAGTTTATATGCCAGGATGGCTATATGTGGAGAGAAAGCCTAATCACGTTTCCTTTCTCTCAGATAATCCATCCACAATTTGCACTGCATATAATTCTCGAACGAGAACAACACGACACGTACTCATCAGTGAGCTAACCCTCGTGGCACATGTTCTCTCACGATTGACCGATAATGGCAGCACTCGTAGAAAATGGAGAGAAAAGGCCTGTACACCATGAAAGGCGGCGAAACGAACACGCTAAAGTTGAACGCTCACGAAGTCATATTATTGCACTCTCGGTCTTATCATTGTTTATATTCCCTTGAGATCGAAGATTTTCACGTTAAAGTTCAACACATGCCACTCATGCCACGGTATTTGATGCCGTAACACATCATCGTACTGGGTAAACGTGGAAAGCCGAATTTTTTAGCACGTCCAAATATATTCTGCTGAGATATGAATATCCCTATTGAAACATTCCATAGAAGAAACAGAGGATTATCAGCGGGTTTTTGGACGTCCTTCCTGGTCTCAAACATCCATGGCATCACCGACGTAACCCTCGTCAGGGCTCTCGGGATGATCAGGAGGTCTAGCACCCTCCGCTCTGGCTGCCACGGCGGCCGCAGCTTCACGGGCTGTCTTGCTCATCAAGGATCTCGGTGACAGCGGTGTTGGTTCACCCCGGTAAGCGGCCGGTGGTGATGGAATGAAGGGTGCGTCAGGCATTGCGGTCGGTGACACCGGCGAGACCGGCAGTTGAATCGATTGTACCGTAGGCAGTGGCTTGACGACGGGTTGATGAACCGGATAGGGATAACCCTCTGCGGTGTATCTGGTATCGCTGCGTGGTAATACTGGCTCGTAAGCGTTTGTACGAGCTAGAAACTCAGCCTCACGAGTATAACGTGCTGGTGGTGCCGCTGCCGAGCCCTCAGGAATCCGTTGTCTCAAACGGGGCAGTGTGCTTGAAGTGTTAAACGGTATCTTTGGTAAACCAAAGTTCAGTGGGTAACCATCCTTATCCAGATAGCTCAACTGTGATAACGTCGGACGGGAATCAGACTGGATTTGGTACCTGCTAGGTTCGTAATTGAGGATTTGCGGTGACTGCTGCTGCTGCTGCTGCTGCTGTTGCTGATGATGCTGATGTTGTTGTCGTTGCTGTTGTTCACCTATACCAACACCACTCAACGAGACCCCCAACTGATGCTGATGATACAAACCATATGAATCTCCCGAACCTGTCGCTACGTTGACTCCGCTTTCCGTGACCTCGTTTATTAGATCCGGTTCTGTAAGATACTTCGGTACAGGATACGAGCGTTCCATCGTTACGCGACGTTCCAGTGATGCCGTTCTTCCTATGATGTCACGCTCACTGTACATCACCTGCTGCTGATGATCGAAGCTCAGACTTCCGCCACCACCAACAACACTACCACCAATACCGACGATGCCACCGACACCTATACCAACACCATTACCACCGTTGTTTGTGCTTTTTCGCGGTAAAGTTGCACAAGTGTCCTTCGATATTGGCGTCACCACTTTACTTTGAGATACCAACGATTTTGCATTTCTCTTCTGATCCCTACGTCGCTTAGTACAAAACAAAACACTACCAATGACACACCCCAATGCCAGCAAAGTACCAACTAGAGCACCAGCGGCAACCGCTGCAACGTAGCCGGTTCCTGGATGATCAAACGGTGGCTCCGGTGTACTTTTCTCTTGAAAACGCACTCGCAGCGACAAATTAGCTTCTACCGAACCAGCTGTATTTTCTGCTACGCACGTGTATGTTCCTTCGTCACTCTTCTCAATACCATAGACGTAAAGAACACTTGTGATATTTTTTTGATCACGCTCTTTGTGTATGTATCTGTAATCATATAAAAAGCGTGGTACAAATACATTAATGTTCACACCGAGCGTCTTAGCTACCAGTAAGACCTCTGGATAATCATTCTCCATGATTGACGAGCAACAAGAACAAGTTATCATCTTCCGGGAACTTTTTAACCTCGTTACGCTTTCAACTTAAAATTTCTTCTGATCTTTAAAATTGGTTTAACAAAGTTGGTAATTGAACCCGTCATTTTTGCTCTTAAAAAATTGACAGCAGCTTTCAAGCTCCGTTCACCATTAACGAAATAGTATTTAAGCCCATCATGCTGCGTGAAATGATTGATGAACGGTAAAAATATTTGGTACCGAAGTTTCCTAGCGATCCCGGAGATTAAAGACGCTGAAGCAAAGTGTTATTTCTCCATTCTGCAGCGAGAACCGAGGTGGTCTTAAAGGAAAAAGAAAAAAAACTGGAATCCGCAAAAAACGGGGAAGAAACTAGAAAATCGTTGGAAAGTTCTTCGAACCAAGAGAGCTGAGGGGTTTTTCTGGGATAGCCCGAAGCCGGATCGAGAGTGAAAACGTCTAATGGCTGAACATGAACGAAGACTCGGACGTCGGGAGCAGCCCCGCTGAGCCAGCGTAACATCGTCCATTCTTTTCCCTTCTCCGTTATACAGCCACAAGCCGCGCGTGGCACATCCTGGGGTTCGTCGGAACGATCGCGATAAGAAGAATAAAAAAACTTAATGTTTCTCTTTGTCGAAAGAGCAGAGAGGGGGAGGGTTTGAGTTGGTAGTAGGGGGATCGACCTAATCCCCAGACTGGGGCGCAGGATTTCGATGTCCGCTTTCTTACTTCGAGAGAGATAAAGTGCAACGTAATGGCTTAAGGAAAATGGAATCCCTCGAACAAAAATGTACTCTCTTCTTTCTGACCGTATAATAATACGTCAGCTTGAACAAAAAAAAATTAATGGAAAGCTGCTGTCAATTTAGTTGTTATGAAATAGTGAAATATTATGAATGCGCATAAGAATAATCACGATTGAAATTTACCTCGCGTAGGTTGCTGTTGATGCGGCAAACGAGTCATTCTCATTTTGTGGTTTGCACAATTCTCCGTTGAACCACCATGTGACCTTGGCTACAGGTACGGCATAAACGTCACATCTCAAAGTCACGTTTGCGCCTTCGTCCATATCCACACGGTCCTTGAGGGTTATTTCTGGTAAGCACGCGAGATCGTTGAGTTTGACAGTTTTGATGGTGCGTCCCTCAAGTCTCGGAGGTGCTTTACAAACAGGATCAGACTCTTGCGGTGCTGCTGGCGCAGATTCGGTGAGCCACGACTGCAAAGGTCGCAATAGACAGCTGCATACCCACGGATTGTTGTGCAACGTGAGGCCGTGAAGATTACCACCGAGTGGCAGCGTCATGTCAGGTACGTGAGCTAGCATGTTACCATCAAGTCTCAGCCACTCGAGTGAACGGAGACCATTAAAAGCTCCCTGCTCAATATGAACCAATCGGCATTGGCTCATCTCAAGATTCGTCAATTGATCAAGAGGATGGAAAGCGTCTCGGCGAATTTCACGTATGGGATTGCCATTGAGAATTAGCCTCATGAGGCCAGAGCATGACTCAAATGTGTCCGATGGCACGTCCTTGATTAGATTACCAGCGAGATCGAGCTCAACGAGGCCTGATAGACCATCAAGGGCTTGCGGGGCTACTTCACTTATATGCGACTTGCTAAGATAGAGCCTTTGCAAATTCGTCAGACCAAGGGCATGAAAACACTGTGAAGGCAAACGTACCAAGTGATTGCTGGATAGATCGAGGACTTGTGTCTCCTCACGAGCACCCTGGGGGAGACCGATAAGGCTGCGGTTCGCGCATTCGACCCACTCTTTACCAGCTTTCCACTTGCACGAACAACGATCCGGACATGCACCGACAAACGTTACGAGAGTCACCCAACCGAGCAAAATGCTCAAAAGCGCTCCTCTTCGCCACCACGCCCAACCCCTCGAACTCAACATCACGACTCGGTTGTCTTAACATTCGAACGATTCGACGGTTTTGTCGAATTAATCACCGCACTAATCGTTATATCACGATAGCAACACATTTATTGTTTAAGTTTGCTTAGACGTTTTTTTGTTAACACGTTTTATCATTAACCATTGTCACTAAGTTCTCACAAATCCAATATTTTAACACGTGTACACCCACGTATACGTTATATGTTCCCGTAAATCGGAGCTCCGATTCTGAATGCAGTCGTCAATATTCACAACTTTTGTAGTGAAAAGTATATACACTCTTCCACTTCACTCGGCTACATAAAAATTGTCCTCTTACCCCTCTTTGACGATTTCCCTACGAAGCTGATGGGTTCAGCCACTATTCACGATAGTTATCGCCGTCACCTCTTTCCCAACCTCAGCCACCTTTCGTCATACGAGAGTACCGTTCATCCTGTTACTCCTACGACTAGAGAGGCGCCACCGCAAACCACAACACGTCACCGACTGAATTGATTTCACGATACCGGGATCCATAGAGACTCGAGCGTATGCTTTTTATCCATTGGATGTTCATATCTGCAAAGATAAAATATTACGGCGTTAAAAAATTTTAAGATCAAAATACCAAAATGACACCGCTGAAATAATAAAATATGAATAAATGTTTGTTGATAATAATTTCAGATTTTTCCAGCATAAGGTCGACGTGGATATTTTTATATGTGAACGTGAAAACAGGACGTATCATGCCCACACGTCTAAACTCAAATAAGATAGCATAGAATCTTAATTTTGGCGACTGTCAGTTGGCAATCGTAGCTTGATTGTAACTTTTATGATGCATACCCTTTCTTGGAGGAAGAAAGTTGATAAAGGAACGGTATCGCCCCAGAATTCAATTTTATTCTCGATTCAATATGAATGCCCAGTATATACAGTCACTTTTTGTTGGAATCTGTTGCGATATTCACTCAATAGAATGTAAAATAATTGACTTCCAGAAGGTCAATATTTCAACGTATGAAAGGACTTCTCTCATATATCAGTAGGAAGTTTCGATTCATTTCAGCGATACATGCAAGTCTCCTTTAGTGCAGAGGTTTGTTGAAGTTTCAAGAAGAACTAGAGAAGCAGCCGTAGGAGTGTTTCTCTCGCTACAATCTCGTACCACATACCGGACTTTTCGCAATAAGTTGAGGGTCGTCCGTGAGCAACTCGTAAGCACGACTGAACGATAAACTTAAACCACTCTGTCGATGCAACCTATGGTGTACACGGTGCTTGCAACCTCACGCATTGCCCTATGCATCTTTGTCTGTCTTTCTCCATCAGCATGAGTACAGTTCTGTACGATATTTGGTAAGCTAAACATCGTTCAGTCAATGCTGGAAGTAAATCAGTTGAGCAGAAATGAGCTATAGGATGTACATAGAACTTGGCGAGTTTACACTCCCTAGCAAGTAGAGTTGAACGAAATGTTCCATGAGTTTTGCTATACAAATACATATAGACGCATAGGTACGTCCATGTATGTGTATTTATTGCAAATGTGTGTTATTTTATATTAATATACATAGCCGTTGTTTCCTTTTTTGCCCCTTCCTCGAAACTCAGACTTCTCGAATCTTGCAAAGCCTCATCTTTATACTTAATTCCCATGCCAATAATTCGTGTGCAAGTGAAAACTGAAAATTTCAGCTACCAGGATAAACCTCTCAAGAAGCAAAGTTCGCAAAACTTGTACAGCATTTCCCCTCGTGGAAATCAAAGAAAATATGAACGTCTTGATGTTGTGCTGGGATTAATCATAACTTTATCTTCTACTGAGAGAAAATAAAAAGGTCCCCGTGGAATGCATGTCATTTCTGTGCAATAATGGTGATGTGCTGGTGTAACACATTCACAAGAAAACTTTGATGCAAAACATAAGTAAAAATTCCAGTTTTCTTCTGTTACTCGTTTCCTCTTTAAAACTATTCTCACCACAACTCACTATTCATTTTAAACTAGAACTTATAAAGGCGAGCACCAAAGTGCTTACCAACATCCATTCTGTTATGTGCAGACCGAAAAAATAATAGGCTGTTTTTCCGTTCTCTCTCCCTATCACTCACGCCCTCTTGTTAGTAACCTCAGAGCGGATGGCAACGTTTAATCTTTTTTATTAGAAATCGTAAACACCCTCATTGAGGGAAACTTCGTGCTACTCTAGTTAGAAACAATGAAACATAAATGGCAGCCAGTTTTTCCAACAATAGCTACGAAAACCGATAAACGAGGGACTACTCCGAAGATATCACGATGGTATCCACTGTAATTCGTGAGAAAAAATTAAGCCCGAAGTACATATCGTAATTGGCAACTACAATTACTAAAATATTTAGAGTTATTTAAGGACTAGATAATTCTCGACTTCAGACCCAATCAATGTACTCGAAAGTACAGAATCTAGAAATAAATCTGCACGAAAAGTGATTTATTCAATTCTACACATGTGTTTAATAAAAGCGTTATTGCGTTTGTTTTTCAAAGGAATCGATAAGTTGATAAAACGTGGGATAATCCCTACTGAGAGCGAACTAAATAAAGATAAAAGTTTAGCTACAGTGTCGTACGAAAATTACAGAGTATGAAGTTCCGATCGGGGCTATAAAAGTTACACGGGAGCCGGATGCTGTTGGCGGTACGTGGTTCGAGTGGCAATCACCGATAGCGTCCACGATAGATACAACAGAGAACTACGCCGTTATCACGTTTCACATGATATAGGGGGATAAACAGTCCAGTGATTGGCTCTTTAAGTAACCCCAGTCTCAATTTAAAAGGAAAGAAGAAGGGTGGATGAAAAAATAAATAAAAGACGAAAATTCACTGGATTTTCAATCGCTTCGAACTTCATAGCGGAATAGTTAAGGCTTAATTGAAAGAAAATTATTGAATATTTATCGTGTTGTTATTGTTATATATTAACATGTATAACTAATTAATTAAAAGATCATTATTTCATAGCAACGATTTTCGAATTCTTATTATTATACTCAGCGAAATAATGTTTTCACGATGATTCATTGGAACGATCATTCCAATGAGTTCCTGCTCGGAATAGTGCTCATTCACGTAAAAGATTCGCCACAAGGGACGAGCAACATCTGGGCTTAGACGAGAATGATGTAAAACGTAACGATTTCAGTCCCATTTTTTCCCTTCCGATTCCCAAGGACGTTAGCTATACACTAGTTAAGGTATAACGTATCTTGGTTAAGGATCGATATCGTCGTTGAGCTCTTCGCAACCAAGAAACTCTCTCTAGGATTACTGCAATTCATTACAGAGATTAATCCCTCGACAGGGCTTTAACACTCGAACGATCCGTCTCCCTCGCTCTCTCTTTCTCTCACTCACTCTTATTCGCTGGAGAGAAAAATACCAGCTTGGATCTTCAGCCCCTTCGTCCTCCATGACTTAAACCAGTCAGTCCTAGGCTAATTTTTGGTCGCTACAGCTACATCAAATAGGCAAAAACATCATAATGAGAGCTTGGGGAAAAGATGATAATCCATCGTCAAAAGTAGCGCAGAGTATTTCTTCAAATAAAAACCCTCTTCGAATTAAAATTCTCTGGATAAAGTGTAAAGTGTAATAGAACATACAAAATTCATCTTGAATCATTCTCCATTTGGAATAACCACTTTAATTATTTTATATATACAACAAAAAATTGTACATGATAAAATTTCAAAGTGAATATATTATAGTTGCTGTACAATTATACTGCCGAAGGGAAAAAGAGATGTACGTAATGATGTGAATTATTAAAAATGCAAGATGTTGATGCGAACTTTGGTATGGCTCGTCTGATCAGCAGAACTCCGAGAATTCTGAGAGGATAAAGGAAAGCTCGTTATATCGCAACACGGCGAAAAGCAGTTTTTATTTCTTCTTTTTTTTTCGTTAATCAGCAACCAAAAGAATATATACATCATAAAATTACATTCTCCCATGAAATATAAAAAGAATTGCTGCAGGATTTGTGACAGTCTCAGAGAGTAGACTCTTTTATCTTTCTACCCCTCTTTTATCTTATTCTCGGTTGTATGTCGTCAAACCTAGCTCTGTATCCGCTCTCCCTCCCTCCCCTCACTCTTTCTCTCTCTTTCTCTGCCTGTCCATCATTCTTTTATTCTTAGTCGTTCACTCTCTTCCGTCGTTCTCACACGCTCCTTGACTGCGGAGCCTCGACCTCACTCTCTTTTCCGACCCCTTTTTCCCAGTTTCCTTTCAGCATAGTTCGTCTCTTTCATTCATCGATCCGCGTGAGCCCAGAGACGAGGCTAAATCGGGTGGGCATGCCACTCTGTTCTCTCGCTTCGCGAAAGATCGCTGCGTCTCAAATTCGCGTTTTCCTTCCTCAGCCTCTTGCCTCAGTCCTCTTTTCCACTTGTGCTCGGCCCTTAGTCTCTTCTATTCCTTCTTTCTCTCTTTTTGGCTTGTATATACGAAATGCTATCCACTAGCCGAATCTCCTTCGGTTATATACGTTCTACTCTTGCCGAGAAAACTTGCCAGGGATTCAACATCCCGTGGAACGCAGAGCGTTACGCTCTGCTGCCTGTATATCGACATCTCTGCATTTACCAATCCTCTTCTATATAGCTCTCGATTCTCTATCCTCTGTACCGAGTTGTGAATCCAAAAGAGATACGCTTTCTACGAATCAGCCTCCGCTGTTTTTTTTTTGTCCTTCTTTTTCAGGAACGAGCTTTTCAACGATTGCCCATTTGCTTCATTCTTCTATATCCCGACTCCACATTCCCCTTTTTTTCATCTCCCCTTCTCTCCCTCTCTCTCTCTCTCTCTCTTGATTTCTTTGATGTTTCTCGACAACGAGAACCATCCCCATTTTCTATTGAATCAAAATCCTAAGCGAGTAGCGACTTTAACTCAACGAAACTTTTTGTAACCGCACGATTCAATTTCTTCGATTTTCTCATTGTTATTCAATTCTATTTAATTACTGATGCTAATGCAAACAACATCAACGTCATTTCGTTGCCGATTTTGTCCGTAAGACGCAATGGGGGAAAGTGATATGATTCCAAACAAGGAGTAAACCCGATTGCCACAATATTTCTATGTTTCAAAGCCCCCTCTTCCACGTGATTTGACACGTTTGGCAGCTCCATCGATCTTTACTATATTCCCGTGGTTTCCGACGGAGCACGAGTTCTCATATTTATTCAAGGTGGTAGTTACGCCGAAACGTTCATCTACAGATTTAATAAAAAAATTCGGGTTAAATTCAAGGCACCATTATTGTCCCTTGAATATTCGATATTGTTAAGCTTATTTTTTTGTTTTCTATTCACAAAAGTGATATAAAAAATCTTACATACTAAAATATTATCTACAATAAGGGGTGCCATACGAAGCTCTTCGACGATTGCCTATTTCTTTGGAGGCCGCACTACCCACCCTTTGAAATATCCCTCCTCGATCAATTACACGCTCACGCATGGCGGACGAGGCTGAAGAAAATTTAAGAATGAGGGTTGAAGAAAGAAGAGAGAGAAATTGAGGGAGAGAAGAGAGAGCCAATTTCTCGGCGTAATTCGCTCCGTCGGACCATAAAATTGCCGAACGCCAGAATCGATTAGTTAAGCGAGAAACAGGGAGAGAGAGAAAGCTGACCTTGCGAGTCCCGAAAATCCCATTCGCAAACTCTGACATGGCCTGACAACGACTTTGCGGCACGATCTTATACACTTTATATAATATCACCTCCATGTATTACTTTCATACATACTTTATACGCTACATATTTACCTTCCACGTGTCCCTCAAAATATATAAATGTAAATATATAAAAGCACACTAGAAAATGGTCATACTGTAGCTTTATATAATGTAATGCTGCGCCCAAGTATTTCAAGCAGAGGGTTGTTTTTCATGTACAAATGAACATCTATATATATTTGCTGATGATTATGTATATACGGTGTTTATTATATATCAGGCAATGGGGCGCTAATATATAAACAGATGTATATTTAGCAGCGAAGCCTTGATGTCAAAATTTCATTTGAGGGTAAAGTGAAGGGAGGAAAACGTTTAAACAACCGAATCGAGGAGAGTGGAAAAGAAGGGAGATGGAGAGCGAACTGGAACTGGAGACGAAAACAAGGGTCAAAAAAATGACATGAAACTTCAGGTTAAGAAAAGAAAAAAGCCAGATACAGAGTGACACCTCCATATACAGGGGTATATTTAAACGTGATCGTGGTTAGAAATGAGAGACACGGAGATTATCACACGTTCTTCTGCCATAACAGTAAACAAGTCATGCGTTTCAAGATAAAGGTTTAGTGTCGAGAGAAAACCTTATCACCAATCTCTTCTCTTTCCTTTTGCTGATGTTCTCACATGGTTCGTTATATTTTGATTAATTCTCTCGCCTCTCTTTTTCGTGCTTTTCTCTCTGGAAAATATATAACTTATTGTCTGATAAAGGTTTTTCTTTAGCGAGCCAACGTGTTTTTCTCACCCGGTGTGGGTGTGTTTGTGGCGGCAATGAGGTCAGGAATATCTTACGGAATTTAGAAACGTGCAAACACTTATAGAATATTCAAAATTTGCATAGGCGTTGCGCTTGCAATCTCAGGTTCACAATCCACTACCGGAAAATCCATGACCAAAAATGACTCTTCCTGTTACCTTAGTTGTTTGTGTATGGCTCCGGGTGCCTTCTACTGTCGCGACCGTTCTCATCGTGCCGATGGTGGCCTCTTAGCCATGTACTGGCTGACTCATTGCATCACAGCTAAGAAGGTGTCGCTCTAAGTACCTCTAGTGACTGCACTTAAACGCGTTTGCTTTGCCACCCGGGGAGAGTCGTTAGTAACTACCAGCTGTATCGACAAGGTTTTTCGCAGTTTCCCATCGCCTGCAGCGAATGCATTATAATAAGGGATAAATAAGATGGAGCCCTGGAGAAGTGGGAATCGGGCTGTCTGGTACTTTTTGAAAAAAAAAAAAAAACGGAACAACTTTGCAATCAAAACTTTCAAACACACGGAAATAAAGCGTGGGCTGCACTTTCGAAGACTTCGGTTTACGAAACTTTCTGAAAATCCCTTTTGACAACACAGTGTACAACTTTGGAAGATAAAAAAAAAACCCTTCCTATTAAAAACAACGTACCGGATATGAACGGAATCGTTGAAAATTTTCAGACAAACAGAAATGGAGCTGAATTCCTTGTTGTTTGACGGCCGCGTTCAATTGTTTAATTACACTGCCGAAGGAATAAGGCCTTGAGATATTTTTGCAATTTTGTCCGGAGGCGTTCCTAACCGTAGTAGAATTTTTGGTTATTTTTTTTTTACCATTCAAATGCCGGTACGTTTGTGAAAAGAGAAATGTTGTTCTTTGCCACTAATGCTTGAATTT
Source organism: Campoletis raptor (assembly GCA_948107755.1). Lineage (NCBI taxonomy): Eukaryota > Metazoa > Arthropoda > Insecta > Hymenoptera > Ichneumonidae > Campoletis > Campoletis raptor. The sequence goes on from OX403622.1 coordinate 12,004,324, forward strand.
ATCCCACTCTCCGAAACACACCACTAACCATTTTGTTTTACAATCGAGTAAATCCATTTTCCTATAATTACAAAAACATGTAAATGCATGTCATCATGCGTATTCGGATTTATATAACGTATATGAGAACGCAGAGAAAGCTTGCGCCATAGAAAAGACAAGTTATTTTTGCAAAACGCCCCCGGTCTTTTCCCGGTGAGATCATGAGTAAATGTAATTTTCTTACTGCGTAAAATGAAAAGAAACAAGAGAAACCAGAGTCTCTTCTGTCTGTGAATTCTCGAGTAACGAGATTTCTGTGCTGGCCTTGTAAAGAGAACAAAAAAAATTTGTCCAATTTAAAACGTGACGAATTTTAATCAAATGGAGATAGAAAAGAGGAAAAAGAGAGCACGTAGCAGTAAGAAGGGAAGGGATATTTCCCTTCCTCTCCTTCTTCCGTTTTTAAGCCTCTTTTGTGAACGCCCACACCAATTGCTCAGAGACCATTTACCTCGTGGGCGCAATCCTGATGATTGAATAATCTTTTTCCCGGGCTGGCCAAAAGAGGCCGAGAAAAAGAGGCAGAGGAAAAAGGCGAGGAGAAAGAATGGGATGGACAGTAATCGAGAGAAATACGGAAATAGAGACAGCATTGAAAGTCCCCGTTAATGAATTTATTCGCGCAGTAAGAACAACATTAATTCGCTTTCAGGCGATTCTCGTGACAAAAAAATAAATGCAAAGAAGGAAAAAGGGTGCGAAGTCGATGTTATAGCCCAGCTGCTGTTGGATGCAAAATGATAGAAAGAGAGCAAAATAAGGGAGATAACGTAAAGACCGAACTTCTAATAAGGGAGAGAGGGAAGAGGCCGGCTCTTTCAGCTTAACTCAGCGTTAATACAGTATGCGAGAGTAGACGAAGTAGAGAAGTCGAGCTGAATGATACATTAACGCTTCCCTTCGGATCATCGGTTTATTCCTTTTCTCATTCTCGGTATCTCGGTTTCGTTCGTTACTAAATATACGTATATATATACAGTAACTTCGTTTACTTTTTTCCTATCTACATTTTCCCCTTCTCGTCATTTTCCCTTCCTCTCACTATAGGTCAGTTCGTTATTTATTCTCTTTAGTGTCGAGATAAAGAAACAAAAATAGAGTGCGACTCTGAATAGACAGGAGAGAGCGAAGATTAATTTCTTCAGAGCTTCGCTTAACGATCTTGATCAATTATTCGCTGATATTTCTTCAATTTATAAATCGAGACAGATCCATTGTTAGAACTTTATCTTGAAAAGATGTAATAAAATCAACGATTTTTTTCATATGAATAAGTATTTTTATTCTTATGTTTATCATAAGCAATAAGTCAAGAAATGTTTGAAAATCTTATTTTTTTTATTTCCAACGCAAATGCACGCCTCCAGTATATTTTCCTCTGAATATCAAAAATAAAATTAAAAAACGTCCAAAGCTAGCATTCAAATGTCATCAAATAGAAAGACTCGTAAAATCTTTCATCTGCTCCGTTTATAGTTTTATAAAATACAATATACTGTAAATAAATTGTTGAACAGTTTCCCGAGGTTCGATATCCTCTTTGGCCCTAAATAGTATATCCATCACCGTGAATGGTTTTATTATTGAAGAAAGTGTATAAACTTGGCGAGCCTGGGGCCAGCCGACGACAGAGCTGTCAATGTACTTATCCAGAGACACTTTGTCTCGATGCTTAAATAAAGCTGAAGGTTTATGCATCGTGTCGCGAATAATGCGATGGGATCAGCTTTTGCTATCGAAATATTTGTGTTAGAGATGAAAAATTGTGATGACTGCTTGATGTTGTTATAGATAAAAATATTTGTGTATAAAAAAATATAAGTTTTTAGCCCCAGCGGCAGCCTTGTTATTGCGTTGAGTAACTAAGTCAATTTTTTTTAAATCGACGAACCCATCGACCCCGGGCAAACTAAAAAATATTGAATAATGAAAAATGGAAAAAAAAGAAAAAACAAACATGAAAAACTGAATGTTTCCTTAAAAATCAAGCTTCGATCTTTTGAAACGTTGAGAATTGAAATTGTCGACACGAACTGCAGTTGCTACTGAAACATTTACGCAGCCATTGACATTTCCCGAATAAATGATAAATTTTAGCTGATCAAAGGGGTGAAACAGAAAAGTATGTTTAAAATGTAGTTATACGTTGAGTGTGAAACAAATATAACATTATGCATATATCGTATAGCTCCCATTGCAGATGTGAAGCTTTAGGACGAACCTTATCAGTGTGAATCATCGAGGAGAGAATTGGGAGAATAAACCTTGGATTCACGACTTATCTACGTGCCCGAATTCATACGTAAATACCTGTATATACATAAATCTGTATATATATATGAATTGAGGTTATTATACAACCGAAATCATAAAGACATCCATGTATATGTCCCATTATATGGCTGCGCGGACTAGAGGTACTATAAACATTAATATATTCATGCATAAACCACACTGTAGAGGATCTAGAGATTTACATCATGCGAATAGAGTATTCCGTCCTCCTCTCTTGTTTGACTGTGGAACACGCAATAATAATGATAATAGGACAAAGTATGAATCCTGTGTGGTACTTCACAAAGTATAGTGATCTTGTTTACAAGCTTAAAATTCATAAATATTTTTTTACTATCATTTCGTCCTGATAATGTGACTAAGAGGATAGATCATAGGGATAAGAACTGTGAATTTTGGTCAAGTATGCACATGACTACATAATGAAGCAAATCAGCCATGTTCCAGGTTGAATTAACAGTTTAAACTCTTGTTTATACATGGTTTAACTTTATGTGCAGATTATGTGAAAGTACAATTAATTAGTACATTATGTAGAATAATATATTCTAAACGCACACTATTGTGCTCTAATCGTTTGCTTCAAAGAGTCTTTATTCACAACTATCGACACATGACTATTCTTCTATCCGCATCCGGAGTCTGCAATGCAGGCATACCTTTCTATAATGGCGATATGATACATACTTTATCTATGAGCGAGTGTGTGTGTATATATAAGTTGTCTGGAGCGGGGCGTCGGCTGATCCCGGGTAAACTCTGCATGTACCAGAGGGCTCTACCATTTCTGGCGCCACCACTACAATCTTCTCATACTATTACGAATAAAACCGGACGTATACGACTGTATAGATATTTATATGTGTAGGTACGGTAATGTGTTTATTTATATATGTACAGTAAAACATCTAACACACTCGCATGTTATAACTTGCCATTTTTACGATACAAAGTCCCATCCACCACCGCTCAACTTCTTTTCTGAGCATATACTCTATATCTCCAGAGTTATATGATCCAAATCCTACCCACATACACATGACTAGCTGTGCCCACGGCTCCGTCCGTACAAAATGAGCAATGAGCAAAAAAAAATGAGAATCACAGCATTTCCATCAATTCACTACAACCGCTATAACTTTTTTTTTATTCCGAATTTCAACCCCATGGTCATCACTCATTCTATTTGTTCTGATTTTTTTTTTTTTTTTTCGTTATTTTCCGTATTTTCGTAATGAACATCTTATCGAAGTGTTCGGATACAGCCGATGTGTGCAATTTGCGAGATAATATTTCTCCACCACAGCATTCATCGTACGACTTAAATTTTCATGAATATTAAAAATATTTTTGATAATGATTTGGTAAATGTGTGGGTTTAATATACGGATCAAGCTTTACTGAGAATTCAATATAATTGTCTATTATTTGTATGAGTTCAAGATTGAGGAGGCAAAGAAAACGAGCTTCTTAGTTTCTTATCAGAAAAAAACAACCGGCCCATGTAGCTGTTGTTGTATATTCAAAAAAGTACAAAAACCGAAATGGAGAAATGAGACGAGAGATATGAAGCAATTTTCCTCTTTTCTTGGTGTTTGGATTTTCTTTTTCTTTTCACATTCATTATTCATCGTCTGTAGTACGAAAAGATAAGGGTTTTCCTTATGAGAGCTTTCGATTTCGCTCGAGAACGACTGAAAAGAGGGAATGAGGCTTTTGCAAGTGAGTACGGAGTATATGCATCAAGCTTGGATGCTAGACCAATTGGAGCATACGCGTATACGGAGCCACAAGATATGGTCTGCTTTTTCAGTTTGTATGTGTATTTGTGCGCGTAAAATTTGCGCATTCCCGCAGTGTGCTCCAGTACCCCCAAGAGGGATTCGATGCGATGGCTATTCAACGTCGAATTCTTGCAGTGAACATGCATTCTATCGCAGAGACTAGAGTACGCCTATCTCTCATTCGTACATAAACGGGAAAACATCAATATAAAAATGTATTCACTTGTATTGATGCACATCAAAAATATTTGTTTGTACCATGGCTTTCTTCACTTCTATAAATTTCGCGATCTGTTATTACGATCAAATATCATGCGTATCAGCTTTTTTCAACGCTTGTCGTACCAGATACTGTAGAATTTTTAAAAATATGTATATTTACATATAAAAAATGTCAGTAAAAACTTTAGAAAGCGATACTTTACAAAAAAATAACTTATTTACTGTCGATTCTTCGTACAAAGAGGCACATTGATTTCACTGAATTTTTGAGACTTTTATTTTGCAGTGAATACTTATAATAAATATCCTGCAAACTTGGCTGATATATTTCTGGTAAATTGACGTTAAGAAATATTGAGTAATCGAAAAAAAAAATACGTTTAGACAACTGAATGGAAGGATATCGTTTACTAAGTTGAATATTCGAGTCGGAACGCAATATAAATTTGATGTGAGCATGATTTCATTGAGTTGTGATAATATCGGAGATTGATAAGAAAATTATTATCAACATTTATTGAATTAATTTATGGAATCAAATAGTGTTTCTTAGTTCAAAATCATGATGATACAGATCGATTCAATTTGAGATGTAATGATGTATTAATAATCGAAGATCGTGAAACATATCAGAAATGGAAGAAGGGATTTGATTAAGTGTCGATGCTTTGATTGACAAGGATATTGGTTTTGTTTTGTTGCCTAAATCGAAGATATGTATCCTAGTGTGTCAAATGCATAATTGACGAGAGGTTAAATGGCCGATGAGTGATTTGTGATGCTGATGTAACGCACACTGAATCAAGTCCGTGAGATTCCATATAATACCCGCAAGCTCCCTATGACTCTCTATCTCTTTCTCACTGCCTCTCTCGATACCTACGTCTTTGTCTCCCTTTCGCCTCACGACGACGTGCACTTAACGAGATAACCGCATTAAGAGTGTCATGATGGGGCTGGGAAGGACAGAGCGACCAAAGGAATGGAGAGAAAAGTCATGGGGTAGCAGAGGGAGGACATTACTGTAGGTATTACGTGGATTTTCTTTTGGACGTCCCGAAGGATGACAAATAGTTCGTAAACCCTTGCCCTTCCACGACAGACTAAAAGTGAGGGCAGAACGTGGGAGGGAAAGGATCGCAGGGAAAAAAGCGAGAGAGTCTCTTATGGAGTGAGCAAAGTCGTGGGATCAGTACCGTTTCTCCAAGAGAAAAATGTAAAGATAGAAAGGAAAAAATTGAAGAGCTTCGGCGAGAGCCATTTACAAAAGCACATCGGCTTTGTGCAGGAGTACAATGACACAGGGCCGTAGAAACACACACGTAGAATATATCTTGTTTGACGTGATATTTGGACACCGCGGAAACTCTTGAAAAGATTGATGTGTTTTCCGCTACACACATTAACTGATACAACAAACCGGTCTCAGTTTTACATGTATATATGAGAATATATTCGTGCTGGCTAGTATTTCGTGTAGCTATGACATCGTTGTTCTTCCCTGAGGGAACCTGTCAATTGCATGGACGCCAAAAGTCAATAAAAAAAAGGAAGAAAGAGAGATACAAGTGTGACTATAGCTCCGAATATCGAGATGAGACTGGGTATAGTAACGACAACTTCATGGGATACATATATCGACTGGTAGGGACTAAAAGGTCCTAACTCACTACCTCTAGCACTTTGGACGCCAAGAATCCGCCCTTTTATTTCTTAGCAGTAAGCAAACGTACTAGAATACACTCGAGCAAGCTGCCGGACGTGACTGTCTCCTGCACAAGTTCATTCACTTCCCATCGCCATATGATACAAAACCCTCCGTCCTACGATGTCTATATCCATCTGTAATATTCGGTTACACAGGAACACACGCACTTCAGAGTATTGACCAAGCAACGTAGACGCGGAGGATATTGATAATAGAGCTACGCGAGAGAAGACCAAAGTCAATCGATGGGAATTCAGGAACATGTGTAATAGAACAAGACGACAAAAGCTTTCGCGTTGTCGTCTCATCTATCTCTTAATACGTGCCACTTTGCGGATCAGAATATTATGACTTTCATTCCGACTGAACCATACCGATGGAGTGATGACATTAACGTCGTGTTATTTCTGGGAAAAGACATAGATTTGTTCGTGAAATCATTATGAGATTAAATATCTGAAAAACAGTATCCAAGTCAATGAACGAAGTTACTGAAGGTCGTTTGGAACGAAAATACATTGATGGATTGTTTTTTCTTTGTTTCCATGTACAACATTAGCCATTGTCGCTTTACGTCATTTTCGTAACCGACGATAAGTTTAATTAGTCCTAAAGCAGGCTCGTTTTTTGGTCACAATACCCGGATAGTAACTTCCATCCAGCCTGGATAGTAACTTCTCTTCAGGTATGTCGTTGTGGTCATCTTAACGCTTCGCCGGATATTATGTGCTGATCCTATCAACCATCAGAGAGATAGATCAAAAGACAGAGAGAGAGAGAGAGAGAGAGAGAGGAAACGATATAGGAGAGACGTTGAAGGGTTCCGGTTGGTAACACGATCGAAGATCCATGTATCATGATACGTCCATCAATATCATCACTGGGTGAATGAGAAACTGAGACATGAGGTACTTCATCCCTTATATGTTCATCGTTATATGCCAGAGAGATATATTGCCTGATATGTGTATGCGTTTATTACTATACATATGTATAGATAATATACATATGTATAGATAATATACACATGGTTGGATAGACCATTATCACGATCTGTGCCCATCAGGTGAGTACATACAGATGCGTGTACGAAGGCTAACTTCACATAACCGGAGAAGCGCTTACGAGGTGCCGGAGTCAGAGTACACGATCGATTGCTTGCCCGACAAGGGCCTAGGGAGAATATGGAGATGAAATTTGGAGAGCAACAGCGAGAGACGATAAGGGAGACAGATTAACTTCTGAAATGATCCTGTGAATGTGAATACTATCGGTAGTGGACAGCAGCAACAGCAGCAAGAATAACATCACGATCGTTGAGAGTTTCCAGCATCCACTGATAAGTGGTGTGGGGAAGGAAAAGAGATGAGGGAGAAGGGCATACAAGACCTGATCACGTACATAAGACTAGAGCTTTATGATCGAAATCCCTGAGCTCGTCCAGCTCGTAAAACAGACTCCTCTGGCTCTATATCTACCACTATATCTACATTCGTACTACAATATACATGTTCGATATCGTATTATGAGAGTGACAAGCGAGAGTGCGACATCTATTTCGACTTTAAATCCATTTACGTTTATTTCAAAGCCGCTTATTACGTTCAGGACATTGTATCACTTGTGATAATTCATTTATTAGAAATATTATGACCGACAGCGATAGGTGCACGCTCGGTGTATATCTCCGACGATCACAAGGTTAAGCAGCCTGGAGTGAGGTCAGTACTTGGTTGGGTGGCCGCTTAGCCATGCATTGACTAGTGTATCAATCGCTGAGCGGAAGGCAGTTTTTCGGAGTTTCTGATGATGCCAATCGACTGAAACTCCGTTAAAATATAGCCGCTCATATGAACCAGGGTTTTCCACAGTTTCCCTTGGCCCTCGTGTAAATGCGATACAGTAGTGCATTAGGAAAGAGTGGCTGTGGGCAACACTCTGCAGGGCACTCACGGGAACAGGAACATTGAAATGGGGGGAAAAAGTGGGTTACGGTGATGGGAGGGGGTTGTAAAACCAGCAAGAGGATCCGCAGGAATAATGAAAGAATCAATGTATTGCATAATACAAAATGGATGTCGTAACACATGTGCATTTAGTTTCCTTCTCTTTACAAGAAATAACGATTTTCTAAGTGATGAATATGAAAGTTATGCTATTAATGGCTGACGTAAAAAAGGTTTTCGATGAAACAGAATATTCATTGTTTTAAGACACTGATCGCTGATGTTTCACTGTAATCCAAATGCTCCCACTACCTTCTTATCAGAAGCAAAAAGCTTCGTCGCGAGATAACAATCTATAGTTTTGGTCATTATTCAACAACTTAGATCCAAATGTGCTGAATTACTTCCTAACGTAGCAGAAAAAAATGATTTCTTTCACTTGCTGCTTCAAAAATTGGCTGCATAATAAATTTCACCGAGTTACTGAAACCGAAATTAGGGCTTGGTAGGAAATTCCCTCATCGTTCAAATGAGACTTGTTGCCTGCATTTAAAATAATCGGTCGGCTGAAATTTCCGGGCTACTGAAACAAATCATCGTATTTCATTTATTTTGCACCTAACTGTATACATTCGACATGAGCATTACGTATTATACATTATGTACTATATGCATTTTTTTCGTTGCGAAATCTTCTCACGTATAAGTGAGCACGGCGTAACAGGACCCTAATGGCATTCCGCAAAATGAGAATTCCTTGTCTCCTATTCGCTCTCTTTCTCTCTTTTACAGCTTGAGAAAAGCTTTCACAAATGGCGGAAAGAAAAGGGAGAAGAGAAAGAGATGAAGAAAAGTCTGAGCGAAGAAGTGTGTATATGACGGAAGGGTTACCATGTTAAAGTGGAAAAGGAGATGTGGGAGAAGAAGAAGAGGGAGGACTGATGGGTGAAACAGTCAAAAAAGAAACTCCAAAGATTCCACGAGGATATAAAGTGCTCTGGCTTAATAGTATGGCTGGGACCATATTTTATGTATGAACATTTGTGGGTAGGCAACCGTGGAACGTATATTGCTATATCACATTCCTTGGTATAATTTAGATGATTGAACATTTTGTTCTCGAAAAAATATTGAGGAATTCAGAAAACTCGTAACTACTCGTGATGAAATAATTATTTTAATTGTGATATATTAAGAGATTGAGGATTTTACATTTCATCAGATATTGTACTGCAAACAATAAAATAGATTTCAATCAACAAAATTTTGTACTCTTCTTGATCATTTTGCAATATGGTAATGAAAGTAATCAAAATATTTATTTTCGATTACTTTTTCCGACGAAAAATAAGAGGAAATCAGAAGCTTTCAATACCAAAGCTAAAGATCTAAATTCCAAAAAATCCTTAAAAAATAAAGCACCCTTTTCGAGCCACTTTTTATTTGCGGAATATGATGCAAAGATGAAAATATATATTTTCATGTGTGGTTCATGTCTTTTTGGCTCGCAGCAAATGTTTCGTGAAAATATAGTTTGATTAAGCTCTTTAATATTATTTTTGAACTTGGGTAGTATCAACCATATACAAGAAATTTCTCGAGATATTTGAGAGGAAGTTTGAGGACCGAGTACGAGCGTACTCAATGGCTTCCGCGTGAATGAGCTTCCTAACCTCTGCGAATGGCTTCCCTTCTGTGGATATACAACGAAGCAATGAGAAACGAGGCATTCTGTCATAATATTCAAGAAGACCAAGACTGCGAGAAGATGTATTTCACTGTGTTATGTATGAGAAGAGAGAAAGCAGGGTGAGAAAATGTGGTACACGACGATATTCCCAGAACATCAGAGAGATTATTCGTCGACCCTCGCAAAACCCATTGAAGTGAGGAGAACTTCTCGTATCTATTTGCCATCCTAAGGATCACGAGAGACTTTGTGGGACTTCAATCTCTCTAAACACAACATATAACAGTGAAATTTTGGAGTTTCTAGCGTCGGAAAACAGGGAAACTTTGTTTTGTATGTATCACGAAATGTTATCCGATAGATAGATTTTCGCCACGAAAATTGGTCACACTTTTGTTTTGGCACGAGATAGAAATAACGCTCGAATCCAATCAGTAAAAGTGTATGAATAATTTTCGGAATTATTAATTCGAATGAAAAACTTTAATATCAACAAACAGTGAGCGTTAAAATTTTACATCGAGAATAAAAACCTTTAAAAAAATGAAATTAAGCGAAATTTCGTGTTCATAATTCAATGAGAAACATTGATCTAAACTCTTGAATAAATTCAATCAATACAAATACAACTTTTTCTACTCTCCGGTGATGAAATACAAATTGTCCCAAACATAAATAAAAATATATAGTGTGTATTTGATTGACAGGGTGTAAAATAATGAAATAGACGAACATGGGGTGAGAGAATAATGGCATGCAATTAATCATTTTTGCACTGAGATGAAAATCATTGAGTTTTAGTATAAATACAATTTTCATTTGTGTGTGCGTTTAAATACGTGGACAATACCACAAAATAGCAAAGCGCATATAATATAAGTAATTTTGTTCGTTTTTAGTTATTATATTAAATCCAGTATTCTATAAAACTCACATGTCCTTTTTTTTATTTCTCGTCTTTGATGCGGTTGGAAGGACGGAAACGATAATGGTGCATTTCTCTTCGAACAATCGAAATTGTATGTAACAATCAGCGATTCAATTAAATCAAATGCTTTGTAGTTAGAAAAGAGAGAGAGAGAGAGAGAGAGATAGAGCAAGAAGAGGAACCGAACGATGCTATATATGCTGTTTCTCCATTATCGCTTGATCCGGTACGGAGAACTAAGAGGCAAGATTGTATATGCCTATATATATTATTGTGAGAGATGAAATGTCAGACGCCCATTGTCGTCAACTAAGTAAAGCTCTATATACACTCACATATATATATATGTTTTCGTTATTCGTCTTCATGATATTATTCAAGAGTGGTAGGGAACCAAAAGACCAATGAACTTGTCATAAACCAGTTTATCAACAGATTCTTGATATGTGGCAGACAGGGAGCTGTAAATGTCAAGTGGAAAATCTATCTGACGTCTCCTATATTTAGGATCTCTTGATAAATTTGACACCCCTCACTCAACGTCGGCCATTTTCTCGATGACATTCTCACGAACAATACTCGAATAGAGTGTATCGCGTATTCTCTTTGTATTCACGTAATACTTCACAATATCCGAGTTAGTTTAAGTAAAGAACAGGATCAACTGTGTAGAATTGAAAAGTGGTATAAAATGGACACTAAAATCAATACTTTTAAGTAATCAGTATTATGGCATTGTTATGACCAATCAATCCTCTTTTCACTGTAAGATAAAAAGCCTTTTAAATTGAATAATGTGTACAATATTTTGTCGATATTATACATTAACTTTAGAAGTTGTGAAACTGTTTGATAAAGTCGATATTGTTTCTATATCAGTGCCCAAGATTTTCAAATCCTTACCCACTAAACCACGCAACACACTTTCCGTTATTTGTAACATTATTAGCTGTCAATTTTTTTAAGTCAACTTTCACTTGTTTTTTTTTTCAAAGAATATGCAAAACAATAATCCACCCTGAACCGTACCTCTCATTTCTGAATATTTAACAATACGATAAATAGTTTAAAAAGGAAAACCAACAAGAAAAACCAACAAGGAAGATTATTTCGTCAAAATAGATAAACAAAAATCATGTAAATAATGTTGTACTACCGTCAAACGCTTTTCGTACGGTTCGTAACGGAATATTTTTTGCCTGTTTTTACCAAATGACTTTTATAAAATAATTTGACAGTCGATACAATTTTCGTTTTTATACATCTTGATAACTATTTGTTGATAAATTCTCGAAAAAAGTATGATTATTGGTTAATTATAAAAATTGAAAAAATAATAAATAGATGTGACACTCTATAAGATTTTCGTGCATTCGGCAATGATTGCATGCAACATCTATTATTTCGTCACATTTTTCATAATTTTGTAAACATTGCATCAGCAATGAAAATTATTCAGATTGAAATTTAAATATTTGATTGCACGTTATCCATCAGTAAATTTGCAACAAACGCTCGTTTCATTTCAGAATGAGCAATCACACACTGATTTTTTAAAATGTCAAATGGTTGAAGAACTTGCATATTCACGTACAATTTGTATTTCAAATTATTTGTTAATTCCGTACATTTGAAAATATTATCATAAATGATGATCATCAGAGTTCGAAAATATTCGAGTAATTAAAACGAATCGATGTCGTTGATACATATGTGCAAATGTTAGTCCAGAAAATAACAGGAGCTTTGTAGCAAATTTTGTGTAAAAATCATGCACGTTTTTCACGTATATTTATATATACATTATACATTTGGTCATATATAGAAACATGAGATTTATTGCACTACAAAACAGCAAGAATCGACGAGCGAAACGAACAAATATATGTAACACACACACACACACACATGTTCACACGAACGCGGTAAATCAGCTCGCATCGTGTGGCCAAACACGAATTTATACCCTCTCTCTGGAATATAAACTTTTTATCGATAGTACCTGCTCGTTCTCCTTCTAACTTTCGTTTCATACTTCTATGACATTATTCGTACATTATTTATGTTTTTATCTCTTTTTTAAATCGCATTCCATGCTTGTGACGCTAAGGCTTTTTGAATTGGTTTTTTAGCTTCAATGCATTTATTCGTTTTTGTGCTCAGTCTTGATTGCTGGCCAATGAAATAAGATTAATGAATCATTTCAATAAATAAATTACTTAATTCAATTAATAAATCAACAACAATGTACAAAACGTTTAGTTAAAAACTTTTTTTTCATTTCTTAATTCTAATTTAATAATCTGATTACATATTCACATTTTACGTAATATCTTTTTGAATAAAAAGACTCGTAATGGGATGAAAATGTTGTTAATTTTAACCACCAGTTCAATTCACATATAACTACAAAATCCAATGAAATTTTGAATTTATTAAGTATTATGCAAATTAAAGTACCAGGACAGTATTTTTTTTCCATGGACACTTATTGACTCGATAAAAGTAAATAAACATCGTATCTAAATTCTAATAAATTCGTCGAAAGATCCATTGATATTCGACACACAGAATTGCACTATATATCGACATATTTCTTGTCTGAATTTGCGTTATACAAACGTCGAATAAACTTTGTAAAAAAAAAGCCATGATTCTGTTTTAAAAATCAACATATCTCTTAAACAACTTAAGAGTATTTTCCACGAATAACAATTCTGCCAAAACGTTAACCTCGGCAGAGTTCACGAACGGGGGTTAAAGTGCCCCTGTTTTTCCGCATGAGGGAGAAATACATGTACGTGCGCAGGCAGAAATTCGAGCAAGCCACGAGGGTCAAAGTTCCCGAGTTTCGGTTGCGTCTCTCGTGGTGGAAAAAAAAAAAAATTTGCAAAGCTAATATAAACGAGGCTTAAAGCGGTGTCGGGCGGACTTCGTGAACAAATATATATATATATATATATAGACGTAATGGAGTATATAGACATTGGTTTCGATCTGTGAGGCCTCATGATGGACGCGCTATCTGCGGAGCGGTCTAGCAAACATCTCGGAGGCTTTTCTCACGCTCTTCAAAAGATGGCGAGATGTCAGAGTTGGTTATTCTTCGTAAAAGTCTAGACGACGTTGACGGTCATCTTAGGGTATCTTCTTATATTTATAAATGCCATATATATAACAAAAAAGAGTTCGATGACCGACCACAGGCCGTTCCTTGCCCTTTCGTGATACAGTGCAATGTACAGGCTGTTCTGAAGAATGCGTCAAAGTTACAGACCTGCTAAAAAATATTGAACACATGAAAATAAAATTTACTACGTTTTTGCATGAAAATGACGTAATGGAAACTGATGAAACAATGTAAATCATGATAAATTAGCAACTGTTGAATGGTTTCACTAAACGAAACTTTATTATAATGTTAGAAAAGCAGAAAAAAAAACTTCGTAAATTTTCATGAACTTTGAAGTATTGAAAAAACAAGAAGGATCCAATAAATTGAACAAGCCTTTCTATTGGAAAAAAAATATAAATGTAAAAAAAAAAAATTCTCATATTCAAAAAGTGGCATTATAATGAAACTCAAGATTCAAACTCAAACTTGGAGTCACATTTTTAGCCACTTACGATGAAACTCCCTGTACACATTTGTTACAAATTTTTTGTACAGAGATCCAGTGTCCATACGTGTGTTTTTTTGTACGCAGAATATAGAAAGGCTTCCGAGACGTACGAGCAACGTTGAGGAAGAATGAGAATTAAAAAAAAAAAAAAAAAAAAGGTGGAAGAAAAACGTTGTGGCGTGTAGAATATACGCGGTTTAAGGGGGCCGCTGACGGAGCTTGAGATTAGAGTCAGGGAGTTGTAAAGCTTTGTGCCCGGAAGATTGGCTCGCGTCTACAGAATCTTGCCTGATAGTATCCGAACCACTTCCTTCAGATATACACTCGACGCACACACATACTCTACAGGAAGGATAGTGAAAGCAAAAGGAAGTTAATCCCCAGTCTTGGGACGCTTCGTTTACGTACAAAATGTCTCAAACTCTATGTATGTTATTGCTTATGTGTATTGAAGTTATTTCATTGGGAAATCATTCAAAATGGGCTTTTGATTATTTTTCAATAATTAAAATAATCACAAAAATTTGCTTCTATGTACATTGAATTCTCAATAGTTTCCTCATGAAATATGAATGAATATCGAATTTTTTACGGTTTCATACCTGACGAATCCTTTGACGAAATAGTGATTACTTTTGAATAATAGTCTGTAATCGGTGCATAGATATAACAGTCTCGACACTTTATCGATCAATAAAATCCAAGGTCTCAGCCATGTAAAACCATGAAATTGCCGTAGCGTTCTATGATAAAATTCGTCAAAGTACGAGAGAGAGTAAAAAATGATAGATCAAGAAAGCGAGATTACATGAAGAAAAAGATAACAAAAGGGTACAAAGGGACAGAAAAATCCTCAAATAAAAGACATTTTTGATTTGTCTGACTCGTAATTTTCCGCACTTGCTCTTCTCTTCTTCGTGAAAAAATATATCCTTTATGATTCGTCTATGTTCTCGAATTGATTGAGTTCTCCGGCAAGACTCAATAGAAAAGAACTTGCAATCTTTCGTACAATATCGTGGAGGTATTGTTACGCGAAAAAATAAAAATTCCGAATGAATTTGTTAACACAGTTTCGTCCGCCATTTTGAACAAAGCAACAAATATTATGTGTTGTCATATTTTTCACAGATAGCTCCGAGAAATTTTTTAATATGGTCGACAATTCACAAGAAATAAAAATCACGTTGTGTCTTACTGAAGATATGTTTTTGAATTCTCAATTTTTATTAAACAGTACGGTAAAAAATTCAATAAATTCTTATTGAACAATCTGGGCCTTTGTTTATTGGCAAGGGTAATAAAAACCTTTTATTTTTTACGGCGCAAAACAAATTGCATATTTATTCATGAATATGCATAAGAAAATATGAAATATGGGAAAAAAAAAAATTTAATACTCGAATGCGTTTATAATGAGATCTTCATCGTCTCCCGCAGCTACGTCACCCGATATTGTTTTACGAATGACTGAACCCTTTTTCAGAAAGTCTGTGACAAAGCGAAAGAAATTGTGATAAAACGGATAGATAAAAAAAAAAAAATTATCCTACACGGACTGTCCTGATAGAGACATATGACTTTGGTGAACAACGAAAAGTTCCAAATGAATAACCATGAGACAGAGGAATATAAGGACATGGATGAAAATAACTGAAAAAATATAGAAAACGAAAAAATGAAAGAAAAAGAAAATGTAGAAAGGCTTAGGTTACAGGAGACAATGGAAACAATAAGAAAAAGGTCAGACACTGGAGATCCATTTCCAATAGTTGCACCTTTTCCCAGTGGAAATTCGCTCCTACTAATCTTGTTTCTCTTACAGAACGAGAGAGCTTTATCAGATGAAATCCTGTCTCGATCGAAGTCTCAATCATTCATCCTTGTGGTTTATCCCGTTTCATCTTCAGTTTATCTCTCTATCTTCAGGGATATTTTTGAAATGAATCTATGCTCATATTCATTGTAAGGACAAGGAAGTGCAGCATATGTAGAATAATGCGAGTAACTTGGAATATTTCGATTTCTTAAAGTCAATATAATTGCTAAATAAATACACCACTTTATAGAAATTTTCGTTAGAACCTGCAGAAGGAGGGAACGTTGCATGATTTCTTGCACTTTGTTTTTATATTTTTCTTAACGGCATTATAAAAATATCAAATCAAAATAAATCAAAAATAACTACTTTTTTATTCCTTTTCGGAACTAATCAATCAATAGTGTCCAATACCGAGAGCAAATATAATTATATATGAATAACTATTTTCTGTATCAGTGAAAAATTAAATAATAATCACTCGATACTTAATAAAGACCAATAAATAATAAATTCATAATAATATAATATAAATACATAATAGTGATTAAGTTTCGATAGTTACACTGATTTTCAAGAAATATGCATACAAAAAGGGAGATATGCAGAGCAGATAAATTTATGTGAATTTAAAAGTTTATCAGCCTCTCATGTCGGTCTCTCGTAAATTGATGTATAATATATGCTATAAATGGCTCATATGTATGAGCCATTATATATTGTGCCTCGACAAGTGCACGTACATTATCGATTGCTCTTTTTTTTACATCCTCCAGAGGATCAACGAGCGTCTTACTGATGGTATTTCAGGGCAATATTTAACAAATCCTGGAACTATGACACCGAGAATATGTAGAAATATCTTCATCGTTTCATTTGTGGCTGTATTTTCTATACGAACATAGTGTTACAATAATTTTATGATTTTTAATGACGATGAAAAACACTGATGAGAAAAAAATATTGACCAACACACACTGATAACATGATGAGGTAAAAAAAGGAATTACTAGATTGTAATGATTAATACTTAAACAAACGAAAATTATATTAAATTGATGAAATTCTAATCACCTGCCCGACAAATGTGTATTGTTCGCCTTAACAATTGAGGTAATTTATCGACTTCAAATCACTGGATGAATACTCCACGGTATAGTATTAGGAAAAACGTAAGTGACAAAGGAGAATAAAGCGAATAAAAAAAAGAGGATACTATGATTACGGGAAAAAAAGCGAATGGCATATGAGAGAAATGTGAGTGAATTGAGAGAATGGATGACTCGATGAAAAAGTAAAGATAGAGGAGTGAGAAAGATACGTGAGAACCCTTATCAATCGTTCGGGTAGAAGACCAGGTGTAAGGTCTTTGGTACAGAGAGCAGCATATAAACGAGAAAGAATCTTCTCCAATTCGTTTCTCGCCTGCTACGTCTTTTATAACCCCTCGAATTTTCTTCGTTCTTCGATGTTCCACTTTGCGAATATTATTATATAAATATGTATATATATGCACTATCTAGAGACGCGGTAGCGTCTCTATATATATACATATATAAAAGTTCATAATGTGTCGGAGAAGTATAGCAGCGATATTGCCTCTTACGCAAGCCTCATAGTCCTGCTCCAGAGAGGATGGACTTGGCACGATGAAATATGTTTTCTCATATACTCTCTCTCTCCCCCACTCTCTCTCTCGTTTTCTCTCCGTTCGGGATTCTAGGTCTATGCA
The DNA here is from genome assembly GCA_948107755.1 of Campoletis raptor. Classification (NCBI taxonomy): domain Eukaryota; kingdom Metazoa; phylum Arthropoda; class Insecta; order Hymenoptera; family Ichneumonidae; genus Campoletis; species Campoletis raptor. The sequence goes on from OX403622.1 coordinate 12,022,113, forward strand.
AAATTCGCTTTTCATCTCTATTTTTCCACCTTTTACCCCCTCGAACAAAATCCTCGAAACAAAAGTTATATATATATATATATACACATGAAACTTCAGAGCCACGATATAAGTAGCAGTAAGCACACGAGACCTGCAGACCCGAATACTGTCGTACGAGAGACTCGACTGTACGTCGACTACTGCTGACTCGTACGTACTTAAACTCGAATATATATATGTATACATATATCTATATAAGGACGCCAGGGAATCCTCTGTTCCCCAATGAGTCCTCCACAACTAGTGGAACTTTGTTTGCAGATATAAGCTCGCTATAGATATCGTTATATACAACACGTGAAGTATAGTTTTTGGCTACGTTGGAAATGTCCAATTCGTAACGACACCGCAAAATTCAAGGATTTCCTCGTCGCTTATTCATCACCACATTGGTCAGTCAGGAGGAAGATATATAATTGTTGAAAGGGGAGAGAAGGGGGAGGGACAAGACAAGTAGAGAGTTTGAAACGTGAAAAGAAAGTTCAGCACTCTCTGGTCTATACGTGAGTCTTCGATTTCGAATTTAATTCGAATAATGGCTCTGAAGTTTTATTTTATCCGTTTTTAAAATGTCACCATGACAGCTGGTCCATCAAAATGTTTATTTTGAATTCGTCTTAAAAAAAGTAGATTTAATGTATTATTTTTCAAAATAACTTCTAATTTGTCTAATCTTTTTCTTATCATTTTATTTTTTCAAAATTTCGTGGACACATTCACTGCCACAGCTATTATATGAAAACGTCCAAAATTTCAGAAGGTTTCACACGATAAAAAGTATAAGCTCTGTGTTTAACATATGGATCGAAGCTCCCTATTTATTAAATTATTACGAAATTATTTAATTATTCCGTGATTTATATCCAAGTTTTCAAAAATTCATCGGAAGAGTTAATTTTAGAACGTGACTGTGCATGGTAAAGCTACGACCGTAAATCGTGACACCATTGTCACTTTGACCTCAAATTATAAGAATCCCCTTTAAGTAGTTTGTTTTGCTGTTGGTATAGATTTTATCAACATGAGATTCTTAATTTGACTGTTTATTCATCTGACTGGTGCTACAAAATATATTTTTTTTCCTTTCCCAACGTTCCTCTAATAGTAATTTTCCTGTAGGATTATTTTTATACGAATATTAAGAAAGACAATTGTTAAGTAGAGTTTTAGGAAAGAAAAGCAGCAACAAAAAACGTAAATACAAATAATTTCTTATTACCTAATGAACACGAAATCAAAATTGCTCACTTTTAATCACCTTTCGTCAATAAATTTTCGTTTCAAGACAAGATTGTGATGTTTTTTATGCTCCTCGGAGTATGAAGTTTAAATAGGAACAACAGGCTGGTTTGTATACACAAAGAATTCATAAAATTCGCATCAGAACAACAGTGTGTACCGAGATACTGGGCTCACGATAAACTATGGAGAAAAATAAATTTTAGTGGCAGTAAAAAATATAAAAACATAAAAAATAATAAAAAAAATTAAAAAAACAAGTCCGACTTTTCGTTGTTACACTCTTTTCTCCCGTCTCACGCAGACGGACGTGACATCAGTACCAGCAGGCGTTTTTACGACAAAACGACAAAGAACAATGTAACGAAAGAGAAAGAGAAAAAAAGAGGAAAAACTACGTCGACAAAGAGAGTATCGAAATGAAATTTTTCACGCCTCGTCTGTCATACGAGAGACTGAAGGAAAGAGCGACATAGAAGGACATACACAATGGATATTTATGAAATGAAATAAAATTAGGATAAAGAGTTGTCACATGCGTCATACTGTATTTGAACGTAAACACACATCTATATATTCCCTTAAAACCTATTATTTGTCTATATATATCGAAAATATACTGGGTGTCCAATTTTACATCCAGTTAGAATGCGATTTTCCATAACTTTTTGTTCTCGTTGCCAGAGCAACAAAAACATATTTTTCGCATATGTGCGAAACGGATGAAAATAAATAACGGTGGCGTTACACGGAGAAACGAGTCGTTAAAATCGTGTAAAAATGTTCATTTACATTTTATTCCATAGTTCACTTAATATTACATTCAAAACATTGAAACCATATGCAATCTTTTTTCTTTTTTGCTTTTTAATCATAATCTGAATTTGGAGCTATTACAAAAATTATTCAATCGATCAAATTTGCAATGATCAATAATATTATATTTAGATTCTATTTGATTACAAAATTCTCCACTGGTGCATTAAAATTGTACGTAATAACATGATAAATACTGATGTAATTTGGTTAATGATAACACTGTTTACTGTAATATACAGTAATTAATTAATCGATATATTATTTAGGTGTGAAATGACTTATTGCGCTAAAGGATTTGCAGGCTTAGTGAAGAGCGTTATGCACATGTAACATTTTCATAAAAATTCTGATGCTCGTGCCAGTCATGCTCGGGCTTTTCCAAAGTACGATATAAATATACAGTAAAATTAAGTACAAATTTTAAATAACGATGAAATACAAAAGCCTCATAAAGTACAGTTTGAACGTTGAAAATGAATTCAAAATGAAAAATATGACTCATGTAAACAACATGAAAATTAGCTTTAAATATTATGCGACCGAAAAATCGCGACCGAGTTTTCAAAAGACCCAGTATATGGCTCTTACGAAAATCTAATTAAGTTGGCAAAACGAGAGACACACGATATTAATTCACACAGTCCGGAGGATTGCTAAATTTCGGGAAGAATAAAATTTCAACGGTGTAACGGTGACACGCGTGTGTGCATATATGCAGAAACGAATTTCTGTGGCAAATACATTGGTCGTCTCGTCGTCGAGAATTCTGCTTGAAGTGAATTTTTGGTCGTTGAGCGAAATGCCAACGCCCAAGGGCTGACCAATGAAAATTCATGAATTTTCCAGAGAAATGTGTATCCAGACTTTGTATATATATATATATATGTGTGTGTGTGTGTGTGCACAGACGCTTTCCAAAAAAGCCATATATTTTCGTGATTCACGGATGTTGCGTGTGCGCAACAGCGCAAGAGAGACTCGCTCCTCGCGCGTTAGAATAGTTTTCGGCAAGCCAGACCTCCGGTGTGGTGGATTCATGAATTTTTATAAGTTTCTGGTAGGAATGCTCGGTACCTGGCTCACGACCCTTGAAGTCTTATGTGAGCTTCATGCAGAAAAAAAAAGCCAAAAAAATCTTTTCGAAAGTATAGCGTAATTCGTTACAGTCGCCGGATTGCCATCAGGATAATTTTATTCAATCTGTGGGTTGAATTAATCAAATGAATTCGCTGATAAAATTAGCCCAAGAGTCACGCGAGCTTCGAAATTGCATATCAATGCCACAAAATGTCTTTTTAGGTTAGAACGAGCCTTGTAAACTTGTAGTTGAAACAAAAATGTTGAACTTTTCATTGAATTAAAACTCTTTTATATCACTAGGGTATAACAGACTTGATTTACCGTTGCCAGGGCATTCTTAACTGCAGCTGTGCTTTTCATCGACGTTATTTTTACTGCTAATTACGTAATCACGAAAAAAAAACCAACAGCCATAAAAAAAAAACATTAATTACAGGGTATCTGTGGAAAAGTTGCATTTAAAGACGACCCCAGACAGGTTTTTACTGAAGCAATTCTGGAGGCCGGATGACTCGAATGTGGTTACTTCAATCTTATTTTTTCTTCTCTTCTCCCTCGTACGTTTTTTTACTACAAAATGAAAATGAAATTACGCAAATGACAAATGAAAAATACGGTGGCTGCTTCGCGTCTGAACAAAGTGTCTTTTTTTAAACCTTCCTCCTCAGTCTAAAAAAGTCTATAGTAAGTAGAAAAACTCCTAAGTTAATTTTTTTGTACGAAAAAAAAAAAAATGAAACGAATAGTACAGTTTTTACGAGGCTTATTTTCAATAAATCATCGGATTTTTTTTTCTCGCGCAACTTAAGAATCAGCCATTTGGCCTCCATTACGGCCCGGCAGATCGCGTGTGAGTTTTACATTGCGTCTATGAGGGTAATTTGACTCTAACACTTCATCACGCGATATTGTAATATTATTCATAGAAAAGCTTTTTTTTATACATACATACGTATAGATATAATATATATATATAAGTTTGGGAATAGCTTACTAGGCTTTTCGTCATTATTACGAGACGTCGTAACATTATTCCATCGGACAAATGAGTTTTCTCTCGCGACGTTGACTATTCAAAGAAATTTCACGAGTGTAGAACAAAAAAAAAAAAGTAGTGAGAAAGAGAAAAAAAGCGAATACTTCAACTCGATGATGTCTAGAGGTATATATGAGGATAAGCGCAAGCGCGATGTGTTACGTTGAGAGTTCCATATACTGGAAGTACTTTTGCGCTCTATAATGGGAGACTTAAATATCGGGAATTCTGTCGTGGAGTCGAGTTATTTATACAACTCAAGAATTTCTAAGAGCCAATCCAATACTAATAATTTACGTCCATTTATAGTAGGTTCAAAGCCTTTATGTGTGTCATATAATTCTTGAAGGTGGAAATCGTAAGATTGAGAAAAAACATCGAGAATACCAGAAATTATGTGCACAAAGTTGGGAGGAAAGAAGGAAAAAGCAAATAGAGGAAGAAAGAATGCAACACTTTGAGAAAATCTTTCAGTCTCGAGCTCAAGGGCGAAAATCGCAGGAGAAGAAGAAAGAAAGAAAAATGGGAAAAGAAGCTCAAGAATAAGGAAAAAAAGCACAGCCGACTATTAACGCGTGAGTCTGACACCGTTTTACTTGACAAATGTGATCTCTGATATTTATCGAACAACGCTTTTGGAGGACACGCCTTCAAAGGCTGTTTAAACGTACTCGGGCACCTAAATTTTCGGAACAGCTTTCTACTACTTTTACAATATGCATACGTGTATCAATGGATATATACATAAATATATAGAGAGAGATACGAATGATATTCGCGAGCACATTCCGCCATTTTCCACCCAAAAGCTTTATACGATGTATTGACAATTTCGACCAGGTTAGCAACGGACGGATATAGAAAATGGAAGAATTAAAGAGACATGGATGTTTTTCGAAAAGTTGGATGTAGTGACTTATGGCGAACAAAATGGTCGCTAGAAATTAAATGGCAAAAGGGTCACGTCCTTTTGATCGTCTGAGTACGACTCCGGTCATCGTATATCTCATGTTTGAACTCGACCATTACTTTCTTTTTCTTATGCAAACATTTTGGTACATTGCAAACGCATAAGAATGAATGGAAAAAGGAAAAATATATTATGTGAGACGGGCAGAGACAATATAAAAATTATATTGTGAGACGGGCCACGTAGAGTTGCCGGAAAGCACTATTTCCGAATGAACTACGACTGGCATTTGGTTTTGAGAGCCAAGGGAAACTTTAGAAAATCCGAACGATACAGATGTGCATTTTTTTTCTACTGAATTCCACATAGGGTTCGCGTACTAGCAGAAATTAAAAAAAAATTGTACTGCACTCAACGATCGATACGTAAGTCCGTACATCGCCAAGTCGTCACCCAACCAAGTATTGACCTCGCCCGAGGCTACTTAACTAAAGAGAACGCTGAAGCGACACAGCAACCGTACAACCGCCATGAAGCTTCATATATTTATAACGAATATTCGAAATTAGTAAGAAAATAAGAAAAATGTAAGAGGATCGAAAGCAATATCCAGTGAGGCAAAAGCAGAAGGTTAGGGTGCGATAGCTGCGACCTCACTCCGGCGGTGATGAAACTCGTTGAGAATGTCCGGAACACCGTCAGAAAAGACTTTCGTTGGAGGATTCAACGCAACAGACTATTCGACCAAGACTGTTTTCTTGCCAGATTGAAAAGCGAAGTGAAAAAAAACGCATCAACGAAGAGCTTCTTGGTGAATTTTCCAGTTCGCGACAACGGCGAGTGAATGAAATCGAGACAGGCGCAGAAAAGGAGGAGAGAACGAAAGACAAAAAAGGTACGGACGTTGAGAAGGCAGAAGGAAAGATCCACGGAAGGAAAACAACGGAGGATGGCTTTTAATATCGTAATGGAAGTCTGCGGCGAACGAGGAAGATAGAAAGAGAGTGAATCAAAGAAAATAAGTTTCATTGAAAAGACAAATCCTTAAGAAAGTTAGCGATGAGAGCATGATAGCTGAGGATTCTCCGATTTGTTGTAAATTCACTTGGTCGCGAGTGTCTGCATTATGCTCAATCAACGTTATTCCAAATCATGCCAAAAAGTTTTTACCTCTAGAAGCGAGTAACGGGGCACATTCTGTCTCCATTATATTTTTTTTTCTTTTAGGCTCACTCTAAAAGCATACACGCATGCAGTTTCGAGGACAAGGAAAATAATGTTACAGGAGATTTGAAATGAAAGCGATAAAGACCCTATTTAGACCCTCAGTTTTAATAGATGATTTAATGGATGATAGGGAACTTTCATTAAAAGTGAATTTACATATTTGATGTCTTGTGACAGCGATAGAAGTTGAAGTTACGTGGTACAAGTGGCACGTACGCCTAATTACAAAGCCTCGGTTGTCTGCTGATGGGTTTACATCACGTAACTATTTGGAGAGAATTGTAACGTTTGAATGTCAACTGTACAAGATAAGAGAATAAAAGGAAAAAAGAGATTCAATTTGTAGGCAGGATAAGTGTTGAGTATCGGAGCTTTGTGGTTTATAATGACATAAACATACTTGGGAATGTGATTTTCGAAAGCTCGAATTTGAATAGTCATCGCCTATATCTGTAGTAATTAAAATTAGGAGGCAATACGGCAGAGTAAGAAAGTGCGATTTAAGAGCAAAAACGTTAATTTCGTATCTTATCAGGATTCTTGCTCCAAGAATTTGTATAATGTTAAAGTTTGTATCATCGGAATGCAACAGAATTCCATTATTTTAACCATTGGCTAAATTGTTTTTGTGATTGAAGTACCGAAAATTGATGCAGAGGAAGTATAGCGTTTTTGGAAACTGCAGAAAAGATCCAGAAGAGTTATTCAAGTGTCATTTGCGATGCAGCCTGCAGGAGAACCGCTGCGTTGATTTACATCATTTTTCGGTACAAGAGCTTTCAGTTTTGACATCTGAATCGCGGGGAAAATTCCCATATACAGTAATCATGGTTTATGGTTTTCTATGCATTTTCGAGAAACTACAAGAACTTCACGATACGTCAGCATATTGGTGCCGTTCCAATAATCCTACACCCTAACTCGAATGTCACTTTCTGATGACTTCTAATTGAATCAAATGAAGCGGAAGTTCTTGACTTTTGTTGTCTTTGTTGTGTACGATCTTTAAAACTTAATAATTGTTCTACATTTTCGCGCAGTTTTTTTTCCTCGTGCTATCTTTTGAAATGTGTCGTATATTCCGTAATAAAATCGTAAAAAAAAATGATGTTCCAACTATGCTGCAATTTCTTAAACGTAGCAACAGCAGCAAGATGAAAGTGAAGGACTCGTAGGACTGACTTAGAATATATTTTCGAAGGATAAAAACGAGATACTAAACTTTAATTTTCCAGAATTGTTAATGCAAAGTTTGGAATTTGTTGGTCTCTAACTGAAATAACAAAATACGGGGTCAGAGATAACGTAGTTTTAAGGATCCGTAGCTTTTGCAACAGTCACTCGTGGCTGAAACATATAGCTCTAATTTGTGAGTAGTTTAAGGACAAGAGAAAATGAAATCAAGAAAGCAAGACACATTGCATGTTTCTACGTCCCGAGCGTTTATGCCCTACGTTCTTTGAGACAGAGAATAGTCAATGACAGAGTGTAGTACACCAGTAGCGAAGCTCAAAGCTTTAGAATCGAGAGGTTGGGGTGTAAGGGAGTTGGTGGGGTCATGGTACAGAATAAAATGGTGAGTTAATTCCCTTCGGCGCCTGGAAACGCAATTACTATGCTCAACGTGGGTTGTGAGGGACCACAACGACGAGGCGATTGTCAGATAACGAGAGGAAAGAAGAAAGGAAGAGAAAGAGAGAGAGAGAAAGAGAAAAAAAATCAAAAAGCATGAGATATCGAGCGGAAAGTCTGCGCCCCACCCTCGTCACGTTAAAGTTAAAGCCTGTTCTCGTGCATTTGATGATCATCATAACCGTATATTCAAGAGAGTTACATGCATCATACATTTTTGCCTCAAAATAGCAACAAAGAAGGGACACAAAAAAAATACTTCCAGCCCTAATATGCTCTCCAACTAAATTTCGTAACGCGTAAGAAACGAAGATAAACATTCACTCTCGCACTCTCGAACATACTCATGTCAAATTTTTGGATATGTGAGAATTTTAGCACAATCTTGAGCCTGTGGCAAAGTTTTTCCTCTGCAGTAAATTCGCAATCAAACATGCTGTTTTCACGATCAGACTCGATCAAAAAGAAATTTCTCAATTAATCTTTAGTCCAATTTTTGAATTTCCACGTGTCTCAGTCATTAAATAAAATGGTTTTCAGTTTTTACCCCACAACCACGAATCATTTTATTCAAAGATAGTATACTCGGAGCAAGCCTCGGGCCCCCAGTCCGCAGGACTGTCGAATGTACTTGTCCCGAGACTCGACCTCTCGAGTCTCTTGATGCAAGTTTATATGTTTTCTTGTATTTAATTTCCCTTCGGGAATACACGCACTAGGGAACGTTTCAACCATTATACTGGAGGCTCATACATCTGCAATGGAAAGCAAACAAAAATAACAGCAACGGAAACAGATCCCACCGACAGAACCGGACTAGTAAACAATCAATGTTCTCGTAATTACGTAATTAAATGATGTTTGATATTCAATAATTATAGTCCATCAAAAGTCTCGTAATTTTCGCTTGTAAAATGAATCAAATCATTTCTACAAATGTACATTGATTATTTTGCCTGAATTTAATTGTTTATAAATACAATAATTGATTTTCAAAAAACAGTCATTGGATGAAGTGAACACTGCACTCGCTTTATCTTTTTTGATAGATTTATGTTTCGAAAACGTTTCAATTACAATCAACGATTTTTTTATTTTGGTTTTCTTCTGCTGCTGTCACCATCGATAACAACTTTAATTATAAATATCAATAAACATAATCTGTCATGGATATCATTTGTTTTATGAAGTCCATTTATTTTATGTGTTTAAAAGTATTGTGTGCGGTCAAGGTATTTATTTCGCGAAGAGCTGAATTTTGGATGAATCAACAACGATCTCTACAATATTTCATAAATTAGACTGGATTTTGATTTTACAAAAGTCATAACCAGTCGCAACGGTTAAGAAAAATCGAAATTTTCGAATTAATTGGATAAATTCAAATTTTTCAGTAATATTTTTCGTTATTTATTAAATCGAATGTCGTTTTTATTTCACTGTACAAAAATATTTGTTAATTGTAAAATATTCAAAATAGTGAAAGGAATATTTCGACTCCCGAAAAGCTTCGTTACCGATAACATCGAGAGGAAATGATTACCTTCGAAAAAAGAATCAGATAAATTTTCACGTTATGATCAATCCTGCAGGATTGATATAAATACTCACTTCTCAACTTTTGAAAAAGTTAGCACCGCCACAAGATTTATTTAGGGAAAATAATGGCTCTATGATAATTTTTCCTACACCAAAATTGAGAGCTGTTTAAGAGCTAATAAAGTGCACAAGAAAAGAATCAGGAGCTCTACCCCTTCTTAGTGAAAGAAATCATGGCGTTTTCAACTTTTTTTAAAGTTAGCACCGCCACAAGAATTTCTTAGGGAAAATAATGGCTCTATGATAATTTTTCGAATACGAGAAAAGAGAGGAAAGTTGAGAAATTGAGAATATACAAAATCACGGAGCACATGTGCTCCGTAGTTTTGTATATTCCTTGGTGTGATCTTCACGATAACTGAAGACGCTTTGCAAAGCGTTTGATATATAGTATGTACATACATATATAATATCATTATGTATTCCGGTTACCACACAATATTTCATATCTCACTGTTGCTTTTCCCGACATTCTGTACCCGTCGATGTTATTCAATGAAAACGACCTCGATATTTCTACGAAGAATTTCTCTTGGAATGCGAAAAAAATAGTAAATAGTTAGGGAAAAAAGCTTATATGTTTTTTCCGCGGTACTATGTTAGAAAGAAAATAGAAAAAAAAAGAGTTGGTAAACGGTGGCGAAGGCCTCGATTGAACTTGCAACACGGTCGTTACCCAGAGGAACTTCATGGACGCTCCGTTGTATACCGATAATTTCTTTTTTCTCGGCTATATCACAATCACCCCACCCCACCCCCTTACCCCGACACTTTCCTCTCACAACCCGCGGAACCTCTTAAGCTTTTTTTTTTATTTTCTAAACAGAAACCTGACGTTTTTTTGTTCAACCCTTTTTGCTTCGGTGACTCTCGACGGCAGAGGGCCCGGAGAAAAATAAAAGAAAGAAAGATGAAGGGATAGAAGAATGGAAAGCGAGACGGAAGAACGCAGCGGCAGTTATGCCAGCCCCTGTACGCTTCGGAAAAATGCAAAACGTCTTTTTCCCCTTTCTCTTGTTCTCTATTCTCTTTCTCTCTCTTTTTTCCTCTCTCGTTTGCTTTCATCTTTCTGTACGTTGCCTTACACTCTCAATACCACACTGGCGAGAAAAGCCAATGCAAATCCGTGGAAAACACCAGCAGCGCAAAAATCCTGAAGCAATAAATTCAAAAAACTATCAGGAACACTTGGTATTTTATTTTTCCAATCGATCCAGAAATGAAACTCTCCAATAATATAACTGGAAATGTTTTTTGGCTCGTGAACAAAAACCATGATGTCAAATGTATCAATTCGCACACAAATTTTCTATTTAAAACATACAAAAATGTTTACATTTATAATAAAATGCATTATTTTTTTTTCTCTTTCCTCACAAAAGAACCATTTTAATACAATTTATTTTCCACTTAAAATATTATTTCGGTAGAGTATTTTTCTTAGTGGTTAGGTCACTAATTATTCGTTCCTTGATATCAACAATTATTATTCCACTTCGTCATATTCTAAATCACCGCAGGGTATAAACGGAACAGTGTCACATTATTTTGTCGCCGGTGTATTTTTACTACTGCGACACATGCAGACCTGCAGTAGTACAGGACGACAATGCTCAGACCGACTATGTACGAACTCTTGTACGAGCTTCGCCTTTTCTCTTGTACGTTCTTTCCTTTGCACCTTTATATCCTTCACGACTACTCTGTACTTTGCCACATTATATATACAAAAAAATACATGTCGTTCTATGTGTGCTGTTACTCGCACTTCTTTCTCGCTTTTTCACTCTCTCTCTCTCTCTCTCTCACTCTCTCTCTCTCTTTCTCTGCATCCTCCCTTTTGCCAACGCCAGCAGGTATACATTATTCATGATTTTGTCAACGGGACTAGCTGCGATATTTTTACAATATTATACTTTGAAAACTATGAGAGAGAGAGAGAAAGAAGAACAGCGAGTGTCGAGAGATAAAAAAACGAGGTAGAAAATGTACAAGGGACAGGATGGCATCATCCACACACATACCAACCAATGCTCTGAATTCCATCCTGCTGTTCCAACACATATAGTTCAAACCTATATTTATGTATCTATATATATATTTATATATACATATACATATATATCAGTGTATATATTGTATATAAAACAGCAGACGAAAAACCTTACCCTTTCTGTTCAGTTCTCGCTATGCCGGAAGTCACTCGAGGGTGGCACAACGTGAAATTTGAATTCGAGCTAAGCCCTGTGATGGGTGCTGTTTTTTGTATTGTCTCTATGACCCTCGTTTTTTTTTTTTTTTTACTTTTGTCGCGAGTCCATGAAAAAAATCGTGGAGTAACGAAACGAGGGGCAACTCGGCACAAAATATGTAAAATGTTCTTTGTAATAGACTCGAATGCGGAAGTTCGCGTCGATAAGAGCTCCCTTCAATTTCATTTCGCAAATATTATCCGAATAGTTGAAAATAAAATTTATGTAATTTTACAAAAATTACACAACATCGAATTTCGTATAGTCCTCCACATGTTTCGCCCATTGACTTTATTTTACTGCATCCCGAATGACCTCGGATACATGTTGCCTACGGTTCAACAAATACATAAAATTTGTTGCAGTGAAAAATATTAATGAAATCGGAAAAGTCATAACCTTTTGTATGCATCGATATCATTACAGGGTTTAAAATTATATTTTACTTTCATTAGAATAAATAATAACGAATCAACGCCTGATCTTGTGTCAAGAATAAAATAGCAGTTTTCCCAAAAAATTTAACTCAACGTATAAAATGTTTGTTTTTACGAAAGCAAATAACCATGATCGTCTAATCTAATAAAAGTCATGAAAATCGTGCATTTGATGTAAAGGAATGTGGAGTAACTTTGAATTCCTGCGAGACATCGAAAAAAATTCAATCAAGTGATTATGAATATTTCTTAACAAGTAAAAGATTGAGCATTAAATATTATCTAAAAAACCTGAAAAAAAAAAATTTTATTAAATTTTTAGGGTGAAACTAAAGAAGTTGGCATAATTGTGAACAACTTAAATCAAGACTCGCCACGAATGGAATTAGAAAACTCCTTCATCAAGGATTTGTTTAAATTAAATCAAATGAAATTCAACCAAAATTCAGTTTTTTATGTAAAATAAAAATCATCTATCAACTATCAATGTGAGATTAAATCCAAACAATTACAATTGCCCCAAAGGAACTGTTCACAACTACCCCCGAAGCTAAGAAATATTTGTTTATCGATTCATTCATTTATTAGACAAATTATGGACAATGGTCAATTAACAGTCGTACTACGACTACTCACAATTTTCTCAACAACATTGAAGCCAATTATCCGGTAGATTCATACATTCATACATAGGTAAAAATGACATTTAAGTGTACGAAGTTTTGTTATTGATCCTACCTTAAAAAAAATATATGAACCTTCGCCCCTCGAACAACATAACAATACTAAACATTAATTGGACTATCACACGAGTACAGGCGCGTAAAAGTCAAAGCCCAGGAATACAGAGATATCACAGCGCTTGGTTTTCCTCACTGTTCGCGATTGTCCCACTTTCGCTTTACAACAGCGAAATTAGCTTCGAAATTTGGACCATTATACAGCGCAGGAAGTTCAATTGGTAGATGGTAATTCTTCATAAAAATATCGAAATTTTCAATATACTCGAATTTATTTAATAAATGTATTTCCGGTTTTTTTTTACTGTTGTATTTGTGTATGTATATATTTCTGCGGAAAGTGGTATACGGTCCAGATACTGCGGTATAAGAGACACTCGGTGGTGGAGTTTCGGAGAAACGGAAATATTCTTCCCCTGTTATACAAGCATAGAAGGGTGATCTGGAGAATTGCCAGAGAGTTCGTACTTCTCTCTGGCATTGCGCTGGTCCACGAGAAGCTCTATGCTGGCCAAGAGAATTCAACTCCCTCGACAATCCTCCCTTTGGCCAGACTAGAGCATCAAAAGCATCTGTCTTCGTGCCTATATCCTGAATACGTACTTGTTGGTTGACCCAAGTAAAATCTGTCATCGTCCACGTTCGTTATGTTCAAAACGTTCGGATTTGGAATTTCAATGATTATCGCTAAATGCATCCTTCAAGTGATTTTCACTTGCTGGCAAATGATGAACGACCTCTACTTGTATTCTGGTGAATAATAAGTGTAGCGATTATACGCAAATTGTATTAGAGGAGACGAAAAATTAAAACGAAAAGAAACTATTTCCGTCCTCGATTCTCATTGCAGGCACAAAAAGTTGGAACGCAACGATGATAATTCGAATCTGAGTGAATATATTCATCAAATTATTCATCATTTTTTGCTGAAAATTACGAGAGAATTGAAAAAAGAACTAGACTTGTATTCCTTGTTCTAAAAAAAAAATATGTAGGACGCTGCGATATAAATTCTACGTGTGCTCATAGCCGGTGATGATACATTTTTAATGATTCATGTCGTAAACTAAGGCAACGAACTGTCTGCAAAAGAAAAAAACAAAATATTGAAAAAAATAAACATTTTCCCGATTTTGTCGTTAAAATGGAAAAACTGTTGACGCTTATGCGGCTTAAAAAAAAATTCCAACCTACGTGACACCAATTGAATTTCCTCATCGTCGCTTTTCGTGATTTATAACGCACCTCGTTATACGATGCGCAGAATTCAGTGAGGACTTGCATGAATATAGATTTTTGTTCACTGTGTCTGTTCATTATTGGTAATGGGATGAAGAAAGCAAAGATCAGAAGGGAGCGACAGAGAGTGCATTGCAATGAATTCCATGACACGAAAAAAATTCCTGAGTAATTAGCGGATCCAAGCTGGCGATGTTTTTTTTTTTTTTTTTCTCTTTAGAAACGACACAATGTGAATGCCACATGTGAATGAATAAATGGGAATCAGACTGATTCCGTTTCGTGAGACATGACAAGGCAAAACGAGAGGGTAAAAAAAAATCTAAGAGAGTTGAGACGAATGAATGTGGCTGTGGAATCGACACACATTGGATCGTTTGTATTCATAAGCTAGGATGTAGCACCCATGTGAAATTTAAAGGGAAAGAGATGAAGAGAAAACGGAGTAGAGAACTTTTTGAAGTTTCAAGTTGACCTCAGCTGAAACATAATTCCAAGCTCGGTCATGCTGACTCGTTCATTATTTCATTGTCTCTTTCATGGACTACGCAAAAACTGTCCGTTTCATAGAAAGTGCATGTAGATCATTTCTGGTCACCTCTGAAAGGTGCCAGAGGCTTGATGCTCCATTTGTGATTAAAATCCATAAGCCTGATTACATTTCTAATGAAGAGTGCATTTAAATCTCCATATGAACATACATGATTTTTTTTTTCTTTTTTTTCTAATGGCACGTATGTTTATTTTCTAGTATTTCTATGTGAAAATCTGGTGTGAAAAACATGCACACATTTGACCCGGAATGACTAAACGTCATAGTATGATGAATCAGATAAATGGTGAAACGTCCAGAGAGAAAGAGATACTAAAAGGTAAATAGCATAAAAACGCGCATATACGTAGTTGTATACACGAGAGTATCGATTCAGTGCTGCCGAGTATTTCCGCAGTTGGACGTCAACTTCACTCGATAAATGTGAATATTCCTGGGGTTCTGTGATTCCAAATTCGCTCATTGATAGCAAAGCAAAACAATTTTTGCAAATGACGCCGATTCATAGCACAGGCACAAACACTGGTATTCCAATTATTAATTATCGACTCTCTAAGTTGTAAGCAGTAGTAAAACAATTAAATTTGATGATGCTTGAGTTTGTTTCCCAATGCGATACAGGTTTCCATGCTACCAGCTCATGAATAATGTTAATTGTCTACAGAGTGTAACTCCCTCCATTTTACTTTTGTATAGTCCAAGTTTCCTCATTAACATTTGCTTCATGATAAACAATCACCGGAAACAGAATTGACGTAACATTGATACACTAAAAAATTAATAAAAAAAATTGAGTGATAAAGGTCACAAAAAAATTGCGAAATAACGCAAAAGTTATTCATATATTTTTTTCGAATATATTATAAATTAATTTTTTGAATTTCCTTCATAAATGTTTCTCTCATTATTCTCAGTTTTCTTTTCATTATAAGAATTTTATTTGAGATTAAAAAAATGTAAAACAAAAGCAAACGAAACTGTCGAAAACTGTGTAGTCGGAGAGTAGCTGCGAGTAAAATGTTTGATGGATTTTAAAATGGCTCGTCTGTTTGGTCTCATGTACAAGATACGCATGAACTTATATAGACATACACGCACGAGGTGTACATATACATTTATGTATAGCATCGCACTTTCATATCCCTCGGGTTACGTAGCACCACGAGTTAAGGAGATTTTTCTTTCGTTCTACGAAGGTAGGGCTCTTGAGTCAAGAATGGTTTAAACTATATATATATATATATATAGCACAGTTTATATATATATGTACATTTTTATGTGATTTTTATACGGGGCTTGAGCTAACGGGTGGTCCAGGAAAACTCTACTTTCCTTTCGTCTCTTAAAAATGCTTCTTACGACTCTACGGACCATACGGTGGCCTGTCAGTGCCACATACGAACATCGAGAAGCGAAAGGCTCCCAGATCACGAAAGAAAGAAAGAAATAAAGAAGAGTGAGGTAAGTGCTTGCATTCCCTCTCCGTTTTCTTTCCGTCGAATACCCTCAAGACTGCAGAATTGCAAAAATAAGCTTCAGTATGTGATACGTAAAAAATTACGAAGGACGTGAGCACAAGGCAGGGGAGGGGATGAAAAGGGAGCTTGAATCCGAAGCAATAAGACTTACTTCCAGGGCAAAGCTCTCGGTCGAGTTACATACCCATGAAGTACCATTGACTGATGTAAATGGTCCAGAAAATGGAGTCAAATCGAATAAGGTGGTGTAACGTAAAACTTTTAACTTCAAATCCCTTTTTCAATCACAACAATTTCTTCTTCCTTCAATATCTCAAGCCTATAAAACACAAGATTCCGTAACTTGTTCCGAACCCTTAAGAAATATGTCTGTACATTCAAGACCAATAACCTGGAAAATTCGTCGAAATATATAGTCTTTTGTTTCTTATCTCGATTATTAAATGGCGAGTGAATCAATAAAATAGATAAAAGTTATAAAATAAGTTAATAAAAGAAAACGACTATAAAAAACTTTATTTTTATTATTTTTTTATAAACTTCTTGGTTGATTAGCAAGACTAAACGTCTCCTTAGATGGTAAATAAAGCAGTCAAAGTTTACGAGCTCGTATGAACATCTATTGGTCAATGGAAAGCTACCGGAACTAAATGCATGTTACATGTATAATATATTTGTTATATATACATATAGAAACACTTTATGTCGTACATATATAGCGTATACACAGATGCGGCAACCCTGAAGCCAATATCGCTACTATATAACGATACTTCTGGTCATATCTACATAGAAGATACGACGATGTGGCCATACCCGCAGTACCAGCTTGCCTATGGATCTGCCCTATAGACTAAATGGAATGAGGCTGCAGTTACAATACTTTGTTAAACTGACGTGGAAAACGGGAGAAACAAGGGCGTAAGGGAGAAACTTTCCGACCTAAACGCAAACAAGGTTGTGAATATCCCGAACCAAAGGACAGAGAATAAGTTCAGCTCTCAAAGATATAGCAAGGGAGAAAGAGAGAGAGCACAGCATCCACCTCGAGATCATATCCTATCAGCTTATTAAGTTGGCGCAGGAAACAGAGGGGACTGCGACAGGACAACGACAATATCTGTTTGTGCCTCGACTCTGCGCAAACGCGTACCATTATTTCCTTCAGTTATATTCCATCGTTTAGATAACACTAAAGCCCTCGAACTTCAAGAAAAGAACAAAAGTCACTTCCACTCGCTTATGATGAAATTATAGAATGCCACGAATTTCAAAGGCATTGTATACAACTTTGATGTGAATCTTACTCGGGCCATGCGATTGCTTCCAATTTTTTTTTTTTTTTTTTTTTTTTTTTTTTTTTTTTAAATCATCGATTTAGATATAACGACGACGATGATATTTATCTTCAAAAATGTTTATAGCAGTATGACATTTTTGAAATGTAACATTTTTATAGCACCATGTTTTATATTATAGATTTTCATATAGACCTTTAAATAAAGATTTTACTTTATCATTTCGAAATATGGTCGAGATACAGTAATTCTCGTGTATGTGTGGGTCAAATGGAAAAACAAAATCAAAAGTATCTTCTAAAATTCGCAACCTGTCATTGAAAAATTAATAATTTCCGTACCCACGGGTTAGCTTGCTGCAATTTTGGCCTGACCGGAATTAATGATTTCGCAGGCAACATTCAACATAACTCACTATTTCTGGATCATTGCCAACCGCATTTGACACCGGTTATTGCACTGATAATACATAGACAAGATTTACGCGTATAGAAACGTCATCGAGAGCTCCAATTATGCGTGCACAACGACAGTATCATAGTCAACGACAATTTTTTTTCATTATTCATATTCAATACCGCCCGAGATTAATTAGTGTCATGTTTTAAATGAGATGAAAATTCAACGAAACTCCTCAAATTTACGTGGACTCTGTAGCTCTTTATTTATTCGAATATTCAATTGAAATACGTAATTTAACACGATATACATGAATCGTCAATCGAAATTAAAAAAAAAAAAAAACTTAATTTTATAATTATTGGAATAATTTTATTTTCAAGAATTCAACAATTCCAGGATTTTCTTTGTCTGTCAATAATCGATGTGAATAAAATGTATGACAAAGTGAACAGCGATGAGTACGCGGTCCATGTCTGGCGTCAGCGATCACTAAAGTTACGCAGTCTTGTACGAATCCAATATTTGGTTGGGTGACCGTTTAGCCACCTACGGGCTAACGTATCAAGCACTGAAGCTGAGGCAGTTTTTTTTAAGTTTCTGGCAACATTATGCAATTGGAACTCAGTGCCAAATTTTCCACAGTCTCCTTCAGCTCTTGTGCAAATGCGATAGAAAAGGGCATTGAAAAAAAAAAAACGTTTTTAGGCAACGGTCTGGAGAATGAAAAACTTTTGAAAGGGTAAAAAATGATGATAATTTTGAAAGGCATGAAAACGAATTGCATTGCTGCAAAATCAGTGAATGCGTGACTAAAATAAATACATCGGAAAAAGCTTTGGATTGTAATAACTCTAATTAATAACTTCGATATAATGAGAAGAGAAAAAGCGTGTGACAATATGAACACTAATGTGGAGCTCGATGAAAAAATCTCAGTTGCATATGCGTTCGCAGAAAATATGCAGCCTAAAATTGACAAGCCCGTGGGCCCGGGGGTGTAGGATTTTTCGTGGCTGAAAACGTTTTTATCGAGAGGATGGACACCGCTCTACTCACCTCGATTGAATTGGTTCGTGACCCTTTTTCCCGGGCGAAAACTGATTGTCGTTGGGCGGGTATAAAGCGAGGGATGGGAGGGTTAAAAAGGCAGGATGAAGTAGGGAGAGAAAAAAATTGGTAAAGAGAGAAGCTGAAAACGCGCACGGGCTCTTTCTGACCAGGCGCTTCGTTAGAGCGTTATGACTAGCATCGCGAAACGTGCGCGACCATTTCGTACGTCGAGAGCGAAAGAAAAACGTAGAATATGTTGAAAATGAAAAAGAAAAAAAGACAAATCTGAGCGAGAAAAGAGTAGAAGAGAAAAAAAATTGATTGAAAGTGATTTCACGATCCTGCGATATTCGATTACAATCCAGAACACGTGCGACGAAGAAAAATTAAGGGATATACGGAAGGCACATTTTTCTCGCTCTCATTTAACGAATGCAATTACCCTTACAGCGACAATATCAGGGAGAGAGGATGGGCTACGTACAGGTGTATGTGGGCGCTCGTTTTGTTAATTGGGTTCAGTATGCAACTCGTCGTTTACGCGTAACACCATTTTTTTCTCTCGTTCTTCGGGCGACGTTACCAATCAAGCTTCTCATTTTCTTTGAGCTTTTTAATAACTTTTCCATTAATTTACCAACTCTCTACTCGGAGAGTCGATAACCGAATAATTTTGATTTCAATTAAAACTGAACGATAACTATCGTCCAATTAATCAACCAATTAATTTATCCTTTTTACAAATTGTACTGTTGTTGTGGTTTTTGTTAAAAAAAAAAACCTTTCCAGTCTATGTTTTAATTGGTATTCAATGAATAGTTTTTTTTTTTTTAAATAACACATCTTCCTTTCGATTTTATTCAAAATTTCAAAGGAAGGGGTGTACTACGACACACACGTCCTTTAATAACGGTGGAAAGAAATCGTTTGTACCAAAGCAACTATTTCACGTGGTTACCATGCCAGTAAGTAGGTCATCGTGGTCGTAATTCGTTCAGTGATAAGGAACAACAAACAACTAAATTCGTCTGGTACGCCAATGGCCCTGGGCTTTGCAGCACAATGTAAAGCTCTGGCCGGTCGAAAACCCCATTAATCATGTGGCATGAGAGCAACAAGTCAACAATGGTAACCTAGACTCAAAATTTCGTGGTGACTTCCATTCTCAAATTTCCATAAAATTTCTCCTGTCCATTTGACAGTTATGAATCGAAACGGTTGGAAATTGAATGAAACTGACAATCCAGTACTCCTGTCACCATAAAAATTTTATGGTATATATGAATGAGAGCTTGCAATCTAGAGCTCGTTCACTTACACTTCCATATTCAATTACGTAATGGATGAATTGGATTGATTGATATTACTAAAAACGTTGAACTTATTTATCAAAATTAAATAATCAAAAATAAGGAAATACCCTAAATTTTTTAATCAATTTACGAAACCAACTGTTACTTTTTTCTATTCTAAATTCGAACCGTGGCCATCGCTCATTCTGTTAGTTTTTTAATTATCTTAAAATATGTAACTCGTATACTTTATTTATCTGCGTTTTTGAATCACTGGTTAAATTTTTAAGCTGCATATGGGGAGCAAAATTCAATTGTTCTTTGGCATTTCCGTAATAAACCATTTATCGGAACGCTATACAGCCTAAATTCTTTGATTCGTGATCTTTGTTATTGTAGAAAATTCGTCAAAACTGCTTCGGTAGTTTTTGCATGAAAAACAGCCAAACACATTTTTACAGGCAAAAATTGATATACATAATGATATACTCACACCTATGTACGTGTCATTCGAAAATGAATTCAGCATAGAAACAGTCACAATATCATGGATTTTAAAGATTATTAAAAGAAAATCATTCAAGATTCATGAACCGAAAAAAATAAATCCAAACATATATTTCACTAGCAATTGATTGTACAAAAAAAGAAGAAAAAGGAGTTTAAAGATTATAAAAATATCGGAAATATATTTTATCCAAATATATTATTATTATTATTAATATATTAATTAATATATTAATTATTATTTATATATTTGAATAAAATATATAGCGTAATATTCGTGTACCTGAATCCAATAATAAGGAATCCATTGAACTTTCAATTAAACATATTCACATGAACGTATTGGAAAAAATCCGATACCAGTAAATTCCAAACAGCAGAATTTAATTAGCCGTAAAATTTTATAAGATCAATTTTTTATTCATCGAAATTAAAAACCGTGGCGAACTGACGTGGTATCAACAAAAGCCATTGATGAGCTTAGTTATAAAAATTCCAACATCCTACAAAGCATTCCCTTCCATTTTCTAAGCTTCACAAAATTGAGCTTTCAGGAAAGAAAAACGATTTAATGATCTCGTTGGAAAAGTATTCAACTAAAAATATTATACGGTTCATAAATAAGAGGATCGAGAGTGGAGGGGTGAGTATTATTATTTCGTAGATATGTTACAGGGCTTTATATAGTGGATGCATGTTCTATATATAAAGAAACCCAACGATAAAATGATAAATAAATAAAATATCACGAGCCCATTACTTTCAGTCACAAATATCCGATAAATATATTTAAACATCACAGACCGGCTTCGAAATATTAATAATTTGTATTTTTCAGGCTTCCCTGCTGATAGTGTTACGAAGATTTGCAGAATTTTTCAATCTTTTTGAAAGAATATAATTATTAAAAGTATTATCCCAGAGGAAACGTAGCGCGAACTTACCATTGAAGGACTGTATTCGTCAGCTGGCATCCATCGGAATATTTCTCTTGTGGCGTTCCAGCCTGACCCACAATTACATAATTTACAGTCTCTGAAACGAAGAGAAAAAAAATCGTTATTACTTATGAAATCAATGCGTTCGGCTCGTTCTTCGAACAAACCATGGAATAGTTTCTAATTTTTATCGAGCAACAAAACAGTGCATGGATAATTGTGCGGAGACACGGAACCTAATTTTGGCGAGCTCGAAATAACGAGACCCTTAAATTTAACCCCTTTGCGCCCGAACCAGTCACTAATTAACAGCTTTAAAGCGTCATAAACCAACAACACTGTACAGATGGTAATGATATATTTTAACGACCAGCGATTTTATTATTTACGTGTTTACCAAGAGATTTCAGACGTCGAATGAATAAATCATTCGTTTTAATTGTTCAGAAAACGTTTTAGCCGTTAATAATTGAATTATGTTACTTTTTTAAAATACAAAATGAATGTCTATTACAATAACATATTATTTAACATTTATACATCTATAAATATTGATGAAATTCTTCGTTTTATTTGAAGCTGATGATCAATCGACTGGTAAAGGATTTCATAGAAAAAAAAGTTAAATTAATGGAGGCCACGTCACAATATGCTGCGCTTGAAGTCATGAAGAAACAGCAGAATTTTAACATCGATCGTGAACGACATTTCCTAGAAGATGTATTTGTTTGAAATATATGAAAAATAATGTATCGTTGGGAGTACATTATATAGAAAGTGCACGTAACGATTTTTATTCTTTTATAAAGGAAGTTGTATCGAAATAGAAATTCCGAAAGGTTGGAAAGCTATTTGGCATCGTATAGCTAAAGCAGCCAATTTTCGTTTCGCTTTGTAAGCGACTGACCCGTAAAGAGCACCCCAGCCTCGGCAGATACAGAGACCAAATCAAAGAGACTCTTTTGAGCTTTTTCCTCTTTTCGAAACGTTAGATCGTTGCAGGTATCTTCGAATAATTTATCAGTCGATTGATAGCTGCTATGAATATTTTTATTCTTATTAACGTTCAATAGAATAATAAAATAACGAGCAAAAGAGGAAAAAAGATAAAGTTTGTTATCGATGCAAGTATTTTTGAAAAGCGCATCTATAGGCCAATATATTGGATGGGAAAACGTAGTTTTGTTTATGATTCTAAGCTCGTCAGATATTTTGTAACAGCAACGAATGAGCATGAAATCCGTTTGAATTATACACGTGGGACGTGCGATTGCAAAACGACGACCCAATTGGTTAAAGTCATTTTCCATCATCGTGGATTTTGTTGGCGAAAATTACACCTCGCTGCAACTTGTTGCCAATTTGCATACGAAAATATAACGTATGTAATATCGATTTTTCTTTTGCATGCATTCAATATACGTGAAACATGAAAACGAGCCTCGTACTACTTCCGAAATAGAATAAAACCCACACCAAATGTTCACGATCACAAAGAGAGCCATGAATATCGATGCTCGTAGAAATATTGTATCGAAAAACGATCCAATCGTGATCACACTGACACCATTGCATTAATTTTGAAACTAGATTTCGAGCTAACCAAAAAATAATATGTGATTCCTATGAGAAGCAAGCTGGAGCTAATCAATAAAATTTTCAGCTAAAAACCAGTTTCCAAGAATATTTAAATATGCACATCGCGTTAGTATACTAAAATCTACAAAAATATGAGAGAAAAAAAGCCAACAATTTCGTTTCATTGGAATGATGCAACATCAGCACAATAATTTCCGGTATAGAGTTGACTTTAAAAATAAGTTTCGTCAGCGGCACTATGTGATAAGTGTATTATCGTCCCAAAAATATGGAAAAATTAATTTACAATGAAAAATATAACGCAGTGCAATTGAAAAATGAATAATCGCCAGTGAAACATCGCGCGAAAACGATTGTACGGATTAGTAAAATCGGGGAATGAGCTTCGAACAATTCCTAGCAGACGCAACGAAGACTGTGGCACAATAAAATGCGGATAAATGGCAGAAGCACAAAAAAGAAATAATTCAATGCGAGCTTTGCTATAAATATGATATAAAAGCTTTATTCACACAAATAGTGGAACAAAGAAATTAAATGCATATATATCTCGAGCTCCTAATCTCAGGATGCCCGAATTTGCTACTCCGAATCGTCAGTCCGTGAATTACAAATCGCATGAAGAAACGCTCAAATGCTCCTCTGGTTTGATTCCTTACTAATTAACGTATCCCTCTCTTTCTCTTTTCTTTATTTTTCTCTCTCTCTCTCTCTCTCTCCCTCTCTCTCTTTCTCACTTGTCTAACTCACTCGCTGTTCTTTTGAGGCCCCGTCGGGAACAAGAGAATTGCAAGTAT
Organism: Campoletis raptor; assembly: GCA_948107755.1. NCBI lineage: Eukaryota > Metazoa > Arthropoda > Insecta > Hymenoptera > Ichneumonidae > Campoletis > Campoletis raptor. Next base: position 12,046,279 of record OX403622.1, read on the forward strand.
TCGCTGTGGGAAACACTGTGTTTTTTTTGCAAATTCTTTTATCTTCCTTTCTCTCTCGGGTAATCGTCATTCAACGAAACCACAGAGCGAGTTTGAAGCTCTCGGGGAATGCGCACATTCGAGTTCTTAGCGAAGCCAACAGCAGCTGCTGCAAAAGCAAAACGTGAGCATGTTGTCACGATAAAAGAGCTTTCGGTACCGACGTGTATGTATACAAAGCGAGCTAGAAACGAGAAAAGCCCGGGCTCACCCGCGATGTGCCAGGGTGTGGTGCTCTCGTTCATCGCATGGAGAGGCCCGTCGAGAGCAATATACCCGAAATGCTGATAAGAGACTCATAGCCGGAAAAAATTCGCTCGCTTTCGTTTCTGTCTTCTCATCTATCTATCTTTTGCTCTTTCTCCCACTACCTATATTTCTCTTTCATTTTTATCAGCTTTTCTCTTTCTGTCGATTCCATGTTTTCCCATCTCAGGGACAATTTCTTTCCACGATGTGGGAGCAGCTGAATCAATTGAAAAAAAGTGTGACTCTTCGTCTCTCTCTCTCTCTCTCTCTCTCTCCCCATTTCTACACCACACTGCTCCATTTTATTTCGCGCGTTACACTTTTTTTAGGAGGCTCACCTATTAGAAGAATCGCTAAAAACACAAAAAAAAATGCCACCTAAACAAAACACCTTTATAACGATGAATAGAGGGGGAAAAAAACGTCAAAATCTATACACACGAATTGAAGTTTTCGAGTCTGATAATGGAGGAGAAATTTGACGCCGTTGATTGTATTAGCGATGGAATTGAATCTTCTTGTGATTCTAGCACATCCATCATATTTCTTGTCGAAAGACTAACTTCCAGTTGGTAGAAGGGACCTGTCTGATGATCCTTAATTGTTCCTCTATGGATTATGTTGTCAATATTTCACCAACGAATTTCGCAAAGTGATTTTAGTTGAGAAAACTTATTTATCGGAAAAATTATCGTCAGCTCATCCATCGCTCGGCAGAACTGCTGCCAATAACTTATTAATTCAGCGAATTGTCTGAGCTAACTTTTGCTCCGATCGATGAAACACAATTATACGCACGATAGGAAAATATCTGAACACTATTTACCGAGTGTACTATGAACATGCTATTCATGTTCGTAGCAAACCTATCTGTTCCCTCTTTTTATACAGATATATTTTAAAAATTATAAACTTCTTTCCACTCTCGTTATTTCATGAATTTCTAACATTTCTCTACGCTCGCCAGTATTCCAGAGGAAAGCTCAAAAAGTTGAACCGTCGAAAGGCCACTTTTTATTGTCACTGCAAATATAAAAATGCCCTGTGGCTCTACCAACGAACCAGCGATCATTCAGCTTGGCAGTGATTTAAAAACACACACACATAGATATATATATATAATCATTTACATACGTACAATATTCACATAACTGTAGCCAAACTTGTCCATTTTTCACATTTTGTTTCAGCGGCAACGAGCGCTATTAATAATGGCACAACTTTTTTTTTCCGCTGAGGTAAAACCGCCAATGAATGTCGTTTCAACTATTTTAGCTCTTTTTTCTGGACCGCCATCATTATCCTTCCTGGAGCAGTTTTATATACGTTTTGTTGCTAGGAGCGTTTCGGTAAAAATACGGAAGCAAACTGCCTGTGAACTTTCAGCCAAAAGCGGCCTGCGGGTCTTAAATTTACGTCCCTGCGTATACTTTGTACAGTTATATATCGTAGACATATGTATATTTACGTATAAATATATATACACATTATTCAAAAACTTCACGAGTCTTACGTACAAAGTCTTCCGTCTGAGAAAACGGTCAGTAACGACTATAAAAAAAAACCATAAAAACGTATGATATGAAAACTATCAGAATACAGTTCAGACGACAGAAGAAACACAATATTTGTCGATTTCTAAAACGCCCTCAAACTGACGTATTTTTATAAATGAATAATTCTAATTTTTATAAATTAATAAAATATTGCCTAAGAAATCATTGTCCGGTTAAACGTAATCTTTACATTGTCAATTGAATTTGTTTGAAATATTGTGACAAATTAAAAAACATATAAATCATGTGAAATCTTGAATTTCGGTTCATTTTAGTTAATTTTACTTTGACGCAAAGGAGACAGTGTGGTATAATTTGTAAAATTGATTTGCAGATCTCGTGAAATGAAGGGTAAAATATTGCTGTTGGAAAGTTTCTAAGCCGACATAAAAACCTAAAAAAGTTAGAAAGCTTAATAAATGTACCGATTACTTTGATAAGTGATGAATTTTTTTAGTCAGTTTGAGGGCACAAAAAACTTTTGAATATCCAATTTTTCATACATCTCTTACAATTCACTTGTATATATTGATTGATCGGACTTTCAAAGGGACATTTGTATTTATCGTTCGAGCTGAAATATATTGCTTGTTCGATGGCACAAACAGACGTTGATTAAGACGCATCTACTCTGATCGGAAGAATTGCCAGGGTAAAATAGATCGGAGCGTTAGAAACGCTTTCTGTTCCTCGCACTATAATATATACATATAACACAAATGTTAAAGTATGGAAAGCTCGCTGGTATGTCAATGGCGGAACGATTAAGTACGCGGTCCGGAAAAGTCGTTAACCTCCGTCTAAAGTGCAATCGTGCCGAGGGTTCGTAAATTTTCATAGCCGTACGAAAACTACAGAGTCTTTTACTTGTTCTTTACTTTCCGTTTTTCTCTCTATTTCTCTCTCTCCCTCTCTCGCTCTTTCTCCGTCTCTCCATTCATCTCACAGTAGATTTTCATTCGACGGAGAATACCGAAGCGAAGAATTGGCTACTTTGAAATTACTCTCGCAATTCCACTTGGATGCACGTAAAGGGGTGCTTTCCTATCTTTGACAGCTTGGAAAATTCAGGTAAGCCAGGTTCAAACGCAACGACCCGAAAGAAAAAAATCTCAAAACGTCCAATATCGCAACAAAGATTACACGAAGGGTCACCGACAAGAGAATGAGCTGTCGAATTTAAAAAACTCAAATCTACGAGATGCACTCAAGTGTATAGTTAATTATACAAAAACGAGCATACTCGAGTGCTTTAATCATATTTTGATCTTACTGCTTTTCTTGACAGTAAAACATATATATGGAGCAATAAGAGGTTACTGTAAAATTCAATGGAAACAGGAACAACGAAATTTTATTGAAATATTTTTTATTTAAAATGACGAAAATCTTGATAGTATCCAACGATATTTTGTTCGCCGAAAATTCAAGGTTTGTGTCTTCCGTTTGTAATAAGTAACGAAAATTTTCCAGTTTTAATATTCTCTGAGTATATAAACTTAAAATTAAAGCAACAAGAATCTAGAAGCTATGAGAAGTGTCAATTTTCTGTTAAATTTCTTATTTTTTGATGTATGGAAAATTTTCGTTATTTCGAAAACAAACTTCGGTCCATAGAGTTAGTAATAAGCTACAGAATAAAGTTGTTTGAAGAAAAAGTTTTACTGAGAGAGAAAATCATCTGAAGAATCCATTCTGAAATATCGATTTTCTACTTATTGTAAAAGTTGTGTATTGATTGAACAATTTTGTTTACATGGTGGCTCGCAATGACTCGTACAATCTTTTTAATGCATTTTCTCTCCGCGCCCAGTCTATAGAAAGTAATTCATCACAATAGCTTTCTACCGAGGCTTCTAACTAAACGAAATATCATTCGTAAGAATCGATCATTTTGGAGGTGAATAGGACGAAAATGATTCTCATATCAATTTTTTATGGAAAGTTTTATTTCCTACATTGACCCTGAATTGGAGGCAGAACTATAACGTGCAGATTCCTACTTCAGTAATGTCGCTTGTATTTGTATAAATATATTGATTTCGAAGTACTTTGGTTTCACTAACCTGAGGAAACACGCTACAAAATGTACTTGACCTTTTTCGTTATGAGGATTATTTTTGTTTTTGTCCACAAAACTTCTTGGGAGTCATGGTATCGAGGAGAAAACGTGTCGTTCTAAAGAACTTTTCTCAACGGTCCGTAAGGTTTATGTTTTATACATGTTTTCCAACGTATATAGAAATACGATGAGAGAAAACGCGATGAGAGAAGGAGAGAGAGAGAGAGGGAGGGGAGAGAGAGAGAGAGAAAAAAAAAACGGAGATGGAAAGCGAACGAGAGAGAAAGAAACGTGGGATGATACTTTCCTGAACGGACCAGAGGTCCAGAGAAGTTTTTTCCAACTTTGCTGCAGCCATCAATCACTCGGACTGGCAGGGAGTCTAATTTTTTTCGTCTCTTCCCTCGCTCCGTTATCTACTTTCTCGCTTCTTTTCGCAATCATCTTCAAAGCTACAGCGAGAATGCTACTGAAATTCAGTTTCCGGGCGAAATCTTTTAGTGGTTCGCCCTCAAACGAATAGGAATTAACCGACTTTTTTCCTCGCTTGCCAATGGAAACGATTTTGTCGACAACAATTCGCTAAACGAATGAAAATGTACCATTCACTGACCGGATGAAAGATGAGAAAATAAAAAAAAAAATTCAACGGTTCATCCATTTGTCGAAGCGCTAGCCAAAGTATCAATTGTTTTCCTGTCCAAACTGCTCGGGTTTTTCGTAAGCAGCGTGTCGACTTGTTTTTATCGTTCGATTTCAGCGTTTATTTTCATTGCTTTTGATTCAAACTTTTGTGCATTGGTGATGAGAGCTTTGATCCTCATCCTTTTAGAATTAACTCCAATGGCTGGAGAACTTTTTTCATGAAGAAAATGAAAAAGAACATTAGAAAAAAAAAAAAACAATAAAATGCAAGTGGAAAACGTTCACACGCGAGGCGTTCTTACAGATGTTTTCTATCGAAATATTTTCACTCCATGATCGATCGATGAGCAACAAACCTTGCAATAGAGGTATCAATCCCAGAATATTTTTTTCCGTTGTCCAATAATATTTCGTAATTTTATTATTTCAGTCACTTGCTAAATAACTATATAATCTGTTGAGATAGTAATACATCGCGAAACAAATCCACACCTCGGTAAAAAAGGACTTCATTGAATAACGTTTAAGATTGTATTCGTTGCTTTTATTTACGTGTTTTGTGTTTTTTTTTTTTTTCATTTAATAGAAGAGCGATTAGAGATAGTGAAGTTTTACAAGGCGAAAGAGAGAGCTTTTTTTCAAGGATCGTGTATTCGATTTATCGTCGTTTAAATCGCAGAGATTTTTTATTCAATGCCTGAAACCCATTGAAAGCTTAATTATCGAAACGCTTTGGAAAGGACTATCGTATTAACATACAATAGAAAAAAGAAATGTAGAACAATGAATAATGCACAATCGTAGCGAAGTTTATACGCGAGATGCTGACACGATAAGAAACTATGGAGACTCTCTCTTCTCCCTTTCCCGATAGTACGTCCAGTCGATTTTCATGTAAATGAGGGTCCAGTAATTGCTAGCGAATACCACGATAGAGTTCAGAGTGAAATTCAATTGAGTGCTAGTACGCGTTTCTGCATTACCCCTTTCAATTTCCCTGATCTCTCTCATCCTATCTCTCTTTCTCTCTCTTTCAAAGTATTTTGATGTGTGGGCTGTCATTGCGACATTAAGACACACAGAAAAAAGTAAAAAAAAAAAACAAAAACAAAATTTAAATTTGACTCAAGAAAAGCGGTGAATAACTGCAACTTTCTAGGCCACTCGATCACGAACTTTAAATAAGAAAGAAAAAATGAATCGGCGCATTTTTTTGTTCATCAGATATCCAATCTCAAAAATTTCTTTTATATGGAATTTTTATACAAACATAAGATGTTCATATAGCTGTTTAAAAAAAAAAAAAAACAAAAAGAAAATACTTTTGATCGATCCAACAACCGTTTGATTCGATATGAATGTAAAAAGGCACCTGTAAGCACTCTCAAGTCGTCGCTTTCAAGACCACTACTTGTATCAAGTGTTCCCTACTCATTGACGTGTCTCTATTCCATAATTCTTTGACACTCGATTGGAGAGGCAATCATGTTCGATCGTGACGGAGGTTAAAATGGAACATTTGACACGCCGAGCCGGTCAGTTCCATGACCCAAAGGATTTTCGATCCAATAAAAATTCTGTAGATAAATGTATTTATATAACTTTTCACAATGAAACAGATACCAAAATAAAGTTATTACTTTACAGTTATTACAAACCAAATAGTTCCTATTTTAAAACCTGATTTTCTATATAATTATAAAAATATTAACAGTAAAAAATGTGATTAAATAACTCTGTCATATGAGAAATTGAAATGATTGACTGATTAACGAATATAACAGCAGTAAACGTAAGTCTTCACTGTCGTGAACCATGCTCTGGATAAACTATAAGCTCTATGCATTATCCATTGGAATGACAGTTAAGCGCATTACGTAGTATATAATATATGTATAAACCTAACACGTGTACTTTGAACAAGAAGATTTACACGCTACGTAATGGTGGCTTGTGTCAGCGACAAGAGACACGAGAGCATGTCTTTTGTGCTCTCGGCTCGACGTTGAGAGAGTGAAGAAGGAATAGATAGATAGATAGATAGATAGATATATTATTTATATAGTGAAGAGAGGGCTTAACCGTTGAGTACATTCGAAACCAGAACCAAAAGTGAGTAGAGCTTCGAGAGGTGAACCAAGCTATTATTGCGATGGTTCAATGGAGCACATCTCACGTTTACACAGTGCAGCAAAGCTGAAGAATCGAGTTTTTATACTCATGGCCGTTTACATTCGCGTCTCAAGTTCGAAGTAAAGTTTCCATAGAGACGGAATGAACAAATGAAGGTGGTTATAGATTTTCCAAAAAATTCCTTCTGTGTAAAAACAATTATTGAAACTCGTGGAAATCGATGCACGGAGAAAAACACTGGAAATAATAAAACGTATTTTTGAAGCTTCACAGACATGTAATGAGTTGCGGAAGCCACAAGTGAGAAACCTTCATCAGAGATTCTTTTCCAAATTCTTCTTCTTATTCAAATTATTCAGACGCTGAATATCAAATTGTAAGAAATTCTTGTGACCGAAAGAAATCAGTTGATGATTAAAACACCCATAAAACTTTCATTCGAGAGGTTTTTACTCTGCACTATTTTCGATCGATCTATAATTATACAATTGTCGTCAAAATATTTTGATGAATATTATGCATGAGAATTTCAAATAATTCTTAGACGAGTGTATGTGCAGAATTTTGGTCTGGTAGGTAAACAGGTTTTTAAATGAAAAAAGATTCATTTTCAACACCCTCATCAAACGCTCACGTAAAATTCTCCGTAACTTTGCTCCAACCATGTTTTCCCAGCCACACATTTGGAAAATGTGACCACTCCAACGTAAATATCTTGGAAGAACGAAGTGTTATTTGCACGAAAATAAAACTAGAGAGCGAAACCAGAACACGAGAGTCTGACCGCATGCGGGTTTTTTACTGCTGATGCACCACTTGCAATAGAATTTTTTATAGATCGTATGGTTATATATAAATATATTGTTTATACGTTCCTATGTTACGATTAATAAAAATTCGTCAACATTTCATCGTTCGAAACGACGTTTCAAGTATTGAATTTTGAATAATTGCATAAAAAATATGTTTGTCAAACAAAAATTTATAGCCAAGGAGTTTGGGGATGGATTATTTTTTGGAAGAATCAGGGAGGAAACTTTGATTGTCGAGCAGAACACCAACTCCTACGTTGCCATATGTTATTTCAATGAAAAATTATTATCATAAAAAATGTGAAGGTTTCAGGCTTGTGGAACGTTGTTATTATGAATTACAAAATTATGAATTATGATTTGTTGTTATGATATACAAAAGAAAGAAAAAAAATGGACAAGATCTGCGGTTCCTGAAAACTGTGCTCGCCAGGGGTTAATCAAAGGTATTGAAAAATCACGAAAAACATAACGAGCAGCAAAGTGACACGATCGAATGAAGCCACACGCAGAAGATATGTCGTAAAATAGTATTACGAATAGAATAGTGGATCAAACAGTAGGATGAAAATAGCATATACAGCTTCAACAGAAGCAGCTTCCTTTTCTATTTCACTCTCACCATGGTCGACGGCGTTTGATCCGATTTAATGACGTTTGCACGGAACGCATTAGCTCTTTGCCTCAGGTGGTCTATGCTTTGCTCCATCTATCTCTCTCTTTCCCTTTAAAATCCTTGCTCTAAGAGTGATGTATGTACGAGTGACGGCAAAGCGACGCGATGCTGTATATAGCCTTATACATAACATGGTGAAGTGCAGGTTTGCACTCAGGAGGGAGAACGAGAAGAGAACTGCGGTAGGAGAGTTCGCGCGTCGGGTTAACGGAAACGCGACGCGACTTGACAACGAATCTGCTAGGGTCGTTCGTGACGTGTGTCACCGAGGTTGGCAAGTTTAAAGGGCGAGGTAGGAAAGCTGCAGCTCGCGTTAGTACTCTAAAGCATTGCACACCTTCAAATATTCCGACAGAAGGTTCGTCTGAGCTCGCGTACGACAGAAAACTTAAATATACACAATTTTCATATATGATCACTATCAAAAAATGTGCCTTTTTTTCTACCTCTAAAAGGGACACGAAGAAGCCACGTAGGTCTAGAAGAAGAAAAACAGGCAAAGGGGCTTTATGGCGCAGTGACTAGAAATTTTTATTTGTAAGGATGAACCAAATGTTACTCTCAATATAATGACGTACGCTGGTGGATGTTATGTCTACGTGAACTCACGACAAACGTGCGACGGTCGATTTGATGTTAAACGGTGTAAAAATTTATTATTTCGTATTACAAAAGTCCTTCATATTTAATATTTCATCGATCTTAGCTCACCAGTTGTATGTAAAGTTTTTGAGCTTTGTTTACACAAGTTCGAAGACGAAAATTATGAAATATTTTTATAACTCTTCTTCAAATAACAGAATTTGAACTGAAAAGTAAAAAAAAAAACTATATTTGTACTTCGACTAAATGTAAAAAGCTCCAATAGCATCAATTTCGACGTTCGTATGAAAATATATATATGACATCAACATAATTTCCTTTGTGCACTACTGTTTAAATATACGAAACTTGCCTCAAAAGCTGATGTGATGTCCACGTCGATAATGAAACTCAAACAATATTTTTTGGGAAACAAAATTGTAAATTTCCTGAATTGTATTGAAAGTCAGGCAACCTGAACCAATTATAACTTGAAAAGAGTTCTTTCAACAATGACCATTAGATTGTCCATGCGAATGAAGGTCGTACAATAAATAATGGAATGTACGAACGTGTACGGTCATTCGATTTACCTATGACCCAGTTTTTATGAATCTCCCATAAAGTTTTATGTATATATATAAAATGCACGTTGGATCGAGCTCTCTTCCCTACCCGTTTGACACTTCGGCCTCATTCAAACTTTAACAGATATCTCGTCTGTCCTCTGGACAACGAAAACCTGTCATTCAAACAGCGAAACTGCCATCGGAGCTATTCGACTGAATCCAAAAAGATAGAGGAAGATAAAAAAAAATTAAAAAAAGAGAGAGAGAACTGAAGCGCAAACGAAAAGCACCGAAAAGAGAAGAGACAGGGATTGGCGGTGAGCTGACAAACGTAAAAAATAAAAGAGAGAAAGTTGGTGAAACACAACGCGAGAGCGTAGACTGCGGGGGAAAAGGCGATAATAAATTTCTGTTAATAAAACTCATTCGACAGCGAACCGAGTTTCTCTTTTCTCTCTCTCTCTCTCTCTCTCTCTCGCATTCATTTTTTTTCTTCCTCACGCGCTCGTGCGCCAATTTGCGAGTGATCGAGCATTCCCAAAGCAATTTCCGGTTCCGGTAGGAAAGGTCGCTGACAGCAATTCGATATTTTCCATCGACCCTGAGACTCCCTGTACCCGGGAGAAAAAAAATATCCACAAACCGACGATAATAGATTTTTAGGGATTGTAACAGACGTGAAAACAAATTATATTCGTCGAAGTAAAAAAAAAAAAAGAGCAAATATGGCACCACGACACAAGATAAATATTTTCCGTTTGCAAATTTAATGGAAGCGTCATATTTGTAGATGAAAAAACAACCGATTACAAATATATCACAGCTCGGACAAGCATTTTATTAAAAACAATTTTCACCGACTGTGACAGCATTGAAAAAATTCACTTCTCTCGCTGTTTCAAACAATTATACATTTTTATCATTGTTAATAAAAATAATACAACTGTTTTAACTCTTTTTACTCGATTTTTTTTTCACAAAACAACAACAAAAGACAGCCATCACTATAAAACATTATTTCAATCATCCGTCGCTTGCTTGTTTTTATTTTCCCAAACGAATTCACGAAACAAAAGTGGAAAACTCGTATTTGGTGTGTAGGCTGCAATTTGTACGGGTGTATACGGGATGTATGCAAGGACTGAAATTCCCAGGGCGACGAACCCGGGGACATTTTAGGCTGATGCTGCCGCGACGTGTGTCACTGCGAACGCGCGCTAGCAAAAGGGCTCCCGCTGGCTCTATCTCATCCCTATCTTTCTCCCTCTCTCTCTTTCTCTCTCTCTCTCTCTCTCTCTTCAACCCTCTAGTCGTGACTTTACCGCATACTAGCAATCGCTCACCCTCTACTTTACCCCTTTCCTACAACTGGCCTCACGTAAGCCTGTGAATGTACGAGGAAGCTTTGCAACTCCACATACATCTTGTCTGTTGTAAGCAACCCCCACAAACAAACGCATATATAAACGTGTCTGTGTACATGAGAAAGACATTTCACACACCCACATCCACAATGCATACGTTGTACAATACCCATGTAGGACAAAGTGAGATGCCAATGAAGGATTAGTGTCGATAAGTTAAAAAGTGTCGATAAAGAAAAAGTTGATTTTCTCGAAAGTATAACAATATAAATGATATCGCAGACGTTCGAGGCTCTGTTTTGCAATCAGCCATATTCGAAATCAACCGAATTTAAGATTTAGTTTCAAAGTACAAATCGATTTACTTACGAAGTACGTATAATGATTTTGAAGTTTGAATCGTTGGAATGCATCGAAATTTTTTTTTTTCTTCAATAAAATGCAAAATTTATATGCAATTTTTTGCTATGATAATTAAATGATATTTTATCGCGAGCTCGAAGCTAAAATTCACAAGAAAAATTCAGACAATTTATATATTAGAGTAAAATAAGAAATAGAAAAGAAAGAACCCAATTAACAGTGACAACAGTTGATAATACATATTCTGTTAAGTATTAATTTTGTTGATTTCCAAAAGACTAAAAGATTTGTGATAAAATTGATAAATTCGTTCACCATTTCAAACAAATATGTCTGTTGATACGTTCCAACGATGAAAATGTTAAATATTGTGTCAGTGATGTAAATTGCGACATTATACGTGATTGCAATCTTGGAAAAAGCACAGGTACATATGCACGTTGTGCACGTAAATTTTCAATACAAGTTGGTGTGGTCTAATGTATTCGTCATGATACAAATGATTATACGTATATTAGAAGGAGGTGAATGTGGTCGTGGATGAAAAGGGGTAAGGTTTTGGCACATAACAGTGGATAGACTTAATGTTCACTAGCATTCATAGTATCATAAGCTCTCTCGTATGTGCAAGCACTCTCCAGGATGCCAGCGAGTAATACACCAGAATTCAGGAGAGAACGTATATATCAGGGAGGATGAGAAGGAGAGCTTCTGCATGTGTACTGCAATCTCCCTTTTCACCTTCACTTCATGTATACACGACGCTGTATAACACGCTCATATCTGCTGCACATATTATCTATATATACGTACACGTGTGTATTATTATATACCAAATGCTTGCAGTTGTCCGTGTGGATTTATGATTATTTATAGACTAATCTAAGTAGTTTCATCGTAGTCGCTTTTCCACTAGACACATTTGAGAAAATTTACATAATGCATTAGTCTCTGTTGCTTTTATTGTAGATACACACGCGGTAGAAGCTTTACAAACGGGTACAGAGTGTCGTGGGACTGGATGTTTATAATGAAGTTTTGAATTCATCAATAATTGAAATTAAAAAATATATGGACGAATCGACTCGATTTTGCACGGAGAAGGTTCCTAATTAACTGTTTCAACCAAAAAAAGAAGGGACTTACGTTGTCGTCCCTTTTTTTAATTTTTTGTACGTATTATTAAAACACTATTTCAACATTTTTAAAACAAATGTTGAATTTTTTTCACCTCGAATTCCTGGGACGTTCATAAAGATAATAAAGTAAATAAACAGTCGATGGCTGTTAATTGGACAAATAATACAAATTAGATAGTGGAGTTTTGTACTTTTTTTTATCTAAAAATTCACTTTGTACTAAACTACGACGAACGATGGAATGGCAATTTTTTTCCAACGGCATTACACGTAAAAGAATTGTGTAGGATTTTTTTTTCGAAAGATTTTGAGGTTAGATTCGTAATCAGCAATCCCAAAAACGCACTAATGTCAAATTTGTAGTTAAATTTGAAGTTTTTTATGTTCTCCGTAGTACTTTAATTTTTTTTACACAAACAAAAAACCCCTTCGTATTAACCTATGTAACAACGACGTGACTATTTTCTTAAAAATAAGTAATACTGTTGGAATTTCCCCAAAAAGTTAAAACTCAAATAGAAGGATCGCCGCTGCTGACCTCTGCTATGTACCTGAATGTTATTTCTTTTTTTTTTTTTTCAACTAAAAGAGTTTCGAATATTGAAGTCTTTGAAAAACCACTCGAACGAAGATTTCCAGTAACCATAAACTTCCGATCTCCAGTATTTGCTGGGAGAAAACTTCACATCATAAGTGATTGTAAAGTTATTTCCTCTGCCATAAATGCACAGAAAGAAATGGAATTAAAAAAATTATGAGCAGCGGGAGGTTGCAATCTAGATTTCTTGTCATTATAACTAAGTAAAATGCAAATTTTTATCAACTAAAATTTCCTATAATATGCAATAGATTGTATTTTATTTTCATAAAAATGTGCATTTAGCTCAAACAGTATTCACAAAACGCCCAGACTGTCATCCCGTTTCTATTGCTATACATTAATTTTTCTATTTTATTTCTCTCCGTTTATTGAAAGGTTTTTATTATAAGAGACACGTAGTACTACGAGTTAGACTACTATGGAAGATTTTCATGGAGTGAGGTAGTTAGCTGGTGCTAAGAGGCCGCTGGTACGGAAATGTTACGGACAGTATATGGGGCGATCGATCCAAGAAAACCACCACCAGCACCACTACTACTACCAAGAGAATGTAACCCCTAGCGCCATCCTCAGCTTTCCTTGACGAGCTAGACTATTCGCATCCTAACACGACCTTACTACAGCGTTCGCCACACAGCAGTCCATTCTCTCTCTCTGTCTCTCTTTCTCTTTCTCTCTCTCTTTCTCTCTCTCTCTCTCTCTCTTTGTCGTTCTCTACAGCTTTTCTAATTTCTCTCTCCGCTCTCATCTACCTCTTTCTCTTCGTTTCCATCTACTATAAGCTTATACCACTCCTCAACCCTCCAAACTACCATTGAGTCACCAAAACACTCGTGAAACTCAAAGTTGTGACTCTCGTTTCTCCTGCTTATACAGAGTGCTCTTCTCCCATGGGACGAAAAGTCAAAACTATCCTTCGTAAGGGAAATATGCCTTTTGCCGATGCACACTCTTGATAAATTCAGTCAGCGGTTTCACGTGAAAAACTCATGTCAACAAAACTAGTTTCTTTCATTGAAGAGCAAAGTCAATAACAATATTAAGCCCAAGAGATCGGATGTGTAAGACAGGTTTATATTAAAATATAATAAGCTGCCAGATGTCAATTAGTAACTGTGAAAAAAAAAACGAAATATCTCTGCCGTCAAAAATCGACCTCAACTAACTCCAGGACTACGAATTTGCTAAGAAATATGGACTAAAATTTCCGAACTATCGAAGGTCGTAAATGGATCAGACTGGTATTTCATTCAAAGTGTCAAACATGCTGCTGACATGGAACTACCATTGTGAGGAAGTTGTTCAGAAGAATGTATTCACGGAGGGCACGATTGGGTCACAATGTGGCACAAAATGATTTTTTTTTCCTTCTTAAACAGTCGAAATGAGATAAAAAGAAGCGAGTCAGAGATTTCTTCGAGATATTCGTAATCCCGAGTGAATCCTCGTCAAAAGGATATAACACAGACGGTATAAAAAGTAACCTCAGCCGGTAATAATGTAGCGTAATACCCGCAAGCGGGATTACCGGTCCGAAGGATTACAGAAACAAGGAGGGGAGTTGAAGGTTTGTAGAAACGGCATATACAGTTGAATACGCAGACGAGAGTAGATACGTGAAGAAATTAATAAATGGACATATGTATCATCATATATAAGCTGGGGCAGCTGATACATGTAAGGGTTCAAGATTAAGTGTCACGCATATGAGATTCTCCAACCCTGGCCAACAACCATATCTATTGACTCTTACACATCCATTATGGATTTGTTCGCCGCATACAGTATGTAATAGCAAGAGAAGCTTAGGGTGATCGATGGACTTCGAAAATCCATAAACCGAGAAACCTCCGTCTGCATTATAAACGAAGGTTGATGGGGTTTCCTTAGCCGTGTGCATGGGGAGCTAAATATGCAAAGAGTCAGGCAATTTCACATACACGATTTAGCCTCGTTGCATAAATAAAACTGAGTGAAAAATTATACTATACCTTCAAAAAAGATATAAATAAAACAAATATTAGTTGCCAATTTATCGATCAATTTTATCAGGAAAATTCATCATGATATTTAATAACTTAAATAAGTTTCGTTGAATCATTGTTTTTCGATGGTCCTTTCTCAAACTTGATTTTGTAAAAAGATTAATCCATGTGCATCCTGTTTTCGTCTGGACACTTCCCTTTACTCGTCATTTCTTCTATTTTTACACTTAATCTTTCGAATTACTCTACCAGAGTCCTACCACTTCCGGAAGCTCTTCCTTCCTGACTACCCAAAGCAATTCGCATTCCATTTTATCCCTACGAGAAATTCTACGCGTTAAAAAAAACAAAATCGTAAAAAAGTTATCATAATCGAGATTTTCATAGAAAACATATGAATAGCGAGGGAATTTAGTCTGCCAACATTCTAAACGTGAATGTCAAAGTGGAAAAAGTGTCAAAAGCATAAAATTTGTATCTTCATCCTACTAAATGAATCAAAAAAAAGAAATAGCACTCAGCTTCAAACACATAAGAAGTAGATACGCACGTCGTTATTTCTAGGAACTTAGTTTCTAGTAGTTCTGTTAAATATTGGAGGACAGCCAACTTACTTAAGGATACAAAATAACCTGCTAATTGTCATCCTAATTCAACAGCCATTTCTCTAAACAATAACGCTGACCTTTTTACAAATTTTATTAGCTTCATAAGTGGAAGTAGGAGATCGAATTTCAGGAAAATCAAAAGAACATATAAAAGGCGAAAGTAGTCGTATCAGATTTAAAGATTTGTTTGAAGATGCAAAAGCATCAAAGGTTTAGAACAAACACCGAAGGAAAATGGTCGATAAGTAAATGATACGCGGTACATTCATACAAGCGGTAACAATAGTTTTATTTGATATTCAACGGCATGTAACAGATACGTAACGGTCGTTGCGTCAATTTGTCGCAATTGGAAACACTTTTGTTGGTTCGATATGGAAAAGACTGGTTGGGTACGAATGTTCAACGGAGCATTCGATCGATTTGCGAGAGTGGTAGCAATATTCGCATACCAGGGGGGTGTGGATAGTTGTACATCATCGAGTACTCAGTAAAACGAACAAACGATAGAGAAAGAGAGAGACAGATATGCACAGATAACAATGCATATACAGTTATTTCAATGGATACAAAACGACCATAGCATACATTCCATGAATGCCCACAGTTTACCAAATGTGTACGGTAAGCCGAACTCAAAAAAATGCGCTGTTGATGGTATTCAATTGAATTGAATGCAAAAAGAAACGCAGGCAAAAAAAAAAAGATCAATGCCAGTTCGTTCAACCATTCTGATATGACACATAATACTTGAAAAGAAATTTCAAAAAAGTTGTGAAAGTATATCGAACTCATACTGCTTTTTTTTTTTTTTTTGGTGAAACGATAAAATGTTCACACGTTGTCAAAGTATTTTCCTGCCTCGAAACACTTTTATTTATCTATTTATTTATTTTTCCCTGTCCCTTCTCTGTACAATAGAGCCATTTTCACCGAAATGTGATAGACGATGTTCTGACAATAATAAAAGTCTTTGGATTCAAAACGGGAATAGGAGAGAAAATTACGCGAAAACCGTTCGATAGAAGAGAATCAAATTGGACCAGTTTTTTTGTTGCGTTTGATTTTTTTTTTTTTTTTTCGTAAATAACAAGGTTCATAGCGTAAATCAACTTCAATCCCAATGGAAACGGAAAAGAGTAACCGCGACCAATGTACAGAACGTATTCGCTTTTTTTTTTCAACCAATCGTATTAAACTGCCATACTGTGATATTGCGTAGCTATAAATATGCGTTTGATGAATTTCATCAACCATGCACCCACCTGTGCCTTGTAACGTTTTGCGTTCGAATACCTTGCTGTTTCAAAGTAATCAATTCGATCTCCGAGCGATCGACAACGCCGATGTGTGCCTTCGACTAATGAAACAACATTGAAATCTGAATGTGGATCCCCGAGAGTGACTATTAGATCTGCTTGAAATGAAGAGCTTTTAAAAGTTGAGGAGGGAAATGTTTGCTAAAAAAAAAAACACCACGAAAATAAAAATAACCGTCTATTAAAAAAGCTCCGTTAATGGATAACGATCATGAAACCAATGAGTCCCTCAAGCTTCAAACTTTTCCGGAAGAGATATTATGATGTTAAAACGCTTATCATACAATCACATTTACGCGGAAACTCCAATAAAGATCCCCAAGATATGGGAGGATCTATGCGATTATCTCATCAATCAACAAAAGCTCGGAAACCCAAGGGGAATCTTCTTAAAGATTCAAGATGGCCGACTTGCCGGATAATTTCTCGGCGGACTTGACCTATCGCAGTTCTTTGCCCCAATTTAATGATGATCCCCCTCGGTGTTCTACATTTCGTGCCAAGTAGGCGAAAACAGTTATGTCATTGTGAATAAAATTCAGCTCTAATATATAAATATAGATATCTACATGTTCGTAAAAAAAATCTTTCGCATCGGCTACACCTGTGAATACATAAATGAGTGCATCTACGTTTTTCATCACTTCTACATAGAGATCGGTTGGTCTTTCGTCCGTTCGCGCCATGCTCGTCGAGTTTTACAAACGTGAGCTCACTGCCACAGTTCCATTTCGGTAAAAAGCTGGTTGGATGCACGGGTATTACGCGATTAAACGCGAAGATCCGACGAGTCAGCGAGGGATCTCATTGCCTCGGCTTTTCCGACGATTCCAGCTGCGCTTCTGTACTACTTCGACCATTGCTGCTACATTTTATGTATAGGTAGGTATATGCAATCTACAATTCTACAGCACTTTCGTCATGATTCAGGCCAACTGCTTATTCATGCGAACTACTCGTTCTAATAATAATCCGCTAATGTACGGATCTACGTGTTTATAAATTCTGGATGCGTAAACTTGGGCGCTGCGAATGCATTCAATGATCAAGTTCGTTCTCTGCTTTAATGCACATGCTGAGGGCAGTTGAAAATTCATATAATTAGGATGTGCATGTTCCAATGATTCCGTCAGTGTGATATCATCAACGAAGTCAGTAGAAATGCCTTCTGTTTCTGCTCTACAATGTTTTCATACAAAGATTTCATGTCAAACTTGATATTTTTCAATACGTCAGAATCATTGACAGGTTAGTAATAATAATGCAATAAGTTTATCAGGCGAATAAAAGATAATCAACTGAAACGTTAATGACAGTTAGCTTGAATTTGGCGGAAGGGAAATGAGAGAGCAGAAGAAAAGGTATGAAAGCCATGAGTTGAAGAGAACAATATCTTTTTTTTTTCCTTTCTATCCCGGCTTTGTATTACTATGGTATTTGAGAAGGGAGAGTTAGCGATAGAGTATGTGATGGTTCAGCGAAAATATCGTACCCGTAAAAGTAGGCCATCTCGGTTGTGGCGGTTAAGCTTTTGAGAGACGGGAGTAAGAGTAACATTTAGGTACCCCTCTGGGATTGAGGAGAATAAAGAGCACAAAATAAGGAAAATCTGTCCATAAGTGAAAAAGGATCCGAAGCTTGGGTACATACCGAACAGGAAAGAGGAAACCCAAACCCAGGCGGCTTAAGAGTGGATGGAGTCCCAAGGTAGAGTGGGCAGGAGGAGACGTAGGATGAGGATGGTCGGGTAAAATGAGGGACTATTGGAAGCAGATATAACGATGGTTCTGTTCTGTTCCACACAACTCGAGCGTGCTTTCCGTAGAAAACAATGGATACCACACGAACATAGACCCCGCGTTACTCAACGCTAAAGCCGGAACGAGGATACGTATAGGAGCATGCTATTAAACGCTTAAATGGCTGCTCTTTCTCTTCGCAAGCCGCCCATGGCATTTCCACCGCCTGCCTCATCTCATCTACCTTGATTGTGCGGACGCTTCGCGGCAAGGGCTAGAGTGGGCTTAACTCGCATCGTGCAAGGCAGTGAAGCAGTCACGCCTGGGCTTGTATCATGTACGGCATTTTCGGTCTGTTGGCTAAGCCAGCTTCCCTAGCTCCTCTACCCTTTTACACCACCTTCAGATTTGTCCACGTCGTTTTACGCAAGAGTACCGACCATCATATTCCTGTAATTTCTCCAACAGTAGAGCCAACTTGAGCTCTCTGACCTACATTTGATATGCTGAATACAAAATAAGTAATAGAGAGAATTTCTAAGATTCTGATTGAACTTTTCAAAGATAAATAATATTCCAACCAGCAATAACTGTTAATGCAACCAAATAAGTTGTTCAATTGTATCCCAATTTCGTCATTGATAACATAAACCAAAATAAGAAGGAGAGATGGCGATGAAAATCAGTATAATCTGATAGATATATCGAAATGCCAATATTCATGAATGTGTGTTAAGGAAGCTGACACAGTTAGATCGGAATCGATATTCCAAAATTCCGAATTGTATATTTATATGTGTTCAAATCTATCATTGTACACAGTGGAACGTACGCGGCAATGTATGTGGAGGGAAATATTTTATATTCGACTAGAGATTTGGATTGGTAGTCGTTGCGTCGATTATCTGGCTCGTGAGCATGCAATCCACAAGGGTATGAACTCTCCAGCCAATATGATACGAGATACAATAGGGTACATAATGTGAATGTTTAGATGCATATACATATGTATATATGGATCAAAATATATACGTATACACAAAGAGAGCGAACTGGCCGAGCGTGGAATTGGTGGGATGCAAGAGAAGCTCCGTACTCTTAACCATCCAGCCTGCATAGCTCACCTCGATTCGCTCAAACGAAGTATATGGAGATGTGGTAGCCTATCTCATGCTGATACACTGCTGCTTCTGCTATTGCTGAGCTCAGTACTGCATATTCTACGCTGTAATGGAACGTCTACAAACACCATGCAAAGGCAGCCACTATATACATATATATGCATACATATATATATTTAACTACATATATATACACGTGTATATATACATTGCTCAGATCTCACATCATATGACGTACGAGGTTGCCTCATCAGTGCAATTAGGATTCTCATCATCCGTTCATCACAATTACTACATCAAACAAGTCGTTCCAACGATGTACCGAGTATCTCCTGCATGAAGCATCCTTTGCAACAAACGATTCGGATCAATGCGGTCAATACTCACAGGATTCCTGATCCCTTTACTATAGCTATTCCTATCTCTCGCTCGCTTTCACTCTCTCTCTCTCTCTCTCTCTCTCTCTCTCTCTTTCTCGACAGAATGTAATAAATTTCGGTCTATATGGGAATGAGTTCAACTAGTGATGTGATCAACTAGACTCTTAAATCATTTTGATATGTTAATAATCGTTTCATCTCTACGAGTTTATATTAAACAGTTTGTCACATTTTAATATATACATATAACTATTATATTTAAGCATATAAATATGTATATATATATATATATATATAATGAACCGAGATATTGCTTTAAGGAGACACAAACGATAAACAGGGCTCTGGGCGATCGTTGAGATACAACATCTAGTTCAAATTCTAAGTTGGCTTTTCTCTACAATCCCCATTCTTGCTCGAACCCATACAGAAACTTATCTATATATGTATGTATACATAAGATGAGATACTCGATGGAGCTACAGTAACAAGAGCAAGAAGCGCAATACAGATTAGTACACACCGCGGCAAGTCCATCGCGTACAGCGTACTCGAAACGATATTGGGATATCCAGTGAAGAGGAGATGGAAGGAGGGGATTTGAGATGTTACAACCGACCACCAACGACGAGGAAAATCCGAAAGCACACGAAAATATAGACAACTTTAGCTTCTGTTCGAGACACGATCGAGTCTACCCGCTCAAGTGACTCGTACAAATGACATATCTCGCGTCACGAAGATGATATGAAGTGATACGCATCACATGGTCTGAAAAATTGCTTCATACATAGCAACACAGACTGGGGAACGAGGAGGAACTTTGAGTACGTGCTTCGGCTGAAGGTACAGCGCAAAATAACCAATATCTGACTCAGATACAATCTCGTACACTGTACAGCGCATATTTTCGGTGAAATAATATTGATTTAGTTTGCATTATTCGTTAATGAATTATCATTTCAATTTCATATGGTAAATAATAAAATAAATTTTTTTAATTACCATAAAAATCGTACGAACAATAATGCAACATTTTTTTTTCACATTTTGATCACAAACTTTTTGAAACATTTCGATGTATGGGCAAATATTCTAATGACGGAATATAAAATTAAAAAATTACGTGATACAAATCAAATTTACCGTACGATAGATAATTTTTTTTAATAATAACGAATTAATGAAAAAAAATGTAATATTTCTAATGAAAATTTGAAACTTTATGTAACCCTTCGAACGTGGATAAAAGAATTCAATACATGAGTAGTGCTGTGAAAATGACAGCGTCGGAGATGTGACATGGAAAATGTTTGCAAATTATTACTCTTACGATAATTAGTACCTTTACAATTTTCTTGAAACAATTCACTTTTCAAAGGTCGAAAAATCAAACAGAAATGCGGAGGGTCCAAGTAGACGCTGTTGTTTAACAAGTGTCAAAGGTTAAACATCGTGGTTGAACGTCATGCAGAGGTTATTGTGCTTCGCAACGTCAAAATTCCCACAGACGTATTTTGCGTGCAAACTAAACTGAAAAGCAAATTTTGTTGAATCATTTATGGTTTCTGTGCACTACGTCTGACTAAATATTATTGACGGAACATGGAATATATTTTCGACCTGATAAACCGACTTTTTTTAACCACTCATTAATCGTTGAATGATCTGGACACATTAATCAATCGCAGAATATAAATTTTGTTATTCCGACCAAGTTTCGTTTTTTTTATTGAAAATTCCGGTTTTATGACGTCACAACGTTTTTCAATGGCTCTCACGGGCAAACCGTTGAAGAAAAAAAATCTGAATATTAGTGACGATGTTTTTTTTTTTTTTCGATTTTTCGTATTCAATTAGTTTTTGTTGCAAGTAGATCCGTTCAGCCAACCTTAAGATATGATAATTTAGTGCATTGAAATCGAAAGTTTTGGAAACACTTTGTTTCTTAGAGATAAAGAGGCGTAAGTTAAGCAAGTTTACACAAAAGTTGAATAATAAACTTGTGTCCAACAAATGTTTAATTTCACCGAATCGCATAACAAATATGAAATATATTATTGCCACGTAACATTAAAACATTTCGACAATTAATAAAAACGTTACAGTATCTTCTACCGGAAATCAGAGCCTCATTTTCCGTAAATTACTCATACGTTTGTTTGTTTGTTGTCATTGATTGCATTGTGCACTGACCTCTCGTGCACAACAATACATTTTATTAAAAAAATATTATCCAGAGAAAGAGAATGAACGAACAAACGACAAAATGGATCTACTTATTAATTCGTGATTATTGAAACGCATTAATAAATCATGCTTGACCTTTATCAGCTCTTTCGACACGTTGGACATCCCGTGACCTCGATTCTATGAGCAAGTGTTTGGTTCTAGTTTTTAGTCTACTTCATTTTTTTTTTTTTTTAAATACTAAACCCCATACAGGTTCAACGATTTCTATGGCAGGTGTGTCCACCTTTGTTATTTTCCCGTATCCATGGGTGAGTAACCCTCGTTGATCCGAAAGGAGACTACAAAACTCGACGAAGCATGATGTCGTGCTACTTTGTACCAGGTGATAGAATACGTGATACGTAATCACGAGTAACCAAATATGCCGGGAGGGCGGGGGGGGGGGGGGATGAAATAAACAATACCAGTTGACAAAACGTTGACAACATTGAGTTATCTTTTCTTTTTGCGAAAAATGCAATGAGAATTTCTTAGTTTGATTCACATGTGACGATGAAACAGCGATATTTTCATATCCGTTCAAATTTTCAGACGAATTGTAATTTACCCCAGTGACAAAAATTGTTATAAAAGCTGAACTACTGAATATTTCGAGTTTAAAATTGTTTTAGAACATATTGAAAACTCTATTTAAAAAATTGTTTACTTTGTATAGCCAAATATTAAGTTTAAGTACACTACAAAAAAACCAATACGAAACCCAACAAAAGTGGATACTTAAATTTAAGGAAATATAGGCCTGAGGTAGTTTTGTACCCCAAGGTGGCAAGTAAGAGTTAAAAACGTGATTAAGGTAAACAACGAAAATTAAGTGATTGAAAAACGTTGTAAAAATATGAAGAAATACTGGCATGTCAACGTCACAAGTATTTGATGCTTTTCTTTTTTAAAAATGAACAGTAATCACTCAACATTTCAAACATACAAAGTGAAAACTCGATGTTGTTGGAAATGAGAATATTTTGTTGAATAAATTTAACAAAATAATTTTTTTTATTTAGCTGAATTTGTTATTTCAACAGTATATTTGGTTTAACAACAAAATATACTGTTGATATGAGACGAATATTCGGATATAAATTTCCGAAAATAATTTTGTTCGATGTATTCAACAAAATATTTGTATTTCCAACGAAGTCACGGATTTACAGTGCAACGTTTGTAATTAAAATACGAAACCCAAATAGGCACACATTGAAACTTTTTCTAAAATAAATATGTGCTCATTGCGAAAATATACAATTCCACCTTGGTTTCAATTTTAATTAAATATGAATAACAATATGAATTAACATACATTATGATGTGTGTATTTTGTACAAATATTTAAACCTAAAAAAAATATCAACTTTATCAAACGGAAGATGAACAAACTTCCAAACGTAACTTCGGTCACAGTCATGTATTGTATGCAAAATGAAATCCAAATTATAATTTACTCAAGTGCATCACCAACCATTTTTCTTCTCCACCACTTTCCTCACTCTTGGCTCATGATTCTTCAACTGTACAAAACACACTTCCTTCCACACTGTTAATTATGCTAATATGACCCAAGTTTGTGTATAAAACGCGACAGGCAGTGCGGAGATGACAGAACGGAGTACACGTGCGCTTTCGAATGAATTATTTCATACGATCTCGAGATTTATTCATAATTATCCGATCAGTGAAGGATTTAAAAACAAAAACAAAAAACATAAAATAATATTCGAGATGATTCTCTAGCTACATTATTATTATTATTATTATTATTATTATTATTATTATTATTATTATTATTATTATTATTATTATTCAATAATAAAACTTTATTGAAAAAGGCTTTTTGTTGTCCACAGCATTCTACAACTTTTGTACTCTTTTCGTT
This sequence comes from Campoletis raptor, assembly GCA_948107755.1. Classification (NCBI taxonomy): domain Eukaryota; kingdom Metazoa; phylum Arthropoda; class Insecta; order Hymenoptera; family Ichneumonidae; genus Campoletis; species Campoletis raptor. The sequence continues at coordinate 12,070,344 of OX403622.1, forward strand.
TTAATTAATTGAATTTTTTTTTGTCACAAATTGAATTGAATACAAATTTCAAAATCATTATTGCCTCACCTTCTATGTTAATATTTGAATGAAAATTATCATTTATCGATTTTTTTTTTTTCCTTCAATTGCGTAATTCTTGCAATGTCATAGTTGACATTCGTCGTGCGACGAGTACACTCGACTGTCTCTACGAATGACCACTCGGACGTCAACTTTTCCGCAGGTTTGAAGAACCAGAGACGGCGAGGAGGCGATATTCGTTTGAGCGTGACAACGCACACATATGGCTAATTGCTTCCTCACTTTCACGCTTATATGTATATCACACCAGGTGCTTGAAGAGACGTGTAACTACCGGGGTACACTCTGTGTACATATTTGTATACAAATACAAATGTCCGAAGCGTGTAAATATACAGAGTGTCCAAAAGGTCTCGAGGAAAATTCGAGGAGTAAACAAATTTTGAAACTCTAAGTCATTAACGAAAAGTGGCCTAAATTTTTGGATCCGTAAAATTTCGATAAAATTGATTATCTTAAGTTTCTCGAATTCTTGTTTCTCGTTTCAAAATTATAATGAGAATCAAAAAGAAAATATTGCCATTTATTTTGAAAGTTGAATGATGATCAAACAAAGTAAAAGATTTAAAAAAATATTTCGGTCGTATTTTATTTTCGAACACTTTCAATTTGATGAATTCTCAAGTTTGGAAATCTACTCAGTGATAAATGAAAATTTGAACGATTTAGGTCTGAAAAAAAAGCGTTGAAAAAGCTGAGAATAGTCGTCCAAGCGAAGAATCAATAAAGCAAATTGGAGCAGAGCCGACGCGTCTCAAAAGAACGATGACATTTATAATTTTTTTGATTATTGTTTTAATAACATTTTTTAAATCGGCTTAAACGTCAACGAGATTGAAAAAAAAAAAAAAACAATTTATTTTCTCCAAATGAAGTATGAATTCGAGTGAAATTAATGTGTGCACATTATTTGAACGATACTTATGTTTTTCTTCGGTTGATGAAATGGCTTTTCTGGCGGTAAAACGGTTCTTGAATTATGGACGCTTTTAATTTTGCGCGGCCATTAGAGATGCACACAAAACCATTACACAAAAGGGATTCACGTCTGATTTATGCATGTGCATTATAAAAATTTATGTCCTCAACAATGCATGTTTTTATAACACTTTATAAAGTATAATAGAAATTATATAAACTGAAAAATTTTAGTAGAGAAAATTAATTAAAATGAAGTATCCTCTAAATATTCGAAATATCCGAAAAACGATAAAACAGTGGAAAGTAAAATTGATATATAGTTCAATCGATTAATTTCATTGAACAAACCAATCAACTCTATATTTTTTTCGATGCACATTTAAACATTTTTTGAGTTTCATTATATTTATATTGATACGTACTTTAATTAATACGTTCAGTCCTTCATGATTGTTCTTATATTGTATCTCAATTGCAATCAATTAATTAATAAACACAGTATGGAAATGAAAAATGAAAACGATATCGATATAAATCGTGTGTACACTTTTTTAAATTAAAAAATTTTTTTTTTTATGGAAAATGAGACAGAGTTTGAATCCATTATTGCAATTTTATGAACCTTTCCTGGAAAATAAATGATTATTCCGTAAAAATTGATGGAAATCAAGTGGCTACTACAGTATCGAAAAGTTCGATAGCCAGAGAGAGAGAGAGAGAGAGAGAGAAAGAGAGACAGAAATAAAGCTCTCCACATAGTGACGTATTTGAGAATCCCATGAGCACACATCGTATAAAAAGTGTGGAGGATCAAAGTACCCTGGTATTTACATGCGTACCGTAATGGCGATGAAGGGCAAGAAAAAAGGGGGATGGGTTGAGGTTTACACGAACATTACGAGAGGCTCTTCTCGGCCGTAACGTTGTTCATTTTTCGCATGCCCGCATCAGGCAATTTAATAATGCACGATCCCGCAGCTGTAGTCAGAAAAGTATATACCCAAAGCACATACTCAACATTTATCTATAACCGTAACAACGACAGGGAGGGCCCAGATGTTTTTATACCTTTTAACGCAACCAGCCCCATTGTTCGTTTCGGATCGAAGCCATTATTTCTTTACCGGTATATATCCTTCGATACAAAATCCATTGAATTTTTCAACATTTAGTTAATTTCGAAGAAGATACAAAAGAAAAAAATGCGATTAAATTTAAATCCATTTCCTAATTATCGATATCAGTTCACGAATGCCTTTAAAAGACAGAATGACGAGGAACAATTGAGAGCGTAATCTTGCTACGCTTACTAGCACCAAACTGGAGCAGTTTTATCATTTTCGATGAAGCAATTCTTTTGTTAAAAAGAGAGAGAGAGAGAAAAAAGCAAAGAAAAAGTTTGCAAGTATCCTGATGCGCATGGCGTTCCAGAAGAAAGATCGCTTTGTCGAACCACTTCTAACGTAGGATAAACTTAATAAATAAAAGACTGGTACTTCGAGTTGGTGAGTTACGAGGTTTGCAAGAGAATCGCGAACGTTTCGAATTCCCCTGAACTCTCTTAACTCAAATTGTTCTTCTACTGCAGACAAAGATAAAGAGGTAGAAAAAGATAGCGAGAAAGAGGCAAAGGAAGAGAGAGAGATAGCGAGAGGGAGCTTTTATTCGATCAACCACAGAGTCCAGCCAAAAAGCAATCTGTCTTTACTCGGAGTACAGTGCACTCACGACGAAAGCTTGCAGACAATCTCCCTTTCGATCTTCTGCTCTTGGACTTGAAGCAAAACTGTCGCCCCTCGTTCATGTACATCGGACGAGGGGGGGGGGGGGGAGAGAGAGAGAGAGGAGGAAAGAGGGACAGAGAGGGACAGAGAGATAAGACAAGAAATAAAAGGAAACGAGACAAGGGTAGATTATCTTTTGAATATGAAGACCAGAGGACGAGACAAAGAAAGAACAAAATATCGAAAGCAGCGATATATATCTCTAAATATTCAAATGCAGTCCATATCGATGATTTACAAAGAAAAGGGCGTAACTCGCAGAATTCAAACCTCAAAATAATCGGAACAACATCCTTTTATTGTCAAACACTTGATGTTTGTACCTATATATATGAAAGTATGGTTGGCAAGGAAACACCAAAGTCTTTCTTTGGTCCACGAGAATTTCTTCTCTCTCACTGCGCTCGAGTCGATCTCCATTCTACTTCGATTATCTACGATTTCGATGTTTAACGAGCGAATGAAAATAATCCGAAATCGTAGCCATTCTCTCGAAATCGACAACGAAGTAAAATGTCCCTCGACGAATTCGAATAAAGAACGTTATTTCCGACCCAACTGTGCACGACACTTTGTGCCAGAATATCCGTAAAATCGGTAATGGTTATTATTAAACTTCCCGACTATTTGGAAGTCGACGCAAAACGTCGAATATTAAAACTCTGAATTCAACGGACCTTTGGAAATAAATCCTGAGAACGCAAATATCGTTTATCAAAATGAATTGTTGCATTTAGTAAAACTTAGTTCGTTTTTTTCTAGCACTTCTTTTTTAATCATGTTTTTAATTATTAGAATACATCGAAAAATATTGATTTCAATCATTATTGTTTCAACTTTTTGAATCGTAGCAATTTTTCTCTTCTAGGCTCATAATAAAATTGTTTAAACATCGTAAACAAAAACTACACATTAATTTTTGACTTACGTTTAAAAAAAAAACGGAATTTATTGTATGCCAACGATGTAAACTTCAAAAACATTTTTTTTTAAGTATTTTTTGACATTCGAAAGAACTGCAAACAGCCTCTCAATGAGAGTTTCCACTTGAGACTTTCGTTGTGCTTTTCAGATGTTTTCATAAGAAAATACATATTTTCATTCGTGCATTATTTTTTTAAACTTATTCGCGTACATTTGAATTTTTTGTGCCTGAAACATGAATCATTTGGAACGTCAATAAAGTGTGAATCATTGTGAGGTTCATTTGCCATTTTGTACACGTCTCACATTTGTAATTGATGTGTGCAGAGAGAACAAGTTTACAACGTATGTATAATACATGTCCATTAAACAAATGGGGAAGTAGCCAAACCAGTTGTTGGCATTATCAGAACTGTCAACGCTTATTAAATTTTACTATCACCACAATAAAAAGCGAGAAATGCAGCAAAATATTCTCGTTGCCTCTGTGTTACGAAAAGGATTAAATACGAAACACAAATGATCGAAACAGCAGCTTTTAACTAGAGTGCGAGGAACACAGTCATTCATAAAATCTTGAAAAAAAAAAAGAACATGAATGTTTCGCCACCATTGCCAATTTTAATCAAATTGAAACGCATATTTTTTTCGAAGAGTAATCATCGAAAATATATGATGCTGTTATACAAAATAATGTCCAATTATGGATTCCATATTAAAAAAAAAAAAGAATACAAAAAAATATGTTATTTTATACGTTTGTGTTCCTCGCAAGTGAAATGAGAGAAAACGAAATGAAACAGTAGCAAACGTCAATCGAAGTTTAGTGACTTTATGAGGAAACGAACGACAGTGGAAGGATTTCCGGTTTCAGGGAAGTGCGCTTGACTCAATTACGCTAATAATTATATATCCAAGCCCCAGGCACGTGACCATCAAATGAAACGACCGTATATAACTTCCGGTTATTTGTTGAAATTGCACATCTTTTCGTATATGAATATCGACTTTGCGCTTAACGCTACGACGATTCGAAACAAATATAAATAAAAGTATATGAAAAAAGAAAAAAAGACACATGGAAAAAACAGGAAATTGTAAAGAGAGGATGTAACGAGGAAGAAACAAAGGCTTGGACGCTCGAAAAACGATTCGAGCGTGTTTCTACACAAATTCATGGATACGAACTGAATTTTCAAACAAACTTAACGTCAAAGCGTAAATTAGTACTAAATTATAGTAACCTAATATTTTTGTATTGCTTTACGCTCGCAATTGTACATAATATTCATAATAATACATTTATTTACATAATAACATGTCATACGACGTAACCTATGGATATGAAGAACATCCTATGTCCAGCTGGTGGACGCTTTGCATATTCCATCCTGCATAACATTATTTTCGTCAACCCTTTGTCCTTATTTAAAAAGTTACATCTTTTGTTTTCATTTCCATTTTTTTCTTACAATTATCGAATTCGTGCAAAGTTTACGTTTTAAAAGACACACTTTCGTATAAAAATATGTAAAAAATTGTTGAACGATCACATGAATCACTTTCTTCGATTGCAAACAAAAAGTCATTCCTTTCAAAAACGTAAGAAAGTTTAATTGATCTTCTTCGTTAATTTTTTGAAGGAACTTTACATTTCGTTATATTTTTTTGTCAACTTAATAGATTTAAAAATCTGAATATGCTGAAGATAAAATGAATTTGGTGCCGAAAAAGTTATTTCATTTTGTTTCCAAACGTATTTGAATTCGTAAGCTAGGATTTTATTCATGTAAAGTTTTTAAAGATTCATGATAAACCCCGAAGCTTTGTTTCTAATGTAAAATTCAGGGAATAACTTGAATTATTTATTCATCAATATGCAATTTCAATTATTTGCAGCACAATAACAATCATAATAAAGATCAGTAGATATAACTGTTATTAATAATTGATTTTGATTAGCAGCAAAAAAAAAAGACGTTTTCTCATGAAAAGTTTGTTAATTTTTCTTGTTAATTTACTTAACGTTTGATTTGATTGAATCTTCAAGCAATTTGAGATATTAAAACAATACAAATTGAGCAAACAAATATATAAGTTTCCTGTTGGATTAATTTTATTCGTAAACTCGAAATTAATGCTGCTTCGTCCCTGTCCTAACAAAAGTCATCAGACAAATACTATTTAATAACGTATACGACTATTTATTTATTCCAGATACTGGTGGCTGATGAAAATTTTCAAATTCAATAAAGTGGAACAATATCTGCATTATTAATGATATTTATACATTTATATATAAATATAACATTAGTAATATGACTAGTGTACGCAATTTATCCTCGAATATTAAAACTTACGAATAAGGATTATCTGATGAATATACGTAGCGCCGCCTACTGTTAAATGATATCTGAATTCATGCGTGTACACTGAGCGATATAACAAACGAAAAAGCATCAACCAAATAAATGCTCACGTTAAATCGTGTTTGTAGGGTCCCTTTGGTTTGATATCCATTTATGTATATGCGTGTCAATGTATGAATATACAAAGAGATAAACATAATTAGTAATAATTTCTAGTGACATGAAAAATATGCCAATTTTCCTGTATGAGCAGAAATTATTGCTAATTGGTATTTTTTTTCTACTGTAAATAATTGTCAATAATCCGCGGTACAAAGCGGATAACGATTTCACGCGAAAAATGTTGCATGAAAAATCGTCAACGCAAGATAATTAGCAGATAAAACTTGTACCAATTTCGAAATATTCATTTTTTTTTTATTTTTTTATTATTGCGTAAAAGATAAAACGTGAATCGAAGCAATTTCGAGTGTTTTTCTTCGTTTTATCGGAGAAATAAATAAAAATTTCTCAGTTTCGGTAATTTACAATTAGCAATTATATGGAAAAATGAGCAATACGAAGTGGCATTTTTTCTTACGGTTTAGGTACGTTAATGAGGAATTTTAAAGTCTTTGGAAATACAGCCGAAAAGTAATAGCATTGTGGTGAATAGAAAAAACGAAAAGTGCAATATTGTGAGGAGAAGAGAAATAGAGAGAATTGCAAACTTTATACTGCTTTCAGCCACGCCCTTATCTCTTTCCTAAGAGATGAAAGCAAGTCGTGGCAGATGCGACAGAAGTTTTCGCATTGGCACACTAGAAACGAAATACCGAGAGAGATACAAATAGTATTTAAAAGTGTTGCCGTTTCAATACCAACTATACTCAAGTTTTCATTTCGTATTGTTGTTTGTAACACATACGCTAGGCTGTTACATATATAAGAGATAAAACAACGAATAAATATAAGTTGCATAAAAAAACAAGAAAAAAAAATCATTTCAATCAAAATTAAGATAGTGTGAAAAAAGACATACGGTATTTTATAATTTTCCAAGTATCTTCATTGTATGTAAGTGAATTTCGTATTTTATAGTTTGTATTCTTATCAATATTACAAAATATTTCAGTTATCAGAAGAAAGCAAAAATAAAAATTCTGAGGGTCTGAATTTTTCTTTCCCTCTTTCTCTCCCTCTCTCTTTCTGTCCCTTTCTCTCATTCTCGTTTTTGATTTATATCTTTTTGAACGTAAAAATATCAATTCGAAAAAAGAATGTTGGAAGATGGAAAAGACGAAGGAACGTGATATAATAGTGAAAATTCCAAGCGAAAGAAAAGCAAGAAAATTTTCGTTATCGAAACAGGTAAAGTGGATTCGCTTGATGAAGATTGAAAATTGTAACGTTAGAAGAAGCTTCTTGGCTGGTAAAGGTGACAGAATGGATCGATAGTGTTTGTGTAAATACGTGATGCTCGATCTCCAACATCAGAAGAGAAAATCTTTCGATCGCGTGCGGTCAGTGTGGAGTAAACTCTTTTCTACACCACACTGTCCAAGAGACTTAATGCACAAGAGAAAACTTAATGAAATAAAATTCTCTCGATCGTTCTCTTCGGACCATGAGTTATCTGTGACTTCTCTACACACATAAATGTGTGTATTTCGTTCTAGTACCAGAGGGAATCAACCACGAAGGAATCAAGAATTCACGAGGTTTCGACCACAACGTGATTTCATTTCCGGTTTCCTACAAATATCGTACTAATCGTGGGTGTTTGCGGATTTGTGTTATACAACTCTATAAACTTCCCCCTCCCCTCCCCTCCTTTCCTTAGACCGTGCATACATACAGAATTTCCCAATTTTATTTTTTCTCGCCAATACTCAAGAATACCGTGACCAACTGTGTCATAAAGAAGCAAATTCAAAATTTCGTTTAAAAAAACAAAATCAAATTCTGCACTCGTAAAAATGCATTCGTCGAAACAGAGACTTCTGTGTATGTAACACGAACACGAGATATGCTCCGGAATAATAATTTGCCCTAAAATAGACAGAAAACTAAAAAAATAATTAGTTTTCAACATCGTGTTCAACTGCGTCATTAAATTCCAATTACGAACGACAAGAATATCAGACTTTTCGGAGATTCGTATTAGGGGAGTCTTCTGACCAATTGATTCATGCATGAAAAACAATAGGATTTGATCAATATGTATGAGGTAAAAAAAAAACTATTTTTAAAATGTTTTTGGAATTTCTTGATGATATTGAAGTTTGCATCGTTGGAATGCAACGAAATATATATTTTTTTTTATTCACAGTTATTAAAATTTCCGAATTATCTGAATTTTTCTTGTGGATTTAGTTCACAGCTCGCGATAAACTATCGTTTTATTATCGTAGCCGAACATTGCATAAAAATTTTGCATTTTTGTGAAAAAAAAAAAAAAAAAAAGAATTCCGATGCATTCCAATGATGCAAACTTCAAAATCATATTTCTCGTCCCTTCGTTCTCTCCAAGCGTACACGATTTTAAGGGATTCCATTTTGCCCTGTCTTTTCTTATCTTATACATAAGTTGAAATATATATATATGTTGAAGGATAAAAATTAGATTGATTATGCGCAACATATTGGCTAATCAGCTAGTGAGAAGAAAATGCTGAATCATGTATTTACAAAAATCAAAAAAATTATGATTTAAAAATCAAACAATGGAAAAAAAAACGTATAGAAAAATCGGGAGATAGCCTCAAGCTTTACATCGCAAGTATGTTTCCAGTTCGATTCGCAAATATTATACTTCTGACTAAGCTTTTATCCATCACTTTTTTAAGCTTTATGTACTTCGTGATATTTCAACGCTCATGCATTTTTGTCTGTGATCGTTTTTAGTCGTACTCATATCCGATTCAACAGAACAATAGAAAAGTTTATGAAATAGTAAATGTTAAATACGGAACCCAAATATAAATCAAATCAAAAAATTTTAACTTTAATTTAAATCAAATTACATAACTTTTATGAAAGCAATGTGCATTTTAATTTTAAAAATCGTCTGGTTCATACGAGACTTTATGAAACACACATTTCTGTTTGAAAATCCAGGTACGAAAAAATTCTAGACGTTTGATATTGAAAATTCCAAACATTCCATATCAACAATAAAAAAAAAGGATGTCGTCCAATGTTTAACAAGAATATTTTTGCGAAAACATGGAAAAATGTAAGTGGTAGATAATTCGTCATAACTATATGTTTTCAAGACTTCATTTATTTATTTTTTATTGACAGTTTTCATGATATTTTTTAACGCCATACTTCTTTTCGCCTAGCTGGCCTCTATTTAAAAATAAATCAGTTACGTCTGAAATAAAACTAATTTGTGCAGAGTATACATACGTTATACAGAAAGTACTATATACACGAAAAAAAAATACACATTTCCTCATAATTGGGTTGAGAATGAAGAGAAAGCAAAAAATTCAATGAATAATTTACGACGTCTGCATATCCTCAGCATAGGTGAATTATTTGGAAAGTAATAGAGCAATAGAAAGAGAGAAAAAAGAGATGAGAAAAAAGCAAGTAAATCCATTGTTGCCTGAAATATTGCTCGCAGCGACGTGAACTCTTTTGTTGTAGAAAAAACAGTATTAAAAAAAAAAAAATTAAATAAATAAAAAGAATAAAACGTTTCATCTTACGAAAAATGGTCTGTTAGTGACTGCCAGTTTTCAAGACGTCAACAAGTTCTTAATACGTCGTACAAAATAAGCAAATGCCATCTCGAGAGAGCAGCGCGTATTTGAGTTCTCAATCTGAAGTCTCCGGAGAGCTAAAACATTTTTCTCGTTTATTCAAGAAAAGCCTGCAACTTTTATGCGGACTTGCTGACGTTATATTGACACGAGACTTAAAATCGAGATATCCGGCGTAATCCGCAATATCACGAAAAGTCTTTAGCAAGTATGTGTTCAATTAAAAAAAAAACAAAAAAGTATTAAAATCAATGCATACATGATATTAAAACTGAAATGAAATCCACCAAACACTGAAAATGTTTTTTCTTCAAATTTTACATCGTCAGCATTATCATTTTTTTTTTTTTAATTTTTATTTTTATGATTTTTTTCATTTCTTCGATGGAGCCTGAAAAAAAAAGTTGCTGCACGAATTTTCCCAGCTTCAATCTACAAAAAAAATACACTCAACCCTACGAACTATGAAGAGTCGAAGATCGATGGATGATCGATTTTAAATCATGTCGATTCGAAGAATTTTCAAGTCAATCGTACAAAGTTATTTCAAACCTATAAATCGAGGATGATACTTTGTTTTTTTACTCCGTTTGCGCCAGAATATATGCGCATGCTTTTTCTATTTTTCATCTAAACGAGAATGATATTACAGAGGATACAAAAAACTCTTCCATTTTTCATACTTCATCGTTTTGATGTTCTGATACTGTCATATACATTATAATAATATATCTATGTTCTTATGGCTGACGTCAACCTTTATTTTTGCCACCGACACGGAAATGACTGAACAGGGCACGTACGTATCGTATTGGAAAGAACATTCACATAAGCACAGATTTGCAGTTATAGAGATATGAGTAAAATCGATGCCGAAATAAATCAACAACGTGATCGTCAAATGGAGCAGTGAAAAAAAAAAAAAAAAAAAACACTAAGAAATAAAAAATCAAAACAGATAAAAAAAATTCAACGACAACATTCTAACATTTTTTTCATTCGAACAACATTTTTCATAATCCTAGAAACTAAACTACGGTCGAAATTCATGATTTTTTCTTAATAAACTGGGTCAAATGTTCCTTCGTAATAGAGAGAAAAAAAAATTCTTCTGTAAAGTTTTTGAAAAAAATTTCTGAATCTTTTTGAATATTTGTACGTTTTGTGTGTGATGACAGTATCCGGAAAGTGTCGACAAAATGAATAAAAAAATTAATTAAAAAAAAACAAGAAAATAATAAAAAATAAACCCTAACATGTATGAGTGTCGAAAAAAAATCGAATAATGAGACTCGGCAATATTTCGACTCGTACAACATAAATCATCACAATAATCTTAACAAAATGCATGTTTCATAATAATTTGACGTTCGTAATGAGAAATACCGCAAAGTCTGTCTCGATTATATTCATTTGAGTTTTTTTCTTTTATACATACACAAAAAAGTTAAAATTTTCACAATTTTTCGATATTTTCGTGCATCGTGAACTTGTATGGATGTATTTGAACCTTCATAGGGCCATAAATGCAGTTCGCAGAAATAAAAAAAAAAATATAAAAAACCGTACGTGTTTTTGTGAAAATATAAATATTTACGATTTCCACGAATTTTTTTTTATTATCAATTTCATCCAAAAGGTTATAGAAATAAAGTTTGACGCTTTGATGTTATTTCGAGAGTAGTGCGTTCATCTGTCATTGATCTCATGATGTGCGTTTACAAAATTCGCGAGAAATAAGATAGCCTCGTATCAAGAGAATTGAATTTTGTTTTTCAACGACCCATCTGCCAGAGGAATATTTTCTTTTTTTTTTTTCAACCAAACGCATTTTTCGAGAATGAGTTCATTTTTTTTATTATTTTTTTTTTTTTGCAGGGTCCTTCGAATCGATACGTAGCCCATACGATGAGTATCGAAGTGTTACAAAAGACAAAGAAAGGGAGTTAACCGATTCGTTTTTCGGCAGACGTATCGGTTTTGACGGTGAATTCCGCCATTTTATTGTTCCCCATCTCGTAAAAGTGTTCAAATCCACATTTATTGCTCGCAGTGTTATCGCAGGGTGAAAAAAAAAATGAAAAAAAGTAGGGATAGAAAAAAAAAGTGTTCCCAAGGACAAATAGATGGTGTGATTTATCTGAAAGCCAATTTCTTTCCATCTCTCTTGCTCCGGCGGCGATATTTTCGCTTGTTTTTCTGCTCCCTTTCATTCGCGCCTGAAACGTCACGTCGTGAAATGTCAGGTATCGAGCTTCGACAATTATTTGTGGTTTTCGTTAACGATACATCGAAAAAACTAGATGACGACGTTCAATTTTCAAACTTTCTCGACTACTACTCGAATTTTTATTTTCCCTGTTTTTCTTATCGTGTAATTGTATTATTTTCTATTTTTTGTACAATTTCAATTCACATATTGTTGACATATTAATGCACATAGTTGTTACAGTGAAGTAAATTCACAAGAAAAATTAGGATAATTTGAAAATTTCAACAACTGTGAATAAAAAAAATATATGTTTCGTTGCGTTCAAACGATGCAAATTTCAATTTCATGAGTAATGAGAATTTAGAAGAATAAATTTTTAAATATAACAAAAAAAAAATATATATATAATAAGATTTAACAAACTTCCGTAGAGAAAATATGAATAGATATCCATATAAAGTTCGCTACCAAAGAACATAACGATCAATGTGCCTGAGAATTATACTTTTAAGAGGATTTACATGGTGCTAGTTACGATTTGGGTTACAAAGTTTTCCATTAGTAGTGTTTATCATTAATGTTCCAACTACAGAAATCTCGACAGAAATTGCAATACATGAGCAGAGTATATGTCAGACTTAGTGATTCATATAAAGCAAGAGAGCCGAGTTTAGAACGGTATTGAAATCAGTTTCGTGTATTGCAACAGATCGTGGTAACACTGAGTATAAATTCGTTGTATTCGTTAACCCCGAATACGTAATAATATTGAAATTTTTCATCGTTGAAACGCAATATAAAACAATTCGTAATCAATTATTGTTATTTTTTTATCGAATTTCAAATTCATGCCTATTTTTCGTGTAGATTTTCGAATGGAGAAAAAAAAATGTAGAATTACCATAAATAAATATAGAGCTCTGCAAGAGAAAAAAAAAAGAATATCGTTTCGTTCCATATCAATAAAAATTTTAAAAATCGTATAACAATTATGAAATAATCATCAAACCAGGAACGCCTTCGAAAAAATGGTTAAAACGGACTTTTCGATTACAAATTCAGTGCCAAACTGAATACGGCTACAAAATATAGCTATAGAATATACCAAACGATATATGGCTACAAAATCCATAGAATGAATCGATGTACTCTTCTGTCTGGTGGACGTACTAATAAGCTATAAGTTCGAAGTTAAGCTTTTGCATTGAAATGGACCTGCATGAATGTACGGTGTACGCATGTGAAAGGTATTCGCGAATGACATCTGTCAAAGTTACCAAAGCTTTTGAAGCAAAGCTTACCGGAAAACCACAGCGGAAACCGAGGAAACGCGATATACAACAATAGAGACCGTAAACACGACATCTACCGTCGTTCGCACGCGATTCACTTCTCCCTTATAGTTTCTAGGGGGATGATAAAGGGATGAAAAAGAGAAAAATGGAGAGATGGAAAGAGAGAGAGAGAGAGAGAAAGAGAGCGAGAGAGATAAAAATTTGAAAAGACTTGAAGAATGAGGAAGAAAAGGATGGAGAAAGAAGGAAGAAGCGGCCGGTAGTAATGGAGAAGCTCTCGTGGTTTCAACTTGGTATCTTGGATAGGCGTTGTCTCTCGTAAATCGGGGAATGAAAAGTGAGAAAAACAGTGAACGTGCTCGAAAACTTCTACCATGACCTAGAATCACAAGGCTTCGAAAGTTCTCTCTTTCTTTATTTTTTACTTTATTAGTATCCGCTCTTTTCATTCTCGTTATGTGCACAATTTTTCTTAATTTATCTATGAGCCATTGCAGCCGATTTTCAAAATGCACTTTTCCAAGACGCACTCTATTCAAAGCATTATAAAAAACGTTGATATTTGAATGAAGTTTTTCTATTTCATTGTATCCGATTCTATACACAAGTGATAATTAATATTATGAAACATGATATTGAAGTTTGAATCGTTGAAAACCAAAGAGTTTTTTTTTTTTTTTTTTTTTCAACTCTAGATTCGTCCTAATTTTTCTGGTACATTTAGTTTTCAAGTCAGAAAGATTTTGTACACAGTTATCAATAATGTTAAAGTTTGGATCGTTGGAATGCAACGAAAATCCTTTACAGTTTATAACAGAATTTTTCTACGACTTGAAAACTAATTGTATTAGAAAAATTAAAACGATTTCGAAAACTAATTTAAAAAAAGAAGAATAAAAAAAATCAATGATAATTATAATAAATAAACACTGTATGTAAATTATCGCGTTCTGTTATCAAATATAAAGGATTTTCGTTGTCCTTCCAACGATGCTAACTTCAGCGCCATTATAAAACGTACACGAAGAGCAAAAAATATAACAATTACCACGATATCGTAAAATTTGACAGTTTACAATTAATTTTGCGCTCAACGTCGAGTTAAAATGACCAATGGCGTTGATTGTTAAAGGCGAAAATTCAAAATGAATAAAAAGTATATATTTTTTCAAAACAATGTTTCATTAGACAGTGTTGAAAAGTTCACGTTATTATGAAATAAAATCGAGAAACACCAATTATCAACACCGCAAGAAGAGTTACGTTGTACAACGTAAAAGGTTACATTTTAATGAGTTCGAAACTCGTGTGGGTGTAAATTCTAGAGCTGATGTAGTTAGCGCCATGTCCACAGTGTGATATTGAAGAGGTGCGATGTAAAATTTCAAGCACTCGGGTATACGAGTAACTGAAATTGCTGTGCGAAGGAAAAATCTTAGTGTAAAAACAGTTTATAATAAAAACCATTTAATGACTGCAAATGTATAAACTTCAATAAAATCATAAATCTCTAGCTTTCTTATTCGGTTTTATTATTTTTTTCTTTTTTTCTTTTTTTCTTTTCTTCTTTTACGTTTCTTTTCGATCTTTTGCTATCGGCCAAGCGGAAATAAAGTCGGGAATCTCGTTCGACATGTCTGAGCGAACGAACCCGCTCGATAACTCGGTTCAACTATGTATAGCATCACAGAATAGTCGACTAAAAGAGAGAAAGAATGAGATAGAGAGAAAGAGAGAGAAGAGTGAGTGAGAGAAGACCAACCGCGGAACGTTTTCCGCGGTAACGCGGGCAGTTAATTCAACCCCTGGTCACAGCTCCGAGTGCACTTCGATGTCGAGCAGATTATCAACTTGATACCACCGCAATTCCACCATATATATAAATATATATCTATATGTGCATAATATTACAGTACGTTTAAATGAAAGTGTATAAGTGCTGTATAAAATATTTTATAAAAGTACAACAATCGTCGTAAGTCGTATGTCAACTTTGTCCGAGTCTTTAAATCAATGACAATTTGTTATATAAACGCCCGAAGCCTTTGTTTCAACGTGTTTGAAGGATGATTGGCATGAACGGATTTTTCAAATTTTACGAATTAAAAAATCCGAAGAAAAAATTTATCGTCGCGGGTCGCACGTCACTTGGTCTGAGTCTTTGAAGCAATGACGATGTTATTGAAGGGCTCGACGCCTTTGTTGCAATCTGTTTGAAGGGCGATTGGCAGGAACGAATTTTTCAAACCAAAATGTTGACATATTCAATTACGAACCAAGTTCTTTTTTTTTTAACGAATAAAAACGAAATCCGTGAACGTAGCTCTCACAACCTTTTATTTTATTTCAATTAATTTTTTTTCATGATGTTGAAGTTTGCACCGTTGGAATGTAACGAAAATGCTTTATAGTTTAAAACAGAACCGAAAAATGACATTCAGTATTTGTCTACGATAATTGAACAACATTTCTTTACGACTTAAAAACTAAATGTACTAGAAAAATAAAAACGATTCCAAAATAAAATAAAAAATAAAATAAAATAAAGAAGAATTAAAAAAAAAATTATTAGGTTCCAACGATGCAAACTTCAATTTCATAATTTATGTCTTATTACGACATATTCGTTCGATAAATTCGTAAAATCTTTTGTCCTGTCACTATTGGTGCAATATTTCGTTGGAAAACCTGCATATGAAAATAATTGAACTATCATCTTTGTTGATTTACGTAATTATTTGTTCACAAAACCAACCAAACATTTTGTGTCATTTTAATTAAATTCAGTTGAATGTATTTAACAAAATAATTTCCCAGTGAAAACCAAATTTCGACGTTTTAAAAAAATTTTAATCAGTTTTTCAGCCCCATCGTTTTTTTTATGTAGAGTACGATAAAGACGACAATTTCAATGAAAAAAAAAATAATAAAAATATAAAAAATTGGGTTTCTATGGAAATGAGATTATTATTTAGATAGAAATTCGTTAATTCATTTGGTGGTTGTTCCAACAACGAGGAACTGACAGTAGACAAGTTAATAAATGTTTTTCTGACATGAGCATTCAACATGTCTGTGATAGGAAGAAAATATAATATGTTGTAAGTCTTTGATATTCCTCGACGAGGTTATAAAAAAAGTACCAAATTGTACGTTACGAATTATTCTCTTTTTGATTTTATTGTTTACTTTTTTGATTCAGTGCATTTCAGAAAAGCTTTAAAAGCGTTTTAATTAAGCTGGAAAAATAAAAATAGAAAAGGTGAGAAAAAAAGAAGAATGAGAAAAAGTGCTCAACGAGAGTAGAGTTTAAAAAATATTCTCGCTATCGTTCATTCTCTCATTCCCTCTTTTAGAGTCATAGAATCCTCGTTAATCCGTCATATTTCATTGCACAGTAAAACACAATAAATCATACTCGATCTACCTCAATCACTCGTGTCCGGCATGAAAAAACTGTATTTCGTGTGAACAATTGGATTATATACCTCAGGATCGTCAATTTTCATCATATATCCACCTGTCCAAGATTTTTATGTATGTACCTCTAAATTTACACGATTGATACAACGACAAAATGAAGAGTGACTGCAATAGTCCCAAACAATGTTTTTTTTTTTTTTTTTTTTTTTTTTTTAAACTTAAAAAAAGGGAAAAGCTAGTGTCAATTTTCAATTGAATTGAATTGAACACGATTGCAGCCAAACAAACGCCATGAAATATTGTTGAACTCTCTTCAATTAAATGTTTTCAACACTTTTTTTTTAAATCGAAATAAAATCAAATACCAACCAAAAACAAAATTATTTTACTACGAAAAGATATTACGAGTCATATTTTACTAAAAAAACTGTCAATCTATTTTTGTGAGATACCGAAATATTGTTCTAAAAAATTTTTTACACCACTGATAAAATATCAACCCAATATATTTTTCTCTGTACCAGTTAAAAATGGGCTCTCGATATTTTTTTTTTTTTCCAAACAGTTTCACCCAAATCACTCGCCACTTAGAATTTATTTTCACTCATATTTGACTATTTTATTTTACTTTTAAATACAATATAACTACGGTTTCTTCACTCAATAATTTTCGACGATGCAGTTCTTGACAAGGTTTGCAGGAGAATATTTTTAAAAAAATTTAATTCGTCTGGTTAATACGAATTTTTGAATTGTTGTCTACCGTTCAGGATACCAATTGGTTATAAAATGTTCCATCAAGAATCCAAAAAAAAACAATCAAAAATCTGCTAATAATAATAATTTTGTTTATAATTGTAATGGATGAGAAATAAAAATAAAATAAATCGAGATGGAGAATTTAATATGAGATTAACGATATTAGAATGCAATCGTTTCTCGATTACGACTTCATTAAACCGATCGAAAGTTCATCTCGTTTCTCAGAGGCAACGTTAAGCGGTTGAAAATAAAAACTCTTCGATTTTTCACGTCATCGAGGAGATAGAAAACAGTTAAGAGAGGAGCAAAAGGGCGGGGGGGGGGGGGAAGTAAAAAAAAGTAGACGACTAGAAGACCAGTTTCACTAACCGCAAGGATGGGATGTAGTTGTTAACGAGGTTTGAAGGGGCCATTTAAACACTGCAGTTAATTTACGGGCCGTGGGGCAAGTCCTTACGTCGATCCAATTATTCCCATTCCTTAATCTCTCTCTTGCTCTCTCTCTTGCTTTTCCTTCTCTTTTTTCCTATCTCTGTCTTTTTTGCGCTCTCCCTCTTTCTCTTATTCGCTTACGAGTAACAACGCCTACCGTGATCAGCAACAAACTCCACTGTTGCTTTATTCCTTCTAAACTCGTTCGTCACCATCTCACGAGTTAAAATTCTCTCCGTGTAAAAAAAAAAGCCACAAAAATGGCAAAAATATCAAAAATTTGCAAGACACTCATCATGCAGAAAATATGATGAATGTACGACTTTAATGAACGTATTTTTCTCAAAATTAAAGAATCATTAACCAACTGCTGTGATGTTATAATCTTACTTTTGCGTTTGCCAAATATTTAAAGTTCCATATTAGGAAAAAAAAGAAAATTTATAGGATAAATCGAACAAATAGTTTTTTCAATATTATTCAAATGAATAAAAATAATAAATTTAATTCAAAAACGCCTGAATGCAGTCGAAGGAATTAATATTTCAAAACAAATTCACTGTATTATCAAATTCACGATTCACGATTCGCGATTATTCACGAGATTATCGCAAGAAAAAAGTTTTTCATGTTATTCCTTCCTCGTTAAATATCTGAGAGAAGACATAAATATTTTTCACGTACCTCCAATAGTGCTTCATGTTATTTGTATTTTATTTTGTTACTATGACTCTCGTTATTAATAATTTCATTGTAACACACCGCTCGCGAATTTTCCTAAAACGAGATATTTTTTTTTATTTATTTATGTTTATTTTTGCTCGTTAGTATTCAGTGGTTTGTAAATATTTATGACGTTGAATATTGCATCGTTAAAAGCGTTACGAAATTTTGTTTTTGCTGTCTCATAAATGTTTACTTGCAGATACAGATTGTAAAAAAAAATTGAACATGTTGTAGGATTTTTGAAAAACTTAAAAAATTTGACAGTTTATTATTACTCAAGAAATAATACACTTTTTTACGTAGCACCAAAACAAATACCAACATACGTTGACTGTTTGAACAAGTGCAAAATCGAGGAGTAAATAAATAAAAATAAAAAATCAATTGCGATGGCCGTTATAACGATGTTAATGTGAATACTAGAAAAAGTTTTGTCAGAACTATACGAGCAAAACATTTTCTACACCTCTGATCCTTTAATCAGTCGAACGTTAAAAGCACCCAATCGAATCGTACACGCGAGAGGAGTCAGTGAAGCTCATTCATAGCCCCACCTATTTCGCTTTTATTGCATCGATATTTCGGAACGAGCCATTGTTGAAAATTCACCAACAATTATGATTACATCTGTTGAAATCCCAATAAAAAGTGACGTACGCAATTAAATATCAATCTATTTTTTCAAACGATGCCAAATATTACGTCTATTTTATTCAGCAATAATATTAATTTTCACACTCGATAACAAACTGCTTCAAATTTACTCGTAGGAAATATCACAACCTCGTTTCTGTTTGAGCTTTGACAAACATACGATTCCCCGAATTAGAACGACCAAAATCTGGTGAATGCAACTCACTTTTCTGCGTTCAAACCTGACAAACTCTGCCATAGTCCAAAGTAATTCAAAACATAGTAACCACCACCTTCAAAAATTAACTCTCTGGTCGATTTTTGAAAACTTGCTTTTATATCTTAAAAACATGTAAAAACATACAAATGTTTGGAAAATGCACGGAGTTTAAATTTTATTTCGCTGTATATCCGAAACTAAACGATCAAAATAGTCGATACTTTGAAACAAATTTCGTTACATGATTTTATGTAAATGAATAGAAAAGTTTTGGAATTATTGCTTGAAATGTAAAATTTTCTAGTGCTCCTCTTAAGAACGTGTGGAAAACTGTACAATCTTTAATTGCCAATATCTCGGATACTGGATTGTGAAAATATTCTTGAAATTGTGCACGTAGTTTCATGAAATTGACTTAAACGTGTCGTCAAAATTGTTTTAAATTCTGTGAAAAAAAAGCTCACGTGAAATTAGTGTTCTGACAACTGGAGAGTCAAAGCTATAATTTTGAAGGAAATATTTAATCCTCGATTATTGCTAGCGCCACAATGTGCCTGAGAATTCGCTCGAAACTGTCAGAGATCGAAAAAAAACGAGTGTAACCTGTCAAGTGATAAATGTTTCGATGGGAATTTTTAAAGTGATTTATCGCGTCGAATAAAAAGAAAGAGAAGCCCCTGTCGAATCCGTTATTGAAAAAACTATTTTTTCTCGAGTATTCGGCTAAACGTTAAAAAAAAGAGCAATCAGAACTGGGAAATTGAAAAAATAGGGGTCGTTCTCGAACTTTTGCTATCCTCTGAATTTATTGAGCCATTGAATCCAAACAAAGAAACCGTTGGCATGTCAAGAAACACTGAAGTGAAACATTTCGTAGATTAATTTTATAATTTCATTGACAAAGGCTATGAATATTTAAAAGAAAAGATTTTTTTTTCGAAATTCGCTCTCTTCTGTGAAAAAATAAAAAATTTATTAAAGAAAAAGCCTTCATTACCTCGTACGTAGTAATCCTCATTAAAAAGGTTCATTATACATGAAGATCGCGGCGAATAATCCTCTTATTTTCGTTGAGATCTTGCCATTTCTTCTTATTTTTTCAGGAACGAGTATCAAGCATAATAATTTGTATACACCAAAAATTGTATCACACTGCACTACTTTGAGCACTGTTTGTTCACAATAAAAATAGAAAAAGCCCAAAACAAAACATCAGTTCAAAAAAAAAGAAAGAAAAAACTTTAAGCACTTTTATTTCTAGACGTTATATTATAACGCACTCACATTACGAGGAACGTCGTCCAAAAGTGAATAAAAAATAGGAAATTAAACGCTCTCATAATGTTAGGTAAAACATGAGAGATGTTATTATTATAACTGGAGCAACGTGTGGTAAGAATCCATGAAATGCAACCGTTTATGAATCCATTTATAAATTCTTCACTGAGATTCCGATCGATCGAACACTCGCGAAATCCTTAATAACATGAGGGGTGTAGTGTTCCCCAATGACTAGTTTGTTCGACGAGGGAGCACATCAGAAGAAAAAAAACACAAGATTTGAACACGATTGCGCGTGGCAGTTTGGCGCATTCACAAAAATACCGTTCGAAACGTTGGTTATCCTCAGCACAAGTGCACACAAATCAAAGAGTATCAAGTATGAATTAAGCACAGATCACTGTTCAGACAAACACATAGTCGATTTTTGTTAAAACGTTCCAGTCGTAAAAACGAACTGACTTTAGATTTAAAAAAAATAATATGAAATAAAAAAGGAAGCAGGATGTTTCGTGATAAAAAAAAAAGCGAGAATGTAACGGCGAAAAATTGTACTACACGCAGCGCATGATAGAAAGCTCGTGACCGGCGTTCGCGAGTCGACTGGCGTCCGAAAACACCACCCTTGCGACGAGACCCCCCCCCCCTTCTCTCCCACTGCCGCCTCTCTTGGCGTTGCTGCGCCCGTAAATGCTTGAGAATCGTAGCTACCCCTTCTCCCCATACGACATCAGCACCTTCTCCCCTTACCCCACACGGACTATACCGTTTTTCGCATGTAAGCCACCCTACCGCGCGGGCACGCACACACTCTTCAGCTTTCGGCTGTGTACTAACGTAACGTTGGTTCGTTTCGTTCCTCCCCTCCTCCCTCTTCGCGGCCCTTTTTCGCTCCCTCCCCCACTCTCTCGCTACGAGCGCTCGCTGCGTCGCGGACTATTCGCCACTTCCACACGGGCGCGCATACGGCGCCCTAGCGGCGACGACGACGCGACGTTATATTTACTATCGGCGCATGCGTCTTCGCCCTAGATTTCGTCTCGCCTCCTGATTTTTCGTAATAAAAACGTTTGTCTTCCCAAGTAGCTTGGCTCACATATCTCAACACCTAGAAACTCCTCTCTCTCTCTCTCTCTTTCTCGCTTCTTTCTTTCTCCGCTCTCCGTTTATATTCACTATAACATTTTCCACCCAGTACTTTTATATATTGTAGTACTTCACTATCTCAGCCAATATAAAACTTAAATCTCACGCGCGCGATTCTTTTTTTCTCCTTATTCCTTTTCATCCATGTGACACCATCTCGAAGTCAAATATTCATATGCTTTCTGTAACAATCGCTGTGACGTTATGGCTTCGTTTTATTAGATGCAAAAATGATCCTGCTCAAGGTCACATCGGTTTTTGACAACAAAGAATATTATTTATGATCGATATATGTATATTTTTTTTTACGTTCTATGTTGCCATTTGATGACGAATGTCAAAATATCTTGTAAAATCATCATTTCGTCGTATTATTATTATTTTCTGTTCTTTGCTAACAGTCCGTCAAAAAACTATTCGAACACTAACATGCGAAGTTATACAAATCTTGTAAATGGTAAATATAAACTGTGTTCTAAAATATATTTATTCCAATACGTCCTTATTCTTAATTCATGCACAAGAATCTTCATTTTTGATAAATCTGCAACGTGTTCTATATCTCTGCTTACTCTTGCAAAAATTCTGAAAATACGTCTCCGATCTTTATCCTCACATCGAAAAAAATATAATTATAGGATAAAATGCTGTAATGACATTGATATTGATTGTTATTGTTGAAATGTAATTCTAAAACATTTACCATTGTAGATGAATGTAGTTTTGTCATATATTGATGTATATATATTTTTTTTGGTAGTTTGTCAAAAAAATGTTTTGTACATATAAAATATGAAATGTATGGTTAAAATATTTCCGGAATTGTTGATGTGCTTTCTCCAATTTAATTTCTCTCCGCTGAGCACAGAAACTCAGGAAGCTCCGGGGTGTCATCGCGTACATGTACAATTTAACCTCGTAGGACATCCTCGTTACGTGTCATATACGGATGACACTCTTCGCCTCCCTAACTGCTCTTCACACGCATGCACAAACACTCAACGCTTTACACGCATACATGGATCGAGAATCACCACGGTGCCAACGTTCTCTGACGTTTTCACTCGCGGTGTCTAACGAGATGTGTTAGGTTACCTGAATGCACGCTTGCGTGCACATACTATAGCAATTCTTGTCTCATATATGCATGTGCCTTGTACCCAGTGAACGCTACGAATGATACAGGCACGTCCCCATGTTCAAATCGCACGGCATGCATGACTTGTGACACACAACTAACAGAGACTATACGTTTTGCGTTCCAAAGCACCGATACTGATACATCAACCTAACATCTCTATACCGGAAGTACGCGGCTTGTCTCACAAGTACGTGTAAACTTACATCTTCCCATCTTCAGATATTCACATTGTTTGTGTTAACTTGACGTGTAGTACGTTCGCTCGCATAGAGACACATTGAAGAAATTACCCGAATTCCTATGACACAAAATTTGATTGTCAGGAATGATAAATATTATTTTATATCAATTAATAATATAATATAATATAATATATTATAATAATAACAATAATAATGTCAATAATAATGGATTTGATAATTTTTTTCGAAAATGACAAGCCGTACATATTTTTCACTATAATAAAAAGAAAAAATTTTTAACGTCGATATAATTTTATTCATAATCGACGAAAATCTTTGTCGAATATGTTATTTATTTATTACAATTTCTTGAACAAAACTGCCAAAAAAAATCGACGATTCAAAATTTCGGGATAACTTGGTTTTCCGAAATCCTGGAGCCAAAAAAAAAGTCTATTTTTCATTGAACCTTTGAAAAACGGCCCATTTTAAAGAATTTTAAGACATTGGGATATCAACGGTGGAAATAATTTTTATCCTACGATTATATTTTATTGATAGTTATAAAACAAATCAAGTATATGAATGTTTAACTGACTTGCTGTTAATAAATAGTCAGAAGAAAAAGTTTTCAACAAGTTTGTGCAACATTAGGAAAGTTAAAGACAGAATTTATTTTCATTCGTAAGGGTTTCGCGTCCTGTACGCCATCTATACGAATAAGACTTGACAGAGAAGCGAGACTCAAGTACAAACTCACGACGTTGAGGGCAGCAGCAAATAAAAATAGATTCGTAGAATTGCCTCTGAATTAAATGTCAACTCTGCCATTCTGCTTTTAGGCAATAAAAAATGCATGTTCCAGTGAAACGAATGACAACACAATGGCCACACCCGTTCGAATGGAATTTTTTAGATTTTTTCTCTCCTCGGACGTAAGAGGAAAGGTGATGTAAACAAACAGACCGTTAGATCGACGAACAACTCGCCATTTCGACAAGGTAGAAAACTTCGGAACAGATAAAGAGAGGGAGAAGAAAATAACATTTGGAATTAGAAAAGAACGATAACAATTGTACTTCAGTTCTCGAAGATTTCTCGAGCATGTGAATAGAATGTGTCAAACGAAACTGTGGAAAATAAAGCTAGTTGACTAACTCACAACAATATTAAAACCACATTAAATATAAAAACGTGAATGTTAAGAAACAAGAGGTTTTCAACATTTGAAGTTTTCAAAAATTCAGACACCAAACCAAATTTTGTTAGTCTTTACTATCTTCTCATATCTTGAATATTTTTCTGAATATAACAAATTGTTTGATACATCAATACACATGTATGAGACTCTAAATTTTCAGACTGGTATTTTTTTTTTTTTTTTTTTTTCATTTTTTCATTCATTAAATATTTTTCTGAATGTAACAAATCGTTTGATGCATCAAAACACATGTATTAGACTGTAAATTTTCAGAATTTTTTTTCAGCGTTTTATTTTATTATTTTTATAATTTGTGTATACAGAGTTTTGTTATTAAGTATGAACGTCGAATTGTCTCGATAGCAGACTTTGCAGTTGGTGAAGATTTCTTTGCGGACGAGATTACTATCTTTCTCTTTGGTACATGAAATTAATTGTATCTTCGTGAAAATTTACTTTTTGCACGGTAAAGATTAATAACAGCCTTCAATACTCACGTGGACTCGTCAATAAGGTGAAATAGAAGAAAAAAATCACCGGCCAAAAATTCATGTTCACTCCTCAGGTTAAAATCATTGTGAAATAAAAACCAGGATCAATATGTTGTTGGAAGCGTACTTTATTAATATCGACATTATTTCTTCACGTTTTTTGGCTTTTAAAACTTAGATACAGTTTTTATATTCATTATTAATGCATGCAATAATATGTGCATGAAATATTTCTCAACTCTCACGCAAACGTATAAGTAAAAAAAATTCAAAGTATTTTCGTGCAATATCTACAAATAAATTAAGCCATTCCTTGTTAAATTCACAGAAAATGAATGATTTTTCATTAATAGAATTGCACAACTTGTCGGAGAGATTTCCTGCCTGCTTTTTGGGTTCCATGTAAAATTTCAGAGATCCAGCATTCGTAAACATACGTTTACATTGTCTTGGTCATTATTCATTAGAGATTAATACACGAATATTTCATGAATATTTATATAATAATATAATAAAACATAATTTATGGATAAAATTGTTATTGATCGGCATTTGAGTTCTCGTCGTTTGTAATTTGTTCAACCACATATTGATTTCCATTATCGAGTGTCGTGAACGTTTTCAATGCTGATTGGTCATCTTTTAGCGACTCTTGCGTCTCCTCATCAGTTGCAACTTTTGGTTCTTGTTCATGGCCGTTTTGTTCATCAGTTACGCTCTGAAGTACATCAGCTTTCAAAAGATGGACTAATTCACTCGCCGTTAAAGCCTGTCGTTATGGAATCACTTTTAGTTACACGAAATTTTACTTAAACTAAAATAGATATGCAGAAATGTTGGAATCGCAAAGTTGGAGGCGATTGACACAAATTTATATGGACAACATTCTGAATCGAAAAATATTTAGTGACAGTAGCCTAAAATTTCAATCGACAATAACTCAATAAACGTTAATCGTACTGGAAAATTTCCGAATACTTATCGACTCAGAATTTTGAGGTTAAACTAGATTCTCTCGTTCCCAAACGTCACTCGAGAGACACCCGTTATATGTTTTTTCTATTTGTGCATAATCTTAAACTGACTTGCAAATGAGGAGCGATGTGCCTTATAACTGGATTTGCAGCCAGAAAAGCTTCTTCCTCGGTTTCGAAACGCTGACCACTTGTTACCAGACGAGCTATGCAATCAGCCTTTGCATCGGATAACGAATTTACTAGATCTTTTTTCGAAGTACCACCTTTTATATGCTTTAGTCTTGAATCTAGAAAATACATATTTTTCTTTTACGTTTACTTGGGATGTTAACAAATAAATTATGACTGACAGCTTATTCCGGATGAACAATATCAATTTAATCTACGAAAATTGAATGGAATTGAGTATTTTAACTGTACTTTTAAATATTCTTGTCCGAAAAAAAATTTTGCATTGTAATTACACTCTTCAGCGCTATTTTTCACGTATTTTTATTTTTATATCATTTATCATTTGTTTTCGGAATTTGATGTTATTCAACTGTCGATACCAACCGTCGGAAGAGTAGATCACACTTGCGAACGTTTCGAAAACTAAAAAATTCCTTTGATTTTCCTGTATTTCTTGACTTTTAACACTATCTCAAGAATAAATTTATTGACCAAATAAAAAATCTCATATTAACTTATTGTTTCAATCATGTCGATGACGTCTGTCAAAAATGACGATTTCATGATTGACCATGTTGTCTGAAATTTTGACAGTAGACATTTTTGGCATTTCCTTTGAATATTATTATTATTATTAAAAATTGCCGAACAAAAAATTAGTTTAACTAACAGATATTTATTAGCAACTTTTTGCATAATCTTTGAGAATGGTAATTAATGACAGAATTTCGTGGAATAAATTATAGTAGAGAACAATACTCACAGAGTCTAGCCAAATATTGATCAGAGTCGGATAACCTCGAATCATCCAAATTTTCATCGACGAACGAGTCTTCGAATTGTGCATCGTTTAACTCATTTTCGTTGCCATTGTTTGCATCTCCAGTGCCATTACTCCAAGGATCGGTCACTGATGTTTTCATTTTGTTCACACTTGTTTTGACAATTTATAATCAGAACGTCAATGTTTTGTTCCCATCAACAGACAGTGAATGAGTCTGAACAAGAAGGGAAACAATTCGAGAACTATATACATGTTAATTATTGGTCATCAAGTAGTTCGATATCACACCACGAGCGTCACTTTCATCGCGTTATTATCTGGTTAAAGTTGAACGTGAATTATGAAAATATAATGTGAAGTAATAACATAATTTAGTAGGAAAATGTGGGGAAGATATTCAAAGAAGTCATATAAAACTGGCCAGGCTATTTTTACTTCCACATTTTAGTTTTCAGTTTGCTCGTAGGTTGTCTTCATTTTTTGTTCAATTAGAAAAGAGTGATCGATTGCCAATTCGATCACCAAAATGCCTGTTACATATAGACGCAATTTGATAATTCTCATTTCATCACTATAGCTTGGGAATCGTTTATAAAAGTTGATGACGTCATTATTATAGCTTTTAAATTAATAATTTGTAAATGATTTGTTAATTGAATGAAATAATCATTCTTTATTTCGTTCAACTGAAAATATGCCAACGATAACAAATAAAAATTGTTATATATTCATCTGCCAACTGTACAGAAGTCACAATAAAGAAATTAAACGGCGGGAACATTTGAATGTTGAAAGTAACATGACGAAAAATCAATACCCTTAAAAGCCTTTTAAACGGGACATCATGCAAAATTGAAAGTCTAATAAATGGAAATTTAATAATGAAAAAAAAAGCTTTACGAATACAAGTTTTGTTCTTGAGTTAAAAAATAAAAACTATTGTCCGAAACGGGATTTCGAAAAAATGTCTCGTGTACAAGGAACCACGTGGAGTGCTAAAAGTGATAACTTCAGGGTTTTGATGTCGTGGCGGCGGCTAACTCGATACCTACAGATCATTCGAAAAACATGAACCCTTGCAAACCCATAGTGTTCGGTTGTCGGCCATCTGCCGACGTTACAGCCGAAGCCACGTCATATTTGTGTGGTGCGGCTCTTGTTCTTTCGGCTTTTTTGTCGCAATTTTTGTTTCTCCTGTCTAAAACATATTAAAGAATTGAACAGTGACGAGAAAAAACAAATATTTTTTCGACTGGTTTAGACGGCAAAATTAAGTGGTGCAGAAAGAGTAAATAAAACGGACACGAAAGTTTTAAAAACCAACAAAGAGCGATGAATATATTGCGTTTACTCGGGGATTTGTCGCATTTACTCGCGATATTCGTTCTTCTAGCTAAAATATGGAAGACAAGAAGCTGTGCCGGTACGTTACCATTTTCTAAATGTTTTCCTTTGTGAAATTCAGTTCTACGAAGAATTTGGACCAAGTGTTTTAACGCATGATTATCAAACTCGTTGGATCGATGTTCTTTTATTTTTGAGCTTGCTCCGTATCACGATAGATTTTACTTTACTTTTGAATTTTCACATCTACAAGACATTCAAAAACGTCAAGTTTTAAAAGAAAGACGAGTTACCCCTCGCACCTTAAATGGTGCGTGTCACATTTCATTTATTACTTCATGCAATTTTTCAGTAAAATATTTGATGCCCATGCTACAGCATAGATGTTCAATATTTTCATTTTCAATCACAAGTCCCTGTTTCTCACGAAAGTCTGTATGCAAATGTACTTTTCTCCAGTTCTGAGTGTTTTTTCTGATTAACAAAATTACTTTCATCCTGAAAATTTGAAATCATCATTTGTGTTAAAGTTGAAATATTTTTTCTCAAAATGCATACTATTTGCAGAGATCTGCCTAAGAAATCTCCATGAAAATTCAAATTCTGGTTTACAAGATCAATGTGACTTTTGCCAATTTCATTTAAAAAACCATCTTTTAGTTTAGCGTACTAAAGAACTATTTGAAAAAATCTAAATTTTCTCTTGTCTCGTTATCATAAAATGGTGCAAAATAATAAACATTTCTACTTCCAATGTCATACCATTTTCAATCAGTCAAGCTGGTTATGATTCGGAGATGTTTTAATGTGAAATTTTTAGCCGATATCGAGGCTACTGTTAAATTTTGAAACTCTACAAATAATATTCTTTTTATCTGTCACAGGTATAAGCGGCAAATCGCAAATTCTTTTTGCCATAGTGTATACCACAAGATATCTCGATCTACTAACAACATATATATCGGCTTACAACAGCTTCATGAAAATTGTCTTTCTAGCGGCTTCGTATGCCACTATATTCCTTATGTATGTCAAATTCAAAGCCACCTATGATCATAATCATGATACGTTCAGGTAAGAAAGTCAAAATCAAATTATATTATTATCGCTTTGACTTTGAAACATACAACGGCACAAAGTTCCGGGAGATTTCATTATTTCAGGGATAAAAAAAACTCCCATTAAATCATCAGATCATTTTTTCGTTTTATTTTCCCAATAAATCTTAGTATTGCCCAAGAATATTTGGTTGAGCACTCTTTGCAATTTTTTAAGTTATAACCCATTTCGTAAAGAGTCTGTAACTGTTGAAAAATATATTTCAAATATGAAAAATATTTCGAAATTTTAGTAAAAATTTTAGAGATGTTTACAACTTGTGACCTTCTATCATTTGAAAGATGTCGTAGTTTTTGAAAATATTTGTAACAACTAAATTATAATTCGATGAATTCAAGTTTGTTGTTTGAAAAAAAAAAGAATTTTAGAGAAATAAATAAACCGGTTGGAAAATCGTTCAATTATTTATTTGTAAGTACATGAACAAAGATGGCTTTTAAATATTATTGAAAAATATGGATAATTAAAGAAGTTATAAATAACTTTGCGAAGAACTTTATAAACAATTCGGATATCGATACGAGACGTTAAGAAAATCTCTCCCAAGGTTTTAATATATATTTTGAATCAATGCATGAAATCGATTTTTCCATATTCACAGTAGCCCAACCCTTTAGATTTTGTTTAAAGACATAAGTAGAAGAAGACAATCTACAGAACGAATACAAATTAATTTAATGAATCTTTATTTTCACATTTTGAAGAAAAAATACTACTAACTATTGCGTTTCATTTATTAATTTGTTCCAGAATCGAATTCCTGATAATTCCAGCAGTAGTATTGTCGTTTCTCATAAATCACGAGTTTGCCGTGCTTGAGATATTATGGACATTCAGCATTTATCTGGAATCCGTGGCAATCTTACCGCAATTGTTTTTGGTATCGAAAACCGGCGAAGCTGAAAGCATCACGAGTCATTATTTGTTCGCTCTTGGCTCATATCGTGGTCTTTATGTCCTTAACTGGGTGTACCGTTATTACTCGGAAAATCATTACGATCTGATAGCAATTGTGGCCGGTCTCGTACAGACAGTTCTCTACTGTGACTTTTTCTACTTATATATCACCAAAGTACTCAGGGGCAACAAACTGCAGTTACCAGCTTAGTCAGTTCATTTGAATTTTTGTCATTCGGAAAGTGAGAGAGAGAGAGAGAGAGAGAGAGAGAAAGAGTTTTTTTAAGGCAAGGTTTAATAGAGGAAATTGAAGAAGGGAAGAGAGAGAGAGAAAGAAAAAGAGAGAAAAAAGATCCAGATCGAAGAGCAGAAAAGAAAAAAGTGAGTGCATGAACAGATCTGTGAGCGAAATAAGAAAAAGTAAGAAATGAATGTTTAAAAAAGAGAGAAAAAAAGTTCAACACCTCTACGAGTGTGAATAAAGTGAGAATGAAAGAATGCCAGATCAATCATAAATATACAGAAGATTCATAAAAATAACAAATGCGCCATTGACAAGTATTTCAAGTGTGGAGGGTGATAAAAAAGAGAAGGTCGATTTAGACGCGCACAAAAATGAAACTCTCCTCAGTAACTCGATTCGAGATACGTTTTTTTTAAAAACCTTATATCGCATTCTCTTAATTATCGCCCTATCGAGAGAAAAAAAATCGCTTGTTTGCAATGTCAGTTCCCTCTTTGCGGACCTCGTAAAATAATCCTAGACTCCTTTTTCCGTAACTTGTTCTCTTGCCTCAAACATTTCCCATCGTCTTTATCGAGCGAAAACCTTCTTGTACATTTTTTTGAAGGGTGAAGCTAATTCACTGGAATGACTGAAACCTCATTCTCGAATGACCTTGATTAAAATAAGAGCTGAAAATTGCAGACGAAGCGATTCTGATTCAATAATTGCTCTGTTCATCCTGAAAAATTGTTTATTATTATTATTCGGTTTTCGAGATACACGATTTGAATATGTAAATTAATAACAAATTCATTTCGCATTACGTGACGATGCGTTCTTGAACGAATGTAAACACAAGGACAGTTAATTCACGTTTTTATCGTTGCACCATTGCGTTAAGACAACGATAAATTGACGAGATCATGGAAAAAGTGTTGATCTTAAGAAATCATTCAATGAGTGGGTCTGCACGAAAACGACCCAATCTTTTTCATTTATGCCCTTAGAACACGAATAGAATTAATCTATTATATATTATTGTACCGTGCAGAATCATTGAAAATTATAGAAATACAATTCCAATTTTTCAACAATTTTTTCCCTGTTACATGGACAAATAAAGAGGCGTCCACATGAAAAAATTTACTTTTATATTCGATTTATTGTTTTATGTTCTTTATTCGATTATATTACCAGAGCGATGTATAATTTTTTATTCTTGCATTCGATACTGTACGTAAATCGTATTTTTTTTGTTTACATTTTTCCGTGTTTACAAATGTGGTTTCGAAACGTGCGGGTCTCATGAAATAATGACGTACCGACATTATTTCATACTCGTCTCTGTATTTTTATTTATGTTATTTACACAAAAGAGAACACAACTGTGTTTCATTACTGATACTGGAAAAAAAATTTGGATGAAAATAATTCTTCGAAAATCGAATGAATTTCGTTATCCACTGAATTGTTGTCAAGCACAACGAGCAGCAACGTATTTTGGCAGATCAGTCACGTGGACAGCTTCAGAAATCGTGGTTAACTGACTCCTAACTCGAACAATTCCAGTCTCCAAACTCGAATCATCTACGTTTATTGTCAGTGGGACATGAAAATCTTCTATTCCTCGTTTCGTTCGAGCCAGCACAGTGCCGAGACCCTTCGACTTTAATAAATTATTCAGATAAACAATGAGACGTGATTTTTCTTGAGACTTTGCATCTTCGGGGTTCTCGATGTTTTCATTGCACTCGAAATAAAGGCCGGCTTTGTAGGGCGATAATTTTGGATGAATTTTCAGCGCTCCAACATTTTCATCTCCAACTTCATATCCGTCGCAAAGCATAGCGAGACAGCCCCAATCCAAAGACGCGATGTGCTCAACCACGTGAACCATCGGCCAACCATCTTTTACTTCTTCAATCTGTTTAACATAATTTTTTTTTGTGTATACATTTTTAAAAACAGCAAAGTAACTTCATCGCTTTTGATGACCGTTTTGATGACAGAGGTGCTATTAAAGTTTGCAACGTTGGAATACAACGAAAAATATTTATTTATTCATAATTTTTTTAATTTTTGGAATCATCCCAATTTTTCTAGTAGATTTACTTCTATACTGTCAATAAAAGATTGTCTAATTAGAGGTGACAAAAACTGCATGTAACTTTGGGGCTGTGCTATAAAAATGAAAAAATTTCGTTGCATTCCAATGATCCAAACTTCAACATTATCAGTCTTTTATTTTTCTTGAAATATTTCTATAAGCTGTAATGCTTCCAACAATTGAAGAATTTAACTTTTCTCCATGAAATTTCCTGCACCTTTTGAAGAGGCTCTATCATGAAAAATATTTATCTTCAACATTGACTGGAATGTAACGTTTAATCATTAAGACGCTGGATAACTGGTCACACTCACTCAAGGTTATTTAGACAAAAAAAATGATAAAGCATTTTACCTGAGGATAAGCTTTTTTTGCATCTTGTTGATAAGTTATGGTTTCAACAACGATGTGGCCAAAAGGAAAATTGGCCATAATGTCAATAGCTTGGCGACTCTTGCCTATTTTTTTGGCTTCGGAAAAGGCAAATCTCGATGGATTTCTGGAAAATTTTCTCCACCATACTTTGCGCTCTCTTTGTTTTCTATGAAACATGTCCTTGCCATCATTTTCATCAGCCAAAACTGTTACACGTGCTATTTCGTGATTGTATGATTTAAAACTAGGAGAATTTAAATGAGCGTTCCAAGTAGATTTTGTGTGCTCGATAAAAGCTAATCCAAAAGGCGGAGAATCTGTGTTGGTTTTGTGCAAAATTGCTAAAGTGTCTGAGAATTTTTCTGATGATGTGAGGAAAACATTGTAGGGCGGTTTAGTGATGCAATGATCAAACCATAAAGATTCAATGTTGCGTCGCAGCAATTTACCCTGAGAACCATAAATAAAACCTCTGTCGTTAAAATTAACAAAACCTCCACCGAGGGATTTCAAAATCGTCTCTAAGCTTTGAATGTGATTCATTGATTCCTTGGTATATTTCCTGGTGGAGCGACAAAATATTCGTCTTCAATTTTTGACGAATTTTTCAATATTTTCTCACGACAATTGCCTTCGTCGACTCGATCTTGTCGCAAGCGTAATTTTTTATTCTCTAGAACGCTGTACAACGGTTTGACCGAGCTATCCAACGGAAACGAGCGTAATTGCTCAGCAAAATTTATTGCTCTTTCTAATCTCTCAATACCACCAGCGTTTCCAAAATCCACAAGTGACAATCGCTCCAATTTTGCAATTGTTTCGGAACTTATTTTCTGACGATTTCCCAAATTTTCGTTTATCTCGTCGCTCGATCGTTTAGCTCTACTTTCATTGTACGTATTCGTGGATACATGTAATCTACGATAAAATTTGGAGAAAAGAAAAAAACGGCCGGATAATAAGGGCAAATCCATCGGATTACTAAATACGTTGATTCCGGCTTGAGCACAGATTTGACCTGTGCAATTCAGCTTCTTTAAGGCTATGTTCGCCGACGGAAGCGGCGAATGAGGAAAACGAGATATGAAAACAAAAACATGATGTTGCGTATAGTCGTGGAGACGTCTGTGAAGTTAGCATCTCAAATGTTAGCATCTCAAAAAAAATAAACTCAATATAAAGTGTCATCCGGCATTAGTTCTACTACGTTGATAAGTTGTAATAATATTATTACTATGTAATCTATTACTATTACTATGTAATAATATTATGTAGTTGATAAGTTTTAATAATATTAAAACTTAGCAAGAACTGTAGAACTATGCTGAACTGTAGAACAATTAAAATCACGTTTTGAAAAAATAAGATGCTAACTTCCCGAATACATCGTGCATCTCATCGAATTTCGCGAAATTGACCATGTCGATATTCAAAGCAGAGAATTCGCCATAAGATTAAAATTAAGATTTCACTATAAAGTTAAAATTAAGATTCGCCTGCAATCAGTTGCAGGAGTGGGGGGTCGATAACTGAAAAGTAGAGGCACGTTGTTCTCGGACACGGCTAAATTTTAAAAATCATTTTTTGACAAAGCGGTTTACCACTGAATAATCTAATTGCACTACCACATACCACTGGATAACCACCAAGATATACATGTTTAAAAAATTAATTTATTTGACTTGAGGGGGCTAACTTGGGAAGGTGAAATTCTTCCCATTCTCGGAATAAACTTTATTACCGATACGAATTCAAAGAATCTGATGATTTGAAAAGATTTACCGGATCGTATTTTTATTATCGTTCTGACCGTGTGCCTCTTGTCAAAAAGAATTGAAATGAATTGACAACCACAATTAAGTGAGAATTTTGCATAAAGACTAACCTCGGCTTTAATGCATTGTACATTTTCTGTGGGAATCACAAAAAAAACGACGCATTGACTGTACATCCGATAAGTTTGGAGATTCAAGGATCCCATCGAAAATTGTAGGTTATATTTATTATTATCATAAATTAACACAATCCTACCAAATCCATAAATTTTAAGATTAGAAATTAATATTTGCTGCACAGAATATAATACAAAATTTGGTTTTACAGGAGTGAAAATGTCAGACATGAAAGCAGCTTTGAAAGAAGCTCGCAATCATTTGCGAGAGCATCGTTACGTCGATGCTATGAAACAATGTCAAAAAATTCTTAAAGTAGGAAAAGACAATTACACCGCTCTTATTATGTTGGCAGCAGCCTTGCGTGAAATCGAAGAACATAAATCACAAACGCCAGTGGCTCTTAAAAAAGCTATCGAATTAAATCCCAAAAATCCCCTGGCCTGGCAAGGTCTTGTTTCTTATTATGAAAAAGAGCCGGACAATGCAGATGCCTGGATTTGGCTTGTTCCTGCTTACTGCAAGCTTTTGCAGCTAGACAGGTATATTTTTATGATTTGAGTTATTTAGAACTGCTCGCAAGACTTAACGCATGTCCCAATCTGCTATAAAGACATTAAAATGCTGTTTTGACCAAAATATGTTTCAAAAAAGGTCACCAATGGTTTATTCATTCTTTCGTTTAAAAACCACACAAGTTGGCATAATTTTTTCACAGCAATGAGTCTGCGGTTAAAAAATATAAATTCAATTAGAAAATCTTAATCGTTTGTCATATCAATTTTGTTTATTTCAAATAAGTATTCGTTTGACAAAACGTAAGAGTCATGATGTTACGAAATTTTCAGTCAGTCGTCAAAGTTTGGTCACTACGTTTCCGAAATTTCACGACTTGCCGCACGACTCAATAACGACGAAATAGTGGAAACCACTTTCAACACACTTGTACAGCTGAAGGATGAAATCAGTGACGACAGAGTAAAAGCCATAGAAATTTCTCTGATGAATTTATTCATTAAATATCCAAAAATAGCTCAAGAACACATGATTTTGTACGAAAAAGTATTGTCTTCCGTTATCAAGAACGAGGC
This sequence comes from Campoletis raptor, assembly GCA_948107755.1. Lineage (NCBI taxonomy): Eukaryota > Metazoa > Arthropoda > Insecta > Hymenoptera > Ichneumonidae > Campoletis > Campoletis raptor. The sequence continues at coordinate 12,106,306 of OX403622.1, forward strand.
TTGCAAAGATCGTCAAGATTATTTTCACAAGTACCTCAGAATACTTCACAAGACGAACAAGCTCGAAGCCCTTTTAGGAGTTGCGTCACAGATGTACACGCAATTTCCCAAAGATCCTAATCCATTAGGTAACGAAATTTGTTTTTTCTACACTAAAAAATTGCAACTGCATTCGGTAGATTTGTTATTTGTACTTATTTTAATTTTTCCTTTTTAGAATGGATTTGTCGAGTGTATTCGGAACAAACAGTTCGTACGGGAGCGTGTGAAGGCGTTGAGATCGAGGAAATTCACAAAGCTCTGTTAGCCCTCGAGCCAGAATCGCATTTGGCCATTTTCGCCAGGGGAATCCAATTATGGCGCGAAAACAGTATAATTGAATCCCGTGACGTTCTGAATCGAGCTGTTACCCTGAATCCCAAACTATACCACGCATGGATACTTCTTGGTGAAATTAATCTAAAACTTTATTGCTGGCTCGAGGCGGAAAACTCGGCTCTCAATGCTCTTCAGCTTTGCGAGCATATAGAAGAAGAAATTCTCGAAAGAATCAAATTGATTCTTATTGAGGCTTTGGCCAAAAGTGGTAATCATAAAAAATGGTCTCAAGCTATTGAAGAATGTCATAAGGTACTAAAAATTACAAATATTTATTTATTATTATGAAATGTTAGCCTCCAGCTTGAACCTCAATGAAACGATTGTTGATATTTCAAACTTTTTATTCCGAATATTGAGACTCTTTCGAGAAAACTTGGTATTTAATGAGCGTGATATTTTTTCTTAATGAAAATAACTTTTATTTTTATTTTCTTGTACATATCAAAACATTATTACGTCATTATGGAAATTACATAATTTATGGTTTGCAGTTCCTTGAAAAAAAAGAAACGAGCCACGTAAAACTTCTTCTCGCACGTGCTTACGTTCTTTTGGATGATTCGCGGGCCGAATCTTTGCTCGAGGAGCTCGAACGAAACGAAGAATTGCGAATTGAAGCGACTGTATTGCGAGCTTTGGGGCTGATGGAGCGAGGGAAATACGAAGAAGCGACTGATGTGGTCGGTTGTGCTTTGGAAAATTCTGAGGCTTGGATGATTCTTGGCGAGATAAATTGGCTCACGAATAATTATGCTCACAGCGTAATGGCTTTTCTTAAGGGAATTCAAGCCGATCCTAATAATTATCGCTGTTTTCTCTATCTGGGACATTATTATCGAGAGCGTGGCAACGATCTCGAAAAATCACGTAAATGTTACCAAAAAGCATTGCGTATAAATCCAAACTCTGACGAGGCTGGTGTGGGACTGAGTACAGCCTTTAGATTAATGAAAAACACTGTGAGTTTAGGAATCAATTCAGAAAAACACGACTGCTCAATAAAACTGAAAATCCAAGTCATAATAACTATGATAATAAAATATATTTACATCTTTTCGTTTAGGAAGCAAATATGCAGATGCTGCTACGAGTTACTACAACTGAAGGTGGTGGACCTAAATGGGCTTGGTTACAACTAGGATTGCAACAATTGGATCAAGGCGAAATCAGCCAAGCGATTAAATCGTTGCGTTACGTTATTCGAGCGGATCCAAACGACAAGTAAATAGATTTTTCGTATCATCAAAAATATATCGTTTTCAAAAACAAATGATACAATCTTAGCGAATTTTTTGTCTTTTTTTCTGCAAATACTTAGTCATTGCTGGGAATCGTTGGCTGACGCTTATTTAGCCCGAGGAGCTCATACGTCGGCTCTTAAATCTTATCAACGAGCTTTGGAGCTCAGTCCAGGATCCCTTTATCCGATGATTCAATTAGCGAATATTAAAGTGGTTAGTATATTGGAATATTATTTAACTAATAATAATTTAATTAACTAATTTTAACTAATTACAACTAATAATCATTCAATTTAACCGTATACAACGATAATACGATAACTTGTTCTGTAGGTTCTTGGTCAACACGAGGAAGCGAAGGAAGATTTCGGTAATGTTTTAAGCCAGGAACCTAGATACATCCCTGCGTTGAAAGGTCTTGCGGAAACTTGTCTCGGACTTGCGAAAGGAAATGCGCGACAACAATTGCTCGGTCGTGCTCGGCGCAACGCTCAAAAAGCTGCTGACAGTCTTACCGATGCAATTGTTGAAAACAGCGAACTGTCATGCATCTGGAAGTTACTTGGCGATGCTTGCTACAGAGTTGCTATACTTCCGGATAAATATTGTTATTTAGAAATCACACCAGGTCTCGTGAAGTCTGACAGTAAAGACGATCGAATCGTTATACGAAAGACACAATTATTCACATTGGCTTCACGGTAAATGGACATCATATGTCATGAATACATATTCATATCTATAAGCAAAGATTTCCTTAAAGACTGTCTCCCGTTGGAAAGCTGGTAATATTAAAAAAAAAAAAAAAAAACAGTTCAAAAGATTAGTGGCTGGAAACATGGCTAAAGGAGACAAACGATAAATAATTAAATGAAACAAAAAAAAAATCGATTAATCTTATTCTGAAAACATGATTATTTTTGGTGTTTCAGATGTTTTTGCAGAGCTTTAAATCTCTCAAAAGATTCATCACTGCTGTGGCATGACCTCGCCTGTTGCTATCTATCTCAAATGAAATCCGATCCGAATGCAAATCGTCTCCAATTAGCAGAAAAGTGTTTAGCAGCTGCCAAACAAGCGGTTAAGCTCTGTCCTTCTACGTGGGTTCATTGGAACATGTTGACGGCTGTTTGTATGACCGAAGAAGTTAAAAATTACGCTCTCGCCCAGCATTGTTGCGTCATGGCCATCGACAGAGAACCGAACAACGCCATCGCTTGGACAAATCTTGGAACACTATACTTGAGTCTTGGTACAGACGTTATTAAATACAAGTTTGTAGTTTTCTGTCATTGAAAGCATTCAAGCTACGAATTGGAAAAATGCGATAGGGACAAGCAATGGTAGTGAGTCTTAATTCTCGTTGAGGTTCATTTTAGATTTTCCTCCAGTACTTGTCACCATCAAAATGGCATCAGGCGACGCCATGATTCGTGCCTGGATAGTCTTTCTCAAATTCAGTTCATCGAGCTGTTGTCCTGTCAACATTTGAAAAAATAGACTACACAACAATTAATTCGATGCATAAAAAAGCATATTTTCTTAAAAAAAAACCCTAGTCATTGTTTTTTTTTTTTTTTTTTCCAAATACGTAGGTGATCACTACAAAGCGAATGAGGCTTTTTCACGAGCTCAGCGAGCAGATCCTGAGTACCTTAATAGCTGGATTGGACAAGGAATGATCGCCGAAGCTGTTGCCAGAAAAGAAGCGATGGATCTTTATCGTCACGCTACGAGTCTTGGTTACCACAGTCAAGCGGCGATCGGTTACGCCCATTGGGTATTAGCGACCCTTCTTGATCCAGAGGCCAAAAAGGATCCACTTTATACTTATACGATTGAAAATATGCACGCGGTTGCAGTTGCGACAGACGTGATGACCTGGTACATCGGTAGGGATGAAATAATCACAAAAAAAAATATACCTATGCTAATCTCGGACTAAGAAAAAAAAAGTCTTATTTAATTATCCAATAACTTGTAGAACGAGTTCCTAAAGACGCATGTGGACACAATGCTTTTGGTTTGTTACTCGAGCGTAAACGACTGATAGGACCAGCAGCTCGTGAATTCCAAGAGGCTATCAAACTCGAGAAAGATGAGACAAAGAAAGATTTCGTTAGAATTAATCTTGCTCGAGTTCTTGTCCAATTAGGCGAGTACGACAAATCGATTGAGGCTTGCAAAGAAATAAAAACAGCGAGCTTCAAATCTCACTGCCAATTAGCTCTTTCGTTATTTAAAGGTTTGTCGATTTTATGTACTTTCGTTATTGAATTATTTCATATTTATTTCGAAATCTTTTAATAATTTTGATCTGTACAATTTATCTAGCACGAAGGTTCGAAGAATCTTACGCAGCTTACGAAGCGACGTTGAATTGGTTAGCCGACGCCGGTTCTGACAAAGCCCATGTTTTATGTGCTATGGCTGCGATGGCCTACATGTTCCAGGAAGTTGACGATGTCAAAACTTTGCTCTTCCAATGTATACAAATACAACCACCGACTGTAGCTGGTTTACTCGCTGCAGCAGCGCTCGGACTGCTTCACGATGATGCCAATCTCACTGGTCTCGTTTTACATGAACTCGAACCTCACAAAGATGAGCCTGAGAATCGTCATCACGTCGCCATACTCTCAGCTTATTCGTGTCTTGTTCATGGCGACATTGACGGCGCTATACGTGTTCTCTCCAAAGCTGTTCATCGGCATCCTGGTAAGTCAATTATTTTTCAAACAAAATTAACGTTTGCAATAAGTTTCATCACTGTCCAATGCAATAACTGTTAATCACTTAATTAATTAATTAATATTTTAGCGAATCCGAATCCATAAAACACTAAGCGGTTACTGCTCTATTTGTTATTCAATTTTAAGATTATTGTCACACTTATGATTGAATTGATACATTAATTTTGTTTGTTTGTGCTGATTAAGAAGGGTGACTATATACATCAATATAATAAAAAGTTAATAAAATTTGGTAATAACATTCTTCAACATGAATTATGCAGACACACATGTAGACGGGAAATCTAGAAAAAATGGTTTTTTTTTTTTTCATATTTAATGCTAAAGAATATGCTTACCAAATGATATTAAATTCTAAGCCTTTTGAAATTTCCTATGCTTTCAACATAGGCATCATCGCTGAATGTAGCCACCCTCCTTAATGTCAAAAGTGACTGTAATAATAAAAAATGGTCATATATATATCTATTTTTTTTCTGTTTTCGAATGTAGATGACATTGGATCCTGGGTCGGTCTCGTGAAAATTCTATTACAGTGTAATTCACGTGCATTTGCTCATTGCGCCCAAAAAGCTATGTTGCTTGGACGCAAAACTTCGGCAGTCGGTGTTTCTCAAGTAGCTTGCATTTCTTCCTTGGGCGATCTTACTGATGAAGTAAATGACGTGATGGCTGATAACCAGAAAAAGATGCACAGCAGTCCGAGAAGAGGATTGAGATCGGTTCAAAAAACGGTTTTCTCATTTCCTGGCAACGTCGAGAGTTGGGCAAATTTCGTTGTTGCACTGTCCCCGGGGTAAAGTTCAAATGCCATAATAATTTCTTCACTTACCGCCTCTGTATTTTTTTTTTTTTTTTTTCGTATTCAATTATAAAACCATTTTTTTCAGGCTAACAGCAACCGGTGCAAAACCCAATGCTGCGTGGATCGCGGGTTTAATATCGATAGTTAGACAACAGTTTAAAACGACGAAACCAATGGATGACTGGCTATCAAAGAATGAAACAGAAGCAATTGAAATCGCTTCGAATATTTCTCACCATCACAATGAATTTTCGAACTCGACCCTCGTGGCTTAAATACAGATATGCATATTTTCGTACGTGCATGCAAACTTCGTCATGATTTTAACCATATTTTCGTTTATGTACACTCTTTGTATTTATCGACAGTGTTATACTGAATTTAAGGTTAAATCATAGATTAAAAATTCCAGAGCATGCATTTAGCCATTTGGCTACTAATGCTGCTTATTTTCGAAAAATATTTTTTTTTTAATTTTGAAATTAATTTTTCAAACCATTCTTAATAAATATCAAATCATGGATGATATACGCAGCTTTTTGTTAATTCATAAAAACTTAGAACCCGATCGTAGGAATAAATGTGGTTGCGTCTTTGAAAAAAATGAGGATTACGTTAATTGGTATCGCTTTTTAAAAAAATACCAATTGTAACACGCTGACGATTCCATTACGATGTTCGTCACTTTTTCAATATTTGGTTGAAAAAATATATTGATTCGGTCTTGACGAGCTTTATTAAAAAATAATCGTGGCTTAAAGTGATCTGTCAGTCTCGCGGTTGGTAACAAAGTAAACACACGTTGTTCTTGGACCCGCTTGATATTTTGAGAAAAAGAAGAGTTACACGTTATTCTGTCATTAAAAGAGAGGAACGTGTAATTCTCCTTTTTCTTTGAATATCAAGCTTGTCTGAGAACAACGGGTATTTACTTTTCACTTCTATCGACCTCCCGATCCTGCAACTGAAAGATCCCCTCAAGGATCATCCAATCAATGTTCGAGACTCGACTCTCATCAGATACTCACAGTACGAAACGTGTCTTCGAGTAATGTGAAAGTGTATAACTTTCCGCAATTCGTCCAATGCGACAAAATCACAATTTGTATATCGAATTTAATCGGACTACGATAATTGATCACAACTAAGGAAATTCGTTGCGTATTTATATATCGGTGTGTTATCGAGTTTATTCATAATTTGGTAGACGGTACGAGATCGCACTTTCGATCGATAACAATTAACAAATCATAGAAATTTGTTATTATCGAGCAGTCATCAATCGTACTGGATGAAGAATAAACTTTACACAAGATCGCGCAGTCCAGGTCTGCGAATAAACTTCGGACCAGTAACTTCGGAGCGTTGTCGATAAGTTCGAGTCTCCCGGTTCTCGTTTAACTCGTGCAATGGTGTGATGACAATTTCTGTATTCATATGGTCATCCAGTGTCTGTGAGATAGAAAAAAAAACATAAAGTGATTAATCAATAGCTCTCGGGCATGGAAATGCACAGATTCACTGAATTTGAAACGATAATTACTTCTTTTTGTACCAAATCGCTGCTTTTTATTAATGTTAAAAGTTTGACGATTTCGGCATCGGGAGCAACATTATTCCTCTTGATCGCAGCTTCAACTCTTTCAATCTAAAACGAATTTTTATTTAAAAAAATACTTACATAGTCAATTTAAAAACAAAATTATTGTAAGTGTCTGTAAAACTGATGTTTAAATTATGAGTTTTACACTTTTTAGACAAATTTACTGTACCGTATCTGTGAAGTATGTCTCCTGTTTTATACTAGGGTCGTCTGTCTGAAGGGAGTGTCTGAAGTATGGAACGATATCATAAAGTCTGTCAATATCCGCATATGCCATTATTTTTAGACATCTTATGCCGATGTAACGTGGTTTTCTAGCTCCCGTTAATATCTCAAGAGCTACATGCGGCTGGCCTTGCGCCAATGCGAGAGCACTAAGATGGACAAGGACTCTTCGTACAACTGGATAACCACGACGATTCAATTCGGACCAAAGATCTATTCCATACTTCATACTTTCTGGCGTATTCTGAAATTAACACAGAAGGAGGCTTAAAAACATGTGAAATAAATTTTTACCAGGAATTAGTAACTTGATATGCAAGTAAAAATGACATTATGAAAAAAAGTAATAAATAATTTTTCAATAGAATGTCATAATGGTTTTCCTTTCTTTTTTATTACTTAAAGCGAATTAATGAAGATTTTCTGGCAACATAGTTGCGATTGAATACCGTTTATTGCTGAATCCATGAATTAAAAAGAGAAAAATCATATTTATGCATACAGAGAATATTAGTTAATTGATTTGATTCAATTACTCATGGAGCAAACAACTGTTAAGTACATATTTTAAATTTCATTTATTTTTTTACCTCCTTGTAACATGCTGCTGTGACTAGTATGAGACCATTCCTCGGATGCACTGTCCCCTCCGTGAGTCTTTGTTGGATGGTATTGTAAACTTGTCGCATTTGGACATATTGTTTGTTCTTGTACAACAAATCCAAAAAAATCTGATACGTCGTTAGTTGATTGAAAAACATGGCAAACTCGGGATTGTTGAACAGTTCAATAGCATGCTCCCAATCATTGAGATTGTAAAACGCTCTCATAACTATGGGACCGAAGGTGTAAGTGCCAAATCTCAACTCGCCGCTTTGACTGTTGAATTTTTTTAACATCTTTATAACAAGCTCTGTGTCTCGCGGTGTATTCTCTATCAGATGGAGCATCACTTTCAAATCCTCCGTAAAAATCATGCCAGTCGCATCATTTGTAACATAAGATTCCATTTTACTACGAAAGTCATCCTCGAGATTGAGAAATTGATTCTTGTAATGCTGCCTTGTACTCAAGTAAGCATTTAGTCCAAGAGACTGTTTGCTGAACAATGTACGTATTTCTAAATTGCAATGAATTAAGAAAAACAAAGGTTATTAACACTTTTTACACTGCTAAGTACTCCTAGATAATCACACCTACAATTTGTTTACAAATTTTTACTTGTGAACATTCGTGTTTTTATTTTAGACTTAATATTGATCGACATTAAATTATTATCATTATTATATTTACTTTCTCTTGAAATTTTTGATTACACTTTTTTGTCAGGCAAAATCTTATAATTATATTAATCTATTATATTCTATTCTAGAGCAATACTTGCAGTTGCTAAGTCCATAAAAAATAGGTGTGATGACCTAGAATTAATGATTATGAGAAATGTGAAGATAGATAATTTTGGTATTTGATGAAAGGATATATTTATAATAAATAGATATCCTGCTCGACGATAAGTTTATCAAACTACAAATAAATGTCAGGAATTGATACTTTTTCAGAATTTTCAATGATGTTAAGGTTTTCACGGAAAGACATTTGTTTTAAAGATATAAGTAAATCCTTAACAGATAGTAATTTATTGATAAAAGAATGTATAATCCTTGAGGATTTAATATCTGGATTAAAATCTCGCAACGGACATTTTGGGAGACAGAAGTTTATAGGTTATAAAAAATTATATTTACGATTTAAGGCTATGTGACGGGTGACGGTTTTGCTCAAAAGTCCTAAATTGAGCTTCATAAAGCATCTTACACTTCCCGCCATTTTTCACAATTGTCAATGAGTTTTTTACAACAAAAGTTTGGCAAACAAAATATCAGGCCATATACGAGGTTATGGGGTCGATTAAAGTCGTGTGGGTTCTTTGCCGAGAAAGAATATCATGATGTTGAAGATGGCGCTGCGAAACCGGAAAATTTCTCCACCGATGTAGTGGTGGTAGATGCAGAGCTTTTTTTTACCGCATAACACTACCACCGCCGCAACACACCTTGGTGTAGTGGCGTGCGCGCGGTGTGTCTTAGCCGCCAAAAAGGGTTTTAGGCTTCATTACCCAGCTCTAAGTTTTTTTTTTACATTTAGGTAATTCTTCTGTTAGCCCTTAGAACAATAGTTGAAAGTTTGTTTGTTTTTTTTTGGAATAGAGTACGCGTAATAAATATAATCTCATCTCACTTGTCGAAGAGAAACGTAAACAAAAGAAATTCCCAAGTGCTCAAGTGTTCGGAATGATTTTGAAAAAGCTACTTGTAATGTCTGGGAAACGGCATAACCGGTTGTATAAATACGCTCAACCGACCATTGATTGAATTCTAACCCGCATTAGGCAACAATTTTTTCCCACCGTCGGAAAACACAGCCCTTGGCCATGACAGTGTGCATCGCTCATAAATGCGTAAACATCCAACAGTCCTGATAGTTGATATTTCAGAAAAAAAAATTAATGAAAAGTTTGAAAAATATATATACCAACAAAAGTATAGCGCAATCCTCTTCTCACGAAAAAAAAACAACAGTCGTGTGATAAAATCAAGCGGGAGCGGATTTAGATTAGCAGAAAATGATAGATATTCATAAGATGCACAGAAGAAAAAGAACAAGTGCAGTAAATTATTCGAAATTTTGACAAAAGATTTTCAGTTGTGACTGGTTGTAATATTGTCGAATAAAATATATGGAAGTACCTAAGTCGATAGAATAGCAACTGCAGGTGGCAGTAATTATTTAGTATAAATATCGTCACTTGTGCTGAGAAGACTCCTACCTCTACTTTCATCTAGGAATCAATGAATTTACAATCCTTTCGTACGTGACCGGTAGTCAATTTACGATCTATTTCGGTGGGTATACTAACTCGGGGTACAGGTGAGTAAACAAATGATGGTCAGTCTATCGACGGCCTTTATACCAACTGCTGCAGGGCTGTCAAAAATTGTGGCAAATTCAGGAAATTTTTCATCAAATCCTTCCGCACCGCGTGGCAAGAAAGAGAGACAGAGAGATAGAGGACGAGCGGAGGCAGCGATGGAAACAGAGGTAGGGAGCATGTTTTTCAAAATAAAAGACGACTGAGAAGGACACACAGCGTGTGTCTTGCATTGTTCTCGGTAGGACCCGCAAGTCTGTTGTCTTACAACATAACCAAAAGACTGGGTTCTTTCAAACAACGACTTAGTTTTGTACATAAAAGTATAGAACTTTTCACAAAATAATAGATCTATCGGATCTATATGTATTTACAGTGAAAATTCTGACCTGGCGTTGTTTATCTTATTATTGAGTGACTTTACAATTGCTTGCTGACTAGACTTCTCGAATTTTCCCTTTCGAGCAAACATGCTGCGTCAGCAAAAGTCGGCAATCCCTTTTTACATCGGCCAAGTTGGAGACAATTCTTCAACGCTGTTATGTAACTGATGCATCAAAACAAAATATTTTTGTTTGAGAATCGATGAAACTGTTATAACGAGACTGCGGTTCAACATAATTATTTCGCTAATACAAAATTCGTTATTGATTGAATTCGCTTCGTTTTTTTTTTCTTTTTCTTTGTAGATTGGAGTTGTCCATTTTGAGCAATAATTTTGACGGTTTTTCACCCTCTTTTTGTATATTTATTTCGCATACACCTCAGCATATATTTTGTAACTCATATTTTATAGTATACAGCATGCAGTTTCATACTTTGGAATTCTCGACACGTGTTTATCGCAGAATGGTCGAATATTTTGGATACAGACATTTTTATATTTATTGGCGACATGTTTGAGGAATTCCCGTACTCTGACCCTTCTTTTCTCAAATTGTGCAGTAAAACAATTTAATTCAGGAAAAAAATATTCAAATCAGAATTTTTGCAACCAAATAAAGAAAAATTAACATTTGTTATATCCATAATTTCGAAAGGGCATGTAAATGACCAAATTTTACAACGTAAATGAGTTTTTCGAACGGTATGAAATGCTGTCAATGGGATGTTACAAATAATAATCATAAAGCTGATAATTACATGCGTGTTCTGGGCCATCTGCGTCGATGAATACAAACGTGAGAATAATGCTCGCACGTGCTATTTTGTCGTTAATGTTGAGAAAAGCCCAGCGTGAAGAACGGGAGAGATACATTGTGGCGAGTCAGCTATTTCAAGTGTCAGCTATGAATTTCTTACAAATTGAGTAAACATTGCTTCGTATACAAAAAACATTCATCGACGAAATTCAAGTAGGCAGCTAAGATTTATGATTATAAAAATTAAATAAATCATTCTTTATTTTCAACGTGGATAACGTGAGTCATAGCAATAACTCTTGCAACCGTTCATGATATATTTACGATATTTATGACATCGGAAACTTGGCTTTATTTTACATAAATATATGGACTACTTTAACCTCATAAAGCTTCACACATAATTATCAGCCCTCCCTCTCTACCCCCCTTAATCGAAGAACACGTTCCTTTATTGAATAAAAAGAGTTCGAATTTTCAGATGCGATTTTTTTTTCTTTTAAATCAAAGCTCAAATCTTGTGCAAGAAATTTCGCTTCAGTTTCATGAGGTTTGAGCTATGCCAATGACGTCTCTGTCGGGCTAAAAAAATCTGCAGTTAATTCTCAACAATTTTATTGTATGTTATTACAGTAAGAATGAAATTAATTTTTCGAGAGAAGTACGCAGGGTTCCTTGATAAGTTGAATTTTTTCGAGTTGCAATAGATTCACTCAGGTTTTTTCTTGTAAAAAATTGGAACTTTTCACTGATAACGCTGCTAATGAAATATAATTTCTATTTATCGTAAACCATTTTTAAAAATGACCAATACATTGCTTTATTATGAAAAATTTCGCAACCTTGCTATCAAAATTTCTTTTTCGGTTACTGACATAGGGTTTAAATATAAATCAATCGTAATCCATATTCTCATTCGTATTTTCACTTCAAAACAACGATAATTGTGAGATTAAATAAATTTAATGAACGTCATAAAATTCAAAAGGATTTAATTTATTTGAATGAATTTTCATGAGGATTTTTTAAACCTGTGGTTTCGTTCCTACTACCCTACATGTGTCAGGTATTATTCCATGATTCTCACTTCCGGTGATTTTTTTTTTTTTTTATCAGCCGCAGTGCGTACCTGTATTGTACACACATTATATATATATCGATATAGCCGCAAATGAGGGAGAGGTTCACGCCCTGCAGTGAGTCACTTATAAGTAATGCTGGTTTGATGCTATCAAGAAGATACTTTGCGCGAGTTAACGTGTGCGAACCACATTTATGTAAAAAAAAAGAAGTTGCTTGCACGAAAGGAAAGGGGATCTTATAATTATATCATGACTCTTCTCTGTAGGGGAATAAACTCATGAGAACATGTTACCACGTACATAGTACATAACAAGACGTTATGGGAAAAAAAATTCTCGAAAGAGGGTACCAGCATACTCGACCATATGTTTTTTTAAATCGTTGCAAATAATAAATAATTACTGAACGAATTATTCATGTTAAATATATTAAAAAGATCTACTGCGGTTTGTAGATGCAGTAACATTAATCGGCTGCTTTATTATTATTTTTTTCAACGGAATATTTAAAGATCACGTTACAGACAAACTTTGGTCGCCATTGTTTTAACCATTTTTTTATTAGTTCGAAACCCAGAGAGCTGTCAAGTTAATACGTTTAGTATAAATTTGACATTCAAGCTCAGACATATGGCTGTAAATTATTCAACCGCGGTTGCTAATTACCGGATTTCGATCATTTTTATCGGCTGGCAACGCTTTATTGATGCTATTTCGGACGTGAACCACTACTACACTGTTCAGTAAACACGTAGAGCATGAAGCTGCCGAGCCGAGAAAAGTCCAGTGATTACGTGACCGTTATATCGTTATAATGTCTCTAATTTATACGACGGGTTATGAATCTATAAAAAAAGAAGTGCGTGCAGAATAAAAATGTGTAGCATATGTGCAGAATTGACGATTATTTTTCATTGCTCTGAAAATATTTTGAATGAGTTGTTCTTTCGAGCAAAGGCTCCAACGGGTCTATTTTCGACAGTCGTTATAACGCGCGTAATCCTCTAGATCGCCTGTAATTTCTTAAGGGGCTTTATTTTTGCGAACATAGGGTTTTAAAGTTCCTATGTCCAAACAGCGACACGCTTCCCTGTCCCTGACTCGCTAATCGCCCCTTTCTCTCTCACTCTCTTTCTTCCTTTCATTCGTATATGACTCGAGCATAGGTCAATGGAAACGGACTAACTTCTTCAAGTTTTGACCGTTCGCTGAGTTTCAGGGCATAGTTCGTAGGAGCCGTGTCGACAGAAAGGTCATTAAATAAAATTACAAAGCTGGAGTTAACGCCGCAAAGAAGCTCTTCTTTCAGACACCTCTGGCCTTTTGGAATGAGCTGGAGACTGGGAAAACCCCGCAAATATTCGATGAATTCATTCCAAAATATTGGAAATGTTTACAGTGTCTCGAAACGTTACCAAAATATTCTCATAGGTGTTACGAATAAGTCAATGATTGCGTATTATGAAGACAAGCGAGAGTTTACATAGGCTAGGAAAGTTACATATTTATCACAAACCTTTCGAGGTGTTGAAAGTTCCTCAAAAATAAACGAAAGAAAATCTTTTTTGCACTTGTTTGTTATACGGTTTAGAGAAAGGACTATGTCCAAATAATTCAGCCATAAAAAAAAAGAAAAAAGTGCTGCACCCTGCCGTTCGATTATGCTGACACGAAATGTGCTCACTCTAATCCACCAACATGCTTGGCCAAAACAAAACTAGTATTAATTCTTTTGCTCAACGGTTGAATGCAGGATAAGCTGCTAAAGATTACCACACTTTGAATAATATCCACAAAATTAAGTATTTCTGAACGGGTTAACAAGTGGAAAATCTTCGATATTTTACATAACTACGATTTCAAGGACGAGGCCATTTTTTTTTTTTAATATTTTGGTCATAAGCTTTGTTATGTTTGTAAATGAGTGCGTGGAGAAAAGACGAATGGATAGATTTTGAAGGGTGCCAAGGCGTTTAAGACGAGACGAGATAAAATCAAACGATGGATTAACCCTCCTTGATGGCCGCACCTGGTCCATTTTTTCGGGCTCCTAAATTAATCGCAATAAAACCTACCTTCGTCTCTTTTCCCTTAACTTTCCTGCCATGTCTTCCATCTCTGTGTAAATGTATACCTGATGTGCACCTATTTATATATATATATATATGTATATATTCATGTCTCGCCTAATACTCGCCTCGATCGATTTAGCAGGTGAACGGGCGCGGGGCAGGGGGCGCCACTTTGTTTTCTTTTCTCTCGTTCTCTCTCTCTGACCCTTGTTATTCCCGTCTTTCTCCTTTTCTCTATTATGCGCGTCCCCAACGGCGAGAATACACGTAGAATTTTCAACCCAGCTGTGTAGTGTCCGTAGGGTCCGTAGCATTCAGTTTCAACAAGAACGTTGCCTCGACAGGACGCTTGCCTTTGCAAGTTTCATGCCTATTTCTCAGGATTATTGTAGTTATTGTTATTCGTTTCTCGAACGGGAAAACGTTTTAGATCGGAGTTGCACCCCTCGAAAAACTGGACGCTGGTTTTGTTACGGAGAATATGAAAAACAATAGAACAAGTGTGAAAAAAATGTTTCGGAAGAACTTCGTGTCGGTTATGTGAACGCATTCATCGGAAAGTGTGGTTGTTTTGTGGTTTTACGAATACCGGATTTTGGTTCGCGATACCTACGTACCTCCGTCGTAAGTACGTTTCCGGTTATTCAATAATAACGTTCGTGCGGGGGTGCATTAAGTTGTAAATAAAAGATATATTGTTTTTATAAATATTGACTATAACAAGCCTTCGTGTGATCAAATAAGAGACTTCAGGAGAGAACTGTTCTCGAATAATTAGTAAAATTATTTTCAACGTAAATAGTGAAAGATATAATTTAAACAGTTCTTGTTAATATTTGTGTTTTCGCTGGATATTGGTGTTAATGTTTTTATAATGCTTTGAAGTGTTGTTCAAATTATTCAGTCAAAATGTCATTTACATCGTGACACTGAAACGGCCTGAAGAGTGCAAAAAAAGGTACTTCGATCTTTCAATTAATTTCAATGTTTTTATTGTTATTGATTATATTCAACGATTTCGTCGGACTATTCAAATTTGTAAACATTTTTACTTATAAAAAAATTTAATTAGCAGCAAGTACATATTTCATCTTCGGCTTGAGGGCGTCTTTCTTTACTTCGTTGGTGGTAGAACATGGCGACCATGAATCTGATTGGTCGATTTTTGAACTTGAATATTTCTCGAACTATATATAGCATACATCGGATAAACACTGCGATTCACACTCGATAATATCGTGTTTTTTAAAATTGTTTTCAATTGTTCGTTTATAAAATAATGAATAATTATTCTTATCAACTCGAAATTGACTTCGATTCATTTTTCAAAATTTATAAACATCGGGATCGCCGGAATTTTTGTTTCCTCTGGTTTGACGTCTTATTTAACTCAGAATTGGTATTTGACATCATAATGAGTAAAAATCACAAAACAAAAACGTTGAGTTACTATTTAGAACTTTCAATTTTGAAATTTCAATAATTCATTGCCATTTATCGTTTAGGAAAATTAGTATTGTATAAACACTCGTCAAAAACTTGCACTTCAACAACTTTACGAAAAATTGTTCAAACACTAATGAATGGGCTTTTTTATTTTATTTTTTCCTCAGAATCCCTAAAAATGGCTGGTGGTGATGCAGAACTTTGTGGTTTTTTGGATGCAAAATTACCCGGAGGTCGTTGTATGTCACAAAGAGTGAAAAAACGTTCTCTTGCTCCATGGAAAGTTTGGCGAAGACATTGGTGTTCCGTTAGAAAATTGGGTCCTGGTTTGGGAGTGGAAATTCAGCTAGACTGTGGAATAAGTAAAAGCGGCGGTTCAACGGTACTGAACGAACGTGAAAATTCGATAAAAGTACCATCTGACTCAATTTTATGCAGAACCGAATCAAGAACAAAGCCATTTGCTTTTGGTATATTTCCACCGAAAGAAAGAAAACCATTGCTCTATCTGTGTAGCACGTCGGAAAGTGAGACACAGAGATGGATGGCCAACTTGAGGCATGTTTTGAAGCCAAGAAAACACAGATTTATGGAGGGCACTTTTAACATATCTATGGTTGACAACACACATTCAAGAGCCGCTGGACTCACCGGTAATTATTTTTTACCTTTAATCTACATTGATTTTATCATATATTTATTTTTATGTATTGAAACAATTTATTTCTGTAAATCTACAGCTCAATCTCCTCGTTTCTCCATAACGATAAAAACCTTAATATATTTTCAAAATCGGTGCAAGTTTAATTTGAAGGAATTCTTAAATTTTCCATAGCGTTGAAATTTAGAAAAATATATTTTCATTGAATTTGAACATAACTTAAAAACTTAAAGTAATTCAGAACGGTTTTCAAGACATAAAAATTGCAAAGTAAACAATTCAATTGAGTAACAAAAGAGATTAAAATGCTTGAGTTAGTTGTTGCTTGTCGTGTTAATCTCCAAGACAGAGCAGGGAGGAAAAAGAAGTAAACGAGTTTATAATAAATCAAAATCTATTAAAGTAAAGGCTCACGACTTCCTCGAATATGCTGTTTATTTAAATAATACTTTCTTGATTAAATAAAAATAAGTGAAATCAAATACGAAATTGTTAAACCTATTTTTTGATTATGGGATTGCAGGTCTTCACGGTGATCTTGTGGCGAGCCGTTCGGGAGTATTTATAAAAGACGTAAACACAGGTGATATCGTTGAGAATTTCGAATGGACGGAAATGAGTCAATTTCATTTGTCAACATCAGGACGTCCCGAGGATGTAAAGCGCATATGCGTAATTCACACGACAAAAGATTTTCGAAACGGTATAGGCGAATTGCAAATTTTTTGTTTGGACGCGGGGAAGCTTCTTCAGGATTTAGTGACGCAAGGTCGTGGGCCAAAATTACGTCACGTGACACAGCGTCCGTTGAGCCTTAGCGAAGGAGATTTGAGACTCTCCATACACAACGATGTAGAGTTTGGAAATTTTCCAGTACTCAAGAGCAAAGTAGCCTCCAGCTTGATAAACGCTGGCCTGGGGCTTTTATTATCATCGCGTTCGGGCAGCGAAGCGAAATTAATTCACGAAATGGCAGAAAATCATTGTACGGAACAAATGAAGTTGGGAAATGTTGTAAGAAACCATACTCGTGCCGTTGACAATGTTTATCAACCGGAACCAGCGAGTGCACCAAACATAAGTTCGAGTCTCGAGGAACTTGAGGAAGAATCATCGCCACGTCGAATTTCCAATATTTCTACAGCCTCAGGAATTTACGAAGAAATCATCGAGACTCAAGCAACAAATTCCTTCAATATTCGAATTCATTCCAACATTTATGAGGTACCGGAAGATTTGATCCTGACAAATTCGCGTTTTCGAGAAGAACCACCACCACTTCCGCCAAGAACACGTTGTGGGTCGAATCCAATGAGAAACGAAAGTTTGAGCGACGACAGTTTGGATTCGGAAGGTGGAACGAGATCGGTCACACCCTGTACTCAGGAAGAAAGAACACCCGAAGAAAAAGTATCTCCTGGACATCAGGAAATTTTGGAGAATCCTGATTATGTGCCAATGTCACCGAGACTCAAGGATCTCGCTCTGCACCACTTGCACACAAAAAAAACAACACAGGAGGACGTTTACATGGTTATGAGATAAATCAAACATTTTTATTCTAATTTTCGATGTGTTAAAAACCCTGAAGATATATGACACTGCAAAATTTTTAAAATAGCAGATTTTATGATTTTTTTTCCGTTCAACGATGACTTTCAATAATAAGCTAATTATAAAGTAACCTCTACTAACGGCGATCTCTTGAAGTACCAAAAAAATACAAACTTGTTAAAATTCCGAATCTTTGAGAATCCTCGCCATCTTGAGACTTGGGATTTATAAATCCTCAAACAAAGGTCAATGCTGCGCACTAAATGACTAAAGAATAAAATAATTGAAGTTTTTGCAACATAGTATACATGACCTA
The DNA here is from genome assembly GCA_948107755.1 of Campoletis raptor. Lineage (NCBI taxonomy): Eukaryota > Metazoa > Arthropoda > Insecta > Hymenoptera > Ichneumonidae > Campoletis > Campoletis raptor. Next base: position 12,124,516 of record OX403622.1, read on the forward strand.
AATAATAACATTGTGAAGGTCTGCAATGTTTTTCCTATTCCAGAAGTCTGGAGCAAGTCTAGCCTAATATCATTGTTTTCGAGGATTTGAGTGGGAGCTTAGAATTTTTTAAAGATGCTAACACTAAAATCTGGAATCTCTGGAAGATTGCGGAGTTTGGAAAAAATTCCTTCGCTGATAAAAATAGCTCAATTACTCAACATCCCATAATAACAATAATAATCTTAGTAATAATACGCTCACACTGGCAAATTTTCAAGCCAATTAATTTAAGATTGCTTGCAAAAAATCATCATAGTATTAATGCCATCTCACTAATGATTAAACGTAGTGACACTTTGTGATAAAAGCAAGGCAAAAGTCTGCTACTGTACCTCGAGTAACAAAAAGTTCAAAAAACAATATCATCGAGATTTTTAAATAAATCATTACGACGGACAAATCAATATTGATGCAGATGCAGTAGATTTTTTTTTTTATAAATCAGATAATTCCATTCTTCAAGGACTTCGTTGCTGGTCAATTTACTATTTTCATATCTCAACTTTATCCTGCTCACAAAAAAGGTATTCCCCAAAGAAATAATTATCGTTTCATTTCAAAAATAATATTGCTCCATTTTTCTATGGCTATACAAAAAGGAAAGAATTCCTACAACTAATAAAAACTATCTTTCCAGTTGGTTTTACGAAAAAAATGATGTCGAATTGTAACGATCGCCATTTCACCACGTTTAAGTATTTTCTCTGATCGAAAAACCATCTAAAACCATAATTAATGGACAAAACAATTTTTTATACTTTTGAATTCGAACATCTCTCGTAATAACGCAATAACGTCCAAAAACAAATATATATTTATATATATATAAAGGAACCTTACGAACAATAAGTAATTTTTGATATCTCGATGATGAATGTACAAAAGGAAGAAGTGTCATATCGAATTCTTAAGTGTAATCCTCTTTTTCTGGCAAAATACAATCGTGTTTATAACTTTTTGCAGCTCGCGCCAAATGTCTGTATTGCCTTCTGCCGTGTGCCTCCAGAATACATTTAGAAGGAGAAATAATCGATTATTGATTCGGGAATGTAAAAAAATATAAAATTGCAAGTTTTCAATTCGCTTTCCATACGAATTGTGCTTTGAGTAAGTTATCATTCGTATTATCTTAATTATGTAAATAAAAATTAAACAAAAACAAAAGTTGCTTAGTGTTCGTTTCGAGTTGAATATTATTAAAATGATCGTTGTTACAACAATTTCTAAATTTATTGCCTAGAGCATTATTTGATTTTAAATAGAGGTCGAAATTGTTTCAATGTAATTACACTTTATACATAGGAAATATACTGTGCGAATTTTGCTCGGGAAAAATAAATGCATATCCACAAATACATTTGGAACTTGTATTTGATATTTTCTTCTTACATTGCAAATGTCATATGTAATTTTGAATTTTTGCTATGACTATCACATTGCTAGACAAAATACCGATTTGACATTGGCATTCGTCGACCGCACATATTTCATTTATTATCAAATACATTGCCAAGAACGAGTTAAACTAAATTGTGATAGTACGTATGCGTGTTTCCTAAGAAAATTTTAGTTGAAATGATATATGTTAAGGCTGATGAATGATGTTAAGGCTGTTTACTATATATTGTTGGAGTGATTGAAAAAAAAAAAAAAAAAAAACAATGTATCATGTGCTCCAAAACATGGCTTCAATTGAATGTGACATAAACTATATTGTATTTGTAATTATTATGGAAATGTAATCACATTCTGGATATCATACATCATCATTGTATTTCCGTCGACGCTCTTAAATCATCAAATTTAAGGACCACATAATGATTTTCATATAACGAGAGTTTAGTTGTGAAAAAAGAAACAATTTGCAAGTAACATTTAATGCTATTTGAACTCAATAAATGATGATCCGATAACCCAGTGTATTTTTTTTTAGAAAAATAAATCATATGTTTATTAATGGCAAAAAATCTACTATATGTTAACTTCGATACAAAAGTAATAGATACAAATTCGAATATATGGTGATTAATGATTTTCTGCGTAAATCTGAGGCGATATCATAGAAACCTTTGCCTGCTGAGCAGAACAAAGATTATAGAACCCAAAACAGACCTAGAATTATAAGAAGAATTTGAAAAATATGCAACATTCAATGTCCTTTTTTAAAGATATTTTTTTAACAGCTTCTTTTGTGTTGCTCGTTTTTTGATCAAAAGGTTCTTACTTTTGGTCAGATTATTAATGTGTATTTCTTTTGGCATGTTCCTGAGTATAATTTCGAGCCTTTCTTTCAAATTCTGTCTTGTTGAATCTGTACTCTGTGGCGATGTCGGGCATCAGAGGATCATCGGGATTTGGATTTCCCAGCAACAATTGAGCAGCGACGAGAAGATTTTCCAGCGTTATTGTCGGTTTCCAGCCACCTTTGGGTGGCATCTTAAGGAGGTCCATGCAAATTCTTCCACTGGTGTCAATGTTGGGATGATAAATTGGAGTAATGAATTTTAACCTTGGTGGCTCGAAAGGATAAGAATTGTCAACTTCGAGTTCCAGCTCGAAAATACCTCCCTCGTAAGGACTTTGATGAGGACCAACGATACAAGCCAGCATTAAATTTGTCTTGTCACTTTTGAGGTGACAAGAAATCCCTTCCGGTGGATTTGATACCAATTTTGCCAATTCTCGTTTAATCCTGTGGCTTTGCATTTTCTACTGTTTTAGATGGAAATTTTCAACGTAAATGATAAGCGGTTGCAAAAATGTCATTTTTGGCGAACGAAAGCGAACAAAGTATTCACGCGCTTCTTCATTTAAAATAAAAAATTTATAAAGTTCGTACTTACAATGAATTATGTATTAAAATTATACAAAAAATGATGATGACGCAAAGAGTTTAGTCTAACGTAAGGAAAAAAAACATTCGAAGAAATCACAGCGACTCGAAGACGTGACGCTTTTCGCAAGCAGTAATATTTGCCCATCGTAGATCGTTCCCGGTAAAATATTCGAACATGCTGCTTACATAACCTAGAATTCACGCAACAGCAACAGCAACAGGCGCGCAAAACGCGTGAGACATAACCACACTTTTAGAAATCCACTCTCTTGTGTCGTATCACGATTCTAAGGCACATTATGCCTCACCAAAATGTAAAATTAATTTCGATCTCCACAGTTTACAAAATTTAACATTTTGATAAACCGTAACACTGAGCGCTTAAGCGCTCACATGTATACCAAGCATTCAACAAGTAGGTAAGAGGCAGAGATTTTGTTGCAAACCGAAAACGCTATGTAATTCGCTAATGTATTTATTGCTAATGTGCTTTTAGCACAATGGTCGATTCAACAAAACAAAGAATCGTGTAGCTCATTAGTGCTACAATCTCGCAGCGGGTGGGGCGTAGTAAATCGTAGATCATGCAAAACTTGTACAGATTTTGCGAATCATAGTATCTTAATTTCTGGCATAAAAGTATGAAAATATTGAACTGTTCTATTGGAATTGTTGTTTCCGTAACTTTTTTTTATGACTCACGCGTAAACAAATTTAAATAATAGACTATAGAAATAATAACATAAATAATAATATATTAACAGAAATAGGCCGTATAATTTGTTAACTTTATTTTTTCAAAAAATGAATAGTCAACAATGGATTTCCGACTATGCTCAGATTTGTAATGAACTGTTTCCGTTTTTATAATTATTAATTTTTTTAAAACCCATATGTTTTTCATGACGAACTCCGTAATGATGAGCGCATTGTATACGTTTGAGAACGGACTATAGTAAAAAAGAACCGAAGGAGTGGGTGTGCTCGTTCGTTGTGAGTACAGACAGTGCAGTCTCGTGGGTCAGTGCGGCGTGGAGCGTGGAGTATTTGTAACGAAACACTTCGGTGGAAATTATGAGTAACGTCAGTGTATGCAAGGAGTGGTTTGAGTGCGTGTGGAGTGTTTGAAAAAGTGTAGTACATTTTATTTATATTATTATTTGACAATTTATTCCTTATAAAATTGTAGAGTGTTTAAAAAGTTTCAATAAATAAGGACTGAGGTTTTTGGAGAGACGCGAGAGCGCTAGCGCTCGTCGACACAACAAGTGAGGTAAGCGACAGGTATTTTTGGGCGTTGACCAAGAGCAACAAATGCAATACACACGATCAGGAATACAAAAGCGATGAGAGGTTGACTCATGTCGTTCGTCATTGTGATGGGCATTAAAATAATTTGATTTTCGTCTGATTACGAGTTTATGATAAATTTACAGACAATTCTTATTGTGGGTTGTGAAAAAGTGAGGTTGGGTCGGGTAAATGTTCCATCGGAAACGGGTTGAATTTACACTCCATCCAGAGCATGCGCCATGTCTCTTGAATCGTCATTTTGATAATATTTTCATCCTAAAAACATGAGGATTTCAATATTTCATTTACGACTACGATGAGAAAAAATAGCTCTACCGAATTATTATTTTACGCCCAATTCCATGAATGGAGAGATTGAAGTTTGCAACCAAATGGTTGGAGGAGTCTTCGAGTCACGACTTCGTGTATTTGTTCAATTTACGCGGATAAAATTCATTAATTCAATAATAAATTCGTTTAAAACATAAAGTGAAACTTTTTAAAAGTATTCATAAGTAATTTTGCAATCATTTATTGTTGCATATACATAAGTATACATTAAAAATAGCAATGACACATAGGTAGTAATCAGAGTTACTGATAATCAACTATTTTCACTTTTAGAATATTTCCATCCCTTTTTAGTATAGGATACGACATTTCCTCTCAAGTTTAGGTGATTAACTATATATATATCACTCAGTGTTGTTTCTGGAATATGATAAATAAGCGACTTTTAAAAAGTTCTTTGTAAATACTTCTTGGAATCTGTAATTATTCTGTGCAGGCTGTAATTGTTGACTGTATTAACGAAATGATTTGTCTCTTCAAACTTGACAACTTCGAAACGTTACTAGCTTTGATTTTTAATAATAATAATTCTCACAGACGATCAAAACATTGTTGAGACAAAATATACGTCGATTGTAGGTAACTAGACAATTTGTGTTTCCTTTAGACGAATGAAATCGTTGAACTTTCTAAATGCATATGAATTTTTAAAGAATATATTCCTTCGATTTTTATTTTCGTTTAACTTTTCAAAAATAAATTAAAAATGACGAATTGGAAAAATTATTGATAGTTTTTTGCAAAAAATATTAGCATGATATTTACGAACTTTTCGAATTTGGTGAAAATAATGAAAAGATTATTCATTATCAAATAAAACCTCACACCTCGTCTCATTCGTTAACCTCTAAAATCCTACTGCAGTTCGTGATTAACGGCTGTCATTCCTCTACAGGTTGTTCGTTGCCCATTAGAATGGCTCGCAGATTGGAACGATACAAATTTTAACATCGTGCATGCGCCCGAAAAACATGACCCACACGCGATAACCGGGGGCTGAATGAAAGAAAAATAAGTAAATTACTATTCAGAATATGAAATCTGAACTTCCATGCACAAAATGATTTTTGTCGTTGTTACACGCCTGTGACGTCAAAGTGCAGCTTTGTGCGCCACCAATTTCGGGTGTTGTCATTATAGTCTTGAGTGCATGTGAATAGAGCTTTCCCGCCATGATATTATAACCTGCTGCGTTCATGACAAACATGAAACAAAATAATAAAAAATGACACTTGTTGATTATAACGATAAGAATTATACGAGAAATTGATGTTTTGAAAAAATCGAATTGAATGAATTTCTTATCAACACTATTTTTTCGTATCTTTACATAAATGACGTAATAATTATCGTCGTAGTCTGACTGGATTAACCTCACAAAATCGGGGCGCTATATACGTATCGTTCGTAATTGGATGGGGTCACGTTGGGTCGACTTGATTCGATTCGTCTACAGTACTTTTTATGTGTAGGCGACCAGTGTGTTTGTGTTGCGAGGCGCTGATATATCACGCAGGATTAAAAATTCGTATAATATCTAAATATAAATGATTTTTTATTTATATATTTTCTTTTAGCAATCACAATGTGGCTCCTCATATTTGGATTTTTAATTGCTTCGAGCAATGGACAATCGCAGCAAGACAATCTCGACAGTACAACAAGAATTCCATGGAATCGTTTCGAAGAGAGGGAATCCTCAAATCCGAATTATGGATTTCGAAATATCGGAAATCAAAATGAAAACATTATCCTCAAAGAAGCGTAAGTAAAGAATTAAATATTATGGCAATAAATATTTTGTTCAATAATTGAATCTTTTCAACTGCCGGATTCCCAATATTCATGATTTTTTTACTCGGAGACGTCCCAGTCATAATGGATTTTTGTGAAAACATAAGATACAATTGCAATCTACTTGGAATATAAAAAAATTTGAATTAAAAAAATAACACTGAGCTTTACGAGCCCTCGATTTTATATTTAATATCATAATTGACAAATTTAAGAAGATGAACTATCCTTGAGAGGAACGAAAAAAACCTCCCTTCTTTTTGAATAAATTTGCAGAACAATAAATTATGTTAAAGAAGTTTTGTCAAGTTTGAGTGATTTTTGCAAAAGCTTTGAATAAGAAAAAATGAACAATATGCAGAGTGGGAGCTTGAGATGAGGTTGAAATGTTGTTATCGATTTTGCATGCCAAATAGTCAGTAATTTTGTTTGACAATTCATTTAAGCAAAAGTCTTTATTCATTTATTGCTATGTCATTTGACCACAGAAAAAAGCATGTTTTTTTTTAACTCTACGGGTGATTAGTGACTTTAGTGAGCATCAAAACGTTAACTTATCCTTTCGTAAATAATTCAAAAGTAGAATAATGTGTTAAAATGTTTCTCTTTTTATTTAATTTTAATTTTCTTAAAATTAGAACGTACTTTGTCGTGGCTTCGAGGATGGTACGACCTGGGCAAGTATATCGTGTAGCAGTGAATATACTCCAATCAAAATTACCGATGACCGTGAGGGCCACGATACAACATGACGGGGTTGAAATAGCTGCTGACCATCAAGAGGTGAAAACGGGAATCCCAGAAACTCTGATGTTACGAATGCCGCAAACGTCGACGAAGGGTGATTATAAACTGCGGGTGGAGGGTCTCTACAACAGTTTAACGGGTGGACAAGCATTCTTGAACGAGACGACATTGACATTTTCACAACGTTCGATGACGATATTCATTCAAATGGACAAACCGGTTTATAAGCAAGAGCAAACGGTGCGATTTCGAGCGATACCAATAGACACCGAACTCAAAGCATTCAACAATCCCGTGGATGTTTTTATGCTTGATCCAAATCGACGTATAATGCGTCGTTGGTTATCACGACAGAGTAACCTCGGTATGGTATCATTGTCTTATCAGCTTTCTGATCAGCCGGTTTTTGGTAATTGGATAATCCAAGTAATCGCCCAGGGACAAGTTGAAGAGAAGAGTTTCCTCGTTGAGGAATATTATCAAACGCGTTTCGAAGTGAACGTTACAATGCCAGCATTTTTCTTTGACACGGATCCGTACATACACGGTATAGTACAAGCGAATTATACCTCGGGAGCTCCAGTTCGTGGAAATTTGACGCTGAAAGCAAGTTTCCATTCGCTTGGTTATCGATCGGGTAACTCGGAGTTATCAACGCACGATCGTTACTTCAATTTTAACGAGTACTATCCGTCCTGGTTCAAGCGTCCTAATGAGTGGGAAGTAAAACCAGTTTTACGTTTTTTTAATGGAACCTACAGGTTTCAATATCCGATGCAAGAATTGTTACAATTTTCACCAAGCATCGATGGCATCGAAGTTCGGGTAACGGCTACAGTCGGTGAACATTTTCTCGAAGAAGTTATAGTCGGTTACTCAACAGCGAGAATTTACAATTCCACAATAAAAGTGCACTTTTTCGGTGGTTCACCTCAAGTTTTTAAGCCAGCCATGGCATTTGCGCTGAATCTTGTTGCATCTTTTCACGATGGTTCGACTTTGAGACCATCGCAATTGCGGGATGCGCAAATGGAAGTGCGAGCTGATGTGGAGATGCGTACGGGAGGACGGAGAAATTTAGATACGCAATATTTGAGAGCTACCGATGAAAACAGCGCCATATGGTCGATGAAGATTGATCTTAGAAAGCAATTAGGACTCGAGGACAATCCTCAGAAGGCTCAACTGATTTTAAACGATATTGCTTCGATGAAAGTATACGCTCTTTTGACGGACGGTGAGGGTCACCGTAGTCAAGCTGAATTATTAATGCTTGCTCATGAATCACCAGACAATAAACATATCAAAGTCTCGACATCAACGAAACATCCGTCCGTTGGCGAATATCTTATCCTTCATGTACAAACAAACTTTTACATCGATGCTTTCAATTACCTTGTAATGTCAAAAGGTACAGTGGTCCTATGTGGACAAGACGTTATGCAACACAATGTGAGAACTCTTTCGATACCGCTTAGTCCTGACATGGCACCGGTAGCCACTGCGGTTGTCTACTACGTTGGCCACAAGGGTGAAGTAGTCGCAGATTCTCTAACGATTCCTGTCAACGGAATATCGCGCAATAACTTTACCGTTCATATAAACAATAAAAAGGCAAGAACCGGTGAAAAAGTGGAAATAGCGATTTATGGGGAGCCAGGAGCTTACGTCGCGCTGTCCGGTGTCGATCGTGCCTTTTACAGCATGCAGGCAGGTAACGAGATGTCTTATTCGAACGTTGTCTCTAAAATGGCGTACTTTGGTGAAGAAACGAATGGGACTCATTCGCATTCCTGGCTTTATCACGACGGAAGTCCCGACGAAACGGTTTATTTCCCATCCTCTACGTTTGGAATCGATGTTAACAGAACTTTTGAATACATAGGATTGGTCGTTTTCACCGATGCGTTTATGTATCGAAAGCCCGATCATTGTAATCGAACGCAAGGTTACGGTGAATGTCTCTCAGGGCGATGTTACAGATTGGAGAAAAAATGCGACGGTGTATTCGATTGCGAGGATGGAACCGACGAAGCACGATGCGTGCTTGGCAACGCTACGGATTTAGCTCATTTCCGAAAACATCGTTTTAATCGCATACAACGATTGTACGAAAATGTTTGGATGTGGAGAGACGTAAATATTGGTCCACACGGAAGACAGATCTTCACTATCGATGTTCCGAGGCGACCCGCTCATTGGATGGTCACAGCATACAGTATGAGTCCGACGATGGGTTACGGAATGTTGCCCAAAGCACTCGAGTATACAGCGGTCCTTCCTTTCTTCATAGAAGTTGAAATGCCAACGCACAGTCGTCAAGGAGAACAAATTGGAATTAGAGTGTCTGTATTTAATTATCAACGTTACAACATCGAAGCAACAGTCATTCTGAAAGGTTCTCCCGATTACAAATTCGTTCATGTTGAAAACGACGGTATTGTCCAATCGTACAATCCACGAACGTCTTTCGGTGAGCATCAGTTTTTCATTTGGATCCCTGCTCAAGATGCTTCAATCGTTTATCTACCTATCGTGCCTACGAGACTCGGGGATATTAAAGTAACGATTCATGCAACAACGGTCATAGGAAGCGACAAAGTTGTAAGAACTTTGACAGTTGAGGCTGATGGTCTTCCTCAATTCAGGCATCAATCTATTCTCCTTGATCTCAGTAACAAGGGATACTTGTTCCAGTACATGCATGTTAACATTACAGAAACTCCGGTAATACCGTACACCGAGGAGCGTTATTACGTTTACGGTTCAAACAAGGCCACCATAACTATCGTTGGTGACGTTGTCGGACCGATATTTCCTACGATGCCTGTAAACGCGACAAGTCTCATGAATCTTCCCATGGACTGCGCGGAACAAAACATGTTTAGTTTTGCTGCAAATATGTACACTACGTTATACATGCGTCTCATTAATCAGCGTAACAGAACTCAAGAAAGAGACAGTTTTTATCATATGAACGGTGGTTATCAAAGACAGTTGTCTTTCATGAAGGACGATGGATCTTTCGGATTTTTCCGTAGTGATTGGAACCAATCTGCTTCTTCTGTTTGGTTAACCGCTTTTTGCGCTCGAGTATTTCAAGAGGCGAGGTTTTACGAGTGGGAAAATTATCTTTACATTGATCCTGATGTTATCACCAAGTCAGTCTCGTGGATATTGCAGCATCAAACTCCGGAAGGAAGTTTTTACGAAACTACTTGGTTACCCGATCGTAAAGTCAACTATACCGCTTACAATGAATACGACTTGATTCGCCATCGTAATATAAGCTTAACGGCTCACGTTCTTATTACTCTGGAGTCCGTTACAGATTTGACCAGTGGTCTAGGCTCTCAAGTAGCTTTGAGCTCAGCGAAAGCGGTCAAATGGCTGGAAATTAATTTAAAACTTTTGGAAGAAAGGGGAACTCCGTTCGAAGTCGCCATCGTCGCTTATGCTCTTTTGTTAGCCAAATCGTCATCTGCTGAACAAGCTTTCAATATTCTATCGTTCCACAGTCGCCAAACTGGTGACTTGATGTATTGGGGACGAGAATCCGTTCCTTTACCTCCTTACAAACTTGAAAACAACAAACCATTCCTTTTACCAAGGCTACCGTACACCTATGACTCCGAAAATATTGAAACTACCGCCTATGCTCTTCTCGTACATGTCGCGCGACAAGAAGTTAAAATAGAACCGATCGTCAAGTGGCTCAACTCCCAGAGATTAACTGATGGCGGTTGGGCGTCCACCCAGGACAGTGTTTGGGCACTCAAAGCACTCATGGAATACACCGTTAGATCAAGAATCAGGGACGTCAGTTCGTTGACCGTAACGATTGATGCTACCGCCCTTAAAGGTTCCTCAAGAACGCTTCATGTCAACGACAAAAATATCGCCAAGCTTCAAAGTATTGAGGTGAGTAAACTTTTTCATTTATTATATAATTGCATGTGTTTTTATTTTTTTAATCTCCTATTTGTTTGATGTGTTTTGCAATCTTCGATTTTTTCGATTTTCGTTGAATTTTAGAGCTCATGGAATCCTGACCGTTTTGGTCTATTCCGTAACGTTCTTGTAACTATGGCTACAATTATTGAACAAATCTTGATTATTCACGAACTTGCGTACCAATACCTAAATTGATTTTGGCGGAGAACTAGTTGCTCGCATTGACATACTTTTTGGACAGCTTAGTGAGCATTTTAATATATTTTTAAAAATTAATTACGTGTTCGAATTTAATACAACGAAAATCTAGTCGAAGAGTCAATGAAACGAAGCATTCGATATTTTTGAGTAATGGTTTCATTAAGTTGGTGATTTTTATGCGTTTTTTACTTAAAAAATAATTTTAAGAGGAAACTTATCTTCTAGGTATATTTATAATTTTCGTTTTCGCGTTTTGAGCTTTTGAAAACTCTTGCATAGGCCATCTGACGGAAAAATATTTTACCACAATTCCTTTTATCTCAACGGCTACTTGCGTGGAACAAATTTTCAAAAATGTTTGCCCTCCCGCGATTATTATGTGAACCCCTTTGATGGTTGTTTTCAGTTTTGTGACAAATTTTATCACTTCCTGTTTCTACTCACGTAGTGTAATCGAGATATTTCTCCCTCTTCTGTCGCGATTCCTACAAGATTTCCGGTAGAGCTTGCGATACTCCGCGCTTTTTTCGTCGCCATTAACACTTCGTTTTTTCGCGCGATTGTACACGCACCGGCAAGAGAGTTTCTTTCGCAACAGAGATAAACCATCAATAAATTTGAACGAAAACTTCTGATTCCGACATGAGTGCCGTCTCAAAGAAACGCGTTAAGCGTAAAGCTCAAAAATATTTGAAAAAAATGAATAAAATGTCTGAAATGATGACGCAACTGAAGAAGCTGAAAAAAGAAGTCGAGAGAAAAATTCCCACGCAACGATCCCGAAAACGTAAACGGCCAGCAACAACATCCAGTTCTTCGAGTTCTCTATCGACTTTTTCGTCGGATTCATCATCTACGTGCTCGTCGTCGTCCAGTACCTCTGACCTTGGCGAAGACGCGGAAAGTCGAACACCACTTCCGATATCGAAATCTTCGTTTTCAGAAAAAGAAAATATCCCAAACGTAAGTCGTCACAACCTTTCTAATAAGTATCGCAGCCAAAGTCCTGAAACTTCTGTTAAAGTTACCGATCGCGATGAGCCAATTCTAAAGAAAAGAAAAAGCGCGGCGTCGACTTCGCCGATTCAAAAAAAATGCACACCCCTCAGGGAACAAAACATGGCACTAAAAAATGATTTAAATGGAAAAACTTCGTTTAACAAAACCTCGATGAGAAAGAAAGCAAAAGTCGCAGAATCTTGTGTAACTGAACGGGAGGCAGGAACAAGTGACACGGAAAATAGATCTGTCGTTAAAAGAAAGAAGTTACTTGTCAAGAACACACCAAACACGAGCATTGATAAAAATGAAAAATCCGTCCCAGAAAAAACAACAGGATTGCTTCAGACTAGTGACAGTTTTGTTTACAAAAATAATACACGGTCTGAGAAGAAAAATAAAAAAATGGAAGAGACTCAATGTCTAGTTGATAAAAGTAATGAAAGATTTTTATCAACGAAAGCTAGGGAACCATTTGAGGAAAAAAGGCTCAACGAACAGGCATCTCGAGTCACTAAAAACATGGACTTGGAACACAGCGTAAGGTCAATGAGGCAAAGCAACGATTACAAGATTCATGGAGAACTGTCTGATGAAACTGATACGCTTGTCACAAAAAATCCATTGATGTGCAAAAAATCTGCCAATCAAACCAAACAAACTGCTGATGAATCAACGACGAAACACATCGACCAGCTGCCAGGTGGCAAAGCAGAAACAGAGGTTCCGCAAGAGACTCAAGATTTGCAAGCAGAGAAAAATGATTACAAATCGAATGTGGAATTTCTTCGCCAGTTATTCGGTTTCCCCAAAAATATTGTACAAGTACTGAGCAAAACAAGGGATTCGATTAAAATAGCTGAGGAATTCCTTGATGCCATGGGCATGAACGAAGAAGTACTTGGCAGCCAAACATCCACGGTGACAGTTGATTCCAATAAGAATTTGCAGAATTTCGATATAGGACCGAATAGCAATGAACAAGAAAAAGATGACGAGCCAATGATTGAAGAAAACGAGAATGAAAACGAGTTACCGACTATTTCGCATGGAAATAGAACATTCGAGACAATAGAGGATCTCGGAGGTAAAGTAGTTTCTATTTTAGAAGCTTTCACTACTAAGGACGCTACGGCTCATTTGAAAAATCTAAAGAAACAACAACAGTCACCCATGAAACAAGAGCGATATGGTCCTGCAATCGCGGAAAATCTTGTCTCCGAATGGTCTCCGATAATGGTTGGAGGTTTGGATGAAACTGTAGTAGCTGAATTGCTCGAAAAGCACTTGCCACCTGTAAATTTTTCACATCTTCAAGTACCAGCTCTTAATCCACAGTTGAAATGCGTCATGGATGAAATTACATTGGGCCCTGATCAGAACCAAGTTTCAATCCAGATGCTAATCGGATCTGCGATATCAGCGGTTGGCAAAGCTCTGACGATCTTACTGAATAATCCTTTCGAATTTCAACAGGGAAAAACCAAAAAACTGATCAACTTACTTGACGATGCTGGCAAACTTCTCGCTAATCTTCATCACATACATTTCGACATACGCCGGTCTGAGCTCATACCTAGAATGGCTGAATTTCTTGATTTAAAGAGCAAGCAAAATCTCATTGACGGGTTTTTGTTCGGCAATAAATTTACAAAAGCATGGAGAAAAACAGAGTCCAGCAACAACGTTTGCAATAATAAAAATGAGAATGTCAATGCAAAGATATTCAAAGGTGATAAGTTAAAGTTGGTTGATGTCGCAACATCTCCAATGCCAAAAAAAGCACAACCTAAGATCGAAAAGCCCAAAATTTTAAGCGTTCAAATTTTGCCAAAGTTTCCTCAAAGAGTTGGTTACGTTAAACTTCAAAGCACGTCAGTCCCAGAAATTCCCCCAGCAAAGGGGAAACCAAAAACAACTATGACCCATTCGACACCACGTTTTTCTTCTAAGGAAACTTCAATGATACAAGTACGACTTCCCCCAAAAACTCGCAAAGTATCAGACGCCGATACAATCGCTGTGTCAGAAACAAAAAATACTTTTCAGAATGCGACTAAACATGATTTGATGTTAAAAAATCGAGGAACTGATTCGACAGCTCTCCATACCAAGAAACATTTGGCTATGACAGCAAACCCGAAAAATCTGGTAGAGATGAAAAAACTAAAATCTCACAACTTCAAGAATTTCAATAGTATATGGCACCGGATTGAATCGAGCGACGAAGAAAATTTGTATACATCCGACGAGAGTGAACTGGAGACTTCTGACAAAGAACAGAAAAATTATTCAGAGGACGACGACGTAGATACGGAGAATGAAGTGCAGAATAATTCCAATGAAAAACGAGAATATAATTCCAAAGAAACTGAGAAAAATGATACTGAAGAATATGAAGTAAGTGATTTCGAAGAAAGTGTGGAAAATATCGTGAAAGGAAAAGCAGAAAACAATTCCAAAGAAAATGAGGGAAACAGTTCCAAAGAAGATGAGGGAAATAATTCCAAAGAAGTTGAAGGAAATAATTCCAAAGAAAGGGAGGAAGATAATTCCAACGAAGATGAGGACGAGGAAAATAATCCTGAAGATAATGGAGAAAAAGGCTCTAAAGAAGATGATGACAGAGTTGATTCCAGTCAAAGCGAAGAAAACGATTCCAAAGAAGCCGAAATCATTTCGACAGAAGAGCAAAGACGCGAGAATGATAAAAATTTTATTGTTTTGAAGCATAAGCATCTTGATGTAGCTGCGATTGATTCCTCAAAACTCAACAACGTCAATGCTTCTCTCGAATCTGTCAGAAGTAAAAAAAATACGGGCACTTTGTCTTCTCGTGGTGAAGAAGCTTCAAACTCTCAAGACGATCGCGACTCTGGTGAAGAACAACAGGAGGATGAAAAAATTCAATCTTTCGAAAAAACTGAGTCCTGGATTTCTTGTAATTCAACCTTGAATGAGACACGAGTATCCCAGACTCAACAAAAATCTCAGAAAATCGCCTCCGAACCGACATCGATGAGCCACGGGTTGGTGAATTTTTCACAAACCTGGAAAAACTCCGGCCCACAGCACGAGGTTCTTGCAAAGATAATGGAAGTTCGACTCCGAATGGGGAAAAAAATGTGGAGGGCCCATACACTTGCGAGCAGCCAAGAAACTTCGAATGTACCTGCATTGGAGAAACCGGTGAAAAATGATCCTGAGGATGCAGACAATGAGCCGGAGGAGACCGAAAAACCTTGAAAAGCCTTTTTTTATCGAGATCATCGTTTCGAAGAATTAAATTCTTCAAAATCATTTCACCTTAAAGAACAAGGCTAAGAAAAATATTTCGCAACCGTTCGATTTTCCTTGCCTGAGTTTATTAAGTTATTAATCTTAATTTTATTTATCTTTTGTTTGTTTCCCTAAGAAGTTTCAAGTTTTTGTTTTGTTTTACGTTTTGTATTGTGCATTCCTTTGCAAGGACACCGTTAGAAAATAATTTCATGTTTCGTTTCAAAACATATGTTTATGTTTCATTTCATATATTATATTAATGTTTCATTTGTGAACGCCCAGTTACATTTTCTTGTGAAAATACATTTATGTTTCGTTCACATTATATACTGTTTATTTTTATTTACCTTCATTTTTTCAGGATTTGTTTATTATTTCTTCGTGAATAACATGATTTTTAATTTTGAGCTAGAAGTTCTGGTTTTGGAGATTCGTTGATCAAACATTAAAATAGTTGAACATTTTGTGGGTTTTAAACTTGGATTCTCTACTTGCGATAATTTTTTTATTAAAAGAAATAATACGAAAAATTGGGAGAAAACGAACTTGAACAGCGTACATATTTTAATTGGTTGCTTCTAACGGAATAATTAAAAGAGAATTTAATCTATAGTTCTGTCTGAGTTTAGGTAAGTTCCACAACTTCAAAACGAAAGCCAAAGATTCCATTTACTCGACCAAAAATTGTGTACTCATGTTTTTTTTGTTTAATTTGTTCTTGGCATTTGTTACAGATTCCTGAAGCTTGGGGAACCGTTAAAGTCGACGCAAAGGGAGCCGGTTACGCAATTTTACAAATGACGGTACAGTACAACGTTGACAAACCAAAATTCCAGACGCCTCCACCCGTGAAGGCATTTGATCTTTTCGTTCGGCCGAATTTCTATGGCAGAAATCAGTCTCACATTAATTACTTCAGTTGTCAACGGTAATTGCAACTTTGTTTTATCGGTTGAAAATATGTCTTATAATTTCCTAGGAAAATGTCAAATGCCCGATTGTCAGAATGGCAATATTTTATGGGCTTTTTAGATTGTTTTTGAAACCAGAACAATGGTCATTAAAAAATATAATTTTTCTTCAACAGTTGGACAAACGTTAATGAATCTGCACGCTCAGGTATGGCCGTACTTGACGTGACGATACCAACTGGTTACATAATTCAACAACAGGTTCTGGATGCATACACACGCTCGCACCAAGTGAGAAATCTTCAACGTGCACGTTTCCAGCCACGGAAAGTTCTTTTCTACTTTGATTATCTCGATCAAGAG
The DNA here is from genome assembly GCA_948107755.1 of Campoletis raptor. Classification (NCBI taxonomy): domain Eukaryota; kingdom Metazoa; phylum Arthropoda; class Insecta; order Hymenoptera; family Ichneumonidae; genus Campoletis; species Campoletis raptor. The sequence continues at coordinate 12,141,289 of OX403622.1, forward strand.
GAAACCTGCGTTAATTTTACCATTGAAAGATGGCTGCCGGTGGCAAATATGTCAAGATATCTTCCTATCCGTGTCTACGATTATTATGCACCAGGTGAGTGTCCTGATAGAAAAAGTCTGATAAAATTTTTGTAGTTGGAAATTTCAGGCTCAAATTTAAAAGCTGCCCTCGTTAATTAGTCAATTTTAACAATGACAGTCAGTCTATTTGAATTTGAGTAAATGTTTTAAAGACATTGAACTTTTTTCAATCTTTAATCCGTAAAAATTAAATGTTTCATCATTAAATTTATTTATTTGTATTTCTCAGAGCGATTCAACGAAACGATCTTTGATTCGTTGTCAACTTACATCCTAAACATCTGCGAAGTGTGCGGAAGCTCACAATGTCCGTACTGTCACATTTACAACGCCGCATCGTTCATTGGGTCATCGGGGAAATTGGTACTTCTCGCGTCCATTTTTGTCACAGTAGCATACACTTTCGGAACTCGAGAATTGAACATACGTTAAGAAACGTAATGTAAATTTAAAAAAATTGAGCTTTGAGCATACGCCTTCGATTGACACAAAGAGCAAAATGAAAGTCTTTCTAGAATCGAAAGCCAATGATCAGGGCAACATGAAGATTTAAACGAGCGTTCGAAAATCAGCCACAACGAGTACTTTTGTACACGATCATTCAACAGACGTTAATTTTTCAACTACATGAAAATGCACATTTTTTTACTGATAATTGTTATAAATTCAATTACAAATTCAATTTGTATTCTCAATCGAAGGAATCGAGATTTACGATGCTCATATCAAACTACAAACAAAATAGTACAACTAACAGCATCATTAATTTTTTGTCCATTAAAAGTATAATATTCTCGAATGAACATTGAAATGTATTCGCGAATTAGGAGGTTTACCTTGTTGAATCGTTAACTGCCACACGAGACCGTCCACGCGTTTTCATTGTAGATCGTCAAGCATCCGACTGCGATGAGGTATTCAACGTGTTGGAGGAATTTTTTTTTTTTTACAAATATATAGATCTGATATATATATATTTAATTTTAAAATAGGATAAATGCACACTCGACTGCATTGTCGCTGTACAATAATTTTTATCGATGAGTGGCAATCTGTACATAGTTAGAGTGTTAAACGCTGATGAGGTACCGTGAGAATACATCGACGGGCGATATTTTTTTCATCCTTTGAATAAGATCGACTGTTACAATTTTTTTTTTAATCTACAATAAAATAGATATCTACAATAAAATGATATCGTACATTTTGTATTTCATGAAGTATCGCTTTCCAGTGAGAAAAACTTCAATGTGCGTTTGCCGATGCATCAATCAATCGCTGCCGTCCATTCTATATATTTATATACAGGATTTACGACAAATACCAAGAATTATACATAGAGTAACTTAAGAAATATGTCTTGCAACGATCCGTCCAATTTTTTCACCGCGAACGTCTATTTTTCTCGTATTTAAAGGAGCGGCGAAAAATAAAAAGCATTACTATTTATCATGAGTTTATATTTGGTATTATGATTCTGTAGCAAATCTCTGATCCGCCAAAGACTTGCAAGCAATATGAAGCGAATTAGGGTGGCATGATTTTATTGGTTCGTGGTTAAAACTCGTGATTTTAACCTTTTTTTTAATTTCATGTTGAATTTAGTATTGTTGTAAAGCAACAAATTCGATTTTTTATTGTGAATAAAGCACTACCAAATCACATTTTGGAAAAATAAATTTGGAAGAAAAATTTATTCTATTTAAATTTACTTTACGTAAATCTAAAACAGTACATTTTGCATATATTGCAACTTAGTACAGGAGTATTCAATTTGAGCCCACGATATGAAAAATGTTACCACTAATTGTTAACTCGAAAGAACTTTTATTGCTGGATTTGTTGCTACGATTTGTCTATTAATTTTTTTTTTTAGTATTAAAGAGAAAATAAGCTACACGAACGAATTCCGTCCATGAAAATTCTCTATTCAAAAATGTAAACGAAAAAAGCGTTTTTATACATTGTAGTGTTTTATTTACCGCCAGGTACATAGTATTTTTTTTGTTGGTAAATGCTAAAACGATTTAGAGCGGATGCGTTACGCACAAAAATGGAGATTCGCCATGTTAGGATTTTCATAATCAGTTTTGTTTACACATTCGATTAAGCGCACAAGCGTCGTTTTAATCATGCCTTACCATTTTTTTTTATCAAATCTGATTATAAACATGAATATAAAAAGGCATGATGGTTATGTAATTATAAATTACCTTTTTTGTAAAACTTTTTATAAATAAAGCGTCGAAAAGTTTAAATCATTCCATTTGTAACGTACATTTTTCTCAAGCAATTCGCCAATTACCCAAAACATCCCAGATTTGAATAATCCGGCCGGAAATCTTGGGGAAACAAGTACAATAGAAAATCTTAATATTCCGCTAGATGGGGTTGATAATTGTTTTTAACGGCTGCGACATTCCCGGTCCTGAGTTTGAATCAAGTTATCATTATTTCGTCCTTGACAGGAAATATTGCCACGAAAAAAAAATTCAGCGATTGAAAATTCAAAATAAAGTAAAATGGATTCTTGTCCTTCACCGCGAACGAAACCAGCCAACGAAGTAATGGGTGTAAAAGAAAGTGAAATTGTACATGAATCAAAAGAATTGAAGCAAAGTCGAAAGGTTAGACGATCACAGCATCGAAAGCGAAAAAGATCGGTAGAGGATTGTTCATCATCTCCCGAATTTCTAACAGTTGAGAAAGTGAACGTAAAAAAAGTGAAAATCCCAAGTAACGAAGAAAAAGAAAGTCTTCTTCAGAGCACACTAGCCTCGCAATGGGCGACCATCATGCAAAACGGCTTACACGAACCAATCAAAAATGAATTAATAACTGACTACCAACCAAAGGAGGAATACTCAGTGCTGAAAGCTCCCACGCTGAACCCAGAATTGGCATTTATTATAAATGAAAATTCTCTCAGAAGCGATGACTGCAAGGCACAACTGCAAAACCAGGTATCGAGTGCCTTGGTAGGGATTGGAAAAATCATCACTACCGTTCTCAGCTGCTACGATTCAGGTCCGCTATCACCAATGTCAATAGAAATACTATTTGATATCGCAATGATACTTGGCAATGTTCATCATGAGATTTCGCTACAAAGACGATCAACGATCGTCTCCGCTTTTGATCTGGAAGGTATAACCGATTGCAGCAAAGTCAAGGAAATGCTGTTCAGTACGAAACTCCTCAACATTATTAAAACAGCGAGAACGCAAAATATGGAAGAAAAGGATGACAAATCGACGATAAAACTAATCGAGTCATCAGCCTATGGCGCTAAAAGTTCTGAAGAAAGAAATGCAACAGAAAAAAAAAAAAACTCAGAAGAACTAGAAAAAGAAAAAACTATGGAAGGATCAGAAAAGAAAAAAAAAACAGAAGAACTGGAAAAGGAGAAAAACAGAGCAGGCCCGGAAAACGAAAAAAGCACAGAAGAACTAGAAAAAGAAAAAACAACGGAAGGCCCAGAGAAGGATAAAAATACAGAAGAACTGGAAAAAGAGAACACAGAAAGACCGGAGAAGGAAAAAAACACAGAAGAACTGGAGAAAGAAAAAAACACAGAAGAACTGCAAAAGGAAAAAAACAACAAAGAGCCAGGAACAGAAAAAAAAACAGAAAAGGAAAAAAACTCCGAAGAACCACAAACAGAACAACCCACTGATGAACTTGGAAATAAAAAACACACCGAAGAATCACAAAAAGGAATAAACCCCAAAGAAACGGTTGATGGAGGAAAAACTTCAGAAAAAAGTAATATCCAAGATTCATCACAGATTACCATTTCGGAAAAAGAAACTTTGGCTAAAAAAACAACGGATGAAACAGCGATCCAAATTAACCAGCAAACCGCAGATGTTATTCTGTTGGAGGTGAAAAATGCTTCGCTCCGCATTATTGAGGAAATGCATGTCGTTCGTGAAAAAACGTTAGAAGCCTTGCAAATGAACTCCACGTATCTTAAACGGGAAAAGAAGGTAAGAACATTGGGTCAACAATTTTAAAATATTTGTCCTTTCAATAAATGTTGCATGTATTAGACTTAGACCGATGATATTGATGTTGGCATCGTTGGAACGCAACAAAATATTTTTTTTTAAATTCACAGTTGTTGAAATTTCCCAATTGTCTGAATTTCTCTTGTGAATTTAGTTTTCAGCTGGCAATAGTCTGTCGTTTAATTATCGTAGCCAAAAATTGCGTATGAATTTTGCGTTTTCCTGAGGAGAAAAAAAAAATTTGATTCATTCAATTGATGTAAACTTCAAAATCATTTAGAACGACAAAGCATGTAAAATTTGATATCCCAAAACTTCTGGTTCTCGGAACGAGATAGGAAAATAAAAAAATTAAAAAATTAATTTTGTCAGGCTGCTGGAAGATTGGGACCAGAAATACCTTTCCCCGGCTTTCGAGAAGCGTACAAACGAAAATGCCTCGCACTAGGCTATTGTGAGAATGCTGCGAACACTGCGACGAGCTGTATCAAGGATTCAACAGTGAAGAGTTACGAAAAGACGATCCGCTTGTGGTGGGAATTTTGTAGAACAAATAACTACGACGTTTTCCATGGTTCTGAACAAAACGTGACTCAATTTCTCGCGGAAAACAATAACCTTATATCGTCAGGCAATGTACTTAATACCTGGAAATCAGCATTAGGTAGGTTTACTACCGTGGATTTGAGCCGCTCTAAAATTTTTATGGATTATGTGAAGGGATTCAAGTTCCTAAAGGATGAAAATGATAAAAAAGTAAAAGGAAGAAAGTAAAAAAAGATGCTGTTATAGAGGAGATTTTTTTTCAAAAGGACTGTAGGATAAAAAAAGTTTTCAAATAATATTAACATGTTAAGAACTAAAATGTAGATTATATATAATTCAAGCATTATGTATAATTTAACAACGCCGAGAAAGTATTGGCTATTAAACCGTACTTTAATCTCGTGAATGCAATTTCGAGATTGTTTTTTTTAGTATAAAATCTGTGATCTTATACGTCATTTATAATAAAGAAAAAGTTTGTCGACTAGTTTATCGCCAAATATTCTAAGGACAAAAAGGATTGGTCAGGTTAAGAAAAAATACACGTTTCATTATAATTTTTGTTATTTTATTATCGTTCAAACACACACACCCCGTTACAATTATTTTAAGATTTTCGTCATCTCGCAATCGTTGCACTTCAATGTTCAATATAATTATTTATATATGTGTATATATATGCGTAAATATCTAAATTTTTGCTTGCCACTAAAGAGATTTTTCTCTTCGCATGATAGGAATAAAAATAATAATAATGACAACACCAATAATAATAATAATAATAATAAGAATAGTAAATGATTATTGAAAATATTTTAGAACTGAAGTGGTTAAATTTCGTAAGGTTCGGTAAAACCGATTAAAAAATTATTCTTAATGTTCTTAAGGAGGTTGGCTGCATACGACAATATGATAAGAATTTAATAAAATTTGGTGATAACATTCTTTAGCATCAAATACGATGACACAAATTTTTTCAAATTTTTCATCTGCATAGTTGTCGAATAATTGTAGTTGACAATATGCAGAGACTGTACCTATATATATCTGAATCCTATGCTTATTCATGTGAAGTCTATTGTTCAATTACTCGAAAACTATGTAGAAGAAAAATCATAAAAAAATTTGTATATTCATATTTATTACTAAAGAATATACTCACCAAATTTCATTAAATTCGAATCATTTTGAATTATTCTGTGCTTTTAACACGACAACATTATTGTGTGCAGCCAATCTCCTTAATACGATGATGGCAACTTTACTTAGGAACTTGTGAAATTTTATTTTATTTTTTAATTTTTTTATCGGTTTTTCGACGAAACGAATCAAAGTATTATCAATTTTTATAGATTTTTTTGTTGTTTTTCACAGTTTTTCTTCGACACACGGGAAGGTTCGATAATTTTTTTCGTCACGTGTTGACGTTTTCTCACTAGATACCACAACAAATTGTGGTTGTACATCACTTTATGATGTGACACTCAAGAATAGTTTGATTTTTGTTGCTATCAATCAGACGTTCAAATTATGTTATCCCTTTATAATTTTTCGGAAATAAGTCCTACGATGATTGCATGTAAAACCGTAGGATTTTCCAATCACACGTGTGTCTGTTTTCTTTTTGATTCTTTCAAAACTTTAGAAGTATTTACGATCAGTAAAAGTAATTCTATAAACGAGAACAAGAAGGAAAGACGATGTCGATTTAAAAAAAATTGTTGGAATGCTTCAATCATCGTTACTTCTATTATTTCATCACACATTTTTCTTTCAACTTCATCTTTCCTTCTAACATTCTCGTATTAATTATTAATGAATTATATAAACTCTTTATCTGAAAGTATATTGCTATTGATATTTCATTAATTATAATATAATAATGGCCGGTAATTAGTTGTCTTTAGACAGACTTCATTATTACTATTATCATTATTATTATTATTATTGTTTGCTGTTGCCGTTATTTGTGGCTTTGCAAAATGCCTGATCGTTATCAAATTAAATTCGTCTACATACATTTCGGCATTTGTGGCTCCTATTCATTTATAAATTTCGTTACTTTTCTTAAAAAAAACTTTATCCAACGGTTTAACCACATTTGTTTGTCGCTTTGTTTAAATTTCATCAACAATTTTCAATTCAATTTGCACTTGGCATTATCAATAATTTATGAATTATTGTTTTTTGTTTTTTTTTTTTTGAACGAGTTCCACAACTGTTCATTTTGTTTTTCATTTTTTGCAAGTGTTTATAGGCGAATGACATGACCAGTTATTTAAAGGATTCTGATTTACATTTTCTGTTCTACTCACAATCTAATTGTGTTCTTTTTGAAAAAAATTTTTTAAAATTTAAAAGAAAATAATGAGATAATAATTTAAAAGAAAATAAAAACCAATAGAAAATGAATAAACATAAAAGAAAAAAAATGACTCGATTTTTATGTTCCGAAACTATTTTTATATGCATTCGTTGTTCATGATGTGCATATACTCATTGAAACGGATTTTTTTTTATCACAATACTCATAATTACGCGGTTTAAAAGGAACAAAATATAAAAATTTACTTAATAATTTTTTTTTAAGTCATGTCAAACGCCTTTTCGTGTCTTATCATCTTATCATTCATTGATCACATAAAATTTTATTGTTAAAACGGTTATCAACATTCCATACAAATTTCACACCTTGTTAACAACTTTTCTCACCGCGTGTCAAAAAAAAAATGTCTAACATTTCACATTTCTGTGTAAATACTTTCTCATCCGCAAACTGAACTTGCAACGTTGTAACACGAATAACATTAATTCTTTCTTTACTCTTCTTCCTCGTTGAAAATCTCAAACAAATTTCGACTCTCTGTTAAACATTCATTCACTTCTTTCGATTTACTGTTTTTCAACAGTTTTACTTTTTGCTACTCCGAGGATAATCACGTTTTTCAATCTCTCACTGTCCCACCAAATCCCATTGAAAATCATTTAATTTGAATCGATCAAAAATCAAGTAAATTCTATGATTTACTTGATTTTTACAATAATAACAATAATTAATACTATTAAAGTTAATCATATTCCCGTTATAATAACTATTTAGTAATAATTATACGCCATCTCACGCATTATCTCACTATCTTAGGATGTAGCTTTGTCTATTTGGCTCATATTGCATTTTTTTCGTTTTTATAAATGTAGGCTGTTTATTTTTTCTTCCTTGGTTTGTTCATTTATCTATTGATTATTGATGCGACGGAATAATAATAAAAATAAAAATGACTAAGTATCATTAGCGAGTAGGAACATTAAAAATGTTTGAGCTGAAGACGATTCTGTGAGAGATATGTTCATTTATTGCGTGCGTTTCATATTTTCAAATGTAGGGATTTTAACCGTGCGATGAATGTTTCTGAAAATATCTTTGATTTTACTCCTTACGACGTATACTTATTATTGTATGTATTTTTTAAGTCTATAATAAAAATAATTGAAAACTGAAAAATGTGAAATTGAACAAATAGTTTATTCAACACCAAACGGTAGTTACTTATTGCATATGACGAGTCTATTTCGGGAGAGAAATTGTGTCAAATATTCTGCGCGTTTATGTTTGGGAACTTTCATGAGCCTTGATATATTTTAAAAAATCAATCTTAACCTAACATTGAAGATTTTTGTTAATGCAATTATTGCGAGGACGTTTATTTACTTGCAACAGAGATTCAAAATCAGAATTTCATCAGCCATTCACTTATATTCTTTGTAACATTTATAAAAAAGATTGGAATGATTATTCGATGAAACAAACTTTATCAGCACAATAGTAAAACTTTATTTATGACTTCAAAGGTAATCAATAGCAAATGCAGTTTATTTAATAGGTAGTAATGAGGATCAAAAAGTAACGCGATTACTGTAAGTATTCTTTCGAATACTTCAGAATGCGTCGAAACACATAAGAATGCACTAAAACAAATTTAGTTCATTCAGTGGTGATTGATGATCGTTGAAATGATTCTAACTCTGCAAGAACGATATACCAGTTGGTAAATATTCATCGATAATAATCGATAGTTTGTTTTACGACAACTCAACGGTTATAACGAATGTTGCAATTGATAGAAAGTTACCATGTTATATTTATTGCAGTTAATTGTAAAATGTTGATATTGGTGAGCGTTTAGACCTCATAAGACTTATTTAAAATCACTCCGTATGTAATATTAATAAAGGTGATTTGCACAACAGTAAAGACATGATTTAAGGCACTTTTTGGTTACCAATAATGACTGACAAAATTCTGATTGTAATAATTCTTAATACCTTGATAAGAGTATCAAGAAGCCTAATTAAAAAATAGACCGTTTTGGCAAATAGAAAGGGAAATCGAAGAGATGAACCAATATCTGAATTTTGAATGCTCTAGAAACTTGATCGTTCTAAGTGGAATAGTGATATTTCCTTTTGTTACGCCATCACGTTCGTTTGGGCTTGACTTGAAAACTATTTTAAAATGTGGAACTAGGCTCATGTACTTACTATTATCTCTTCAATAACCCTTTCATTTATTTTGGTTTTTGTTCTTCATACTTTGTATACAGTAATGGAAGCGTTGCTCTCAGCGAAATCACTAAAACCTTGGTAACTATATACATAATCTTTTTGTATATATTTTTCGCGTTTAATCAAATACCTTTGTCGCTAATTTTTCGACTTTCAATTAAAGTGTCACTCAAATGAGTGAATAACAATGGTCGATCTTTTGTTTTTTGTTTTTGTTTTTTTTTTTACTTTAAATGAAAACGGAATGATGATATATCACAAGATTTTCATAATCACGATTGAATGGGATTAAAAAGTTAAACTTGACGACAATGGCACTATCGTTTTTATCATCTGGAGCATACACGCCTGATCGGACGACTCAAAAGCTCATTTCTGATAATTACAAAATATGCAAACCACTAAATTTCAAATGGAAATTTTGGTATTTCATTTTCTCAACGATACTATTTTTCGTTGGTCTTAGGAATTGGCAAATCTTTAATACTCTGTGCTTCAAAAAATAATTTTAACGAAATGTGCAACGATTTTTATCAACTACTTTTTTCTTACTCGAGCATTGAAGCTGTTTCTAGAGATTAATTATATGTTTCCAGTGTGATTAAATAATTGATTCTGGATATAATAAAATATAATATACGCCGATAGCTTAAGTCCGACAAAAATCACAAGGGTCTTTAAGGTTGAAGGTCAGTTCGTGTCTCGTCACCGTGAGTGCGAGAGCGATAGCTGCGAATTTTATAAGTTGACATTTTTCAAAATCGTTTGACCAGTTACAAAAAAGCTCCATCAGTCCATTTTTGCCATCGGGCTGCGTGGGCTGTCAGAGCTTTTTAGTCATCGGTCAAACCGATTCGAAAAATGTCAACATCGAAAATTTGATTTGACGTTAGTTAACTGAATCATAGCTTGAGAAAAAAGTGTGTTAAATTTTTCTTTTATATCTTGGAATCGCGTAACTGATGAATCACCTTAAGACTGATTTTTTTTTGCAGTGTTCTTTTCACTTCAAAGTACACGTTTACTAATTTTACGTCCGATTTTTATGTGAAGATGATTGAAATATACGTGAGTCGACAAGGTCGAACAATTTCAAACTTTTTCAGCAGTTTCGATATTCATTTAAAAAAATTCAGATAGTTTTTTACCAAGAAGCGCTTCATGAACCAATGTAATTTTTATATATGTTCATATGTAAAAATTAGTATGAAATTCATATGTAAAAATAGAGTTGGTTGTTGTAAAAAAAAATTGGAATTAGTTCAAAAAAAGCCACGAAAATACTGAAAAAGTTTAAAACTGCCTAACTTTATCAATTTATATATTATATTTGAATGATTTTCACATCAATACGGGACATGAATGTAGTTAAATTTACACTTTGAAGTTGAAATAACATTTTTATCAAATACGTGAGAAGAAGAAAAAAATTGTTGGCCTTATAGACCCTTGTGCTTTTGCGTCGAAAGAATTGGAATCGTTAAAAAAGGAGGGTTTTTTTTCTTTGAAACTTTGCGTTCTATCCAGAATTTACTTTGAGGTGCATATTGCCGGGGCATGCCCTAATATCTTTAAAATGATCATTGACCGAATTAATGCCCTCCTTTTTTTTTTTAGCACCGCGCGTATTTCCTAAATCTAATTAAAAAAAACAAAAGTAGGAATAAGTGAATAAAATTGAATAAGATCGACGAGCAACGTTCAACCATTAAAAAAAATTAGTAGATAATGTAAAAAGTTCGGAACGAACAAAAAGATTATGTATACGCTAGTTACTACATGTCCTTGACTTAAAGTTATTAGCCTATAGAGACCAAGACGACGGCAGTATAGAAAAATGTGCAATCTAAAATTATGACAGAAGAACGTCCTATCTGCCTATCTAAACCTACGTTAGACAGAGCGTTCTTCTGTCACAATTTGATACATCACGTTTTTCCATACTGCCGTCGAAGAGTTGTAATTAGAAAAATTTCCTTTCAATTAAAATTCTGTATACTCATTGGCTAAGAACTATATGTCAAAAACTCAATACCATCGATCATACGTCGATTCGATAAAAAGGAAAGAAAAACGTCAAAAATCTATCACTAACAATGAAAAGTTTTTTTTTGGCACCTACACAAAACCATCACGAAAAAACCTACTAGATAAAAACCCTACCAGATAAACTAAAAAAAAATGAAATTTGGAAAACTCTACCAGGGGAAAATCTCTACCGGAGAAATCTCTACCAATCCAATGCACTAATCGCTACTGAAGGAGATTGAAATTCTTGCCCTGGGATTGCTTGATTTGATTGGTAGAGATTTCTCTGGTGGAGATTTTCGCATGGTAGAGTATTACTTTTTCGCGTTCATCTGGTAGGGAGTTTTCGTCTGGTAGGGTTTTTTAGTGGTAGTGTTGGATGGGTGCCTTATTTTTTTTTTTTTTTTCTTTAATTAATCCCCATTTTTATGTTAATTAACCCCATTTTAATAACACCCATTAACCCCATTTTAATAACACCCATTAACCCTTAAGTCACTAAAACCTTGAACATTTATTTTCCAGTAATGTTCATTCTACGACTGAAACGAATCACTAAGTTTTCGATTTTTTTTTCTTTATCGAGTGGCACTCGAAAAAATCTTATTTATATTCAGTAAGAAAATATTGGTTTTTTTTTTTTTTTTTTATCCCATCAATATGTTACTTCTTCCGGCTTTGCCTCAATATTAATAAGGACATTGAAAATTCTCGATTACTTGAAAATAAATAAACAATACAGATTATCGAATTCCCTTCGATTTGTCAAACAAAAATGGAAAAATTAAATCGTCGTATTTTTCGTATCTTTTTTTACGAAGTAACACGACGTTAAAAATATTTAAATCGTGAAAATTCGATCCTTGAGAATATCCAAATCAAGAAATATCATTTGTCGTCGTATCTGTTTATCGTTTTACGAGATGGAAAAAAAAATGATCGATACGACGTATTTTTTTTGAAAATTTAGATCACCAAAATGCGATTGTTGCCGAAATCTACAATGACAACTTGTCCATTCGGAGTCAAAGCGACACCAGATGGTCTGTCCATTTCTTGATCACCGTTTCCAAAACTACCGAAACTCCATTTTAGCCCGCCGTGCGGGTCGAATACTAGAATTCTGTGATTGCGTGAATCGGCGACAACAATATTACCGACGTCGTCGACAATCACCCCTTGAGGTCTGTCAAAATTTTTTTTGCCAGTTTCGCAGTTGAGAACTTTTGCGTTCATGAAGTTGGAATCGATTACGACAACACGATGATTGTTAAAATCAGTTGTAATTACATTACCCTGTGGAGTGAAAGCGACACCTCGTGGTGAATCAAAATGTTTCCACAAACTTGGTGTTGTGTCGAAGCCATATTTTCTCAAAAATATTCCTTCTGCACTGAACAATTGAACCCGATGATTGCGTGTGTCCGAGACAACAATTTGGCACTCTGTATTGGTAGCGACATCCCATGGATAATGGAATTGTCCAAAGTGGCAACCTTTTTCACCGAATGCTAGCAGAAATTTTCCTTCCATCGTAAGTATCTGAAAAATTCAACAAATCGACATTTAAAAATTAGGCTAATTCAGCAATCTCAATTTTACAACAAGTTATCAATGGACTAAATCGCGAAGATATATTTATCATTTAAGAAATATATGTTGTTGTAACATAATTTGTAATGACGTCTCTTGAGAGAGGCACGAATGTTTAAGTTGCAAAGTAAATATATCATGATGAATTTACCTGAATGCGGTGATTATCTTTGTCAGCGACGACAATACGTCTTCTACCATCAACAGAAACGCCAGCTGGTCTGTCGAATTCTCCAGCTCCATTGCCACGGCGTCCGAATTGTCTCACAAAACTTCCATCTGCGCTATAAATTTGTATGCGATTGTTCGATCTGTCAGCAACGACGATGTTTCCATCTCTGTCACAAGCCACTCCCCAAGGTCGGCAAAGATTGTCTTCAGCATTTGAATTTCTGCCGAGAACTTGTATGTGTTTTCCTTGAACAGTTACGATAACAGTAAAGTTGTTCATTGCGATTGGTCTACCACGGCCGATGCCGTTAAGGGGTATAATAGATTGGTTTCTTCGGCCCGAATTTGGATGTGCAACCACACGTCCTTTAATCGCTCGTCGATCGCCGATCGCGCCTGGATCGATCATCTGTATCATGCCGAAATTATCAATGGTGTGCAAAGCGGTATCTTCGGTTGCTGTAAATGATATCCAACTAGAGCTGAGCACTGGAAGATTTAGTCGTTCTTGAAAAGAGCTATGGATCTGTAAAACGACAAAAAATTGTTTTTAAAATGTTAATACAATCGAGAATATTTTTCTTATGGCTCTGTCTAGTAAATTGACCAAATGTTGGACCATCAAACATTCCAAAATCCGAATAGTAAAAAAAAGTACAAAATAGTACAACTGTGAGTTTCTTTTCAACAGAACAAAAACTGTTAATTGTATAATAATTGTAATGAATTTTTACCTCTGCCACAGCTCTGTCTTTTACGACCAAGAGATCCGTTGGATTAGAAGAACGTTTCGATGTTTCCAAAGCTGAGCCGAGTGTGTCAATTGCATTGGCAATTCTCAACATTGCGGTTCTCAAGCCTGCCTCCCTAGTTCTGATAGCCTCATGTTTATCAATTCTTGCACGCTCGATTTGGTTCAATAGTTGTTGTCCTCGATGTTCAATAGCAGAGGTCAGGTACTTGACGAAATTTCTGACGTCTGAAGCAGCTTCTGCTGATCTTTCTTCAAGAGTATCTGCAGCCATCCTTGAACTGATGGCGTCATGTCGGAATAACACAAGACTGTCTCTCGCATCGCTCAACACTTGATTCGCCATTGCACCAGCTCCTTCAAGCGCTTCCATTAGGAGCCCGGTCAAGTGATTGCCATGAGCCCTCATGTCGCAGTCAGAGCAGAATGTTACACCGCACGTATGACACCATAATGGCAGGGTATCGTGATGTATGTTGCATAAATACCGCGGGAATCCATAAATCGGGGATTGCGGAGGCGACCTGCCACCTTCTAACGGTGGTGGTGGACTCCTCACTTCGAACACACCTCGTTGAAGTGATCCAAACTGATCGACAACGCTGGGCTCTGCACGAGTCTGTTAACATTATTTAGTTTTATTTAATAAATAATTTATTTCAATGTTTTTCTTGATTTGGCATAAATGTTTTAATAATATAACGTTTTATAAAAAATTTTAGAAAAAACTTTGTACTTATTCAATAATCATCAATGATAAAATTCAAGCTTTATTTAATAATAATCACGATTGAACTGTATATTATGTAGAAAACCTGAGATTCGATTGTAAATGTTCGATTCATTGAATTGTTAAAATTGTAGTTTAAGTTTATTGTTAAATTTCAAATTGTTAAAATTCAAATAAACGAAAATATTTACCTGAGGAGCCGGAAGACAAAGATCGCAATACCGATCAGGTTCATGGTTGCATTTCGGATTATTGAGATTCTCGGGGAATCCATTTGTCGCATCGCGATTAGAGGCAAAACCTTGGCGTTCTTGCACTTGTTCAAGACTGCGCATGAGATAATCAAGACTGATGCCTGGTGGAGTTCCGTTGGCGCTTGAAGGGGTTGCACCAAAAGGACTTGCGCTTGCTTCACCTGATACTATTGGATCCCATGGTGAATTGGTTGCCTGCTATTAAAAACATTAACCGAAAATGCCGAATTATTATAAAATAATTTAATTGACAACAACTTTGTCGAACGCGGTGAAATTTGAAGTAATTTTTTTTTGCTGTTAAGTTTGGCAGGATTCATAAATTAAAGGATTTTGAAAATTGGGTCCAAAAATGAATTACTGTAATTACTGGAAATTAACGACAATCAAGTTTCTCTGAAACGAAGCAACGATCACAAATAAAACTCGTCAATTCACAGCCTTTGTCGCGGATACCAAAGTTTTAAAAAAACAATTTTTTTCTGAACTTACGCTGGTTGATGGATAAGGCGGCGGACCCATGTTCAAATTCATGCCGTTGTCGGACCAATTCATGACCAAATTCGTGAAAGGGCTAACCCCACGATTCAAGTTGGGGTCCTGGTTGTTAGGGTTCATCGCGAGACTGTAGTCAGACTCAGAAATCTCACAGCCGATTTCACTATTTTCTGAAATCAATCAAAACAAAACATTTATTAACGACCATTTAATTAATAACACAGTTTATACAAATTAGTATTTACTTTTTGATATTTGGTGGACTTAGAATACAAAATACAAAAACGACAATTGAATAAAATCATGAAATATTTAAGGTACTGGAATGACAAATATTAATAGAAAAAATAGAAATAATCTTTTCGGCAAAGCATGGTATTCGACAAATTAGTAACAACTTTGCTGATCCTTTAAAAATTCTTTACGCGTGATTGCATTTGAATTTACTTTATTTACTACAATTTTTTTGCCAATGAATCAAGAACCTCAAATTTAAAGTGAAAGAGGAATCAACTTTAATCAGTAATCCGAGCAATTTACCGGGTTACATACGTCCACTTTGAACAAAAAAATCGATCTTTTTCAATCATTGGTCTCAGCCACGCGCATGGTCTGCAAATTACGTGTCCTTCTGTTCACGATTTGCACGACAAATCTAAAAGCTGTAGATTTTTGCGACTGTTGTTTTTTTTTTTTTTAATCGGAATTGTACGCTATGTGGGACATTTTTTTAACCGAATAAAGATTGGAATTTTCTGTGAAAAAAAACTGTGTTTTGAATCTTACAAAATACGTTTTTTCTTAGACATTTTACACTGAATTGTTCAAACTGTTATTTTGATGTGATTAATTTATTTCTTTTTTTTTTTAATCCATAAATTATGTGCAGTTTATACTTCGTTGTATTTTTTCGTAAAATTGTAAAAAATCTTTCTTTACTCTGATTTTCAGGGCGAATATCATTTTTTTTTTTCATTTTTCAAGGTAAGACATAATCGAAGTTTTTGGTATGCAATATTCTAATTTCGAAGTTCATGTTCTAATTAGCGAAACATTCGAGGTTGGAACTAAACTGATTGCACTATTTATTTACTATGAAAAATATCTGGTAAATTGCCTTAAAAAATGGAAGCGACTATAAAAATATAATGAAAATAAAGATTGAACGCCCTTTGCAAAGGATGCTATATTTATTTACATTCGTTATCTGCTTTCTCAAAGCTCTCCCTTCTGCTGTTTAGTCGAGCGAAATGAAAGTCTTTGCATTATAAATCGTACAAAATTTCCGTGCCTTTGTTTTCCATAAATTATACGATCTTCTTTTTAAAAATTACATTATCTGTTGATTTCTTTTAACATTTTCAGCAAAATCATAAAATGTTTTTTTTTTTTTTTTTTAGGAACCAATGAAAACTAATTGGGAAATATGTTTCTTAACAAGAATTCGATATTATTTTCCGACGCGAGGATGGTTGAGAGTAGTTTTCTGAACCGTGAGGCAACCACTGCGTATTTTCTGCGACTTTAAGCAAAAAAAAAAAACTGGGAGAAAGAAGGGCCCGGCTCCGAAACGGACCCAGTAAGATCGTGGTCCCGAAGGTCCCGGAGCGTTCATGGAGCCCTTGGAAATCAATAACCAGTTGGAAAATCGTCACAAAGTGTGCGAGCAAGAAAGATAAGAAAAGAGAGAACAAGAGGGTGAGAGAGAGGAAGAGAATAGAGGGAGAGAGAGAGAGAGCGAAAAAGAGAGGGAAAGTAATGATAGAGAGAAAAAGATAAATGGGTTGTATATTTTGTTCTTTTCTATTCGAGCCAGTTTCGCT
Source organism: Campoletis raptor (assembly GCA_948107755.1). NCBI lineage: Eukaryota > Metazoa > Arthropoda > Insecta > Hymenoptera > Ichneumonidae > Campoletis > Campoletis raptor. The sequence continues at coordinate 12,158,337 of OX403622.1, forward strand.
TTAAATATTAAGGAGTGTCACTACAGACTCTGTAAGGGAACTTTTCTATTTTTCAATCTCGAGCTTATTGTTTCACGATTTTGGGTTTTTTACTGCCTATATTAGGGATTTAAAAAATTGCATTGAAAATCGATTTTGTAGGAAGCGGAGTTTACCTCTCATCATTATACAAAAATACGACTAATGAATATTTTTTTAACAGCATGTCCATATGAATAATTATTAATTGGATTCCAGAACTTTGGTGGTCGTTCCAAAAGATTAAATTTCAAAGAAAATCATGAAAAAGCCTAAAAAAACAGGAAATGCTCATAGAGCTTTTCTTTCGAACATTTGTTGGTTGATCTCGACTCATCATTTTAACAGGCTCTTTTCTATCTTTGTATCTATCTCATATAAACAAACTACCACTTCTACTAAGTTTCTGATGAAAACTGTAAAATTTCGACAAAATCAATTCGACTAACAGTATAATTCGTAAAAATATTTTTGTTTGTTAAAAACTCTTTGCTGAATAATACATATAGGAATTTTTATAAATTTAAATATTACGAGAAGGTCCTCTAACATAATTGAAACTGAGATCCCTATGAATTAAAAAATAGTCATTGATTTATTTTCTAGAACAAAATTATCGACAAGTAAAGTAACAATTACAAATTGATCGTCTAGTTAGTTCGAACTCATTTTCTCATCACAATTTTTCTGTAATATGTCTGGTATAATATTTTAGGCCGAGACGATAATTTTTTTTTTCTCGTTCTAATACACCATATTATTCACAAAAAAATTGAATAAAACAACTTAAATAAATATGAAAAGGTATTTACAAATTTAACATTGAACATAGACGTTTATTTCTATCATGACACATAATTTATTCTAATTCAAAATATTTGCAAACCATAATCAAGTAGAATAGAGGACTAAGTGATCATTGATTCACTCTTTTCTACCAGAATATTTTTTATAATTATCATTTTATATCATTCCATGTATTGATTATTAGAAAATTAAAAAAAAAAATCAATCCTTTAAATTAAGTATCCATAATAGATTTATTAAAAAGTGGGTAAACAAATTTTATAACTAAATTTTCTCTATACAAACGTAACTAATATTTATAACTTTTTTCACCAACAAAATGAAGCTTGCGTTCATTGAATAACGACTGCATTTCAGTAGCGAAATAAAGATCATGGGGGAGGGTGATAAATAGAAAATCGAATTTCCAAGAAAGATTTTGCGTAGTGGTAGAGAAAGTACAAAGGTCCTGAGAGGGCTTAGCGTGTTGTATACACTCAAATATACCCTATTCCTATATAGATATAGTATAAAAGATGTTGCCATGGTCGAGGGGGCTTTTTCCGAGAAATTTTCACGAAGACTCGACCATTTTCCTATTCCAAAATTATGCGGATTGTGGCCCGGCAGGCCCCCGCTTAAACCAGTTTGGGTGCTGCACATGTTTCTTCGCAGTTAGAGGAACCAAAGCAGAAGGTGCATTTTTCGTCAAAATATTTCAAGGTCTGCCCGAAACCCTCATGGTATTTATTTCGAGGCTTCCGGAGCTCGAAAAAAAACCTTGCAAACAAAAGCTGCATCCATCATGGAAAACCAGAAATTCTTTTGCTAAACTTCATATTTCTTCCATGAAGAAAAATACTTCCACGTTACAAAGGCTTCGGGATCGTCAAAAAGATTTATCGGTCGCTAACTACACCAATGATTAGCTAATAATTAAAATATTTTAAATCAACAATAAGGGTTAACTAATGGTGAATTATTTACGAAAATTTACAGAAAAATACAAAAAATTGTTCCAAATGATTTGATAAATTTTCAATTTAACAATTTGCAAAAAAAAAATTGAGCTGTTTTGGAGTGAAACCGGGATTTGACACAGATAAAAAAAATTCTAACTCAAATAAACTTCTCTTGAACAATTTAGTAACAGGAGTACATTGCCGACCTGGGTTAACATGATTACAGTTACGAGTCTGCCGTATATTATTCAATGTCTAGCAACCCTTCATGGTCAAGGCAAGAGTTCTACTTAAACTCAATATTTCATGAGTTATAATTAGATGCAAAACAGATGAATAAACACTCATCTATGGTTGGGTAAACATAAACAGTAAATATTTTCATTTTTTATGGGACGGCGAATCATGTATCGGTGGAAAGTTGTAAATGGATATATCGACAAAAGGAGAAAAAAAAAAACAAAAATACACCTTATCCAGAAACACATTTTCCAGAAGCCAATAATCAATACCAAATCCATTTTTTTACGCCATGTTTCCTGTAGAAAAAGATATTCTATATTTTTCAACACCAAACACTTGAACAACGTACAAATGTTCCAAAATTCCGAGACGTTGTCGCAGTGGCTTATGCACCGAGGTAATTGAATTTCCAATATTATTGTTACAGCGATAAAAAATGGGGAAAACCTTCAGATTTAGGTGATTTTTACTGTGCAAAATGTACGTTTTTATGGAAATTTACGAATGTTTTCTTTTCAGAGGAAATAACACAGTAAAAATTTGGATTTTCTTCATGCGTTATTATTTTTCTGGGCTTTATAATGTAGGATTTTTTTGGCAAATCAACGTTGATGCTTATTAGAACTCGTTTATCGCACGCTCACAAAGTTTTCGCAGAAGATTATGCTTTTTACAATCGTTTATAAAATTTTTCCAGAATTTTGTAACAAATTAAATTTGTCATTTTGTGAGACATGTACCTCTTAGTAATTTATTAGATAATAAACGTTTTTTGGATCAATTTTGATAGTAAACAAAAAATAACAGACTTAATAACTTCAAGCTTCGGAAGTAAAACGATGATTTTGAGCATTGCATCATTGGGAAGTAATGAAATTGTTTTTTTTCATACAAGAGTCAAAAATTAACACGCAGCGTTAAAAAAAGCTTTACATAAGCGTTTTTTCAAATATCTTTTGTTTTCGATACTCGGAAGCAAAATCTTGCAGAAAAAGTGAGAGGAATAGAAAAACATGGATTGAAAAAATATTCTTCGCGTGCTAACAACGTAAACTTCAATATCATTTAAAACGATGGCTTGACCATTTAGTGTATAGTTCAATTAAGTTCTAATCAAATTTGTATTCCATTTATATTCAATCAACATTTTGATAAAAATATTTTTCCTCGTCACATAATTATACGAAATAATTGGTTTGCGATGGGAAAATACCGTGAAAATAGAAGGTGACACTGTTTTCATAGAAATACATAACAATGACAATGATCAAGAGTATTTCGATCAACTATAAAATTAATAATTAGAGAAATTGCGGTTACAGAATAGTTTAGTGCAAAGGAAGGGTCGAAAAGCACAAATAAACGGGCAGAGAGAGACAGAAAGATGGTTTAATTGCCAACGAAGCCCACGTAAAAAAAAAATCAGTCTGTACGAGAGTCTCGCTGAATTACATTCGAAGTAATTTCGGCAAAGGACGCTTCGTGTCGGATCTTGAGATCGGAAACGGTCTTGGCAAGACTGATTTGTTTTGAGCGGGAAAATCGTCACGAATACAAAGATTCCCAGGACCAAATGACGAAATGTAAAATCTCCAAAAACGACAAAGTTCGTGAAAAACAATAACAAATAGTAGAGTAAAGATTTTCTTTGCAAAGAGAAAATCGTCTTCTGAAATTTTCGTAAAAACCGAACGACCAACAAATATTGATATTGGCAACAAAAAAAAACGAGAAAAGCAGCTCGTCCCGTGGAAACTAATTATCAATTGACGATTTACTTGAACAAATGATATTGTTTTAATTTTTCTTTGCGTATCAGAGTTTCTACTTCAAAAATGGCGTAGTTTTTATTTGAATTTTATGCGATTTTCTTCATATTTCTTCCAGTAATTGTATGAGGGTTACGAGAATGAAGGAAAAAGGGAACAACGCAATACGTGGATAAACTGAAAGCTCATAGACGTGCAGAAGTGCATAGACGTCAGGAAGAATCCACCTACGCGGATCATTTTATTCGGACTGAAAAACATTACTGGGGATGGCTTGAAACACCCCACGCTTTACACAACGCCCATTGTGCGACATATATTGTGGCATTTTTGTTTCCCGTTTTTGGACAATCGTTTAAAAGGCAGAAAATTACCATTTTTTTATTCAAATGATGTTTAAATATGAAATTCATCTTCTACGATTTTAATTTTAATCCTCGACAATTTAAATCGAACCAAATTTGCGTTTTGTGTTCCGAAACTGGAAACTTCTACATTTTTCAAATATGCCATATATTTGTAACCAATAGAGACTAACATAAACCCGCGCTAACAGAAACAGCAAAAGTAAAAGATAAACAAACTTTTTTTTCGTCGCTATCAGTGTTTCAACTAACGCTGGCGCGTTAAAGCCGAGCTTTAATACAAATCTATCGTAATATGTGTATTTCTCGAATCTTTATATTTATTACTTATCCTGCTACATAAACGTTTCATGTATAAATAAATATACACGTTTTAATTGCAATTCAATTGAACAACTAATTATGTTTCGATAAACCAAAGTGAGGGAGGATGTTTTTGAACTAAAATTATCAATTAGTACTCCGATTGTAAGAACGTTAATCCTATGGAAAAATGAAAACAAACAACAAGCATAATCGATCCAAATTAAATGGGGAATCTAGCGGGAAAAATTAATATTTTAAAAGGCATTTAAAAAGAATTAAATTTACTGACATAAGTAAATAAAAGACCTAGAAAAATCGGAATAGAAGAACGAAAAAATACAAATGATCTTCTTGCTCTTTAAAGCTCAAGCCGGGAGAGTATCGAACTGTTCTTCTCTGCCGCTTTTCAAGGTAAGCTTTCACTTTCGTTCGAGTCCAATGTCATGGGCGGCCCAAGTATAAACACGGCCGTATAATCGATGGTGGGACGAGAAATTTTGTAAATAGAATAACAATCATACGAATAAAAATAATAACAATTTTTTTTACCGGAAAAATCATAATTATATTGATTTCTAATATCGCGAAAACTGAATGCGTGAAGAAAATATTACAAAGCTTTATATTTGACTCAGTGGGAAAATATTTATTGCAAGAATTGAATGTTTTTTTTTCTCTGTTTAAAAAACTGAATTTTTTTAATTGCTGTAAATCTTTGAAAAGTGTAGCTTATGAAGAATTTCGGGAAAATTTTAAGCATACCAAAAAAAAAATAGAAATTTTTAAATTTTCGAATCTGTTGAGGGTCAAAAAAAAATTTCTGGTTTTCAACTCGTCCTCGATCTTTCATTTCAAAATTTCTCATTAGTCCGGAAGTATTCGTTACGTCACAAGACATTCTTCTCTATCAATAAACCACTTCCGTTTGACGAATAAATGGAGATTTTTTTCTTCTCTTATACAAAAAAAAAAAATTTTTTTTCGACAAATGTCTTATGAAGGCTTTACTAGTAGGGAATAATAAAATCAAAATATTTGAATTGAGGAGCTTCAATTCAATTCAATTCAATTGAGGATTGTTCAAATTTCAAATTACAACATTGGATTCGAAAAAAAATTTTGTTTAAAGCACGAGGAAGCTGATGAACACTTTAACGACTAAAGGTTTTGAAAATTCTTATAACAGAAATAATTGGTAAAAACAATGATGATAATTAAATATAAATACCTTGAATATGAAGACACTTTTCATAACATGAAGTAGTTTCGGAGGTGTTGTTCTTCGATTGGGCACAGAGTCGGATAAATTCAACGTACTTTTATGTCCACAATAGTCACAAATAAAAACAAAACAAAAATCACTCCCAATAGGTGTGATGTCTTAAAAGATATTTCTAACAATATTATTTACACGTTAATTATAATCGCATATTCCTAAAGCGTATGATGTAACAATAATTGTTATTATTATACACTTTCGAAATTTTTTTTTTACAGATAATACTTTTAGTATTTAATAAAATAAATTATCAACAAAAAAAAAACAAATATTTGATTAAATTTGTTTGAATGTACAATTGGATAATTTATTTAAAGTTGAACACGATCCCATCAACTCAGCCGTTTTCTAACTCCGGGATTGTTCAACAACAAAAATATTTTTGGGACTGTATGACCTCTGGTCACTTGAGTCTGGATCACACTGATCGTCCCTGGTTGCTCGTCGACTGTGTCGTCACTCGATGTGATCCCAAACTTATGCTGCTCAGGGTAAGGATATTCTTCCCTCTCTACACGATTTTCATCCCTCTCCGTGTTCACTCACCCCCATTGACTCCCCACTCGTTTTCACCCTTACTCTCCCCTCCCTTCACCGTCACTCTCTTAGTCAGAGTGTCGATCCCTCTCTCCCACTTTTTGGTACAATTTCTTCGATCCTAAGCTTAAGATTGTATATTTCCAATATTTGTTGCATTTCCAAAACCTTACTATTTCAGAGCTCAAATTTCAAAATCCAATAAATTGTTTCAGGTTTATAGAAAAATTGATAGTTCTTTAGATTTTAATACAGTTTTTCGTGTCTTTTGAAATACAATTTTTTATCTTAAAATATTTTTCACTATTTTTCCCTTAATCCACTTCTCCCCATTTGCAAAAATATACCGTTTAACGCACTGGCAAGAGTACCCAACACATGGAAATTGGGAAAAACCCTAATAAGTGAAAACGCTCCATTTCACAATTATGTACATTTTAATAAAATTCTCCAAGTTTTCGAGAGAATACCCAACAAGTAAGCAATTTGATCAAACGTTTGCTAAACGATCGCCCATCCCAACAAGCCAACTAGTCTAGCCAGTGGACTCATACATTTTATGTCCTGAAAGCACACATTCGCTGCTCCACTCATAACTCCAAATTTAAATAAAGCTTTGACCCCAAAAAATAGTTAGTCTGCTGAAAATTTTCATTTCCTTCAGTCCTGAGGACCTCGATAGTTTATTATTTCAATTCAATTTCAAAATGAATACTTTTTTGTTATTTTACAATAAGTCTTAGAGGTCGCACGAAAAACAGTGTGACATTATTTTATTTTTATTGTTATAAATATACGATAGTATTGGAAATTATTAACAGGATATCGATGTTTCAATTAAATATGATTTTTCACATTAAATTGTTATATGGTCAATAACCGGATCTAATGTTTTTTATCGTCACATCCAAAGCTCTCTTCGTCTATCTCATTCTCTATTCCTTCTATATACTTGCCGACTACCCTTGAACCCAGTGTAGTTTCTCCCGCGCTACGACTCCTAGGACAACCAGCAACCCTTCTCGCTTTATCCAACAACGGAATCGAACCGGCGACATTGAACTACGTCACTGGCAACCTCGACACTGAATTCTCCTATGCTGTTACATTTATGTCGAAAAGAACCTCAAAATTTCAATTTTTTTAGGATATTCAAATGACTTTTTTACTCGAAAATATATTTTTCTAAAAAATTTCGTACACGGAGAGAATTAATATTGAAAAATTAATAGCAATAGAAACAGGGAGCAAGTTCAAATTTGTAGCGATTTTTACTCTGGAAAATGTAGGTTTTCATGAAAAGCAAAATTCTTATGTCTCCATAAAAATTAATATTTTGTATGATAAAAATCACGAAAAATTCAAGATTGTTTCTTATTTCTACGGCTGTTACACAGTAATGTTTCAATTCAAATTGTCTCGGTGAGCTGTTTATGTCAATTGTACTGTAAATTGTTGAAAAAAAGAACCTGCACTGCTTCTGTTAGTTGATAAACATGAGATCGTTCGATTCAAAATCGAAATTCGCTTGTTGAGGCCTTTGCTCGTATTTGTGCGTAACTATTGTTTATATTTATTTATTCAATTTGTATTATTTTCTTTGTACGTGGGCACGAAGGGATTATAACTGAAAAATCAACGTGCAGAATGTAAATTTTGCCTCCATTCTTGATGACTGCATTTTTTAATAAATGATGTATTCCGATACATCTGCATCGTTAATTAATGCATAAAATCGTTTTTCTGCTATTATACATTAAGATAAAACTTTATTTGCTAGAATTTCCGTCTTTTGAAACAGTTTTTAATCGAAATGCGCTATAACACAATCTTCTTCAGTTCATACGAAGGAGATTGAACAAATGTTAAAAATATTTTACACTTCGATTGTCAATTGTTTTATAAAAATAAAGAAATTTTAACAGAATATTATTTTATTGGAGTATAACAGACAACATGGGGAAATTCTGTATTAGCCTAAATCCTATTGTGGGCTTTAAGCTTTGATAGCATCACCGGGAATGGTTAAATACCCTGTCGGACCCAAAGACGAAAATTCTTTGACCATCGAAGGTAATGCTAAAATTTAATTCAACATCGTATAAGCAGAGGTAACGAAAAAGACAACGAGAATTTACCACCTTGTCACCGTTCACGGTACCGCCAATAAGCTTTAAGCTGACGAGCAAACATACGGACAGTTTTTACAATGAGTCTGATTTTCAAAAATAATCCTGTGTTAATCCAAATGAGCTGTAAAGACAGTCAGGCAAATTTCCGAAATTAGGGATGTACCCTCGACCCGGTTGTCGTAAGATCCTCTTGACCATCATAAATCCCTTCCGTTCTATTGCTCGAAAGTGTCCCCCCAAAACTCTAAAATCCATGCAAAACTGAGCGGACATAAGGTAAGGAATAGAATAATGAAACAACGATAAACATTTCTTCATTGTAATTTGTTTGTCAGGAACATTGTTACTAGAAGTTTTTGTATGATGCATACAACAACATATCAATTTCTTGAGATTCTTGTTTATCGGAAATTAGTATTTTTTATATGTAAAAAAAGGAACAGCTTTGCAATCGACAATCGTTGAAAAAATCTGACTTTAGTTCTTTTTATTTGAAGGAATAACGGATCCACATGATCGGAGCTTTCGTTGCTAGCGTAAATGCAATAATTAATTATCTAATCGTTTGAATATTTTAGTCAGAAATTTGTACTCGATTTTGAAATGATAAATATAGATTTTAGGTATTTTGCAATGAGCGATTAGCACGTGTATGTTTATATGCTACAATTCATAGTGAAGCGAACTTTGAAGTCAAGTGATTTTATCCCAGAATTTTTATCCGTTTGATTTCTGATCGATGTCGAATATTTCAAAAAATAAAATCATTGAATTATTATTTCGAACTCACTTTTATTAATAAATCGTGAGTTTCGTTTCGGCAATGTTTTTTTTTTCTTAATTTTGGCAAAAACAATCGACAACTTGTGTTGGATACGCGTTTCCAGATCTGTTCATGTTTTTGCGATCGTTGGATTCGTCGAACAATGAAAATTCTTGTTTTAATGCATTTTTTATTTTTCTATAGTTACGACCAATGCAAACGAAACCATATCGCTGGGAAAAATGATGATTACTTAACTCAATGAGTACATACACAACTTCTTCGATATATTGTCTCGATTTGAATAATAAAGCTCAACCAACGCAAGAATCGAATTCGCCTGTCAAAAGATGGGCTGATGATACCCCGACAAATATTTTGTCCCCGGGAAGCGCGCTTGAAAACGTTTTTTCTCTGCTTCTTCACGGTCGTCTATTTCCTTAACTTTTTGTCCTAGAACGCCTCGTAGTGAGGACGAGAAGGAACTCTAGCGTGACACGTGCCTAGAATATGACGTAAATTCTGGGGGTTCGGGGTGGTTTTTCTATACGAAAAAGCAGCTCATTGCTGCGTTCATATGGCATGTGAAAAAAATATCTAATCAATACTATACAAGCTTGATAATATTGATACAAAATAAATAAATCATTAAAATTTTAATCTAAAATGTTTACATTGAATAAGAGCTTACATACCGAACATGTTTGTTTTCATTAGAGAAGAAATTTGAATAAAAAGTCATTTAACTTTTGAGTGATTTCTTAATTTGTCGAAAGGGTGATGATTTTTTCTTGCACGTCGCATTAATTTCAAATTCCAAGAGAATAAGGTAAAAATGTTGAAAATCGTAAATTGAAGTTAATAAAAAATTTGAATACATGGATTTCGTGCAATTCCGTAAATATGTAAAAAATAATTGTTTCTTTTATTTTTTTTCTCTCGGTTCCACGGACACCCGTGAAAGAGTTTCATCGCGGTGGGGGAGATGGATTTACAACGGTTGATGAACGCGCGATGCGCACGCGCAAACGTTTCTCGGAAAGCATGAATGGAGAGCTTTCGGTAGAGCGGGGGTTCACATTGTCGTTCAATGTCAGTACCACCGTATTTTACCCTCAGCCACCCTCTATCCCGCCAGTGACGTTCCCCTCTCGCCTTGCCCGGTATACAGTGTCGAGCGAAGGTGATTAAACTACCGCTACATCCTATCAACTCTGGTATCTTCACTTGTGTGCCTTTGGGTATTGACTCAATCTGTAGAGAGTCAACCCTAAAATATAAGTCAAGATTAAGCCATTTAAACCCACTTAATACACAAAAAGCTTTAACTTTTGTCTATGGCCGCGTCCTTGAATAAAATATTTCTAAATGATCGAAGGAACATGAAAAAAAAAACTCTCTTTAGAATGAGCATATCTTCAGTTGCGTATGGAAAACGATTAAGAAGTCAATTTCCATGAAATAAAACGATTTTCTTGCACTGTAAAGTCACAGATTTCGAATTCGTCTATTTTCCGATACTTCTTAATGTTGACATTCGCAAAAAAAAAAACTATCGGAACTCAATGTCTATCTTTAATTTAAAAAAAGTGATTCCAATCTTAGAAGAAATGTATACGCAGCATAAGAAGAAAAAAAGCGAAAAGAAAAACATATCGGAAAGAAGGATTGAAGTATATCCATAACGTGCACGCTGATGCTGCAACCTTCGATCGTTACAGCGCGCCGAGGCGCCGGCGTCAGTAGTGGCGTCAGAGCTTCGTTTATCCCACCACTTCGTCGGACCTCTTTCATTCCCATCGTCATTCGACTTTCGCTCTACCTGAACCCGTTCATTCCCCTCTTCAGCTATCACGAATCTCCTCGTGCCCCCTTTTCCCGCCCCTCCAACTTCTCACTCAGCCGCACCGTGAAGCGCCTTTTTCACACCCGCGACACCCGCTTCGCCCAAGATCCTACGTGCGTCGACATCGAAACGTCGTCCATTCATAAAGCTCCTTCCCCTTCTTCCCTGTTGACATTCCGCTATTTCCCAGGCTAAACTTCGCCTTTGGTTTGTCCATTTCCCACGAAACCCCTCCACAATAACTGGGTTGATTGACTTTTTTCAATTGTTTTTTTCGATTTTAATTGATTACAGCATTACGTAAATTATTAAAATCATTGTTTTTTTTTTTTTTTTTATATTTCTTTCGATGGTTTACAAGGATAAAGTAAAAATAATCAGCGATCTCAGGTCTGCGTATTTGTCGAAAATGCCGAAAACGCACTCTGCTGGCCACATCCCAAGGGTCCACATTCCTTTATCTCAGTCCGAGGGAAAAAGCGAGATATAGAGAGTTAAACGGGAAGCGAAAGAAAGAGATAGAGATAAAACTTGAACCGAGATCTCGGTTGGTGGACACAGGGCTTAAGGGTTGATACAGTGGGAAAATCGTAGGATCTATAACGTCAGTGTTGATAACAATAAAACCGCGATTTCAATTTTTTTGGAAATTTCTATTGAAGCAACCACGTCTACTCTGATGCCTATATCGATCCACGAGACTTAGCCTGGAGGAAGCGTTGCGCCAGGGAGGGTAATGTTAGCTACAAGGTCAAAGGAACTGAATAAAATCTGTAACTTCGATTTAGACCAAGTCCTGAATCTAAAGTTTTGCTTGGCGTATCCTGAACGAAAATCCTTAAAAATTGTGAGCAATTCAGGTATTCGTAGTAATTGGAAAATCGGTGACTGCATTAAGTTCACGAGGTAAAAAGCTCTTCAGCTTTAAAACGAATGTGAAGTAAAACCGAATCAACGTATTCGCACGCATACCCATAAAATCGATCAAACGATTGCTTCGGATTCATTCATCCGAGCTCAAATAATCCAGGACACTTTGGGATGGTATAAAATTTGAGTCTAAACCTTGATGGGCTGCTAACCCACCGAAAATAAGTGTTAAATCGATACTCGAAGAAAGCTCGTTATTTGGGTTTATATCAATCGAATATTTTGGCGTAAGAATCTAATGGACGAAAAAGCATGAATCAATGAGAATTAAGCGTTGACTTGAAACGAGTGCAACATTTCATACCGATTTCAATGTTACACGAACGAAGAATTAACGTTATCGGAGTGTACCTTCATATTTTAGTCTATTTGGAAGAAATGTTTAGGGAATAAATCGGTTCTAGTTGGTTATGTTATTTGTATACGTTTCGTAGTCAAAGAGAATCATTGGTTGTATTTGTATGAGTGCGCATAAAATAGCGAGGATGCGCAAACGTAGGACGTAGGGTAAAAAAGGCAAGTTGGGTGGCAATGGGACGTCGATGAACGAAATGGCTCCCGGTTCACCGTTCATCCCCTCCCGTAACCCCGACAGTACAGAACCCAAAGCGCAGATCTCGTGAACCTGTACTCACCCTCTTCCATTTTCGAACGGTCGGTCGTTGCGTGGGCGCTTTCAAGGTCAGTTCAAGAGCACCCAGCTACGTAGTACGACGCCTCTGTCGAGACGCCCACCCATAAAACGTAGGCGGTACATAGACCCAAGAATCTATAGATATACTTTCATATCAACTACCCTACAGTCAACTGTACAGTGATCTAAATGGTTACACGTGTATATGGGATATTCAGCCAAAATCGTTCTTTCGTAATTAAAAAAAAAAAAAAAAAAAACACGTCTAATGGGTTTTGTACATTAAATCTAGAATTCTACAAAGGGTTAATTCGTTATTCCGAAATAATTTTAAATTTTCTTCATTTTAACATTCATTTAGAGATTTTCATAACCAAATAATCAACAAATGCGACTTCATCGTACATCTTTTTCTTCGGTATCGAAAAACTAAAACAATGGTGTAAATTAAACTCTATTATCACTTACGAGGAACATTTTACGCTGAAGAAAAGATTGGGGTTATTAATTACCCCACTGTGAGGTTCACGTTCGATAAATATTCATTGTGGGCTTTTTTTTAGGGTTAAGAAAAAACACGTCAAAAATGTAAATCGTATAAAAAACGTACTACGATGCAGACATGTTTAAAAATGATCGTTATTTCTTCGAGCAAGTACTTCGTCGTTACAATTTTAAAAAAACTCGAGATAGATATTTGAAATTTAAAACCTGTCTGGATGACTAAATGTCCAGTTATAAAATTATCATTTAAAGTAGAATATTGAAAATTAAAGAATTTACATTTTGAATGCAATGCCCGATATGCGTTTAAATTATACACACAACAAAATTCGCACTCATGTAAACAAAAATATGGTTACGTTGCGTGATCCTTCAAGTCGGTCGAGTATACTATTTACATTGAAAGCATACTTTCAAAGCTGCAGCTTGGATTCCTGTTACATAAATTGCAATTTAATTGATTTAGCCTCAGAAAACATTATCCACGTGTAAAATAATAAACAAAACCGTTGGTCTCCTCCGAAAAAAATCCTGTACCCAATTTTTTTCCAGGACGACAGCTCGATCAGCCAAATACTCTGTTTCGTCGTTAATTAAAGATTTAATGATTTTCCAGAAATATTTTTTGTTTGAGAGACAAATTGCAATCGCGAAAACAGTCTCTTTCACCCTCTCTCACGGCTTAACCGGGACTACACAATCCTCTAAGGATTAACAAACTTATTGCTAATTTATGCAACAAATTAATAAAGTTATCGCATTTAATCAACGTTAAAAGTCAATATTTTGCGCCTCAAATGGCGAAGGAAAAGAGAATTTGAATTTTCAAAAATCTGCGAGTTATTATTGTTTCATTTTTTCATTCTTCAGCCCACGTAAACTTCCATTTCGATGAAAATATTTTTTTTAAATACTTTGAACCTTCGTGAGAATAAATTTTATTTAAAAAATGCATTGAAGAAAGAACTTAACAATTGTTCCGACTTTTTTGCAATAACAGTAAAATCTTAAGAATTATTTTTATTGCACTTCGAAATTCCATCGAATTTTTCGTCCTGCAAAAAAAAAAACAAATCCTGAAGATTTCTTAGCGAGGAGCTAGGGAGCAAAAAAGGGTGAGAGGCAGATCTTTTATTCTGTACACAAATGTTTTACCGATTTTTTGTGACTGCCCACCGTTGGAGATTTTGTTTTTTTTTTCTACGTTTCGGTTCGAACCGATTTTCGAAGAGATGAAAAAATGATGAAAAAGGGTTTTCTGTATTGTCATCGATTCGTTGCATTATGGTTGCTAGACGATTGCGTCCCAGATAGTGAGAGCGAATTTTAAGCGCGGATTTAAAATAGTTAGTGGAGACTACAGTTTGCATTTATTTATATACAAATATTCGAATAAATAAATAACTTTATTTGTAACAAATATAGTAAACATTTCATGGGATATAATTGTACCATGAATGGACTAAAAAATTGTGGTAAAAATAATCGCAAATAATGTCGACGAGACTGAGAATCGGTTTAAACAACAACTAAAAAACTTTTTTTCTTCTTCATGATCAATCCCATGGAACACGATTTTTGAAAAGATTTTTCTTCCCGCACTCGTGCAAGTTGCAGATGGACGCTGCGACTCATTGATTCTATTGACAAATTTACGAAAAAAAATAAAACTGTAACGAGGATGTAATCAGTAGAATACGATCAACGATACGAGATTAAAAAACAGGAGACTAGCAAACAAATAACAATGGACTAGAAAAAAAAAGAGACTTCCGAAATATCTTTGAATCCAACTTAATATCTCCAACGCGTTCTTATTTCTCGTCTAGAAAATATGATAAATATAAACGTAGGGAAAACTTGCTTCGAATGATTTAAATCCGACAGCACATTTTTGGCTGGTATTGTATAACAGTATGATTTTTTTTTTTAATTTCCAATATTCTTTCAGTCTGAAAGCCTATTTGACAATTGTACTTGGATTTTTCTTATGTACGTTTAAAAAAGTATGAATAACCAGAAAGTAGGAAAAAAACACACATTATTTTTTTCTTTACTACGATTCGACTGAATGTTGACGAAACTTGTCGTTTGTGATTCGGATTTTGGTTTCTATGTAACAGTGTGTTGTGAAATATGCGAGGAAATGAAAACAGTCACCATAATTATAATGATCGAAAAATTCTTAATCGCAGTAAGTTTGGAAGCGAAGTTCTTCGAACGAATATTTGAACAAGCTGCAAGGAAAGAATAAAAATAGAAAAATTAACGTTACAGCAATAACGACTCTCAAGTTTTGGGTTCTTTTTACAACGGAAAATGTAAATTTTTATGAATAGAAAATAAAATTTCGTGTATTTCCAAGTAAATTTACATTTTGTGCAGTAAAAATGAACCGAAATTTAAGGTCATCCCCCGTTTCTATAGCTCCAACCGTAATTTTTCAATTTTAACTCTCTCTCTGCGTGCGAACTGCACGGACACCAGAGAATAATCCATCAAGAAAAAGCCCTCCCTTGAAAGCTTACTGGGGAGAGGTTGAGCCACAGAGAGAGAGAGAACAATATTCGATGAGTATAGCCGACAACGCAGATTTGCTCGGTTCTCGGAAAAAAAAAAATTTCGACGTAGCTCGAAAATTTTACTTTTCGTTCTCTCTATTGTTCTCAGTATGCGCGGCCTTTACATCCTCAAGAATATGCCGGAGTAACGGATTTACCGCTTTGATGTGCGGGTACCGAAAAGCACGCCTTTGCAAAGCATGGTCAAATGACAAAGCAGAACGAAAATCCGACATTTCCTTCAATTCCTGTTGGCGTCCCTTCGCACTATTCGATACATAGAGATTTGAGGCTCCTGGAGATGTTTCAGTTTTGTTGTTTGGTTTATCTATCTCTCTCGCTTATGGTCGCTCGGTTTGAAATTTTGCATTTTCGTTGAGGCCCATTTGCGAAAGTGTAGGCGTTGCGATTGGTCGACAGGCAAACAATTCTTATTCCGTTGCTTTCGCGATCTTGACTGCTAACTCGATTATTTTTTTCGATTTTAATTCGCTTTTTCATTCGATATATCAGCAATTTTTTGCAATGTAATAATTAGTAATTAATATTTTTGGACAATATTTTGAAGAAAATTTAGAATGCATTTAGATGGAAGTTTGGATCCTGTTGGCTGACTACTGTCTGATTGTTGTGTTAAACAATCTTTCGACAAATGTTCATTCGAATGTTTATTGGCGTTCACGCCTATTTGTTCCTATTTTATGAATTCACTACATGAATTTTGTGGTGCTAACCGTTGCCGTTAACCATTTACAAGTATTTTTTTCCACACGATCCTTTCATTCTCTTCCTTTTCCTGGTGCTGGGCCAAGAAAAACAAATGAATATAGTTGTACAGAAAAACCAGGTGCCAGGACGTTTCAGAGTTTCGCTGTGTTCATATTGTTCTCTTACTCTTGCTCTTTCTCTCTTTTTTTTTCTCGTGTTTGTCCCGAACAGTAAATAACCGAAAGGAGATAATACGCGCAGCTATACTGCGTAGTTTCATGGAAAACCTTTTCCATATTTCGACTGACCCTGCCTAGATTTTCTGAGCATGATGGAGTGGAAGAAACTTCGGTACATGTTTTCTGCTCGAAAGAGTATCGTTACGTTCCCTTTTTCACGACGAATTAACACGGTTCGCAACATTTTTCCATCCTGGAAAGTAAAAATTACATTTTTTCTCTCAGTTGCATTTGTAACATCAGTTCGAATGACTCTTACTGGATGTTTGGACGGAAATAATGAAACTTCAAATTTCATTTGGTTTTTAAAACATTGTAAAAAAAATGCTTTGTACGCAATCATGTAATTTCTCTTATCATAAAAGAGTAAATAGAGTTTTGAACAATTCGTTGATATACAAAATGCGATATGATCAAGAAAATAAAATTTTTTTAGCGTTACGTTAAACTTCCGGTTTTCCAACCTTCCAATGTTTACGATGTCTTTTCTAGTTTCCTTATTTCCATTTGTCTTTGAAAAAAAAAAATCATACGGTCGGCAGACTCGGATTTCTTGAGTTCTTTTGCTCAGTTGTATTTTTGGGTCCCAGAGAATGGAAAGCGTCTGGATATTCGCTTGGAAAATGACGTCAATGGTCAACGGGGAATACTTGATGCATATGGGCACAAAAACAGCGCTTCGTTGATTTACAACCCCAGGCTCTCGGAGTCCTTTTCCTTTGCAACGCAGATCTCTTGACCAAAATTCACTTTCTAGTCAAAAATATGACGTCAGCCTTCAGAACAAATTCTTTTGTCGAATGAATATCTGAGAACTCCTAGAAAATAAGTTATTGCTTAATTATTTCAACAACCACTCAAAATAACTATCAAGTTACGTTCTGTCGAAAAAAATTAATAAATTATACAACGATCATTTAAGTATCATCGAGTGCCGCTAGATGATTCCATTATTCTTCTCATACTAACTGATGGCGAAAATTCAATGCTACCGAATATTTTAAATAATTATCTTAACGATTTTGGAAATCGTGAAAATCTTTTGACAAATAGCTGGGAGTCGGATAGCCCTGGATGGCGAATAATGCTGGACAGGTGAATTTTTTAATACTCATGATCCGGATACTTTCATACTTATTTAATCCGGAAATAAAGCTGTGCGGCATTATCCCTAGTCCAGGATTACTCGACACTCCCCTACGGTTGGGTGAAAGTAATTACAAGTTGTTCACAATCGGGTGCAATTTTATGATACTCAAGGACGCACCTAAATTTTATTGCGCCTCAAACCCACGGTTAGTGTTGATTTTGTTGTGAGGGTTGTCGCGAAAGATTATAATGTCGTTCATAACCAATGTCTCCAAGTTTATGAAGGTTGGGAATTTTTTATTTCGTTCCCTTATTTATTTTTCTACGTGTCGCCCAGTGGTTGCAAAGATAGTTGAAGAATAAGGGTGAGAAAATGTCTTGTAAAACATTAAAAGTCCTAATTATTTGAAGTTTTTGTAAATACGAAGAAAAGTCTGTGTTTCGAAATATTTTGTTTTACCTGAAATAAATATTTCAACAGTTCTTTAATCCCCTATATAACATTTTTTATACTTTAATGTATGCAACAATGTTCCCGAAATATTTTCGAATTTTTTGTCGTTTTCGTAATCGTGAATTTTCCATTGTTTTCCAAACGTGCATAGTTTTGACCATGTACTCACTGAATTTACGTTTTGTAACTTATTATCTAAATAATTTTTAACGTGCCAATAACACAGGAAAGATCGTATAATGAGGAAAAAGGAAATGTTATTCTGGAGTGCCAACGAACATTCTTCAGGATTAGAGCTGTAAATAAGAAAATTTAAGTGATGTACCCGGATTAAGAAATAGGACAGACTTTAAATGAACCCGGAACGTAAAAGAGTGAGATGAAGTACAGAAATGCAACAATAACAAAGACCGCACGGAGGGTGGGCTCTTTGCTAAAAGCTGTACGTGCTCTTTCGAAAACTTAGGGTATTAGGCGCGGTTTATTCTGAGAAGGACCCATCCTACACAATCAGTCCCATCGGGACTCAAGCCGGCCCGGTCCGCCTGGCCTTTCCACATTTCCTTTGAGCCCCTTTTCTCTCTTTTTTTTTCTGTAATATAACAGAGATAAAAATAGAGAAAAAGAGAGAAATAGAGGAAGGAAAAGTTTGAAAAATGGAGAAGTGAACCTTTTTCTCCAAAGTTTCTCTTGACCTTGACCTTGGTCCCTGGTTGCAGGTATACGGGCGGTTACACTTTCTCCACGCTGACTCATTTTCGTCTACAATTACTGTATTTTCGCAGACGCTGTTCGAAATAAGATTTCGTCATCTTGAAAAATTATGAAAATACTTTATTAAAACGTTGTTAAAATCGAAGGCTTCAAAAATTCAGCCAATTAGATGTACACAGTTGTACAAAGGATCATTTGAACGGAACAATTTATAAATGTCACGTTTGGGTCCAGGAATACTTAGAGCGCAAAATTAAAAAAAAATCAGTTGTTCCTTACGAACATAATCAACAGATGCGAATTGTATTCTTTCCTGTAACTATAATGAGACCGTTGTCCTGAAGTAGTTTCAATGAGTCCTCGAACATTTCTCGGGTCACCAACTAAATAAGAAAAAGAAAGAGTTTTTAAATTTGAACATGTATCGATGATTCAACAAATAACTGAGACGAAAATATTTGGCTCCAAGCTTATAACCAACGTTCATACAAAATTTTTTAATGAAGCAAATAACTGTTGAAAGAAAGGATGTATATTGGTATTGTTTTTAAAATTCGATACAAAATTTTTTTTACGGAAAATTGAAGTACGTGAAATGATGTACTTTGCCAGTAGAACTAAAAAATAAAAATTCGTATTTGACAATCTTATATGAAGAATACTTACAGTCTGTGAATTTTCTTTCAATTCTGCAAATATTTTTTGATAGCTGAGCGTTTGAACTTTGCCCTTGGAGTCTATGAGCTTTGTCAAAATGTCAGTTAGTTCGCTTCGTCGTTGTCTCGCAGCAGATGACATTCCAGTCGTCAATATGCTCACATCGATTTTTCCGCTCAGAGGATCGATTGCAGATTGTTTGAGAGCCTCACGATGTAATCTAATTGAATAAATTATACGAAATAATTTACGTTTCGAATATGTATTTGAAAGTGAATAATTGAGTAAATAATGATTGCAGAAAATTATTGAAAACTAATAACAAAGACGAAATAATTTTTCATTTTTACAACAAAATACCTGCAAGCTTCTTCGACATCCTCAAGTTCGACGGTATTACTAAATCTAAGTTTCGCATGAGCCTCAGCGAGACGTATGAGAGATTCGAGCTGTCTTGGATAAGCAGTTATTTGTCCTCGACCGCTACCAACACGACGCATGTCCACGTACGCGTGGACGAGTTTCTGTTGAGCTACTTCACTTAGAACAGGTCGAATATGTTCTTTGGCGTATGCGATGTAATCCTTTAAAATACTCATATCGACAAGATCGTCCTCCTCGTCCACGACTGTATCGCAATAGAGCTCAACCAAATGCCGGCCAAGACGGCGATCGAGGATTTCATCGTTTGAATCGAGCATCAGAAATATGAGATCAAATCGTGACATCAATGTATGCGGCAACATCACATTCTCGACCACCTAAAAGTTATAAATTTAATAATCAACAGTTTAATTTACTTCGACCGATTCTTCATTATTAAAATGAAGAAAACATCAAATTGTGTAGATTTTCATAGTCATTTACACCGATGTAATATTTAAAAGGGTTTATTTCGCGCAATTATTTTAACTATTGGTTGCAAACGCGAATTTTCATATTAAAATTTCGGTGGATTCTCGAGTCTCACTTTATTTTTGAAATTCAATATTTATTTTTCAATCTACATTTTTGTAATTCGAGTTTCAAGTTTGATCGTGAGCAATGATTTCTGTTATTCGCTCTATCGGAAGAAAACAAAAGTTAGACAAAGTGTCGGAGGAAAATTGTGCAGCTGCACTTTTAATCGATTAAACGAAAGATGGAACGCTTTAAAAATCATATAAATGCACAAACTTACAGTTTTGTTCTTGTTCCATTGTGATTCACATGGATTTGCGGCAGCCAAGATACTCGTACGTGCATTCAATTGACAAATGATACCGGCCTTGGCAATCGACAAAGTCTGTTGTTCCATGACTTCGTGAAGAACAGACCTCGTGTGCTCGTTCATTTTATCAAACTCGTCAATGCAACATATGCCGTTATCAGCAAGGACGAGTGCCCCAGTTTGCAACATTAATTGACGAGTTTCTGGATCCTTGGTGACGTATGCAGTTAAACCGACCGCACTTGAGCCTTTCAAAAAAGTTTTAAGAATAAGTTTTGTGTATATTTTTAAATGTAAATGATGTATTCGAACGAAATATCAACAAAGCATAAATCGACAAATCAATTTTGAAACTCTGTTTAAAGAAATCAATCGTTATTGAATTTTGAAAATATTCGAAGACAAAACTCACCTTTTCCACTGGTGTATTGTGACCTTGGAACAAGGTTAAAGACGAACTGTAACAGTTGAGATTTACTGGTACCAGGATCACCACACAGCAGAATATTAAGTTCCGATCTAAAGTGTGATCTTCCAAAAGTCGTATGAGTTTTTTTCGTACCCCCGAACAGTTGGAGCAGAATGCCTTTTTTGATATCTTCATTTTCGTATATGCTTGGAGCAATATTACGTGCTAATCTTTCGTAAACGTCTTTCTTTTGAGAAAGTAATTTCAACAATTCGACTCTTTCAGGAGGAAAAGCGTGATCTTTTCCCTCTTCCTGATCATACAAGCGCTTGGAGTCTTGTTTACGGAAATGTACAACATCTATATGAGTTTTGTAAACTGCACGAACGTTAGAAACTCGTGGATTAACTTGAAGCGGAAGTGCCCGAAAAATGCCGGTCACGGCGACCCGATCACCCGGTGCAACAGCATCAACGAGATCATTGCGAGCGAAACATTGAACGGTATGTGGTGTCTGACCGGCTGCCATGTCATCCGGCGATTCTTGAAGCTTGATCATTTGCTGGTCGGAAAAATGGCTGCGGTTGTGAATGAGCGAGAAGCAATAGTTATTATTGCAATGCGTGCAAACGGTAGGCTCGGCTATACGACCGCGGTCGATTTCCACCATCGTGGTGAACGAACAAACGATACATTTGAAAAAAGCTTCTCTCATTTCGGGCAACACGTGTGATGTTCTCGTCACCATACCAGTTATCGTGATCAGCTGATCGATATCCTCAGGATTCAATTGACGCATATTTCGCGTTCTTGTCGCATTAAATGGACGAACTTGAATCTGATGGTCCAAAACAGCGGCTGGATATTTTTCGAAAAACATCTCATTTGTAGCCATATCCATGGTAGGAATGACTTCTTGTGGATAAGCAATTAATTGACGACAAAGCTGTTCGTCAAATGCCTCCAAATGAGCACAATTTACATTCAGATAAGGCTCTTCGAGGGTGTGAATTTCGTCCAGTTTTTGCAAATAAAGAGGCTCAGCGAGATTCATATTATCAGGTAATTCATCGTTTTCTGCTTCCGGATCGATAAAACGATTCACGAAACGTTTGAACTGTTCTTTGCAACGATTTACAACTACATTTGTACCCCAGATCACCAACTGAGGTCCAGCATTTTCGCTTTCTGATGTCGGTTGAGCTTCATTTACCTCTTCGGATATCTGCTCGATTAACAAAATTTCCATAGTTCAATTCACGTATTTCGAATTATTCTCGGTCGTGAGGATTCATTTTTCAACTTATCAATGAAATACTTTAATTTTATTTCATCGTCATAATCTCATATTTTCAATAATCAAACAACATTCGAATGCAGATAATCATCAAACTATATTTTACAGATATTCATTTGGAAAAACGAAATTAAATAAAGATTAAAGTACTTACCGGTTCGCCAACATTGACCTGGCGCACTCTTTTATCCGATCGAATATCTGATCGCTGCCTCACCGGAGTACCACGGATTCCACTCCTGGGCGTTCTTATTGAGCCTAAAGAACTTGGTGTACCATAATTCAACGGCGATGATAGATCGATCTCGCTCATACCAGCTTGCAAAGGACTTGTTTGTAATATACGATTCGGGGATGAAGCTGGTTGTGAGGAGGGTCCCTCCGAAGAGGCTGCGATTGTTTCCTGAGTTCTTCGGCTCCCCCATCTTAGCGGAGTTTCAACACCGGCCGAACTACCTGGACCTTTCTGTGGTGTGCCTATAACAAATTCCAATCAGATCTTTTAGTGATTAAAAAGATCGAAAAGCAAAACTTGTGTGAAAATCAGGGAAAAGTATTAAAAATAGATAGTCTGCTGAGCTGAAAAAAAATTGAGATTGCAATAATTGTATGAACCTGATATATTTTAACGATTGTTGCAGAATTTTGAAAAATGGTCTACTTTATGGTTTTTGTTAAATGAAATAGAGATATAATAATTTCCATTAATTGTATTTACAGATTTGCTAGTTCCAATTTTTGAATTGCAGTTTTTAATTGTGCGTTAGGATGAATGTTTGCTTGGAAAAGTGAATAAAGAACATGCAAATAATTCAAAGGAACTAATAATGGTCCACTTACATTATTTGCATGATAGTGAGCTCAACAATGACACAACAATTCAGAAAAACAGTTTTGAATTAAATGGCACAGGTATATTTGAGCAATAATTGACGAAAATAACAAAACTATAAACAGAAATAATGAGACGGGAGAAAAATGAGCTGAAAAATGAAAATTTGTGTTCAAGATAAATTATTTAACTTGGGTATAAGTATCTCAGGCAATGGTGGAAAAAATGCAGAATAAAAAAAATTGAAAGAAAGGCGACTTAAGAATAATTAAAAAAGAAATTGTAATGTTCTATAACTAACCTTGCTTGCTGGGCGTTAGATGCTTGCTCGGGGTGCCGCGAATTGACGAGACACGAGAACTTGGTGTTCGTTGTCTTCTTGGCGTCAAGTTTCTCGTAGAGTTTTCGTCGTCCTGAGGAGGCGGAGTTCGAGGTGGTTTCATAGGGCTCGTCATTTTTTAACTTTTCTTTGACTCCGATTGTTCGGATTCGAGTAAGTTATTTATCGGGAACAAAAACCACTCTAGTATAATTCAAAGTAAATTGGTATTTCGATAATTCGAAGAAGCGTGTTACAGCTAACAGCAGGGAAATACTTTTTTCCCGCGTAAACTGACAGCATAACCAATATCGGAAATTGTAAAAGAATGTAAGCGCCATCTGTCAACTGAAAAATAAACTCACTTTTTTTCACGAAAAACGCGCCAAAATCGAAGTTCTTTAAAAAATGCATTCGACAGATGTTTCTTTCTTATATACTTCCACCTCTTTCACTGACGAGCCAGAATTTTTGATGGTAAAGTATCCAGGTGTATATTATACCAGTGTGAAAAAAAAATCTAAATAAGCCAAATAAAACAAGTGAACGTTTCTTTTTTTTATAATTCCTACTTTATTATTAAAGATTAATTACTATGTACAGAATAATTATAATATTCATGATATCCTGATGATATTTTACAGAGCCCTGTCACGATTATCAACACTAATGTAAGTGTACTGTTGATACATTGAAACCCTACGTGCCAAGTCATTGAGGTTCCTTAGTTTTTTGTTCTGCCCCATTTTTTTTCAATCGTTTGTTTTTTTTTTTTTTTTTTTCAATATCATCGCAGACCAATTTTTGCGAGTTTTAAATTTGCGTTATTACTTTCATTCACTTGCTTCATATACCGAAACGTACAATTAAATTAATTTTTTTTTAATTTTATGCACGATGAAACTGCTTAATTTTACGAAGTAAAAAAAAATAATAATATTAAGACCAATTACTTATGAGATCAAATAGTTATAAAATATCATTTTTGGGGGACAGGCAGAGGAGAGAGAAATTACTTAGGTCTACACATAGAAAGTCGAATAATCACAAGTGTCGTAAAGCAGCGATTTGCTGTCTTGTACGAGAAAAAAATAATAATAATAATAACATTCTCATTTTTTTCTCGATAAGATTCCTAAGCGATAAATTGTCTCAAACCGCTAGCGAATCGATATAAAATTCATCATTAATAACTAAAACAATTTGCTTTCCCTCATATTGTGTTCCTTGGCGTGCCTTCAAGTCGTTTACTTTTTTTCTGTTACTTTCCAAGATAAAATTGACAGACGGGGAGACTATGAGTAAAAAAAAAGTGATCAAGAGATCGAACAGTATTCCCCTCACATATTGCGATCACGTCGATATTTTTCTTAGTCGCTAACTATACATAATCGGAGAGATATATATGTGTATAGTGTCGCGAGTGTACAGATTCTGCTCGATTCAATCTAATGATTCTGAGTTCGACGTTCACCGATGAGATTTTCAAGTTTCCTTGTAAGAAATGGTGTGTTTAGCGTTTTCTTTACTGGAGAGGGTCCTCCATCGCTAGATGGATCGACGTCCATTTCGTCGGATAACAGTCTCTTGCCGACAGCTTTACGAGCATCGACGGATATCATCATTCGATTGATGGCCTCGAGATCCTGCAATTACAGAAACGGTATAACGAAGATTAATCAATCTTTTTCAACTCAAAGGTTTTTTTTACTCGCCACACATTTAGTAACGAAAATAAAAACATTTTGATGGAATTGTGAAAGAACAAATGGGCTGAGACTTTTTCTTGGATATTTTATCCCGTGTGAAATGTCGTTGTGACGTGAAATATGTTGAGTATGTTGGACTTTTGTTTTACCTTGGCAGGACTGCGACTGAAGCAGTAAGTGAGCTGAGGTGCGGGCGAGGCCGTAATTGCCTTTGGATCAAGCGTTCGTGTCATGACACTACTTGTGACGCGTCGAACAGGTGAATTGATGGTTGGTTGGCTTCTCGGTAACGGACTGAGGGTAAGGCTGGTCACCGATCCACAACGTGATAGTCCAAGTCTATTGGCCACTTCTTTAACGACGGGTACATAGACCTCGTTGTAAAATTTGATCAAATCACCGCGTCTCTCGTCCCCGAAATTTTGTTCTGTTCCGGCCATATTCGAAGGCGTTGGAGGAGCAACGGTGGCAGTGTTGTTACCACCGTTCTCGTTTGTATTTGAATCGTTCGTTTGCAATGGTGGATTTGTACTATTTCTCGGCGTTTTGCCGATATAAACCGAACGATAAATGTGCGATTCTGCCTGTGGTTGAAATCTGTAATATCTCATGATCTCTGTAAACGTATTGCGTTCGATATCAGCTAATTTGCATATGACGTATATTGCACACATAAGGATTTGATCGAGATGACGATCTTTCATCAGTTCCGTTCGATCTTTTATCGAATATTCGAATATTGTCCATATCTTTTTCTTCAAATCGGTCTCGGTTATAACGAGAGAATTGCAGAGATTTTGCATTCTTACGAAACCGAGCATGTAGAATTTGCGGAAAAACAATGCCGCTGATCCTGTTTTGCGTGGCCTCATTACCTCGCGATTACCGAGCTGAGAAGAATTCGCCGGCGAATTGGACGATGCGAGTGTCAAGTTACCGGAGCCTCGGTTTGAATTCGATTGATCCGGAAATGCGACGAGAATTCGCGATGTTCCGTCCAACGCCATAACTTTCGGTGAACACTTCTCCTTGAGGATGCTTTGTCCGCTGCTACGATTATCATTGAAAAGACTCTTCTTGGCGGTTCCGGAAGCCGCGGGCGGCGATTGGAATCTGTGACAAAAAAATACGCATTATTTTTTTCTCAATTCGTTTGGGTCAAGTATTGAAACATAAATTTTTAATTAATTTCACTTAATTTATGAGCGATACGATATTTAATGAAAGGAGTTGTGATAACAAATTATTTTCTAAATTAACAAATTTTAAAATACCTTTCAGAAGCAGACGATATCGGACTCTGCTGAACGTCGTGAACCGTGCCACGATCGATAGCGAGTCTTCTCAACACTGGTTGTCCTGATGTGTTTGAATCATCGGGATCGATAGTTCCCGGTAGAGAAACATCTGCGCAGCTTGGAACACCACCCGGAGTTTGTTCTATGGCTTGCCAAAGTGGACTCTCGGACTTCCATGCAAGAGACTCGAGTATTTTTTCTTCGATGTTATTCAAATGTTTGACAACGTCGCGAGGCAATTGTTCAGCTCGAACTATGATCTCGATTACTTTGTAAAAGTAATAAGCCTCGACATTGAGCGACTGGAGTATCCACGGAAATAGACGATCGTTGTTCTTGTAAGACCATATTACGATCTCCAGGCAACAAGCGAAAAGGCATTGGACAAATATCTCGTTCAACAGCAAATTCTGGGAAATAGAAAAGTTATAGCAATGTTAATCAATGACATTGTAAAATACTGAATGTAACGTCAATGGATGATGGCAAAGTTTTAACCATTGAAATGCAAGAAAATTCCTTTTTTTTCTTTTTTGCGATGTTAAATAATGGAACAGTTTTTTTGCGATTTAAAAACTCGAATGAAAAAAATTATGTATTGATGATTAAAAACAATATTTTTCATTGCATTAGGTTAAAATTTATTTCTATTTACCGTGATATCGTAATTGGGTTTCATGCGTTTTTCTTCGATAAGTATGATCTCGAGTAACTTGTAAAACAAAGTTTGTCCGAGTATAAGGCGTTGTTTGCCAAAATCGAGGCTCGTTGAGTCTCCGTCTTCGGGATTTTGCGTATACGTCAAGTAAAACGTTTTGCTCATTGCCGATATTTTTCCATCGACGAGAGCCTTCACATCTTGAGAACAATCGTTGAACATTTCCAAAAGAGTGTCGCTGGCTGAGGCCTGACGTCCAGCGAGCAGAGCCTGAAGACGTATAACACTTTGTGTTGCTGTTGATAAGCCGGGCGGTGAATTTCCGATGTCTTTCGATTTCAAATATTTTCTTCCCGTTAAAGGTGTGGGAGGTGCCAGATGTTGAATAGCCTGAAGTTAAATTGAGAGTATTGTTGAAAATAATTCCATATCGATGCTAACAGTGATTGATAAATTATCAATAAATTATGATTTCTGTTTGAAGGTTTCTTTAAACGTTTGGAATGTCTACGTAATTAGTGTTGCGGATGTTTAATTTTTTCGAGGTGTTGATACTTACGCTGAATTCTTCTCTCTTGAGTTGGAATTGTTCTCGCAAATCACTGATATTTTGCATTTTTGTTGGTGAACCGATGTTGTCGCTGGCATCAGCGCCTGAAAAGTCGGTTTTTATATTACTTGGAAATCACAGGTCGTTAAGCTTGCAATTTCTCTTAACCTCAATCGTGAAATGTAGCAAAAAAAAAGAGAAACTGAAAACGATTGTCATTTCTTTCGTTGATAAGAATCTATCGAAATTCTGTTCGAGTGAAATGTTTTCCTTTAAAAAAAGAACAATCGAAAACGTACCTAAAAATATTCTCTCGTCAAAGTCACCAACGCTCAATACATGCTGCTCGTACGCTCGATTGATCGCTTTGTGATTGCCATCGAAAGTCGACGCGTCGAGGATACCGGAAAAATTTGATTGGTCACCGTGCAATATTTTTTCATTGAATAGACGATTAATATGTTTCTTGAGTGTATACTCTTTAATCACTTTGGCTTCGAAACCGATTGCTTGGTGACGCTCGCAGAGAAGATTGAGGATGCAATCAGGTGTCTTAGGGGGGACAAAAGATTCATCGTTGAAATTAGGAGGCAGACCTGAAATACAAAAAAATATATATTGACGACTTCGTTTTAATCGTAAATCGGGTGAATTGTCAGCCATTTTTAGTTGCGGCAATAAAAGTAAATATACAGTTTGTCAAAATAGTCTTTAGAGTGGAGTTTTTCATGAATTCATAACATTATATCGATTTTGGTGATCAGTCGGTAGAGAATGTCGATAATAAATTATGAAAAGCCCAATAAAACAAGAAACTTGTAAAAATACAAAAAAAAATGCTGTCTTACCCGAAAATTTTGGATTGAGAAGATCTTTTCGATTAGCCATCAATGCGTTGCTGTAAACGAGATCACAGCATCCGATAAGCAGATGATACGAATTTACCAGGTCGTCGGAAATACCAGGGAATGCGCCTTTCACACAAATGAACAAGGTCCAGCAAAATTCGAAAACCCTTGATGGTGTACAGGGCATTGGTTTATGGCGTCTTGAACGGGCAGCTCGTGAATTATCGTCATTTGGATTTTTGAATATATCAATAAACATTGGCTGATACTTTTGAAATATCACCATTGAAACCGAAAAATTACGCTCAAGTTTGTCAATCTTTGTGCGAAAATCTTGCGGCATATTTGCCATGTCGGCCCATGATTTGCATTTTGAAAAAAATTGTATCAACGACAGATTGCAAAGCCTGAGAAGACGAGTCAACGAGACGCAATTGCCCTCGACATTCGAGCCTGTACGGCCGACAGTTGGCGTCGATGTACTCCGACAAGCGACGTATAGAGCACATCCTATCCAGTGTAATTGATCACCCTGTAAACGCAATTTTTCATTTCAATCACTAAAAATGTATTATTTGAATAGTTTCAGATTGATAGCAATGTTTAAATCGTGATAAACGCATTAATATTACAAATGTGTATACAAATCGTGTAATTCGTCAAAAAGTAATGAAAACTTATTCATACTTGTATAATCCTTAATTCATTCTGATAGGATATGTGTCCAGAAAATTCCATTCAATTGACAATTCATCAAATACTAAGCTACATTTTCAAAGTCTGATAATTTTATAATAATTATTACATAATAAATAAATGATCAATTTAATTACTTGATAATTTATCTTTATTCAACTCGATTTTGTTTTTAGTTATTTTTTAATAGTTTTCAATATTTTATCCATTTTTATTTTGGCATTTAAGAAAATGAGCAAATTCATGTGTGAGCTGCATTTATTCCTAACAACCATGTACTTGTCCAACTAGTGAGTGAACAATGCAGTAGAAAATTTTCTCTTTGAAAATGAGTGTTTCTTTATCGATTGTTCAACAATAGTGATTTCATGAATTTCTCCTATACATGCTGTAAGAATATAAATCAATCAACATTGTTTATTTTTTATTTTTTGGAGAGTAAAAATTATAGTTGTATTTAGACACCTAGAAATCTTAATAAGAGGGCTATTTTTCATGAAATCCACCTTTGTCATAATCTTTTATTACGTATCTTTTACAATTTCTGACTTTTCCCTACAGCCATTCATTTTCTCTCTCCCTTCATACTATTTCCGTGTTTCATGAGGTTCTTTAAAATATCATATAACTTCGAAATATAAAGCTGAAGCTGTAAATGAATAAAAATAACGAATTTTCGAATTTATTGATTCTGTACATGTATTTTATGTTTGGGTCACCTAAAAGAACCTTTTACATATTTCTGCATATAGAAATTTTTACATTGAATCCTCTAATAAAGAACGAAAATGGGTTTGTTTGATTTTGTTTGATATTAATGATTATGAAAACATTCTTGGGTAAAAGATGAATTACCTCATTTTTGGCACAACTATGTGTATAAATAATGTATGCGTATTGTATAAATAATTTTTAATTGAGTTAAAAGTTTAATCAATTGGTTTCCATTTGGTGGGTGAAATAAACTAAATAATAACTGCTTTGAAATTTTATATCAATGGTTCGAAACCCTAAATAATAAACAATTTGATGAAACATCTATAATTTATGGAAGGCAAGTTTCAGTTCTGAACCGTGCTAATTTTTTTTATTATTCGGCCAAATTTCAAGTAATTTGACACAAATGAAGAACATTTTTTTTAAATTGTGTGTTACTTTCAGTTTCCAACCCTTCAATAGAATTATCAATATTAGTTGATAAATTTAAAGCTTATTAGTAATGTAGCAAATAAGTTAGAAAAATGTTGAGAAATGT
Source organism: Campoletis raptor (assembly GCA_948107755.1). Classification (NCBI taxonomy): domain Eukaryota; kingdom Metazoa; phylum Arthropoda; class Insecta; order Hymenoptera; family Ichneumonidae; genus Campoletis; species Campoletis raptor. The sequence continues at coordinate 12,188,914 of OX403622.1, forward strand.
TTAAAATACTTCGATGATCGAGAATAGAAAATATTCTCAACCGAACCATTGGGCCAAACGTTGATTGAACAATTAATCTCATTGAAATGTTCAACTTTTCTATCAAAATCTATGATTCATTTTTTTTTATTGCTTGCTCGAAATGACAGTTTTATCTAGCAGTATTGTATTGTTGAAACCCTTCTGAGGCAAACAATAAATATTTTCAAAATTTTTAAAATACTTGGAACGATAAGTTAATTGCCTACCAGAGCTTAACATGAAATTGAAGTTTGCATTGTTGGAACCTAATAATTTTTTTTTTTAATTCTTCTTTATTTATTTATTTATTTTTTTAATTTAATTTTGGAATCGTTTTTATTTTTCTAGTACATTTAGATTTTAAGTTGTAGAGAAATATTGTTCAATTATCGTAGACAAATACTGAATGTCATTTTTCGGTTCTGTTTTAAACTATAAAGCATTTTCGTTGCATTCCAATGGTGCAAACTTCAACATCATAGCTTAACTAGAGACACATATTAAAGAATTAGGTCTTCGATCAATTTACGTGACCGTAATCAACTGCATCCTTACGACAATAGTTGTGAATAAATGAGAAGGAAATTTGTAAAAGTCATTCAAACGTTGATGATAACCAAGAATAGTATGAAAATTTCAATAAAAGTCTATCACAAAAAACGATACAAATTGGCAGGACAAACTCGCAATAAAATCAAAGGCGGGAAGAGACGACTTGAAGTTTTTTAATTTTCAGCGATAACATCGAAATGCAAGTAAAAACAAAAATAAATGGATATAAAAAGAAACGCTGGGTGAACGCAAGAGAGGGAGAGATAGGAATGTGCGAGGGAGGAGGAAAAGGTAAAAAGCAATGTATACAAAGAAGCAAACCTCGAGTGTGTAATTTTGTCGAATGGTGGAATAAGATTTCCAGGCATCTGACGCTGCAGTAGCGTCCATATTGAGCTTCTGGCATAATTCCTGATGTCTGCTGTACGTGGAATCCTCAACGTCGTCCGATTGTCCCATGTTCTTTTTTATTTTCAATCTTTATTTATCACAACTTCTATATTGTTTGTTTTTTTAATTTTCCGTATCACTCTTGTTAACAACACACGTTCGAGTCACTCGAATTTATCAACGTCAACGTTGATTCTTCGTATTGAAGGGAATAGTTTCTTTTTCACGACGAGAAGAACGCGATCACCGAGTCTGGGGTGCGCCATACACGAGTGAGGAACACGGTCGTTGCTTTGGCGGGAAAAACACGGACAGCAGCCATCTTTGGAACTTTGGCGGGAGAACAAGCTGAGGTGAATTTTTCCCTCGCTTCATATAAACTAATAATTTACGGGTATCAAGTACATTTCATAAGCATGAGTTTCAAAAATGCTTGCGCAGTATGCGTCAAGACAAATTTTTCTTATGTAATATTTGATGTGTTCTAAAAAAACGGCGGCGCATACGGTATTAAACTATATATACATATGCGAAATCCATTCTACTCTGTGACGATCGTCGATGTGTAGTGACCTACTATACCGACTCGGAACAACATGATCTTACTTTATTTTTGAGTTGCTGATCTTACGGGAACTCTTCCCTCACAGGCCTTTGCCTTCCGTTTTCCGGTTTCTCTACAATACCTTTTTTGTCAATAAACTAAACTTCAGTGAATCCTGAGTTGACGATTGTAAATGCATAATATTTATTAAAATACTGGTCAACATATACTCCTATTTATTCTAGCATGTCCCTTCACATCTATATTTTTTAGTGACCCCGAGGTAATTACCCGCCGGCCTGAAATACGTATCGTCGTGGAGACTGTCGGTGTGTAGCGTCCGATTGTACCGACTTAAAATATTTTGCGGAACCGGAAAACGGAAGTGGCGTAAAATTGCTTACTCACATACGCCCACGCGCATCCTGTCGGGGGAAGCTTTGTAAGAGCGGCAAATCGAATACGCTTGATAGGTTAATTTTTCATTTTGATTGACAGCGTAAAACGTACATAAAAAAATAGCGAGAGAAAGGTCTTACGACAATCGTCCTATCTAGTCATCAATACACAAACGAGTATCTGTTTGCGAAGTTTTGTTTTTTTAGCTTTTTCAAAATCATAGTTTCATCATCATCGTACCGCGACACAATGGCACAACTTCATAAATATTAGTGATAAAAACATTAGCCGGCGGCCCAGGCGGCGCTCATGTATTGATGTATTTTTAATAATAAATATTGCTATTGTAAAAATAAAAACGTATACACCGAAATCTAAATTCTCAATAGTATTTTACAAATATTAATAAAACGAGAAACTGAATTAATAAATTAAAAATCCAGCGTTCATCAAGAGATTTCAATGAGTTTCGTAAATATGTCGAATCTCTATAAAAATTCGTCTGCTCCAAATAACAAACCTCTTTCGTTGTTTGTTATTCACTTTATTTTTAAAGACACTTGAAAATTTCCCAATAAACATTCAGAATTTTTCATTAGACATCGTATTTGTTCTACAGTTGGCGATTGGACAAAGAATTGTTGAAATAATGGCTTTATCTACGAGAATACTCTTGAACCATAACCTCAAACGTTATTTCTGCAAGACAACAGGAAACTTCACAAAATATGCTGGAAGAGAGGCCCGATTTTTGAAGAAAATGCTCATTGGTGATACCGGCAAAAGGTTTTTAGTCATATTTTACTACCTAACTCAAGAATAAAAATTCTATGGAATAGGAATTAGTTACTTGAACGTTTTTATGGAGTCGGTGACAATTTTACTCGTTAACAGCTTTGTTTGCTTGTTGCGCACATTTTAATTACGTATAAAACAGCAATAGACTTTTTTTTAATAGTCCAAATCATTATGTTTTTAGTATAGGTGCACAACACTGATACATTAGTTGAAAGGACACATCGATGCAGTATTTACAAAATCGGTTCATTTATCATGACTTATCTTTATTTTGAGTTTTTAGAAGAATAGAAAATCACAATTTCATCGAACCCACCCAATAAAAATCTAACAATAAATCAGTGAGAATGGCGTACGGTTTGCTTCGTATGCAATGTGTCAGCAAAGTATTCAACTCAAAACTCCTCAGTGTGTCATACTTGTCACGATCATTCCGAAAGTTTTTGATTTTCAAATCTTAATTTTTTTTTTAATAAAAAAAATTTGCTGAATACATTTTGACACCAACATTAGATAATGAAAATGTTTGGTTTCTGATTTGTCATGCAAACTATGAGAATGTTTCTTTTGCTATTAATTTCTCAAGCATTAGATGTCATACTGGATGGGACACAAATTCAGAAAGGGAGTTTTTCTTATATGCAAAGAATCAATTGATATTACGTAATTAATATTTTGTTGTATTATTTCCAATGGAATTTGAAGACAAATTCCTGTATCATTATTTTCTGGAGCATCGGGCATCAGTAATCCTTCCTCTGATTATTTCGAATAAGATTTATTCTGTTCTTATTATATTTTATCTGTTGTTTTGATGATTTTTTTATATTACAGAAAATGGCACATCAACAAAGAACGCCCATTGAATCCTGTAACACCTGATAAATTAACGAGCAACCATGTAAATCGTAGGGTGACTGTATTGAACAAACTTTTCATGCAACACATAACAGACTTAATGGCAACAGGCGAAGTGTCATCAGAGTTGCTTGGAAGAAGTATAGAAATCAGCCACGTCAAAATCACACCAGATTTCAAACTCGTTCTTGTTTATTGGTACTCGAAATTTGACGAAAACTTATTGGAGACTGAAAAAATTTTGGAAGAATCTGGCTTTAAACTGCGACACGAGTTGACTCAATTACAAGTTATCGGTCGTGTGCCGTTGATCAAATTTGTACGAAACAAGCAACTGTCGATTCTTGACGATCTCGAACAAAAATTTAAGACCGCTGATTATGGGGATGATTACGAACCCATTATAACAGCAGTCGTTCCCAAAAAAGAATTGACACTTACCACCAAATTACCACCTGAAGTGAGAAAACAAATTGCTGAGTTGGAAGCAACTGAGCAAGTAGAAGAAGAGTGTGATGAGACGCTATACGATGTTGATCTACCACCGATGAGACATGACGCATTGGGTCTCGATCACTTCGCAATTATGTCAAAGGTAACGAATCAACAATTTGATGAAAGTTTTAAAGAGAAAAAAAACACGATTATGTATCCAAAAAATTAATAATAATTTCATTTATGAGTATCCCAGAACAGTTGTTAACCACAATTGCATAGATGAGAATTGTTTACTTGACTCTTTCCTCCATGACTCTCTGTTAGGTGAAGAATTCTCTGAAAATATCTCACGACGGTGCGAAAAATCGTCTGAACAACGTAGTCACATTCTCTCCTACTGGAAACAATTGTACATTCGATCCGTTGGCATTTCAAACAACAAAACGGACTTCTGATGCTTTCACAGATTTTCTTGTTAAACGACAAATGGAAGATAAACGTAAAATGCGTCGTGAAAAACGTGACATGGTTTCGTCGTATCCAACGCAGTTACAAAACGAAAGCAACGATGTGTTCTACGAAGAGTTCGTAAATGATGAAGAAGACATTGATGTACTCGAGGACATAAGTCTCGAGGATATCAAGTGATTTGAGTAAGAAATATGATTAGATATTGTAATTCGTTAATAAATAAATTCGATAAAAAGAAGATCTTTTAAGATATTTCCAAATCCACACTTTTTTCCAATATTCAACTACATTTTTTTTTGTACGAATGAAAGGAACAAAAAAACTGTAAATACTTTGAAAAATAAAAAAAAATTGAATAAAACTATCAAAAATGTTGGGTTCGAAATGATTTTTTGTTTCATAATCATGGGTAAAGAAATTTATCTGATGTTCGAGTATACAAGTAGTAAATGGTTGAATCAAAACGTGCCTCTATAGACTGTTTTTCTCTATAGATAAAAAAAAAGTGGTTAAAAAGTCAAACTCTAAATAATCGAATTATAAAACTCAGCATTATTAGATTATTATAAAAATTTGTACTCAACAGTTTTTAATGTTGCTCATCCAAAATACAATGCAAAAATTTGTAAATTCAAAATAGCGTAAGGATCCATTCCTACCATACTCTTTCATCATGATTTCTCTGACGAACTATACGTCGATGTTTAATTTCGATTTTGTTTAACTTGCTTATGGTTACTTTGAGTGTAATACTTGTGTTAGAGTGCTATGCCCTCTTATACAACTCTGTATATCATTGAAAAATAATATACATTATATATTTACATGTTTTATAAATATAGTTATAGTTGCACATTATAATACAATAATTTAAGATATTTATAACACATTTTTATTATCCATTTTTGTCGAATCAACAACAAAAATTCATTCGAATTCCGGGGTTCTCATATCCCAAGTATCTCACTCATGTTCATGTTCCTTTCATTGATGTTTATCGCTTTTTGTTGTTCTAGAAGTTGTCTAAAAGTTCAAGTGAGTATAATGGGACGAACGGTTTCAAAACCTTTCGTAGCCTCTCGATTGTCAGCGGTCATGACCGTTTTTGACATTAATTATGATATTTAGCTATATAAACTGGACGATAAGTCGTGGGAAAGAGCGGATTCCAGTGAATTTAGAAAATCTGTGCTAAGGATTCTATAAAACGGTAATCCTGTTGCTCTCCAAGTGTAAAAAAAAAATATTTGCTTTCTTTCCCTTGTTTCTTCTCGTAATTCATTGACTAAAGATGTAAGGAAGAATTGGAACGAATATTTGTCTAATTTCAACTGGATTTTTGTCTCGGCTGGTTCTGTTCCTCGAGAAGTTCAGGCTCGGATTCGGTCGAATCAATCGGCAAAGCCGAAAAAACTTTTCCACCAGTTTCCTTCGTCGATGACTGTGCACCTATCGTCGATGGACGGACATTCGCCGGCGTCAAATTTGGTATCTCGTCGCTCAAGCTACACGCGTCTCTCACGTGCTTGTTAAATATCTCACTTTTGTCGGCGTAAACGTGATGTCCAGCCCCCGAGATCACCTGAACGAAAAAGTAAACGAAAGAGCTGATTATTAAGTAATTTTTTTATTTAATTATTGACTTGAGCATGCGCGGTAGGTACATCGTAGGAGAGAGGAACTTTGAAAGTTTTTTTTTAAATTTATTTCACGAAATTAATTGATCCATGAAAACTAAGTAATTTTGTTAAGCTTTTTTTATTTGTGGGTAAAAATCGTATATTCAAAAATAAAAGTATCAGTTTCAATTCTCAAAAATCTGCGGTAAACCTTTTTCATGACTGTGAAGTACTGAAGTTTCATATACAATTTACTTGAAAATGATTGGATGAAAAAAGTTATGATGCAATTAACAGAAAGCTTCCTTCTAATTGATCAATTGATTAATAAAGCTAATCAATGACTATAAAGTAATTTATTGCAACGAGAGCTTACCTGTACATTTACGTAAGATGCGGATCTCGTTTGTTTGATTGTCTCACCGGCCGAGTTGTCAACCCAGGACCGACTACCGTAGAGTAAGGTGATTGGGATATCCGGGCTCATTTTGTCCATTCGCTTGACTATAGGATTTTTCGCCCATCCAAAACCTTGCATCATTGCGTGAAAAGCACTCTCCCCGCTAATTCACCGAAAGCGTTTCACATCGTGTTATGCTACGAACGTTATTACGACCAACGAATATTGATGAAAAGGAATGTAAATGTAAATAGCCAATGCTCCATCTTTCCTTACGTATAAAGCTTTCCACGCAAATTTGTCCTACATTTCAACTTCGGAATTTGACACTTGGTTCGTAATTTCTTGATATTATTGTCTATACTGTCAAATATGTTTATGATACTTTTTTATATATTGTTTTTTTCGTCAGGAAATAATCATTTATAACTGATGGTCGTATAATCAGATAATATTCAGATCAAAGTGGAGAAAAATCCCCAGCCAAATAACTTTTTTATCATTTTCGCCACCAGTCGTTTCGACGAAACTCAAATAACATTGTATTGGTAAAAGTTTATAAACTCGTATGCTTTACGATTATAAAAAAAAAAATCATCTTTATCGAGAAAACAAAAACATTTGTACGAGTTATTCTCAAATGATGAAAAAAAGTTGTGTTTATGGGCAGAGTTTAATAACTTTGCTCCTTTTTGAAAATCCAGTAGGAGATAAAATGTAAAGGAACACGTGATTTTCGCTAAATTTAGAACTCAATTCTTCGAACATTGATCCTTTGCCAATAGATTATTAAAAACATCCCCATTTTTTGTGTCCCATGACAAGAGACTCTTATCGATAAAAAAATAAAAAGAGTAATTTCCAAAGAAAATGTATGAAAGCGCGACAAATTAGCGTGGAGGTCCATTCTGTGAATGTATGAGGATATGGCAATGAATATTTTGAGAGAATGACAATATCCGCCGAAATAAACTAACGCTATACCCACGTGTGTCAGGTGGATACGTAAAACATGCATTTTTTTATTTCTATTTCTAAAGAAAAATCTGAATTTATTGCAGAAAATGAATTTTTGTATTTAAAATACTTACGAAGGAGTTTGAGCGTTACACTGATGAATATACTGAGATATAACGTTGAGGTCGTCTTTGAGGACAGGAGCAAACTTCTTCACAATGTCCGGTCTCGTCGTTTCAATTAGCCATTGGCCTATTGAAAGAAAAAAGATATTTTTCAATGAATTTTGTATTTAACAGGAGATTGATAAATAATGTTTCAAAATTATACCAAAAATGGGTTTCAAACAGTTGAAACAAAGTTTAATTACATTTTTTCATCAAAAAGAATAGTGTTAACGAAAGAATCTCAAAATAAATCATCACTACTGATAAAAAATAGAGCTAATAGTTTAAAACCATTGTAAAGAGTTCGAACGGAGTGAAAATCTAAGTTTCACGGTGTTTGAATCAATAAACGAAACTAACCAAATGGACCAGCCAGCCTAACAGCCCAAAGAGGGTTTAAGGGTTGAACGACAAAGGCGATCGCTTTAACCCAAAGTGGCACATGAGATCGAGCAACATCCGGCGATGGTTTTTCTGGAAAACCCCAAGGATCTGCGAGGATTAAGTGCTTCACTCTTTCAGGATATTGTATAGCGTATGAGGCAGCAAGAAAACCGCCCATGGAATGACCAAGAAGCACAAATTTTTCAAGCTGCATCTCGCGCCTCCATTCCTCCACTGAACGGACGAGTTGTGCCTCAGCCTCTTGTGCTTCGTTACTGAATGTCGGTCGACTACTCCTTCCGAAACCTTCGAAACATCAAAAACAAAGAAAATTAGAAAAATTCACGTTACGTTAGTATATCAATTAAATTTGTTGTAATTTAAGACAACAAAAAAATTATTATTTTCGATACGATTCCTAATGACAATCTAATTATAATAAACCAGATAATTCCCTATTTTTTACGCTATAAAATGGTGCACGTAGAAATAAATTTTTTTTTTCAGTCGTGGATGGAAATTGCACTGAATCTTTTCTTAGGATATTTATCGTATTACAGTAAATTATAGCATTTGAATTTTTTTTAGAAAATATTCTTGATTTTTGTTCACCTACAAGAGTTTTTTTTGAAAATTCCATGAAATTTCTTGTTCCTAGTAAATTTGAACGTTCAAAAATTGGAAGGAATATTAATTCGAATTGAGTAAAGTTCGACACCGTTGTCCAAACTATACAAATGCGTTGATCTTTATATTATTATTTTTGTTATTTTAACAAATCGCTCAGATGTATTATCGATGGATCTGAGCGAACAAAGAGGAGTTCTCGCAATGACGAGGCAAGAAATCAAAGGTCGCTGCGTCGTTCCTCTTTAATCTTTGATGAATCATCTTTTGCTCACGAAACGGGCTCCAATATTTGGAAATATCATCGTTGCATAAAAATAATTTATCGAATACGAAATAACACGTAGTAACAAACGAACGAACAAAAATTAATTGAAGTAAAATTATTAAAAATTGACAGTTAGTGCGGAAAGTAAAATTTTATCGCAACTTTTGATTGTGTCATGCGACCTTGACGCCGGCACGGACAGACCTTATCGAATTGAAACAATGAAAGATTGACGGAGAGCGAAATTGAGAGAGAAATAATATTAGACCCTGAGCTCAAACTATCATTTTTTTTGGGTACTTTTTGTTCTTGGAAAATTAATTATATCAAATTAAGCATTTGATCACTTTTTATTACAAATCTTAAGAAAATAAGTTTCATTTTTTCAAATTATAGAACAAATAAAATTGGTCGTTAAGATTTCTCTATAAGAGTTTATGATTCAATTTCAGAATTTATAACGAATATTGTAACCCTAAATATTTAACAACCAGTGATGAACATGACATTCATGAGTTTGTAAAAAATTTATCATTAATTTAATTTAATTTGATTAATTTAATTGCACGAATGTCACGAATGAACGAATCGTCAAATTTCGTACTGTTTCATAAAAAAAAATTCGTTTTCACCTAAAAACTCCAAAAAATTCAACAGAAAATGGTTTAAAAATAGAAATAAAAATACAATCGCTAAAATCTATTTGCATGAAACTTTTCAAGACAATCGTGCACAGAGAGAATTAAAATTGGAAAATGATTTTTTTACGGAATAGAAACAGTTGAAGACCTTGAATATTCTCTAATTTTTAATGAACATAGAGTAAATTTTTCATGAAAATAAAATGAAATTTCTCGTATTTACAACAAATATATAATTTTTTAAATTACTTATTTCAGAAAATATTTCCTTCTGTGCATTAAAAATCGGCGAACTTACAAGGTCATCCCCTGTTTCTATTTCGTAATAGTAATTTCCAAGTTCAAATTCACTCTTTGTACGTAAGGAAAAATGTGTGTCTTGAATGTTCAATGAATCCTTTTTCGAAATTATTTCGATACTCATTTCTTCAAAATACAAACAATACACAGAGAAAATCTGTATACCCAAAAGATCCATGGCGTAAACAGGTCGATCGGCACTGAGATTGTCAAGGTTGAGACACCAGAGAGCAACACCAGCGCCCAGACCATGAAGAAGAACAATTGGTGTTTTTGGTGATTCCTCGTTCAACGATATTGTCCATATTTTATCGGAGGCACCAACCACTGGTCCAATGTCAACATACCATCCACGGTATGCAGTCCTCAGACCTAGAAAGTAAAGGGTAAAAAAAAAAGGTAAAACAGAAGCTCATTTTTGACAAGTTTTGACGATAATTACTGCATAGACGTTTTGGACTTTACAAAAAATTATAAAATTCCATTCACTCGATCGACGCTTTATACTTCAACATCGTAATTATACTTACAGGAGAGAATTTTTTTCTCGGCGGCTCTCAGCATAGTTGCTGAAGACCCCGACCAGCTCAGCCAGCCCCAGAACCAACTGCAAACATTCCAATAGTAACATTTTTAATGTAACGGATCTAAAGAATTTGCATAATATTGGATGTAAGAAATTTGAACGTAGCGTTCATTGCGTGTCAAAAGTTCAAGATTTCGTGAAATAATTGGTTGATTTGTGATTAGAATCTCCGAAGCGGTGAATGTACCGAAAATTCCGTTATTTTCTTAATCAAATGAATATTTGAATGAAAAATTAATTGATACGAGTTTTTTCTGACACAGGTATGAATTTAAAAAATTAAATTTTTGTTGATTCCTAACGCTTATACTCTAGGGTCTAGAAGACCCCGTAAGAAGGATTAGGTTAATGAGGCAATCCGGAGGTGCGAGTGTCAAATAAATGAATAAAAGTTGTGGAAACAGAACTGATAATTGTCAGGTAAAAACAAAAGCTGCCATTATTAATGTTACGTTTGAAAATGGAGGCACATAAATATCAAGTCTGTATTATTAAACAGAAAGTATATTATAACGAAATTTTTATAATTCAATGAATTATTCAAAATGCAAAATCGTATGATACATTGTTCGAATCATAAAAATAGAAAATAACACAATTCAGATGAAAATGTAAAAGAAAAACTGAAAAAATCTCTACGAAAATATCAAAAATTTTAATAGCAACTCACGATAGATATTTATTCGTTTTTATTGTTATCTCATTTCCTGAATTTTAGCTCAAAACACATCAAATGTTTATTTTTAATGTATGTTCCAGTCCAAAATAATCTTTAATCGGTTTGGTATAAAGAATATAAGTTTTGATCATCTAAGCCGAGGTGGTCACGAGTTTATAAATAGAACTGCACATGCAGTTACCATTTTTAAATAGGATTGAAAAAAAAGAGTGGATAAACGAATTAAAACTCATTTAGTGCGAAATAGAATGATCAAGGGGTTTACGATTACAAAACAATAGTAAGATAAGTGTCTCAAGAGATAAGTTAGAAGAGTATTCAAGGTCAGAAGCGTATAACATTGAGAGATGCAATAACATAAAAAGTTAGAGTACGTCAAGCAGGTACGAATGATAAAGCAACATTAGAGCAGCATCGAAAAAAATGGGTCCTAAGAGTGGTGATAAAAATCGAATTTATCAAATGCACAAGCATTAAAAAAGAAAAAAAGGTATTATGCTCAGTAATGATAATAATAATAATAATGATATTAATGATAATTATAATATTTCAATGTTATGAGATTACGACGAAATATAAACTCAACGATGTACAAACTGACAAATTGCAGTGGCAAATTATAGATTTATTAATATCAATTGATAACACAATATAAATACGATAGCAATGAAAAAAAATCACATTAAAAAAAAGGTGCCAGAGCGAAGAACAAATTTACGAATTGTTAATGAAGAGTTACGTAAATTGTTGAAATTTCGCTTATAAAATTCGAATGATGAAAATAATTTCCCGAAATAGGTGTTAGAAAAAATACCCTATACATATAGACTTTGAAAAACTATGAACCGAAAGACGTCACACGTGTACACTTTGTTCGTGGAAAGGACGAGAATTTATGGTGAAGAACAGCACAGTAATCGAAGTTGAAAAAAAAAGTTGATAAAAACATGCACACCGAGGCAAAGGAAATGGGAAAATCTATGGAATAAAAAAAATAAACAAAAATAACCTATCGCCAGTTCCTATCATATCACTGCATTTCCGCGGAAGTCGACTCCAGATATTTTTTTCACTTTTTTCGCGACCACAACAACGTCACTACCCTAAACAAAGTCAAAAACGAAAAGAAAAAAAATGAACGTCAGATCGTACGACGAACTTTTGACTGAGATAAACAGGAAGAAGAAACAATACACAGTAACGACGAACACAATAAAAAAATGTATACAAGATTCATATATTTTTCGCAAGTCGAGAAACACTTGATTCGCGAACACGATTGAAATGAGATTTCGTGACGTAACCAATGAAGATAAACATGCGACTGAACGAATTGCGAAGTGCAATGAAGATTTTACGTCACTCGACGAAAATTACGTCTGTGCTCTACGTTTATGTGCGAGAAGGCCACACATTGCATGTACTGTGGCAACATCTCTCCACTCTTCTGTATATTTGAAACAAAACATATGTATGTGTCGATGTCTCGTGTGATGTCTCGTGGCGTTCGAAGCGAAAAGTGGGGAAAAAAATGTGCGTTGAGACAACGAAGAGGGGGGACGATGAACGTTGAAAGAAAAAGGTCGAGGAAGATGTTGTAAAACTTCGAAAATAGTACAAATTTTTGCCGCTACTTCGTGCCAACTTTGAATAACATTTTTGTGAGATAAATCTCAATTAAATTGCATTAGAATGATGGTATGTCGATACGCACAGCCACCCACAGGATGTGCTTGACAAATACGTATCAAACGTCTTTGCAAATAATTTAAGAAAAATTACAAAATAGATTTGCATCGTTACACTTATATTTTTTGTATTCCCATCATTATTTCAAAATCATAATAAAACGTCAATACATACGATGATGTTGAAGTTTGCGTCATTCAAATGCAACGAAGTTCCATTATTTTTCATAACAAAGCTGCAAAGTTACAAGCAGCGTTTGTCTACGATGAATGGACAATATTTTTTTACGATTTTAAGAGTAAAATTATTCGAAAATTGGGACGATTTCAAAAATTGAAAAATTTTCGAGTGGACGGTGGACAACGAAAACCTGTGAGAGATTGGAATAATTTCGTTAACAGTATGTGAAAGAGTTGAAGTTTTTTGAAAACATGAGCCTTGTTAGTGAATTGAGCAAATACACACTTCACGGTAAATAAAATAAACGAGGAATTGTTATTTTTTTGGATTTATGCCTGAAAGTCTTACGCGAAAGTTGGTTTTGTGGTTACACTTAATAAAATTTTGATGAACGACTAATCAAAGTTGTAAAAACGAGCAAGAGCGATAGACTAAAAATGCAGTACGAATCTGTTTGAAAATATACACATGTCAAAAAATGAACTTTTAATCGAATTCATTGATACGAGAAATTTGCATCAGTGAGAAAAATGCATTTTTGTTCTTGACAGCTGGTCTGATAAGCGCCAGAAGCACGAGAACTCTGACATAGAAAACCGGCTGAACAGCTGATCGATCTCTTACTAACGACACATGTGTGTATATTTACGTATAAGCATACAGAATATCGTGTTTTGCACGGTCAAGGTTATACGTCAATTGTCAGTCATCTCATTACAAGCACGAGTGGATAAGTTGAACTTTTCCAACGATGAAGAAAAAAAGAGTCAGCTGTCAAGCATTTATCGAAAATGAAAAATTGAACGAATTGGAAAAATTAAACTTCATGCGAATGACAATGCATTAATGGTATTTGAATTTGGATGATTTCGGTATTTGTTTACTACACGAAAGAGGCAAATGTTGTTCACGTACTTTCGATTAATGTCAGTCTTTTTAGAATAAAAAATATATTTAAAAAAATGAACATCTATTTGGGTTATGTGTTGTTTTTCGTGTTTATATAGCAACATGTTAAAAATGTGTCAAATATTTACGCAGATCAAAAATTTACGTTTGTTTTGATATTTATAACGAACTATTATAGGGAAAGAACATACTAATTTATGTCCACGACCTACAATGCAGAATTTTCAGAGCATCGATCGTTTTAATGTTTGAAGCTATTCTATTAGAAAAATTGTGCGCGTAGTATAATGTAGGAAATATTCACCTGGGTGGTTTGACCAGCTCGATTTCTGCCATTCGTTACTGGTGCCGTTACTTCGTAAATATGATTTTTTTATTCGTATTTCTGGGTAGTCACTAATAAACGTCTCGTTCTTCTTATTCACTTTTGTACATAGACAAGGATATTACTTGACCCGCACGCAAAGGTAAATAAGACAAATATCGAAGAGGAGCGTGTTGGTTTTTGGAAATATTACGAAAAATATATTTCTCACTAAATTTAATCACTAAACGGTTTATCATAGAGAAAAGGTATCAAATATTCAATCATTCATCGATAAAACAACCAAAGGAAGGAGTATCGCACGCACGAGCTCCTCATGCTTCTGTTATCTGTTCGTCACTGTTCGTTGCTTAGCCACAATCGTCTGCTTACTGCTGCTGGTACTGGAAGTGCGCGCGCAACCTCAACTGAGGCTCCCTCTAGCATATTATGGCTTTTCTTTTTCTATTTTTGTCTCTCGTTGCCTAGGAAGTGTACGCTTGAAATGAATGGGAAACTAGACAAACCGATCGACTGGACTTGAAACTGGGTGACTAAATGTATCCTCTGGAGATCAATTCTAGTTCCGGTGTATTTTAAGGTAATTTAGAAGGACTGAAGTATTCACATTTTTTCCATTATACTCAGGCTGTCGGGGTCGTGTGATTTATTGCATGTTCGAACAAAGCACTTTTGACGGTTTCTCCCATCCCTCCCATCTTCAAACGGATTACAACTAGTTGTCGTACCTTCGCAGGTCAATCTTACACGAGAGGGTCAGTAGCTAATTTTTATCGATGATGGATTGTCTAGCATTAATATACGCGACGTTTATTTATTTTCGTCATTGGTGAAATATAATCAAAAAAGCACTGAAATATGAATTGCATCCATATAGGATAGGAATTCAAAGTAGAAAAAAAACAAAAGACGCTCTAGCGGCTCGTGGCCAAATATTTAGCTAGTAATCTCGTCAAAGCGTTTTTCTATAGATTTTTTTATTGTTGGCGTCATGTTTAGAGCACTGTTGTGTATTTTTGATATATTGACGATCGCTATTTTTTCTAATTCGTATCCATTCAAAACGGAAATCGTTATGACATTAATTATGATTATTACTCGTTTTTGTGCCCTCCTCGAACAATGAAATAACTAACAATAAATAACGTTTTTTTTATGCACTGTTTTTATACGTTTACTATGTTCCGTAAACAGGGAACACATTTTTACGTAGCTATATTATTTGTGCAACATGAACGAAGTATAAATTGCGGATCTGAAGAGTTTATGCGTTGGTTTAGCGGAAACGGTCAAGCAGCAAAGTGCAGAATATTTATGGGTTTAATCTCGTTCAACGAAGTGACGAGACTGATGAGCGTTTAGTCTATGTATTTATTTTGCTGTGCCGTTGTTCGAGCCCAGATACGAACGTGTGTTGGATTTATTTAAAAAACGTTAATTTTTTTTTTCATCGCCTCCCGAAATGAAATTAGATATAAAAATATTTTTTAAAGGTTCATCCAATAATTTTCTCTTCAATTTAATCGAAATGACAGTAGATTTTTTGTGCTAAAAATGTAAGAGAACGTTCAAATATCAATGACGTTGAACCTGTTTCTTCGACCCAGTTGTTTACGATCGATCGTGATGATAAATAGAAAAAACACAACGAATTGCTCAAGAGCACGAGAGTCGAAGTTTACACCGTTGGAAAACCCCGGATTTTTTTATTTTTATTTCATTTTGGTACAGGCCAAAAATCACACGCAGTGTTTGGTTATAACGGTCGAACGTTTATTCAAAACTTGAAAACTATATCTGAGGAAAAAATTGGATTGACGACGGAATTAAAAAAAAAAAGGAATAATATCAAATTTTGTCGAGATGACTAGAAAAATACTTTAGGAAACATTTACGGAGATCAGAACATAGTCCAATTCGAAATAAAAAAAAAATTGATATCAAAATATAGTTTTTATTATAGTGATAAAAATCGAATGCTAGGGAAACTTCTTTGCCGACGATAAAAATCATTTATAGATGCGGGGAAGAAATAAAATTCTAGTTTCATAATAAAGTATATTTCTGTTTCTTTTTATCATTTATAAGCGTCGTTATCATCATTGGGTCAGATGTTAATAATTGTTAAAATAAAGGAAATTTTAATGCCGGATTTTTGGAAATTAAAAATGTGGCACGTTGTTAGTAAATACTTTATTTTTATTTTTATTTATTTAATTCCACAACTTATCGTTTCCTACCATACCGGTATAGCTGCTCGTTTTGTTTCACGATATTTCAAATGACACGAATTATGACTAGATTCGTAAAGTTTTCAATAGAGGGCACGAGTGTCCGATTCATCGGTGTTGACTCATTTTCAATTATTCTTGCAGATTTCTTCTCGGAGTTCGTTTCATAGTTAAACTTTCTGAAAATAACCTAAAAGCTGACAGTTATTTCGGATAAAAATAATGAAATTTTGAATATAAATTCATTATTCATTCACGAAAATAACAAAAGAATTCACTCATTTCGTGGAGTACACGATATTTTCGTAAATTCATGGATGACATTTGTTAATCATTGTTTCACAGTTCATTAAAAAATATATATGAGACAATTGGATGATTTATATTTCAAAATTATTAAAACCTTTAAAGTAGACTTGAAGTGAAATTATCGAATATTTACGAAATATCTTTTTAGATTTTTTCATTTCAACGAAACTCCTGCCCGCGAACAAAAAAAAAAAGAAAAATGAGCTGAACGTACACAAACGATTGTTTTTTGAGGTTTCGGTAAGTAAATAAATCAGAAGCTGAAAAAACAAACGCATTTGTCGTTCGATCACCGTGTCATCGTGCGGATGAGCGATTGAAATTACAACTTAGTTTGAATCTGTGGCAGAGGTTAAAATTGAAAAAGGAGAGTTGCCTATGATTGCATCTTACGCCTCGGAGACCTCGCAATCAGGTTTTTCGTACGTGAACCTCAAAGTGGAGTAACAGATAATAAATTTTTTGCTTTATTAAAAAATGTGTTTCCCATGCGACAATTGAGTTCATTTTCAATGTTTTTGTTCTTAAGAAGATAACGATGTAGAATGAAATGACATTTGATAAACATTTGATTATGAAAAATGTAAAAAAAAAAAAAACGATAAGAAATTGCAAAAAAATATAAAAATAAAGAAAATTCGAAATTCTCGTAAGGTAAGTAATCAGCCTAGTGTGATTTTTAGATACTCATTTATAACAACTGCTCAGATGCTTTAAGAGAATTATCAAGAAATTGTTTTTACGAATAAAAATAATTTAATTGGGAATTATCTGTTGTGTTTGACTTTGTAGACTAAATAAAATAGTCGATCGGAGAGAAATGTACGTATATACCTATATGTAAATTGAATACGTGTAAAAATCGGTCTGATGCTTTCTACTGTCCGGTGAACCCGACAATAGGCGTCATTCATTCCAATCAGCACATCCTCATTGGGCATCAGAGAGTCGCATTTACACATACCGATATATTCGTATCTATATTTACACTCCGACGCTGTCATGATTCTCATGCATGTAGTGTATGATAGGACAATTGTTTCGCGAATTTGTCGTTTTACATATATATATTTATACGACGATATACATACAACTTTGAATATAATCCAATTCCCATGTTTTATTTGTAATCTCTGTCGCGAGATAGACACGAAAATGTAATACGAGAAACTCGCACAATATTTTCCTCGGATTTTCATCAATATTATACAATTTTTCACGACATTTTTATTTTTGATAATGAATTTTTTATCATTTGTAACTTATGTTAGAACGAAAAAGAAATTCTAGTCTGGATTTGAAAATAAAACGTTTTTTTTGGTTAGTGGTTTCGGAAATCTGCTAAAAAAAAAAACAAGAAAAGCAAGAAAAACACAAATTTAGCAGTTATACGTCTTTCATCGTAATCGCAGACGCGTTCATCTCAAAATAATTTTCGTTAGACCAGGCTCTTGGAAGTTATCTTGGGAATTAATTGGGAAATTAATTAACTTCGGATTTCTATATTAATTGAGTGACATATGTACTTCTTTCCCTGTGGAAAAATATATCGATAATTTGGATTTCTTTCGCCTCTTGTCAACTTGTTCACATGTAAATATTGAAAAATAGGTTATTTACTTTGCTGGATTTTTCCGAAGATGAAAAAAAAATCTTTTCAGCCACCGCTTTATTTTGTTATGAGCAATGATTTTATGGAAGAGAATATGATTTTTATAGCTTATCTATTTATTTATTTTATAAATTTTATTTTTCTAGGCGAGTCAGATACTTTGTCAGACAAAGTATTTGGTTTGAAATCGATAATCAATGAGCAGTGACGTTATATGTTCTAAGAAATGGATGTGCGTTCCGTCAGGCGCGCGTTCATACAACGAGCGCGAACCTATCGCTGTCGATCTTCTAATTAATATATAATTAATTATTCGAAGCTGATCAGAGTCCTTGCGGATCTTATGTGTTGAGGTTGCGGTTAACGGAAGTTAAACGCCATCGCATAGTCTCATACAAACTACGTTCACTTATCCCTTATTTTCGGTAAAGTTCGTAATCTGTCGAGTGTATGTGTCATGCGACTCATTCCACGTGCTCGTTTCAACGTTTGGATATTATGGCCAATGACGTTATATAGCACTCACGTATGAAGAACAGTGTGAAAAAAAAAGAAAAATAATACAACCGGCTTGATGTGTGCATCGTCGATTTAACCTCGCAGGCGAAATGATTTCCGGTGTGACAAGGGGTGTCGCCTGTTCGTACTGATTTGACTGCAGCCTATCAACAATTACGAACCTTTACAACGTCGTTTATGTTCCTTAAACTTCACAAACCTTCATGAAACTTTGTTAATCTTTGATATAAATTACGAAGGTGATCGCAGAACGATCTTGAACCGCATTGCAACTTGAAAGGGTCTGACCTTTCGAGTAATAACTTTAGGTATCGAATAATTTAAATCCCATGGGCTATCCAAAGGCCAGTAGAGTCTGAAGCTCAGCTTAGAATTGCCAGCGAAGCGTGTGCCTCAAACTTCCGGTTAATTTCTGGCCAGATCCGTTATTTCGTATGGTGAAGCTTTCCTGTCACATTGATACTTCGTTCATCGTAAAAAAAGGTCTAATTTTCAGTTAGATATGTTGGTAGATACGGAAAATTGATGAAAATGTGAAAAAATCGGTTCCTGATAAGCGATGACGTTTGTTGGACATCACCAGTCTCCTCATCGGGTCAATGAATGCTCTTTCTTATCCAATAATCACGAGAATTCTCAAGTTCGAAATAAATACCAATAGTTCCACGTATGTCATGATTTGTTCTCAATAATCACGAACGATATTCATACCATTTGAGATAAATTCGATACCAAGAAAGTAGAGGGGGCTGTTGGACGATTTATCACACAGATGTGGAGATCGGATGAGGGCACGCGGAACAATTAATCGTTTCATTCGGTTTATTCGTGACGATGATGCTACGGTAATCGTCGTAAGATAACTTGAAAACCTGGGTAGTGAATGCTGGTAAATTTTATCATTTTTTCCCCATAGCGTCATGTGTACTAGAATTTTTTTTTTTAATCATCAGTTTGGAATGCATTTTGATCGACGTTACGGTTCTCTATAATGACAGAACTTTTGCGTACGTTTTATCAATATTGTCGGAACTGTAATGCAATGAAACGAATAATTGTAATAACAATAATCTTAATCATAATAATAATCAGCATCCGCAAGTATGAAAAAATAGAAATTCCATTTCAAGAAAATTATTCAGTGATTTTATGTATCGTTGGACTTGAAGTATGGCGAGAAAGCGAATATAGTCATTGTAACGAATTGGTAAAGTACTTTGAAGCTTAATGTTAACGACGGCCTTTCAGAGCGATGAAATTTGATTCCGCAGAGCATTCAAAAAACAGCACGATTATGACATTTAAAAAAAAATTTTTAGCGAAATTATGAAAAGAATTGAAATTCTGTGGACAGTTCTTTATTGACATTTTAATGAACTGTGAATACATTTTTTTTTTCGTATATGATGATCAATGAAACGATGACAGACAATTACTGTTTTTTTTTTCGATAGAGACCTCAGGCGGAAACGAATTTTGACTTGGAGCACACAATGTGTTCGATTTCAACATCATTTTTTCGTGTTTCCAACGCACTGGCTTTTTACTATTATTATAAACTTTTTAAGCTTGAAAGCAAATACATGATTAAGTCTGGCCACTGTCTGCATCTTACTCAAAGACTACAGGCCTTTGATTTCATTGACTTTCGTGTTGTTCACTGTGTAACAGAGTTATCTACGTACGATGTTTATTTATAGTTACGGATCCCAAGCGCTCTCACGACTCTTTTGAAGTCATTAACTCGGTGGGCTTTGGCTCTTAAATAAAAGGGATGTAATTAATTTCGAAACGTCGTTATATATACGAGAGTACAGAAAAGAATGATCCACAGAAGAGGTGAATGTAAAAAATCAGAGATCAACGACAGTGGCGTCACTTATACAGCCGCCGGTTTTTTTTTCGTCGAATTGTCTCACGCGATGCGTGTTATAAATGAGAATTTGACGATGTTTTTTTTTCCCCTCCCTCTCTCTCTCTCTCTTTTCTTCGTACAACTTGAGAAGACAAAACGAAACGAGGATTTACCTTTAGTCAAGTCTTTTCTATTACTTTTAACTCTGTATTCCGTCGAAACAACAGAAATTGAAGAAAAATAAAAAATAAATCCAAGTTGACAGCTGTTTCGAATGGAATTATTGATTTTGATGTAATTCATTAAATCGAGATTTGGTTGAAGAAAAAAAATTGAAAATTTGCAATAATTGTAGACTAATTTTACTCAAAGCATTAAAAAAAAGTAACGTCTTATGTATATATATATTAGCAGGCATTACAATTAATTACTGCTGATTGACAGTTCAATAAATCGATATAAGATGAATACAATCCTTGGATTTGAAATGTATCATTAATTTGAGAACTTTTATCGAACATTACGTAAACTGTTATTAAGAGATGGCGTTACGAATTATTCCGATGCTTGAAGGCAACGTTGTGCTAAAATAAATAATTGTATACCTGTTCAATCGTGCGGAAGAAAATTGAAAACAGTAGTGAACGAACTAATCTAACCTCGAAATATATAAAAAGCTCATGTGTGATTTTCAAAAGAATCGTAA
The DNA here is from genome assembly GCA_948107755.1 of Campoletis raptor. NCBI lineage: Eukaryota > Metazoa > Arthropoda > Insecta > Hymenoptera > Ichneumonidae > Campoletis > Campoletis raptor. The sequence goes on from OX403622.1 coordinate 12,210,348, forward strand.
ATAAAGAATAGGATTTTTGTAAAAAGAAAAATTGCCGTACTTGCCAATGTGTATCTCAAAAATTATACACACCCAGATTTTTGTTTCCAATAGCAAATATAAAAACTCGCGAAATGTAAACAATTCGCGAATGTCGATTCGATTCTTATCTAAGCTTTCCGCGAACTACTAACTTGTCAACCTTCCGAAACTCATCGCTGTGATATCTCTCGCTCTCTCTCTTTCTTTCCCTCTCTTTTTCTCGCTCTTTCTTTGCCGGTTGTCGGTTATACACCAAAAGTTCAGGAGCGATAACTTTCAATTCACCCCTTTTCAAACTTTATAAAGTGTATTGCAATTTATCCCACATCGGAAAATGTACGCAACATTTTTTTTTTTTTTAATTCTCAAATACTTAGTGTGTCGTAAACGTTTCCGCAGATATCGAGTAATCTCAAGGATCTTTTTATTTCGGGATAACATCTGTGTAACGAGAGCTCAGAAAGAAATCTATTTTTCAACGTTTTTTTTATTTTATGGACTTACTAAAATCGTTGACGAACAGATTTAAGGGTACGCATCAGTCAATTATCCCTTCCGATCTTTTTGGAAGGTTTCAAAGTTTTGAGATTCTCCGCAAAATCTTCGGTAGAGATAGATAAGCTAAATTAGAGGGACCTGCTATCGATAGAGAATGGCAGGTACGAATCGCGAGAAAAGAAAATGGCGAAAAAGAAGAGAGAGAGAGAGAGAGCAGAAAGGGAAATAGTGATTCCTGTATTGTTGGATCATCACGTACATACGCGACATCGTCGTCATACCAGGCGGGTCAATTCCCAATTCCCAAACGCAGGTCTCTCATCACTATATCATTGTTCGAGAGCAAGCGCCAAACAATTAAAAGCAGAGAGAGGCCAGCAAAAAATTGTGGAATTCGATTTTTTTTCAATCAGAGTATTTTATCAAGTACTTTCAGTTACAGCACAATTAATTTTTTCTAGCGTTGTTTCAAAGAGTATTCGTAGCACTTAGCATTAATAAAATTTACAGTATTGTTCACTATTTACATCGCGACCCCCGCTCCCCAAGGACGCGTCTATTTCATTGAATAAATTAGGCTTTATCTAATCGTCGGATTTGATTTTTTTTGCATTAAAGTTCAAGTCTTCGGCAACAAATTTCATCTCGTGCCGACAACCGACCCTTAAAGCCTGTAGGGCTGATCAGTAATCCGAGAAATTTCACTAATAGTCGATTTGGTGTTTGTGGTTTATTTGTGGGATTAACCTTCAAAGGAGTCACACAGTTCGCACTTCAATGACTTCACAAATTTTCTACAAAAGTTTTCAAATAGAAATACAATTCGAGGAATTGTATAAACAAGCTTTTCATCGACCACTATGCAATTTTTTGTTAGAATCGTCTTGACAGATTGAATGATTTTCGATAGAATATATTTTACTTGTTCGTTTTCCATTAGCATCGGACGTGACAACATTGCGTGTCTATATTCCCGAATGACAAACGAATGCGCGGAATTTTTTGAATATTATCGCGCTATACTATGAAGAGAAAAAATACTAAAATGCACTTTAAAAGTAATGTTTTCTAAAACGACCAATTTAAGTTTTTAATGAATTATTTCGCTATAACGTTTTCTATAACATGAACGAGGTTTCTATGATTATTTAATCGTGGAAATCTGTGTTTATATGATCAGGAAACTACAATTTTTCACTCACTGTCCATCAGATCATTTAGAGGCAGAAGTTTTTGGCAATCAAAACGTTTCGTTTCTACTAAACATGCACGAATTTCTGTAAAAAAAAATACATTCCATTTTTTAATTTATTAACATACGGTTCATAATTTATATTTTAAACGTATTATACGGACCTTCGTAACGTATATATAATCAATAAATGACATTGAAGAGTGGGTTCGACAGCTCGGGATGAACGCTGACCGAGCGGCAACTTGAAAGCGCGATCTTTATTAAAGCTTCTTGCACACGTTGCTATTTTTCGGGTGACATAGTACGTGTGATGTACTTCCGCAAAGCGCACGCATGCCGCAAGGACACGAAGCAGGGGTTTTGTGTGTACATGGCTTAAATCTGGTTTAAACGACTTGAACTTGAGTCGTGAAACCAAGTTTTATTGCATTGAGAATTAACCATTCGGAAGCTAATTGGAAACGTGCATTTCGGGATTTTTTTGTTCACACAAAAACGTAATTACAAATTTTTCGTTTTGAGCATAAATGACTGGAACATATGGAAATAAATTCGGCATCGAAGTTGCGCAACTCAACGAAATCCTACCATTGCATAAAATTGTTATTGTTGACCTTTCATCTTAGCCGAAAATTTATTTCTCGCAGCAAATGCGGGTCCGAATGAAAATAAAAAATCACCCTGTGAGGGTTTATGCTCATTTTTATGTAATTTCCTTATTATTATTATTTTTTTACACGAATAATACTCAATGAAACCCCACGCTGACTACCCTCATTCCTTCTCTCGCATATAAAATCTCAATGGGACAGAGCATCGAGATGGCTAGTGTAAAGAAGTAACAAGACAATGATCATCGTGCGGACCTTGGTTACGTGTATTAACTCCTACGACTACGACTACAAGACTCTTAATTATTAAGCAAATGACGAAAAAAAATTGCTACGAAAAAAAGGAAATTGATGCTGTTGGAGGGCGACGGAAGTGACAGGAAAAGAGAAGAGGGAGGGAGAGAAAAGTGTTACAAACTGGGAGAGCTCGACAAGGTTTGACAAGGTCTAAATAAAATGGAATAAGCGTGGGGATAAAGAGAGGCGTGGCAGAGCAGTACCGAGCAAAATTTCGTGGTAGTCCTAGAGGGGAGTCGTTGCTAGGCAACCACCGGCAACGTCGCAAACCGGCGTGGTCGTCGTGGTCGCCGTTGCTGTCGCTGTCGTCGTCAACCGTGAAACGACCGAACAGCGAAGCGTCGTTTCGGGTGTGTCTGCTACAGGCGCGCCGCTCAACAGCAACGTGCCGATAAAGCCTTACGCCGGCCGGCGGGAGAAGAACCTCTAAACCGGCGTTTTTACGTCGTCGTACAACGCCCTTGGCAGCGTGCGAAATGATTGCGAAAAAAAAACGAACAAATATTCTACTCGCAATGAGCTAATGACCGCGGTGTGATAACTGGATAAAAATACATTTATTTTTTATGCAAACGTCGTGTCCTTTTTTAAAACAATTTTCGGAGGTTTTCACGACTGGCCTAATACTAATCACCCAGCGAGTTCTTCCGCTTGACAAATTTGTCTCCCAAATTATTTGCGTTACCAATTTAGTCATTGTTTTTATACGCGAAGTTCCGGGATTTATTTTTTATTTTCATAGATGTTTATAGTTCTTAAGAGAATTTCTGCGAAACATATGCCTCGTTTTGATGACACTTTCAGGCTGCGTCGTATTAATGCGACTATGACACACGAAACGCGACGTCGTGAGTCCGAGACGAACGCCTGACTTCAGTTTTTCGAGCTTTTCCCTTAAAATCAACAAATCACATTCGCGTATGCTAGGAATTTAGATCATGTTGGAACAAAATTAAATGAAAAATGAGCCAATGACTATGGAAACGATTTTGCTCTATTATGAAACAAGATTTGAAGTTTTCGATTGTCGAAGATAACAATAAAATTCTTCGCATTAAGCTCAATATAAGGACGGACGCGTCAATATAAAGCTTTTCACATCTGCCATGAGAATTCATAATTTATGCTACTGACCAGAATTTCCTCACAATATATGTATGTAAAAAGTGTTGAGGAGCTTCAAAAAGGGTGGATTGGAAAAAGAAGCTTATGAATTTTTTTTTCTGACCCCTGAAATAAGTGTCTTCCACGATCTTTTGGCACGTTCGCTGGAGGCATCGAGGCGGTCCGGTTAGGAATTTGCAGGGTCTCGCGGAACTGAGAGGGAAGACAACCGATTGAGATAAAGAGAAAGAGAGAGGATGAAACGAGGCCGAGAAGGACAAAGGATCGCACAATGTGAACGGAACAGAGTGCCTCGGGCGAGACTTGTACAGGGCCCAAAAAGATTGAAAAAAAATAAAAAAATGCTAAAACGGTGTGATTGCCCATGCGTTCGAAGTCTGACGCAACGGCAGGATAAAAATTAGGAATACAGTCCGATACTCCCGATCGCATTTCCTCACGATCCTCAAGATATAATGATGGATTTTTCTTTCAATAAGAAGAGCGATAAAGTATGGTCTCGGGTGTGACAAAGCATCTGCGTACTGCGTGTCCGGAGTGGGGGAAATTTTCGCATGCGTTCGGCAGGATTCGGCGTAACGTCGTCGGTTCTCCCTCTTCAACGCACACATCCTATCCTATCAATTGCGCATGCGCTCTGTTTCGCGCTCTCTCGATCATCCTCGTAGTCGTCGATCTCGTTCCCACTCTCGCTATCCGCGAACCGCGACACAAGAGCGCCGACAGTCCAGGGAATATCGTGCACTGCCAGTCGGAACGAAATATCCTACGAAGATAGTTGTAACAGAGAGACGCGAGAACCCCGCGACAGGAGATCAACGGCACGCGTACAAAAAAAAACATATATTTCTTTAATCACGAAGGATTTTGAAAGGCCTTGTAAATTCATACGGATTAATAAAGAGAACGATAATACAAAGTAATCCGCGGTAGTATAGGGAGAGTATTTTTCAACGAACAAAAAATATTCACTCGAAAGGAGATTTAATTTTTTGCAATTTGACAAACCATTTAAAACAAATTTCGTCCCGATCGAGATCAAAGTGCTAACGAGATTTTTCGTCGCTGATTCGTTCAAACCATTGCCACATTCGCTCGCTAAAACACAAAGGATTTTAAGCATTTTAAAAAAAAAAATTTTAAAAAGTATATTGTTGATACATAGTAGAGAGAATAATAATGGCGGAAGAAAAGAATGAAACGAGTCCCGTGGTAGAGGGCGAGAAGACGCCTCAAGATGCCGGTACACCGCCGAAAAATGACGATAACGAAAGTACTAAGGAACTGATTAAAGAAAAATCAAACGTCGACGAGAAAGAGAAAAAGGTCGAAGAAAATGGTGATACCGAAAAGCCCAAGGAAAACGGAGAAGAGAAAACACCGGAAGTCAAGGACATGCGTGCGATCGTACTTAACGGTTTTGGGGGACTGAAGAGTGTCAAGGCGCTCCGAAAGCCTGAACCTCAACTAGCCGAGGGTGAAGTACTCATCCGGGTCAAAGCATGGTAAGTTATTATTGCTATTATCAATATTATTTATATCCTTGTTTCCAACAACAGTTCAATTTCCTTTTGTTTTGAAATTCGAAAAATACCGGCTTTTTTTTGTTAAATCACGTGTTCGCGCTGTTTTCGTCTCGATATTTTTTCTGCTCTCGGTACGTCTTTGTTCGTTGAGTTTAACCTTGGAATTAAATTTATATCGAATTTTAGAAACGGTCGAATTAATAAAATGAAATAAAAAATAAAAAATCATAATCGTCGAGTGTTGGCATTCAATTTAGGAGAATGAGAGTCTTTTTCAGAAAAAAGTCTCAAAATTATTGAACACAAAGAGCGAAATCGACGAACGATACGTCGTTTCGCAAAATTCAATGTTTCGCGTCTCTCGCGTACAATGTAACGGCCAAATATTCGAGAAGGTACCGGCTTTATTTTAGACTTTGATGCATTGCAAAAATTTAATCGGGATTATGACCATGAAATTGAAATTTTGAACTTATTTATCAAGTTCCGATAAATTAAATTGTAAGTCGAATGTAGGGAGTGAATTTAAATGCAAAGAAGAGATAAAAGACGAAAAATGGACGTGCTCCATCTTTCGATGCTTTGTGGCGTCGTTTGACCTGACTTCGCTTCACCCACACGAGTGTATAGATATAGAAAATTCATGCTTCCATGTGTGAGGCTCACATGCGTGTATATCAGGGATTTTTTTGCTGGTAAAAGAAGCTTCGTCTAACGAGGATTCTGGAGTCTCTCAGCGGAAGACTCCTCGGCTGCGTAAAAAACCTTTTTACACATGTACACGCGCGTATACAATATGCGATACAGTAATATACAGTAGGATCAGTTTTATCGAGAAAGAAAGAAGACGAGGAACGAAAAATCGAGCAACTTTATATTGGCCCTGGCCAAGGAGAGGTGCGGCTGCGAGAGCATCCTTCCAATCCCTTGTACGATATATACACATATGTATGTCCATACATATATGATATTCGTGTCCAAACGAGACAACGTTTAAAACTTTCGAACGAACCTGCGATTTATATATCATTATACCTGTTGGAAAAAAAAATCGATTTCTTTCTTCTTTAAAATCTTCCGATGAGTCATAATTTTTGTGTTTTTAAATTCTTTAAAATGAAATTGATCCAAAATCTTATTCTCGCTCGAAATAAAGGAAAAAAACTACTTACAGTTTTTTTGACAGATTGTCAATTTGTGGCTGAACTTGTAAATCCAAAGATTTTTCTGCATCCAAAGAAAATGAACATTTCTCGACGATGAAGGATTTTGAAAGAAAAAATAAATGCAGTGGGTCGTTTTTTTTAATGAATTTTGATCGACGGAATCGTATTTTTATTACGAAAAAATATTTCAGTTACACGAGCTTGTTATTGGATAATTTTTTGAAAAAAGTTATGAGTGAGTCATCGATGTTAGCAAATTCGGTCTTTTTTTTCTTCATAGTGCCCGGTAAACTGTTACGTAGCTTTTTGTTTAATTGTTAGAAATAAAAGGTGGTTGGAAATGGTGAAAAGGCAGGAAAAGTTTTGTTTTATTTTATCGACGACACCTTGCGACGCGCACACGTAAAAAGCGAAAGTAATACCGTCTGATGCCGTTGGCAATTACTTTGCACAACGGACATGTTACGATATAGTGATACTAAGTACAATTCCTTACGACGATTATGAGAAAAACTGACATCTGCGAACCTTAACGTAAAAAGATCGTAGTTCCGAAAATAAAAGAAAAATCATTTTTTTCGCTTTTACTTTAATGGTGTTTTCTCATCCACGTTGCTGTTCTTATAAATTCACGTATCGATAAGACAAAAAATAATAATAAATCAAATAAATAGCTTCGACAATTTTTTTAAAGCCGGATTTTTTTTGCTTTTAATAGGGGTTTACCATTTGTTCTTCTTTTCGTAAATTTTTTTTTTTTTTTCGTTATTTTCTGTACAACAAACACGATGTTAGAGTTGATTAAACGAGTGCAATTTTGTGGTGTCATGAAATTATCATAGAAATGATTTTTCGAGGCAATCGAAGAACGAGTTTTTTTTTTCTGACATCGAGTTCAATTCTTGAAGTAATGAAATTAGATTTTTCCACATATTAGCCTTTTACTAGAATTAGTTTTGTAGAAAATATAAATAAATCCGTTGGGAAATGGAATAAGAATTTGAACTTGCGAAACAAACGCCTTTCCTTTCACACGTACACAATACTTAGTAACATCGAGTCGTATAATATCAGCAGCTGTGCTGCGTTCACGAGCAGAATGTTGCTTTCTCGCCAATAATGTTTTCTTTTCCATCTCGTTTGTTTCCCATTACCCTTATTATTATCGTTATTGATATTATTATTAGTTTTAACCTTATTATTATTTCAGTGTCATTGGCACTGAAACGTTCTCTTTCTCTGCTTTTACTCATCTATTTTTTTTCTTTTTCTGAGATTTATTTCGCGATATTTGTCCACGAGATGTGTTGTTTCACGTGTTTTTATTTTTTGTATTCTCACTACTTTGCTCACTACCAGCTCTGACCGAGATTAATAAAAAAAAAATACGGATTTCTCGAGACATTTCCAACGGACGAAACATAATCGATTCTCACTGCTTGCACTATTTGCTTTGTTTTTTTTTTCTTAAGTATTCATTTACTTTTGTGTCGACAAATTGTTGTAGAATATTTATCTTTTCAGTCCTTTTTTTCTTTGTTTTTTTTTTTTTTTTAGTTCAACTATTTGTTATTCCAGAATAATTAGCTCGGTGCCCTGGAATTGGAAATTCATTAATGTTTCGTAGATTCTTGTGAATTATAGTTTTTTTTCCACTTGTGTTTGATCTTTGTGCATGTAGAAAGTAAAAAAAATTCATTCTCTAGGAGTTTTCTTTGTCGAGGACGAATTTTTGAAAATAAGAATATTTATGGTTTCAAAGATATCGTGTTTATCAGGTTCATCTTGTGAGAGATCGTCCAGAAAGAAAATCGAAACAAAACAACTACAGAATGAAGACTTTTACAAGCTTCGAATATGTTTTTTTAAAATATTTTATGATATTTTCAACAAGTTTCTGATTATTTAAAAAAGCATTTGAACTTTTTGATGAAAACATTAAGAAATTACGATATTTTATATCGAATACGTTTATTTTTGCAACTTTTCTCAAAAGGGAGGAATTACAAGATAAGAGACGCGTGTTCACTCTTCTGGAACGTCAAAACAATTTTGTCGGTTGCTTAGATTGCCCTTGAAACATCAGCAATTTTTTTTTTTTTCGTTTTTTTTCTTCCTGTCCCAATAGTTTGGCTGAGTTCCAACTCATGCCATGGAGAGAACTTTCAATGTCGAATGTCAGAGGAAAAGAGAGGCAGGGAATCCTCATAATGATCATGGCACAGCACACAAGGATCTTTTCACGCGTGACTCACTATTCATAAAAGTTTTTGATCGCATTGATGAGAAAATAGACCCTGCTGCGGGCCTTACGCCTCTCCGCCCTTTCTCCCTTCTCTTTTCAGGCTTTTTTTCTACCACAAGTAGAGTTTTGAGCAAAAGATTCATAGACAAAAAGAAATGTTATAATACATCTTCCGTATTATACTATCACGGACGTTTTGACTGGATGTTGTGAATTTTGTGCTTCGTGCTAAGAACAGGCTCGTGGGTTAAGCTGTCGCCACCTTCCACGTGCACTTGCATCGTTACTAAACTATATTCTTTACGACGAAAGCGGAAACAACTGTACTAGTGTTTACGTTATATTTCTTAGTAGCCTGGAATGCATAAACACGGATACACACACGTATGAAAATGAGAAGGGAAAAAACTTGTCCCTATCGTCTTTCAGGCTCTTGTGAGAGAGACCCATTTTCGTTTCCTCGAATAACTAAAAGTGGAAATTCGACACACAGATTTTTCGTTCCCCAAATCTGTTCGCCCTTTTTTACATTATATTCTTCTCTTCGGGCACTTAACGAAAATGGTTCGAACAGAGATTAAAACATGTTCGTGGAATACTTCGAAATATTGAAATATACAAATTTTCAATGTGTTTAGAAACATGGCTGCAATGAGGGCTTGATGTTTTTTTTTACACAAAAAATAGGCTCGTTTCTTTTCCATTTATTTATGTTGTTAAAGTGTGTCAACTTTCAGGATTTTTTGTGGTCATTTCATAATGTATGACATAATGAATTTTTTTTTTAAATAGAATGTGTTGGAAAGGAAAACTTGGGAATGGAAGGAAATTTCATGAAACGCGAAAATAAATTTAAAAATCAAATTTTTTATTTATATCGAAAAATATACAATTGTTTTTTTTTTGCTGCTTGGTTTTAAAACAGACCATTCGGAAACCGTCTTTTTGATGTTGAATACAAATTTCCAAAATGTTCCGAAAGAAACGAGAATTTCTATTCACAGTTTTTTCAATCGATGTCTCATTTTTTTCGTACAGAATTCAACAATGTTGTTTCCGAAAATATGTCGTAACTCAAAACTAACTTTCATTTTCTTTCTTTGGCCCTTAATTGTGTTATTTTATGAAAAGGAAAACCACTCGAAGTGTAAGGATGTGGTTAAAACTGAATTTTCATGCTTGAAGTTTTTCCCGTACTTTCGTCTGCTCCATGGCCTGTCGTATGTTCTTTATATTAATATGAGGCGCCCTGTCAGGATATTATATATTTTTTGTCCTTCCTTCGTGGAGGTCAGCCGTAGAGGGCAACCGGGAAAAGACAAGAAACAATGAGCTGCACTTATTTTATCTTCGAGACGAGTTTCGTTGTCTCGTTAATACTTTAATGGATGGTGATTCGAAGCTAAAGACCCGCACTGTGTCCAGAAACGTTTTTTTTTTCTCAGCTTTATATCTTCATTAATATGACAAACATTAATCTTTTTTATAAATCACATAAATTACGATAATTCTTCGAAATTCTATTTAAGTCACGATTTAAATATTTTTTTCATACAATTAAAATATTTTCCAATATAAAATAAAAAGGAGATACAAATATTAGTTATAAGCGCTATAAATAACTTAATTTTCGAACGTATTTACATTTTTTTGACGACGGTTTTTAACGTTGTTTATCTATGATTGCCCTCAAGAGTCTTGAGTGCACTCTTTCGTTCGCCCAAGTACACATGCACTTATGAATGAACAGTTGAAACATTCTTTGCTCTCTCGGTCACGCTGAACTCTCGAGACTTCATCCGGCCTCGCCTCTCTCGCTACCCTCCCCTCGTCCATTCCCTTTCTCGATACTTCACAATACAATAATGATCTAAATGCTTTCTCTCTCTCTTTTTCTTTAACTTCCTCCTGCAATCACTCTCACTTTCTATCTAGATTTTTTTTTCTATACTGTTTCATCTGAATTATGCAACGATATAACAGAAAAAATATATACATAAAAGACCTTGTAGAACGCATTTCTGTTTACGCTTGTTTTTGTCTCAGAAATTTCTACTTTTGACGTAATAAAATTTTTGTTTAAATGACAAATTAATAAATTATCGACAACCAAATAGCAAAATTGACACAATTTAAAAATACTCTCGGATATAAATATATTTTACAAATAAAGATTTTATGATCCAATTAGCAATCACACTTATGATTTATCTGGAAAAAACAAAAGTCTCTTTAAATATTTATCCAATGAATAAAAAATGTTGAAAAATTCAATACAAAAGGCAGAAAACGAGACAGAGTTTCGAATAATTCTTTACTTTTTTTAAATGTATTACTTTCACTTGACATTAATGGAAATAATTCTCATTGACCATTGAATTCGAATCGTTAATAAAATTATTTTCAAATACTAAATAAAAAAATAATTAATATTGATGCAGTATTTTTTTATTAAATATTCCAGAACACAGTGTTGAATAAAATTTCTTATTATCAGAGATCAAGTACCAGTTGCTCGTATTTATTGATACGTGACAACAGATTAAGGATCTAATTTTTTCACCTCTCGAGTATCGTTTTGCAAATGTGTTATTCTCATTAAGTACAAATGAATAAATGTCATGAACACATAACCTGCAGATGGGTTTGCACACATTGTTAGACGAAGTGGACACACGTTGTATTTTCTCTTTCATTGTCTCACAATCAGAGATTCTTAGTCATCGTTGTAGTTGTTCATAAAAACAATTACAGAATATATTAAAAACGGATTAAAGATCTCGTGAACTCAGAGAAAACGTACATATGTATTTGTATCAATTGAATGGCGACGTATAATTCAATCTTTCTTGGTTATTAATATTGTTTTATCAGATTGCACCAAGCAACAAGATAATCATGAATAATCTTAATCATAAAAACAATATGTTTTTTTTATACGATCGTACTTTTGTATTATTTTTAATCATTGATAAAATAATCGTATTGATAGAAGAAAAGAATGGAAAATACAATTGATATGGAAAAATAAAAGTATTTATACATTTTGTTTCGTAACATTAACGATTCGATAGAAAAATTTTCTTCTTTGACTTTCGCTTGAAAAACGGTAATATGCCAAACGAGGTTTTTTTCCAAGATCATTTTTTGAAATTTTGCGTGAATCTTCTTGAGCATCGTATTGAAATGTGTGAAAAATTTGAGAAGTTTTCACCGTCCAGTAATCGAGATATTCAGTGTTTAAAATCGCAACTTTAACATGACGTCTTGTGGGAAGTTACGAAAAAATACGATTTTTCACAACAAATAAGTCGATTTCTAGACGGAATCTTTCTCAAATTTCATCCACCGTTGAGTTTTATTGTTAAGAAGGTTCATACGAATTTTAAACAATTAAACTTGCAGAATTTTTTTAACGCATGCCTAACGCGTAAACTTCCTTAAATATTCATTTCATTTGACAAATTTAACGATTCTTTAGAACGACAATAAATTGAAGAAAATTATTTAAGTTGACTGCACTCAAGTTGCACCAAGGATGAAACAAGGTGAACAGATCGACGTTATACCGGTACATGGTGGTGTGATGGTGATAGTATTGATCGGACCACACCCGTGCTCTGCTGCCGACAGCGACAGCTTTCTGTCCCTCTTCCTCTTCCTCATTCTCTTTCTCTTTCTCTCACCGTATGGTTGCGCGCAACCCCCATAGATAGGAATATGTAAATCTCATGTGTACCGTTTTCAGGTACGCGCGCATTCGCAGTCTTCTCAAAATTTAGTGCCATCGGGTAGAAAGAAGGGAAAAATATTTAGTGATTTCAGAAAATACTGATTTTTGAACGAAACATTTATACACCGAGAAAAAAATTGCTCGGGGAATAAAATTCTCAATTCTGTTCAATCGGACGAGAAATTATGAATTCGATCATTTTTTTGTTCGAACTCGAACACTGGCAATAGTGAAAACCGCCATTTTTCATTCTGTTATGTCAAATTACGTTCGATCAACAATTTCTTTCGTTCTCAGTGCGATGGGAAATTTAATAATAAAATAAAAATTGCTGCTACTGAGAGTTAACTATTGACACTTTATTTTCTTTATTGACACAGTAATACGTCCCTTCTTTTTGTTTCCAAGTAAATGTAATTATTCATCAAATATTCCGATTGTGACGTTAATTTAAATGCCTCAGAATGATGAGCAGTTTCTAGACATTTGCAACTGTAATTTCAGCCTTTTATCAGTATGTTACGATTTATATAGTAAAATAAAACTGTAAGGTTTAGGGCTTTTTTGTTTTCAGAAATTTCAACACATTGATATTTTGTTGCCAGCAATTTTTTAAATTTTTTCTTTACTTATAAAAATTTTTGATGTTATTCAAGGAAAAATAATAAAACAGTAATCAACAACGAAGTTTCATTGACATGTAATTTATTCGAAAATTTCTGATTGATAAAATCGTTCAATGAAAGCGAATGAAAGTAAACATTATGGTGGTGAAAGTAACATTTAGTTATAGCTGTCATTATTAAAGAATTTCTTTAAATTTAGCCTTTGTGCTCAAACTTGACATTCATTTTGTTATCGTCTTATCAATTGACGAATAATATATTCCCTGATTCTCTGTTTATACGTTCAATTACGATAGAATATTCGACAACGAAATACTACGTTCACACTTGTGTTGAATCATGCCACGTAGTGTCGTCACGTATAACATTCGATTCTTCAATCGAGTGACTCTTACGTTGTGAGTGATGGAACTCAGTCTCGCGAGCTTATTCACTGTCCAACTTACTAACATGCATTTCAATCTCCTTTCGAAGAATCATTCATCAACTAAGTCTGTGATGTGGAAAAATGTAACCTTGAGTAAGATTCAAACAATTCTTTTGATCTTACGATCGTTGGAAGTTGGAATTCTTGACAGGAAGCAGGCGAATTATCATTTGAAGTATTCATATTAAAGTATCAAAAATAAATCGTTTGTTTTCGTATTTATAGATCAAAATTTTGGTTTCAACTGTTTAAACATACAACTTGACCTTTTAATGGCAATTCATAAAGTCCTCCGAATAAAAATGATGAAGTAAATTCATTTGTTTGATTAATTTATTAAATTTACATTCAAATTCAATTACCAGCATGCTTTAATTATCGTTACAAACTTCGCATCCTGTAAATAATATATTTTAGTCGTACTGCTGCAATTCTAAGTCTCAAGAGGATTTTTGTTCAACTAACAAAAATCATTTTGTAAATATTAATTTGTCTCTCCACCAGTTGGTCACACCCAACATTTTGTTTCTGTCTTTTGTAAAATATATTTACTTGAACGTATCGCACACAATTTTTCAGTTCAGGCAACAAAATTATGATATTGAAGTCTGCATCGTTGGAACGCAATGATATTTATCTATTGTTCTTTTTTTTTTTTTTTATGAATTTTTGGAATCGTCTTAATTTTTCTCGTAGATTTAGTTTTCAAGTCGTAGAAAAATGTTGTCCAATTATCGTAGGCAAACACTAAATCTCAATGAAGTAATGATGTAAACTTCAACATCATAATAAAGTTTTGAATGATTCAACGAAATTAGCTTTTCAGTGTTTTGTTGGGATGTTATGGAAAACTTTATATTATCGCACATCGACATTGCTTGCTATCAAGCTCTACAAGAGCCTGTAACACATTTTACACGAAAAAAAAAAAAAGACATATGCCAACAGTATATGATTTCGAATGCAGCTCATAATTTATTATTATTATTATTGTTATTATTATTATGATTATTATTGGTTTTCTTGTAAAAAGGGTCTTTGGTTACCTAGAATTGGACAGCCCTGGCCTAGGCCAATATGACCCTTCTATGCACCCTTATGAGATATTCGTTCCCCTATTCGTCAGCGTTAAATGAGAGAGGGCGTACAAACCCTATATCATCATTGCATAGAAAACACCCTAACATGCAACGCACACGCACGTTTCACGGTCGACTGAAAAGAAAGAAAAAAAACGTCAATTTTTCCAACACAGAATAACGAGTAAACGAAAAGTGCATTTGTATAATAATTATTACGAAAATTTTAATATAAATTTTCTTTCATTTGTACATTGAATTCGTTCGCTTAGATAAAATATCACTAACATTGGGTCACAATTTTTTTTAGCGTTACAATAAATCTTTGTTATCTTAATTTCTCGTACTTTAAACAATTTTTGTTTGTTTTCGAATATCTTCGTGCAATAATGATAATCGTGAATATATTCGTACTGCTGAGAAATCAACTACAGGATTTTTTTTTACGCAGTTTTTCGATGTTTTATACCGAGTGGTCATTAAAAACATTGAGGAAACATTTTTCTAATCTTTTATCTTTATTTTTATCTGTATAAATCGCTACTGAAAAAATATTTTTGTTCGATTTTTTTGTAGAGAAAATGATGAACCGATTTCGATGAATTTATGACAGGAATAAAACTCACGACTCACACTCAGGTGTGGGCTGTGAAAAATTCCCATAAATCATTTTTTATGGAAATGCAACGAAAATATAAAATAAAGAAAACGCCCAGTAGGAGGGGTTCGAAATTTTAATAGAAAAAAAGTGACAGATATTTTCGTGATGAATTAAAAAAAAAAAGGAAAGAAAACTTGAAAATTACATCGTTTTTCATAATTTATTGGGTATTTTTTTTTTTTAGTACGCTGCGAAAAAAATTCAAAATGTCATTAAAAGTCATGAATAAATGAAAAATATTATTATCAATGTTTTTTTCTTGAATTACCGCTGCTTTGCAAGAAAAAAAAAGATAAATGAATTGGTTTTCGACATTCGATGTATGTTTGTCATTTTATGTCAGGGTGTGTCGTAGGTGTTGTGTTGTGATATTATTTGCGAATGTGTAATCAGAGTGTTTGACATTCACGCTTCGTCACTTTCATTCGCGCTCGAACGCACGTCGATATACTCGAACCGAAAATAGTGAGAAGCAAAAAGGAATTTTTCCGTTGATACAATACGCAATTCTTCATTGTTACACTGCCAGAGCTATTGTAAATAATTACATTATTTCACTATCAATTCTATCACATTCACATTCACGCTCATTGACATTTTGCCAAACCTTTTTTTTTTCTTTCTTATATTTCAACATTCGTGATTAATTATCGCGTCCATTGCTCCCCATGTTTGTAAAATACCAGAGTGTGATCTAATTTCAAAAAAATGTCATTGTCGAGAGGAAACCACACTATTTTAATCGATTATTTTTGAAAAATATCAAAAGATAGGTCAGAACAATTAACATAAATGAAATAATTGAATAATTCGAGATTTTTGGTTGCATTATCAGTTGACATTAGAATTTTATTTTTTCTTGTTTTCTTTATTCATTCATTACAATTTTTTCGCCAAAGAATATTCGAGTTATCGAGTTTCGACGTCTGAGATGAAGAGCGTTCGTGACAGATTATAGAGACAAAGTACATGTGGTCGAAAGCTTGAGACGATGAGGGATTTCCTAAACTTTTCTTTTTGACCCTCATCGGTTGTATGTTTACGCCCTTACTCTGTATTTATGCGATCCCGTTCATTCTCACTCTTTCGTTGAGAGTTCCCTTGTGGCCTCTGTCACTTAACACACGCACGTGGGGAACTCGTGGAAGCGAAAATGCCATCGAGGAAAAAAAAAACAAAGAAAACCTCTGAGTTTAAAAAATTTGGATTTGAACTCTTGTTATTTGTTTTTTTTTTTTTTTTAATTAAATTTTTTTTTTTTTAATATTTAGTTATCTAAATATAACATTATTTTTCTCTATCGATCTTTCAACGATCTTCGGAACAACAATTTGATTTTTATTAAAAATCATTTGTTAGTTGAGGTTTGAAAAAAATGAAATGAAAAGAATGAGCAAATAATAATACATTCGTATCATTTAAATAAAATTCAATTAATTTAGCGACGTGAGTAATGCGCGTGAACATGATCTAGACAAGGTCACCAACCTTCTTTCTCACTCTTTCGTTTCAATCCATTTTTATTCTATTTACTCCCACTCTTCGCCCCTTTCATAGAACTTTGGCGACAGATTTTTCGTCCCTCGTTCCTCTGCTACGACAATTTCGGATGTAGTAGTAAGTGTGCGTAACCAAAGAAAGAGAGAGAGAGAGAGAGAGAGAGAAAGTGATCAAAAGCCAGCTGTGGAAACTGGCATCTGCTGCGAGAACCTCCAACGCATGCGGACACAGAAACTTAAACACACAAGCTCTGTACATAGCATAAACCATGTGCATGTATAAATTCCTAAAATAGCCAAAAATTTGAAAAAATATATATTCAAAAAAGATTCAAAAAAGTGTAAGCAATGCTATTTTTCTTCGAACAAATGTTGGTTTGAAACTTTGTTCTATTGCTACTTTTTTTGTTTCGTTTGTACATTTTCGCTGAAAAGAAAATTTATTACAGGTTTGTGACTTTCGGGAAAAAAAAAAGTTCTGACGAATAATTTATGTTCGTAAAAGTACTTCGTGACAAAAATACGTTTAATATAAAGAGTAAATACTCGTCGCAATCTTCCAGTCAAATTAGCTCGGAAGTTTCTTTCATCATACTTTTAATTAGTTTGTTATGGTTGATGTTCAATGCAGAGGAAACAGTTGATCAGAAAATTTACATTTTCATCTACATTTTTCGTCGGAAATATTCCAACGAAATGATTCGTTCGATATTTTTTATCGATTTTTCAAACTTTTTTCTCAAGCATTTGTAAGCTTTGAACAAATTTTTCTTATTAGGTAAATTCATAAATCAAAGCCAAAGCCAGTTTTCTAAATACTGTTAAAAATGACAAATTTTTATTATTCCTCGTCACATTTGTATGTCAAAAAAAATAGAACAAATGCGAAGTACAGGTGCAAAATAATTTGTAAAATTCCATATTATTGGTGCATCTAAATATTATAAGTTTATAATTTTTCTCATATTTTCGTAAACAAAAAAAAATATATAAAATCTTTAAATAATGCGAATTTATTATGATCACTTGATGAATAAATTATGGAACTTAAGGGAAGACTGAAAATTCAAATGAACGACGCATTTCTATAAATTAATCATTTCTTTTTCAACGTTTGCTAATTCTGTAGTCTCTAGTAATTTTTTTTTTTTTTTTCATAGCAAAGTTTTTCATATCACGAAAGAAAGGCAAATGTATTTTCATTGAAAATATCCATCACTTTTAACACGTATAGAATTTATAGTTGCAGTGAATTTCGAATTGGTATTTGTTTGTTTTTTGTTGTCTGAAAAAATAAAATGCAGTATTTTATGGAGAAAACCAAATGTTACAAGTGCAAGTGCACGATATTTGTTGCAAAAAATAAATTAACAGTGTAGACGGATGATATCCTCAGATAGCCTCTTTTCCCTCGACATTCCTACGAGGAGAGTGAGCGTCTGAGTCACAAAAAAACAATGGTAATCTATCGGGGGACTCACACAGCTGCTCTCCGCACGCTGATGTACTTTCTTTCTCTCTCTCGTTCTGTCACAAACACGCACACATACTAAACACTCGTAGTACCTCGTTATGTTTTTTTCTTTCATTTCCTCCCCCTCCATCCATCCCAACTGGCGTCCAGTACTTATATAGGGTGACTCGAAAGTTTTTAAAATACAAATACAAGCGATTATTCCTCTTCATCGGACCTTGAACATTCTTTCGTTTTTTCGTAATTGAGAATCACATTAGGAAAGCAATCAATGAATCAATGAATTGTAAAATTGACGAAAAATAAATTGATGCCCAGTATTATTTTTGAGAATAATTATTCTATAAGTTTTTTAATGCGATATAATTATTCGTCACGAAAACATAAAAATAATTCAAAACAATATATGATTATGAGAGAAAATAATAATAACAATAAAATTTCGGAATCAATACGAGCAATGCAAGTCGTATGCGACGACGAGAAAATAATAATAAGTTATCTAAGGTCACATTAGCATCACTATATCACTTGCAATTCGAGCCGTATCGCATACGCGAGAGCAAACAAAATGGAGCCAACAAAAACGAAAAATCGATTAAAATATATTGCTGAAAAAAAAAAGTAATCCGGTGCAAAAAATTAATTTAATAAAAACCATTATCTCACACGGTTCTGATGCTTACATACAATATTTTCCATCTCAAAAAACCCAAACAAAAATGCAATCTAAGTTTCCTTTTTTTCATCAAAACTTTGCGAATATGTACATAACGTGAGGGAATAAAATAAATAAAAAATAATCAAATGTAAACACTGCACAGTGAACGTATGTTATGAAACCTAGTCGCGTTGCGTATCAAATTGGAAAAAAAAAAGTTCGTCCACACTAATAAATTAGAAATCTATTAATTAAAGCAGGAAAGTTAAGTAAAAGAAATCTCAATGCAACGTCAGTAGACAATGCATTAAATGTAGTGACGGAATAAAATACTTATCGTGTTACATTTATTTATATTTTTTATTATTTCTATAGAGATAGAAAGTTCATGGAATTTCTGTGCAAATTTTTCGTGAAATAACAGCGATCATACTTTTTTTTTTTTCATGAATTCCATTACGACTCGAAGGATTAAATATTAATATGAAGAATATTAGCTGTCAGGATGAATTTGATAAATATGTGTGGGAACCAACGTCGAAGTAACTTATTGAGAAAAAGTAATTTAATCTGAGAAATTAAATATTATCGTGAGATTCGATTCAATCAAAAATATAATAATTGACAGAAAAGAACGCTGAATTTTTATTTTGAAAAAATAATAATGAAGAATGAAAAAAAATCGGTTGTGGCATATGAAAGAAAATGCGATTATGCAGCAGGTATTGCGAGAAAAACGTCTAGCCAGTTACGTCTGGACGTTTTCTATGTATGTACGTAGACGACGGAAAATCGATCCGCGCGACGCTTTACTCGCTCAAACTTTAATCGAGATGATTCACAACGAGCATTTCGCGTACTCGGTGAATGAGTCACGGACTTATTCCATCCCCGTCGCGGATGTCTATTTTTTTTCGCGTCCTCTCCCATATCGTGGAATGACTGATAGCGAACAACCACATAATTATTTTTTTCCGCATAAAAGTGATGCGGTTATCGATTATTCATTGCTTTAAATTCCAATATCATCTGACGCATATATTTATGATTCACAAACGTTTTTCTTTATGCTGTACTAAATCAACAATTAAATCATTTTTTCCAATCGACTTTATCAGGCCTTTTAAATGACTTTATTCTTTATTCAGATTGCGATTCTCCGGTGCTACCGAAAAGCCAATTATAATATTGTGTTGATAAAAATTTGCGTGTATTATCGACCTGTGCCAAAAATGTGGCTTTTTTATTTATTGTACTTTGCATTTATTTGTTTGCATCGTTGGAACGCAACGAAAATCCTTTATATTTTATAACAGAATTGAAAATTTATATGCAGTGTTTATTTATAATAATTGGACAATATCTTTCCGACTTGAAAACTAAATGTACTAGAAAAATTGGGACGATTCTAAAAAATAAAAATAAACGAGGATATAACAAAAAAAATTCATCGGGTTTCAACGATGCAAAGTTAAACGTCATAAAGGAACGTGGCAACTAATTATTTGTGAATTCAGATTTTGTTCAGCTAGAAAAAGGATTATGTTATAAAGGACAGATGACGTGGGGGATAAAATTTGATAGCAAAAGTTAGCCAGGGGTAAGTTTTAAGCTATCCCAGTTATAAAGTTTGTCAGAGAAATCGAAAGTTGGAGCAACAGAGTCTATAAATTTATATACATAAACTTACGTACAAAACGTCAGTGCCTAATTTCGTATCGACTTAGTTGTTACGATATACACATAGATTTAACATTACAGAGAATAAAACATATATACGCAATCTGTATATTCGTGCAGCGAGGCTATCAGCCAGAAAATAGGGCTTTCTCTCTTTCACTCTCCCTTTAGATACAAATTGGTCTGCCATTCTATCTTTCCCCTCAATATTCTTCGCTATAGAACAAGTAGTTCAGGTACAAATCCCCGAGGTCGCCATCGGTGTCGCCGGCAGCACTCGCAAGCCTGGTGACTTGGGTCACGCGACTAGAATTCTTGATACTTTTCATGTAAAGGGTGTCGTGAAAATCTGATGCAGGTACGATTGAGCATCCGTAAACAGTTTATATACTGGAACAGTACAAAGATTTTTTCTAACGAATAATGAAAGATCCTGAAAAAAAAAAACACATCAACCGATAACATAAGTTGAATTAAATATTTTTTATTCTTTAAAATAATTCTTTAAAAACATCATAAAATTGTGTAAAATCGAAATTGACAGTCGATTCTTTAATAAATGTCAATCGTTTTTCTTCTTATGAATACATTTCGTTGTATAAAATAAACAAATTTAAATTATAAATAAATGTTTATGAAAATATTATCAAGTTTTTGAACACACTGTATGAACAAATATTAGTGTTCAATTTCAGACGACCAGTAGACACTCAAGCTACCAATATTAAAAAGTATATGTACATACTCTATACGTTAAGAACGAGGGGAAAAGGATGAGAATAAGCGTCGATGTGTCGGGCGCCTCGCTGTCTCTGCGTGTTCCTTCTACCTTACTCTTCCACCACTTTTCCTCCCTACCAACCGATCAATGATTTTCCAACATACACGTCTGATAAATCGTAAAATTTATCTATTATGAGTTTTTTGTTCTTTTTTTTCCAATTTTATCAAAAACAAACTCAAAAAAAAAAATTAGAACAATTTGGAATTTAACTTGTTCTATTAATCGTTCGTTCTTCGAATGATTTATATTTGTCTCGATAATAAGTCCAAAAATATCAAATAGACAATGTGCAATGAAATTCCATTTAATTTTTCGCACTCGAACCAATGGAAAAAATGATGATTCAATTGGTATTGATTATATTTGGAAAAAAACTTTTTTAATAACGATAAAATTGTGTATTTTCGGAAGAAAGTTGAAAATGAAATACGTCCAGCAGAAAAAGAACGGGAGGAGATGAGGTGCAGAGAAAAAAAGAGAGAGAGAGAAAGAGATGGAGTAAAAACGGATGGGAAAAAGGATCGGTGAAGAGGGTTGGCTGAGACCACGATAACGTCTCTCGAGGAGTCGTAGCTAAACTAGCTCGCCTTGCGTGTTGTCCGCCGACGCTCTTTCGTCTCACCAATTGACCGGACAAGAATAGAGAAAATTATTCTTCTCAATTTGACGCAATTTAAAAGAATTAAGCCGGACGCAATCTCTTTCCGTCTCTTTTTCTCTAACTCTGTTCTCAAATGTCGAGAGAGAAGCTTTCTTCATATTTAACTTTCACCCGCTTTTTTCCGCTCTCTTATGCATTCCTGTCTATACATTTTTCTTTCGCTTTACTGTCACAAATAAATATTTTAATCTAGTCTCACTATTATAATGTGATAAATATGAGTCACGAAATAAATGGAAAACGAGGGTTATTAAAGTTTCCGAATAATTAACACGTTAACGAGAATTAAATTACATGAAAAATATTTTTCAACGTATTTTATAGAAGCCAAAAACGAAGTCTACATTTTTTTTTTTTTTTTACAATATTTTTGTACACGGAACTGTTGTTTAAAGAAATGAAAAAAATTTCTTCATTTTAATATCCTCACCTCGAAGTAATATTCATTATGAGAATCATTTTTCGAACAATTATAATTCTAACGAGACTGCGATGACGAACGACTAAGATTAAACGTATTAATATTCCCTATTACTAATCGTCTTCGGAACTCTTGATCCTCAGATGCAAAACAAAACAATCGCCTTGTCATACGAGACGGCTGACTCCGAGTATTAAAAAAAAATATATATATATATATATATATACATATATATATAATGTTGATACCGAAGAAAAAACATAACGAGTATTGCCCTGCATAAGCTCTATTTTTCTGCTCATATTCTTTAAGCCATACTTACGTGCGCGATACTTGATTCAACTGTACCATGTACTGGTCGATATGATTTTATTTCTGGTCGATTTCATTCGCTGATTAAGACCATTTTCCTCCTCTTGTACGTCATCGCAACAACAACGATACGTACTTGAACCGATCCTGAAAATAGAATATCCCCCAAGCCTAAACTTTTACGAGCAAGCCACAGCTTTTTTCTTCTCCAATATTTTATATTTTTATTCTCTCAATAAGGTTCTAGCTTATTTGTTTTTTTTTTTTTTTTTAGCAATTCATAATTATTTTTCATTGATAAAACTATTTTCTTAGGATCGTCTTTTTGTCGCAGTGTTACAATGATTTTTATTACTATTAATATTTTTTAATTATGACGGTTATCGAATGATTAACTATATTTGAATTATTGTCTTTTGCATCGATATAACGATTTTTTATTTTATTTTTTCAATTCATTTTCAAACATTTTTTTATTCGTTACAATTTTTCTACTGAATTTACACAGTATAATAATTTTGGGTTTTATTATATCAGGTCTTAGAAAATGTAAAGCCTTTAAGAACGTAAGAAAATACAGTATTTTTTTTTTTTTCAAAATTTGATTTTGTTGAGTATTTTCATTTTCAGTTGAATTAGATTGAGCTCGAAGCTTCTCGTTTTTAACTCACTGATCGTTCTGACGATCAAACAAAATATATCTTTCGTACAATAGGCGACGAGTTTCCGTTTATGTAACGTCATAAAAGATAGCATTTCCCTCTATTATTTATTATCGTTTAATTAGAGGCTATGTCGCTTCGTGAGCATGTGCAAGGTCAAATTCTTCGATATGTTTAGCTCCGCAGCAAAATACATCGTAAATAGTAAATGTAGAATAACAATGTATGTGAATTCTTCGAAACGAATTAGATCGACGATCCTGAAAGTTTTCATTGATTTTGCACAACGATATTGAATCTTATTAATATTGACATTTGATGTGTTTTGTAGGCCATTCTGAATGAATTACGAAAAATAAATAATAAAGAAAAGTCCAAGTATTTTGACAAATAGAATAAAGAATCAAGTTTTTCTGTGTCATGGAGAAAATTCACGGAAATCACGTTTAGAAAACATGTTTTAAGTTATCGGCGCCGGAACCGACCCCCAAGAGCGCGCGATCACATTTATCTTCATATTTTTGTCATTCGTAGAAATCGGACCCATTTTCTCAATATTTAGCAACGTGAAAACAATAATGATTGAAAAAGTTGATCGTTGAAACGATTCGTATCGAAATACTTGAACATTTTTGTATTTTCACTCACATTTTTAATTCGCATTTCAAAAGAATATTCAAAAACTTACAAAACATTTGACTAATCTGATATATTGATAAGTATGATTATATTTAATTTTGTGTTCTGTTAGTTTCAAATTCACCGCTTTGTGTAAATTCGTGTATTTAACAATTTTGGGTTTTTACATTTCTTAACTTTCTGGGTGCAGCATAATGATAGTCGTCTGTGATAAGGAAATTAAAATACAACTTGCTCGACTTTACGAAAACAATGCAAAGCCCAGTACCTGTTTTTATAACGTTTCGAATAAACATTTCTTCTTTTTTTTATTAGAAATTCAAGGGTGCAGCATTTTTTCCATGTTTCATCGTAATATTAAAAAATTAAAAAATTGACTTATCAAATTGAATAAAAGCAACAAATTCTTTTGAAATTTGAATGACAAAAACAGCCATTTTTCATTGTTCGATGATGAAATAAAATGAAAACCATTGAATGACATTCATCAGAATAATATTTCAAAAAAAGTTCCACAAGTACGTTGGATCTGAAGTTTTTTTTTTTAGTGTTTAGTTTTTATAATGTTTGAGTTTGTCAAATCGCGAAATTTTGAATGTATTTATTCGGTTATCGTAACTCTGTTGGAAATACCATAAAATTATTAGTACAAAGGAGAGCGATTGGAAAAATAAACAAACGGGAGATTATAACGATTAGAAACGCGAGAAAAAAATGGGTATCATTGGACATGAATGGTTACTATATTTTAGCACTTGAGACACTTTCATATATTTTTTCAGGCATATAGTTCGCTTCACTATTGAAGAAGCTATTAATTCGTTCGAATTCCTTCATGTGATATTCACTTTTTTTCCTTCTGCTCCCTCCATTATTAATAGAGCATCAGTGAACGATATAACTCGGCTCATTTATAAGAGTAGCTGACTAATAAATCGACACGAGAGGAAGAGAGTGAGAGAGCTATATTTTATAAATAGATTCGCTTAACTGAGGGTTACGGTCACATATCTCAATCGCACATTCCGATCTCCATTCATCCAGTCATTCCCCATCATCTCCCATCGATAACGCTTTAAAAAAAGTCGAGTTTTTTTTTTTTTATTCTAATTTTTTTATATATATATTTTTTTTCAACGAGTTAAATCTCAATAGTGATTTTATATTTTTGCATAATTCTATAATCGTTTAGACAGTTTCTCATATAACTGTTGAAAACAGGTCTAAATGGTTGTCGCATATTGCCGCAATTGTACAGGACGAACACATCGTCGCGTGTCTCAAGTTCGTGAAATAACGTGACGTTTATAATCAGACTTTTTTTTTTCCTTGACCCTCACTGTAAGGGTTAACAAAAAAAAATTGACTCGGGCTTATTTTTTGTACCAGGTTTTGTGAGTATATCGATTTAACGAATCGATCTAATTTTATCGAGTCTCAGAATATTTTATGATGTTGAAGTATGCATCGTTGGAATGCAACGAAAATCCTTTATAGTTTATCACAGACCCGAAAATTAACGTTCAGTGCTTATCTACGATAATTGAACAACATTTCTCTACGACTTGAAAACTAAATGTACAAGAAAAGTTAAGACGATACCAAAATTTAATAATAAAATTAAGAAGAATAAATAAATAAATCATTAGGTTCGAACGATGCAAACTTCGATATCAAAATCTTTTTTGTCGATCAGTCCCGAAAAATAAATTGTTGAAAATTAAATTTTCGATATTTTTTATTAGCCAATTTACAGCCAATTAGCATCATGATAAATACATCGTTGATCCATTTTTAATTCAATGATGATTGTAACTTTGATTAATTATTGTTTTTTTAATCGTATCATCACTTATAAGAATAAATAATACTATAAAAAAAAAAAATCATTCATGTAGTAGTCTTTTGACGCAGTACCAAAGTTTATATCGACAATTTGTGATTGCATAGTAAAAATGAAAATTGCATATGTGTGAGTAAACCAGCGTAATTTTCGCGCTCTCCGTTCCCAACCAGTTTTGCGTGTGACGCCAGGCATGAGTTTCGCGTCTGGTCGTTGCGGCGCCTTCAACTTCACCCCTCTATGTACTGCTCTGCTCACGTCCCTTTCGCTGTACAAACTGGAAAATATGAGGACCGTGTATTAAACGACGAGTACAAAAAGTACTCGAAGTACGTATTGCATTATTGCGAGAGATAAACTGGTCGGGATAAGGTCAAAATAAGGAGTTAAGGGCAAGGGGATTTCCTGGTTGCCATGTGGAGAAGTCTATTTTAACCCCCTCATTTTTCTTCCCTCTTCCGCCCACGTGCGCACTAAATAAGGGTGTCGATATATTTCCCGCAAGCCACGAATACTCGTCGTCACGTACACTTCTGAGAATCGTACGAGCGAATCGAATTTTCAATGGAGTTTACATGACATTTTTAGAACTCATTTTTGGCAATCTCGGACCCCTTCTCGAAAGCCTCAAACTTTTGTTTTGAAAGAGAGAATTTATACATAGATTTCTGTTTAACGTCGTTTCAGAATGTTTTCTTAAATGGTCGTACAGCTTTGTAATAAGTTTTTTTTTTTTTAGATCTTTCTGACTCAGTCGAAATTTTACTTTTATAAAGCATTTTTCTCATTTTTCAAATCTTCGGTGGTTTGAAAGTTTGATTTTCAATCTGGAATTTCCATTGCGGTCTCTGAACTGGAAGTCATTGAATATGACTTCAATGACTTCAAATGACCAAACAATTGAAATATGTAATCATTACAATATTCGCACCTTTTGTATTTCGATATTTCGAATCTACAATAATGAGTTATCGGCAAGTATTTACATCCAGAAAAAAGCTTCATTTTAATATACTCTCGATCGGTTATTCGATTTTTTTATTTTCTTCAATACGAACCAATAAAATTTTTAATATTTCCTTCAAACTAAAAACCTCTATTTGTATCGAATAAATAAAGCTCCTTGAGTACGTTTATTCGAGTACCAACGATTAGAGCCTCTTGTTTCGACCACTACGTGGCGCAAAACCGCGAGGCTTCTGTCATATAAACGAATTGTGCGCTTTGGGTATGGATTTACTTGCAAGAACCTAAAAACGTTTTTTAAATTTGACTGACTGCTGACCATTCCTAAAAGCAGGCCGTCGTTCGTGAATTTTTATATCCACACAGGGTTGCAAACCCATAAAAAAATATTATTTATTATTATTAATATTTTTTATGGGTTTTTTTACAAAAAAGATTTATACAAATTCAAAGAGCACGAGCATATTAAATTATTATTGATAATAATAATGATAATAGTGATTAAATATGTTCGTGCTCAATGAATTTGTACAAAACTTTTTTCTCCACTGAAAACTAAAAAACAAGCCTTTCCATTGATCAGAAATATAAAAATATTCCGTCTGAAGATAATAATTTCTTAAAAATACAAAGAGCTCTGTGGGACGGAGAAAAAAATGAATTTGATTTAATACCAAGTTATTGAAAAAATCTTGAAAAAAAACTACTTTTTGTAAACATATTTTTAGATGATAATTATTCTTCGAAGATTTTAATTTGGTTTCTTTTTATTCAATGTTACAGTGGTCTCAATTTCCAAGATCTTATGGCAAGACAGGGAGTCATCGATTCGCCACCAAAAACTCCGTTCATCATGGGCTCCGAGTGTTCCGGTGACATTGAAGCAGTTGGCGAGGGAGTGGAAAACTTCAAAGTACGATAGGAAAATTATATGAATTTTTCTTATTATCCAAAGATATTTCGAATAGTGAAAGAAAAAATGAAACGTCTGTAATGGAAAAATTTCATGACGAGTTATTAATGTCGATTAGGAGCAGTTTTTTTCTTGTTTTAAGTAAACTAGTTCGCTACTTTTATTCTTACATCATCCTTCAATGTTATCAAGCAGGGTATTCTCGATTCGCTTCCACTCTGAGACCACCCTCAACGAAATTACATTTCCTCAGACAGCTTTATCGCCGTTATGCTTTGTCAGAAGAATGAAGGCAAACCTCCATAAGCTCATTTTTTTTGTCGTCTTAGTTATTCTCGTCGTTTTCTCTTTAATCATTTTTTTTTCTCAAACAAAAAAAAATTTCAGATACATACTAATTGTTCCATTTGTTTCATCATTTTTGCGTGGTTAGAAAAACGATTGATGGATTTTTTTCGTTTCATTGGAAACGTGTATTAACGTCATTTAGGAAAATATTTCAGTGTTTAAAAAAAAACTTCTTTTTTTCTGTCTATTGTCACTCTTTCGATTTTTCAACTGATTCAGATATTTATTGCGATATGATTCAATCACGAACATCTAATTAAACAATTTGTTGAAAATAAACGTAAAATTTTTCAACATAATTCTGTTTTTTATTCCTGGAACGAACTTACTCTTGAATAACAAACGAAAGAGAATATTTCAATATGAAAAAGGCATCATAATAATATATGAAAACTCGAAAAAAGATTTTCTAAAATCAGGCTGTTTCTAAAAGTAAAAAAAATCGTTTTTTCTTTTTTATCAACACAGTTCATTGCACTTGTTGTAAAAAAAAAATGTATCCTCTGGTTTAAATGCAAAAAAATAGTTTTCTATTGCTTCTGAATTTTTGTAATTTGACAAGTTTTTTGGGAACAATTTTTCATTTAGTAAATTTACTTCAATTACAAATCGATACATTTAATTTCAATTGAAACATGAAAAGATTTTTACTATCTCCGTTGAGATAGAAAAGAACATAACTCAACCCTTGGTACGATATCGAAGAGGGAGTATCAGGCACCTTCGGCCATATTCCATTCGACCCCGCTTAGTTCGTGTGAGTCTCAGGGTCGCGGCCACGAAAGTACACGTGTAAATGACCTGGTCGTCGGGGTGGTTGAACTGAGGATCCCTGGAGAGGATACAGGGGTCGCAAACCTAAAAAGCTTTTTTTATGGCTCTATCCGGAGGCTTAGTTCTACTTTTTTTCAGTTCCTATTTTCTTCATATTCTCTTTTGTTTTTGTTCAAATTTTCAAACAAACTTTAACACCAAATTTTCTGAATGTTTAAAACTGAAAGTTTTGCGTGACTCTCTGTTTTTATTTTCATACAAAAAGTGATAAATTTTCTATCAGTCACATCTTTGTTTTCGAAATTTTTATGATGGACCTCAATATTTTCAAAAAAAAAAAATTAAAATCATTAATTTTACATTTCCTAAAAATTTCATATAATATTTTCGATTTTAATTATTACAAAAAGTTGAAAAATATTCATCGTAATTATTTCATCGTAGAAAATTTCGTTGTTAATGCTTTTGTATAAAAACATATTCACCATTTTTAAGCTTCGTTAATGTTATTCACAAAATTACTAACAAACTAAAATCAATTAGAGGAAAGTTTAATATTTAATTGCAATTTGTAGTTTTTTACTGTATTTTGATAGGATTCTAAGTTTCAATTTTTCTTAAAATTTCTTCGTGAGAGCTACAAACGATGCGGAAGGGAATCAATGATCGTCTCTCGTACGTCAGTGTTTGTGGTATCGTTGAGAGTAAATGATTTTTTTTAAATTCTTTTAGGTTGGTGATCGTGTTGTCGCTTTGCCGGACCACAAAGCTTGGTCTGAGCTTGTCGCGGTTCCAGCAACATCGGTTTTCGCTTTGCCAGAAGGTATGAGTTACTTGGATGCTGCAGCGATCACCATGAATTACACCGTCGCCTACATATTACTGTTCGACTTGACTTGTCTCACGCCTGGCAAGAGTCTCCTGCTTCACAGTGCCGGAGGTGGCGTGGTACGTATTATTAATATCACAATATTTCTCCTCATTGTAAATACCCTCTACGACGAGGTACTGAACAAAGTTTTTTTTTTTTAATCCAACAAAATCCTTCCCTAAAATTGATAATTCAATGATCGATCGAATCGTAGTTGAACGATAGATTCACGACTTTAAAAATATCTGCTTTTCGATCTGGGATTGAAAAAAAAATACATCAAAGTCCCAAGGAAATGAAATCGTTGTCAAAAGAATTGTCTATATTTATTAAAATTACTTAATTATAGAAAAAACTGAGAGTTTGAATAATAAATTTGTGGCTAAGAAATTACAGACAGTGGAGACAATATTTTTTATCTGTTTTTAGAAGTATTTCTGTGAAAATCATAAGGCAACGATAAAGACAGTGTGTTCGAGTACCAATAGTGCTTTCGGCGACTGGCAGAATTGACACTGACATGACTGTCTCGAAATGCACTGGGTTTTGAACTTCGTTAACGAAATTCCGTTCGCTAGAATTGTTTTTAGTGGAAGTTGATGAATATTTTTGATGAAAATGTCTGAGAATGTCTGGGTTTTCTTGTTTAGACAAATTTCTTAACACATTGGTCGTCTGGTAGTGACTCTCACACAACGCGATATATGGGACTCTCACTAAGGACATGGATGAGTGAGAGTTTGAGAAAGAAAAGAGAGTGATAGAGAGAGGAATTGAAAGGGCGACGTCAATTGTCAGGGATTCGAAGTATGCGAACGAGCACGAGTGACCGTCACATAGTCATGCTGTGAGTTCGCCTGTACGTGTTAAAGGAGCACAGAACGAGAGGGATTCAACGAGTACTATATGGCTTCTCGTTTCACCACATGCCAGTCCTTAATTATCCAATGAAACTTAACGAGACGTGGCTAAGGGCACAAAAATCCCACGACAACTAGACAGCCGCATGGACTTGATACGTGTATTACATACCCTCAAAAGCTTTTCATTCGTCGAATGTCTATTGAAAATAAAATCCATTCAGAATCGTTGATGACGAAAAAAATAAGTAACACGAAAAAAATCAAGTTTAAAAAACATTCTTGAAGCTTCAGACCAATGCTATCAAAGGCAGTACAAAGAAACACAAAAAAAAAATAGTTTTCAATTGTGCAATATTTAAAGTTCTAGCGTTTAAAAAAAACAATATTTGATAAATTACGTAAAAAAAAAGTGTCTGAGCAATGTGTCATTCGGTTTTTCACAACGTAAAACCTTCCGTCGTTTTTAATTTGTTAATCATTTAGAAAAAAAAAATTATATAATTCATTATTAAATGTAAGTTTTTTCGTTAAAAAATGAATAATCGAGAACAGCCTCGATCTTCTCAATTTTTTAAATCGAATTTTGATTACAAATAATTGCACTGATTGTTCCTTATCGTTGCGCAATTTGGATGAAATTTTCTGGTACAATCTATACAATGAAAAGTTTCTGCGATGGTTAGTTTCGCAAATTCCACTTGGCGAGCCGGCATCGCCCAAGATTCGCCCCGACCGATCAATACTGTTCAACAGGTTACTACTACACGTTCTCTCTCACCTCCCACCGCGAGACCTCCCCATGGGCGAAACGCTCGGCGGGTCTACGAACGGAAGTTGGGAAAATGGAAAAACCAACTCCCATTCCTCTCGGTGAATGAGAAACCGAGGGGGTGGATCAGGAGGATAAGGGATGCTGAGTCGTGCTCTGCACTAGCGCCACCAGGCGACATGGTATTCATGCTGACGTACCCGTTGCCTGGCAACTCGCAATTCCACCTACGCCCACCCTCCAACGTCTCGAACTATTTCACGCCGTATGGATCCTTCCGCGGACGTTTCCTCTGTTGAAATATACATTGCGATGCGTTATCGCGATGTAACATCAGTTTTGAATGATTTATAATAAGTTCTGATAATCTTCCATCCATTGAAGCTAATTGAAGAGTCAAAGATTTCCAAAAAGTCACTGATTTTCTTAACATACAGTTCTACTGTTAACCCTAGACCCCGACAAAATCTATTTTTCAGAATATAAACCCTACAACGGAGTAAAAAACGACCTAATCTTCTTTTTAACACAAAATGTTACTCGCATGCGATATTCAGGTTTAATTTTCTACCATTTTCTCCGTTTTTTTATAACGAAGAAATCGGTACATGATAAAGTCGTGGTTGGTTAGTATTTGATTATGAAAACTCTGTAAATCTGAAGAAAAAACGTTTCGGATAAATTGGACGAACTGATTTTTTACTAACAAAAATTCAGGACGTTTTTGACGCTGTTGTACAGTCTAGGAGTCATTTCATAGCTTTCATTTTTAGCTGATGAACATTTGTAGAAATTGTCGTAAATAATTAGCCTTCATTTCATCAAAAAGAATCCTCGAAGTTTCTTGTAAAAGACATTTTTATCGTGTCTATGACGAAGAATGGAAGTTTGTTTTTTTTTTAAAGCAAGTTTTCAATTGTGGGAACTAAAACCATGAAATTCTGAATGTTTGAGGAGTATTGTAGTTGCTCAACGTGTTATCCTTATCGTTGAATATATTTGTGATTACTAAGCACGTTTTATCGGAATGGAAATTCATGCAAAGAGATTTTTTTTCCTTTTTGGAAGTAACAAACTTTAGTCGGAATTGCAGTATAAGAATTTCAAGCTTTTTCACCCTGAAATGAACGTGAATTTTCATCTAACTCACGTTTATTCGATAGTGCGCTCTATATAGCATGGTCATCGACCACTCTCTCCCGCGGAACCCGACCGCGCCCCGTCTGAGCTCGGCTTTCCTGCCGGCTCAACTGGCCACGTGGCTCTTGAAAAACATTTTCACAGGAAAAACAATTTTTTACAATTATACGTTACAAAAGTTGAGAAAAAGACTGTTGAATCTCTCGATCGAATGAAGAAATAAGAAAAAAATAATAATAATCACTTGTTCGAATTGTTAAGTTTGGTTTCGTTGATTTTTCATATTCACAGAAAACCAAATCTTTGAAATATTCCCAGCGTTTGTGGCCATTTTCACGGAGCTTACTTCTCTGATCATATTTTTGCTTTTATCACAATTCTTCCGATTTGGCCAGATCGAGATCGAAGAATACTAACAAAAGCCTCGAGAAAGTATTCTGCATGCTCTTCTCGGAAATAATGAATGCCTACTTTTGTTGAAAATTCTCGTACGGTTAATGGATTCCTTCAAGTTTTTTTTCCTTTTATCTTAGTCTCCCTTCAGCATCCTCGTCTTTTTAGAGCTTGATAAAGACCACACAGACTCGTCTGTGCGGCCATACGCACTTATAAAAGCGTCTTTATGAATGAAAAACCGTGGTTCGCTCCTTCACAATTTTTATTTCGTTTAAGTCGTCAGCTCAGATAACACGTCTATCTTTTAAAAAATTTAGCAATCTTCGGAACACCTACCACGTTAGGATTAAAAAACCTAATGACCTACAAATTATAATATTTCGTCAACTTGGTACACGATATTAAAAAAAAAGTCTCTGTTTATCCAAATTTTTATTATTTTCTTCAATCAAATAACGAGAATAATATTGTTCCCTGAAGAAAAAGGAAGTCTACTTTGTGTTCAATGAAAAATTAATAATTCAAAATGGTTTTTGATAGACAGGGGATTTGTAACTTCAAATCCTGAATAATGTTTAAAAGCAATTCAAAACGATTCGGAAATGGTAATAACGACCATAAATTGAACATAAAAATAAAAATAATACGCAAAATGTTATGATGAATTTGTAGAGACATTTAGCAAATATTTTACAGTTTGGATAATTTGTGTTTTTATCTCATCTGATCTGACGTTCATGAACATGATCAATTATTAACTTGAATGATTTTTACCACAAAACAATGTTCACAAAAATTTCCCACCATATTACAGCATCATAAGATATTGTATGATGCGTCATCCCGGAGTTATAACATTGTTTAATTGTTGCGTGCGTTTTTTCATTCCAGGGCCAGGCTGTTGTGCAATTGGCAAAAACTGTTGAAGACGTCACGATCTTTGGTGTTTGCAGCAAATCAAAACACGAGGAGCTCAAGACGGTCGGTACGATTGATCATCTCCTCGAACGTGGCAGTGACTATAGTCATGAAGTCAGAAAGTGAGAATCCGTAAAAAGGCCAATTTATTATTTTATTATAATATTTTTGAAGCAATGAATTTTCCATAATACTTTCGTAAACGAAATCGTTTCGCGAGTATCGATTGTTCATTATTTCCTATATTTCTAAAAATACGTCAGTTCAGTCGAATTTACAGAATAGATGAGTCATTTGTTGAAATATTATACTTATTTTTTTTTTCCGTTTTCAGAGTGTCTCCCGAGGGTGTTGATATTGTTCTTGACTGCGTTGGTGGTGAGGAGTGGAACAGAGGATTCGCCTTACTGAAACCCATGGGAAAATATGTTCTTTACGGATCAAGCAACGTCGTGACGGGCGAAACGAAAAGTTTCTTCTCTGTTGCCCGATACGTAAGTTTAAAAAATAGATGCTCTATCCTCGTCAATTTTATTTTTGAAAGGTGAAATTTGGAGGGACAAAAATTGACAATTCGTCAAGAATGAATTCACAGTTATTTATTGATGTCGGTTTCAATGTTATTATTTATTTTTATAATATAATGAATTTTTTATGATTGTTTGTTTTAAAGTGGTGGACGATGGACAAAGTATCACCGATCAAGCTGTTCGAGGACAACAAAACTTTGTCAGGACTGAATCTCCGTCGTTTGATGCACCAGCACGGTGCTCACGCTTTTGTGAGGAGAGCAGTGAAGCAGGTGTATCAATTATGGGCTGATGGAAAGATAAAGCCACGTGTTGACTCGACGTGGGCACTCGAAGATGTACCAGAGGCGATGCAAAAGATGCACGACCGCAAGAACATCGGCAAGATCGTGCTTGATCCGAGTCTTGAGCCAAAACCAAAACCAATGACACCAGCGAAGGGCAAAGGCAAAGACAAGAAAGCGGCCAATCAGGAGGACAAGAAAGCATCGAGCGTCGACTCGGAGGAAGGCGAGAAAAAGAAGGAACCCGAATTGACAAATGGAACGTCTGAGGATAAATCTGACAGCGGTACATAAAAAACTTGTTTCATTTATGGTCTTAAATTGTGTTTTATGATTTGAAGTTTCTCACATCAGTCATTTTGACGTATAAAACAAAGAATGAATAATAAAAAAAGACAATTTATTTTTACAGATTCGAAGGAAAAGGAATCAAGTTGAATTACCAACGGAGCTGACGAGAATTAAACGCGAAGTCGACGTCGTGATCGAGGCAAGAGCGTAGGGTATAAGAAAAAGGAAAAAAATAAAATAAAAGACACGACACATGAAAACACGGAGGGAAGAATTTGATATTTTTTTTCTACATTTGTTCCGAGTCTTACGAAATTGTTTCGAGCTCTA
Organism: Campoletis raptor; assembly: GCA_948107755.1. Lineage (NCBI taxonomy): Eukaryota > Metazoa > Arthropoda > Insecta > Hymenoptera > Ichneumonidae > Campoletis > Campoletis raptor. The sequence continues at coordinate 12,245,587 of OX403622.1, forward strand.
AAATAAAAACCAACGAACAACATCTTTTGGCTAAATTAAAGAAAAAAAAAAAGAGAAAAAACGTGAGAAATGGTCGCAGACTTCGCGAAAAAGGAAAAAAGAAAATTAAACTGAAAAAAATATCGAAAAGGCGTGTGGGAGCTAAGATAAGTAATCAACCAAATAAATATCAATTTTGACGTGGTCCACAATAGTAGTTTGCAGTGAACAAAATTAGAACAGATGAATAACGAAAACGAACTTTGAGGTAAACAAAAAAAACGCGATTTTATTTTTAATACCATGAGTGCGATGATGTTGAGCGCCAAGACCGGATGAAAATAGATATCAGTTTAATTTTTCATTGAAAAAATGCGATAGTCCGATGATGATGAAAAAAAATAGTAATAATAATAATGATACCAGAAAAGAAATGTCATGAAAAATATTTACATACGAACTACTAAATATATTGAAAACAAAACGAAAACGACTAAAAAAACTATACGACATACTTTCTATTAAAAATTAATCAATATCCGCTGAAACGAGGAGGGGGACAAAATACATTTTTTTAAATCTATTAATCAATCTTCGACTAAATCCAATTATCGCTATTTCTACTATCAAAATAATAAGCCTGCGATCGCTAAATAATAATACTGCTGCTGAGAAAGTTCGTCAGATAAATATATATCTATTTGTTTTTGTTTATTTTTTTTCTCCAAAATGAAAGACTTCTTTTTAATCACGCTCACGACGAAGCACATCGAAAAAAATCATGCAATTTTCTATGACAAATCGCTCACGCGGAAACATGTAGTAGCGTTTATACGGATAAAAGGCCTTCGTGAAAGTATCAAATAAACATAATAACAAGTATCAAAATATTTTCGCTCACTCTGCCACTTTTTGAATAAAAAAGTATATAGATTTTTTGTAAACATTATGCACAACGAAGGCCTCGAAACAAATTATTTTTAGCGTTACTGCCAATTTTATGGCATCGTTTTCGAGAAACGGCCATTTGTGACCAATTTTTTCTATTCCGATTGTTCAATTTTTGAAATCGGATTTATACAATTAACAACAACAAAAAGAACCAAATGAAAATAAAACATTCACGTATTGTCAAAATTAATTAAAAAAAAATAATAAAATCACAAATGCATATCTCCTACTAAGGAATTTCGTGAAAAAAATTTTAAAAATTATAAAATTCTCCCAAAACCGTCATTTTGAGTATATAAGAGAGTGTGGCAGGGCTCGCGCTGGTTTTTCTTTTTTAATACTTTGCGTCGAGCCGCTACCGCGTCCCTTGATAGTATAAAATTATAATAAAGACTTGGTCGCTAACGAATTGGAAGAAACTTTTACTGATAGCTGAACATTGTTTTTAAATTTGATACGAAGAAAAATATTATTATTATTATTATTATTATTATTATTACTACTGCTGCCTTTTGCTATATTTCAATTTGAGTCGAAAATATCATTTTAAACTTTAATGAACGCGTGATGAAAAATAAACGCATCAATGAATGCTACTTTGTCGACCAAGAGAAGAAGAGTCTCGGATTATTAAAAAACAAGATAAAATAATTTGAAAGATAATAATGAAATATGCACGTGGCTCGAAACATAAAACGCACACAACCACAGAAAACCGTGTAAGAAGAAAATAGCGCATAAAAAAAACAAGCTAAGTAAGAAATTAAAAAAAAAAAAAAGAACAAACATATAAATGAACACACGAACAAGACACTGTATATTTTACTTAAGGCTTTAAATGTTTCATCAAATAAGTATCTATTATATTATAATATATCTATATATTTGTATCGTCCATTTTGTCTCCTCTCCTCTTCCTCGTCCTCGGAAAAGCTTCCTCGTCCTCACGTACGTTATTAGACATTTGGTTTGTTGAACCGAAAAAATGCCGAAAATCTGGATGAGGATAAATTTGATGAAATTGGAAGTAATGAAAAAAAGAGTGATCAATTTTTTTTTTCATTTTTTTCATACTTGAGTATCAGATTTTCGGTTATATTTTCTTGCCAGATTTAGTGTAGAATTGTCACTTCTTTTTTTTTTTTTTTTTTAATCAATTGTTAATAAATCGCGAAAGCTTTAGTTTTTTGGTTAATTCACATATAATGGTAATTCGTCCTTTTGGTTTGATACTTTGGCTTACATCAAAATAAACTATAATAAATTATGCTCGAATCCAGTTAGTATTCAATTTCGTAAAATATGGACGATTTTTAAATGAAAATACTTGAAAATTAATACGACGAAAGTTTAAACTCAATTATCCTGTTTCCATGAATGCGTAATCATGATTGAACATCATTTCAATTCGTCGAATAAATGATTTGAAAAAAAAACCCTCAACGTTTTGTTTTTCTAACGACGGTTCGGAACACTTCTCTCTATTTCTCTCTCTCTTTCTCTCGTTCTTACAGTCACTCATTCTCTCTCCCTGTCACATTTTCAGTTGAGTGAATGTTATGTGTATGTAATGAATTTCTATTTTTTTTTTTTTTTACTTATTATTTTGCCTTTATATTTATATCTGCTTTTTTTCAAATATTGGATCTGGTATTCACGATTCTCATATTGTGAAAGAAGGATGTACATCTATGACGACAAATTGTATTGTTGCTTGTGCGTGCCTGAGAAACAATTCAAAGTTGTAATCGTTTATTTAGTCGTAACGACGGACTTAGTTGTCATTTAATTTGAACCAATATTTCGTTTTTATTTTCATTGCTTTGCTGGTTGCGACCACCTTTTTAAAAATCCTCAACGTTTTGAGGTTAAATATGGAATTCCAAGCGACGCGTGCGTGTCGAGCATGAGAGAGCGAAAAATTAAGCAAGTGGTCGAAAAAAATGAAAAATAAGAAAAATACGAAAACAAATGGAAAAACAAACGTAAACGGTATAGATAAAAATGCATATTATGAAGATTATGTGTAAAATTGTAAAATTTACTTCGCACGTCAAGCGGGAGAAATCGGTGCAACATGGACGAATGAATGTACAGACACAATTATAATAATAAATAGTCTTGCTTCGAGTGAGTGTATGTGTGTGATCACGTGGCAGACAGGGAGAGACAGAGACGGAGGAAGCGACACAAAGAGTGGAGAGAGAGAGAAGAAAAGATGAGGAAAAAACAAACATCGGCACAAAATGGATTGAGAAAAGAAAAAAAAATGAGAGCAACAATCGCTGCATGTATTGCGGGAGAAAATGGATTTTTATTCTCCATTTTTATTCTCAGTGATTACGAATAAACAATTTATCATCGGGAGCATGTCTCACACCATTGTGACATTATTATTATTATTACTGATCATCATTACTATGCTATTATGAAAATAAATGAAACAAATAATATACGTTGGATCACGGGATAACGACGAATCCGAATAATCGACGATGAGATGAGTTTTTGCACCTAATCTCCCGCACTGACGGCTTGATATATAATAGATTGTATTTTTGGCTTATTATTGTAAGACTGACTATGTTGCTATATTAAAAGATTGCTTCAAAAATAAACATGTGCTATTTTATTTGAAGAATTAATTACCGAAAGCCTGAAACGTTATTTTCGACCGGATTGACACGATTCATATGAGATCTGAAGAAGTCTTATTATCCTGACGGTTTACAGTGTTTGCACCATGTCATTTGAAATTTAAACGTCACATGGCCGTATGGCCCAGTCGCTGTAGAGCGCGGATTGGAGCTAGTGGCAATAAAACAGGAAGAAGAGAAGTTAACGATCTCAATTCATTTTACCGATCGTTAAAAACTACGTAATTCATCGATTTCGAAAGAGCAGTAAGTTTTCAATTCAACCAGTTTATTCTATTTTTAATTCATGTTCACGAGTGAGCTTCTATTAAATTTGTCGATCGATTATTTTTATTTGAAAGTAAAAATTCTCGAGATGGTCTTATTTCAATTTTGTCAAAATTTGCAATGATGACTTAAATTTTTTTTATAAAATTGTTGCAAAATGTCAATTTTGTTTTTTCTCAAAAATTACGAAACTGTGATGTTTTTTTTTTTTAGTTTTTATTGTTCTCCCGTATTCCCTCGCAGGATTTAATCAACGCAGCCCATCACTTTAACCCTACGTCACTCTTTCTGTTTTTCTTTCTCTAGGACCTAATGCACTAGTGTATCATTAAGGAAAATTGAGTAAAACTTGACAGTCGTGTTTTGTTTTCGTAAGCAACACAATAATGTATCGATTTTCTTTTTTATTACATGAAAACAATAACTATGCAACAATAATGTATCGAATGAGTTATGGTCGTTTTTTGGTGTACAAGGTCGAGAGTTTCAAGTTCCAATTGAACGTTGCAGCATGCGATAACATATTGATCATACAAATAATCAAAAGTAATTTATAAATGTTAAAATAATAACAAAACGACGACCATATGAAAAAATGTGTACATTGTAGTTTGTATTTTCGAAATGAATGGGAAATGAATGGTATTTATTGAATTGGCAACTTTAAAAAACCCAAATTAAAATTAAACTCCAAATTTTTTGAACTTGAATGTGTAAAGAAATAAAAATAGTCAATAGTTCTCAATATTCCGTCGTATTTTACGGTTCACATTTCGATACAATATTTTTTTTTCACAATCGATCGAAACGGGACACAAAGTTCGACCGAGTACGTAAATCGGAAGGTCATTCGAATGGATCCAATCGAGAGGAAACAGTAATTTCTCATTAGAGATGAAAATTTTGAAGAATCTTTAGACGAGTGGATAACTCGCTGCAGTTGCTATACCGCATTGGTTATTTCTGTTCCTGGACATTTTGATGTATCCATTTTCACCCCAATCTTCGCCCCAGCTATTTTTCACGAGCCAATAATCTCTGCCGTTTTCATTTCCGTATCCAACAACCAACACTCCGTGATCCAACTTGGATTCGGAGCAATAATCTTCGTATACGCCCGAGGAATACGATTGAAAATTCGGTCCGGAAGCATCGATGGCGGTTGCAATGGGTCCAACGGTTGCGACAGCCGCTTTCAATCGTTCCTCATCGCCTTGCGATATGTCCACGTAACTGACTTGCGTGGCACCGATGGTTCTGCGATTGAATCTACACAAAAAGGGAGTAAAAAAACAACAATACAATAAAATATATTGTCGAATCATGACATAAAACAAAATGTTTATTTTTGTCTCCGAAAATTTATTTTTATTTTTATTTCATCGAATCCCACTTTCGAGAATAATTTGAACTTATGTGGGAACTTCGTTCAGTCTATAAATTAAATTGGAGCTTTAATTACAAAACGTTTTTTCGTTGGTTCAAAGATTTTATTATTTTTCTTTACTATTTTTTCCCCCTTCATTCCTATGGATAGGAAATCCCGAAAATAAAACTTCAACAATAATAATTTTTCATAAAAACTCAATTAAAAATTCAGAAACGATAAAAATTGGTAATTATATTCAGAAGCATGACTACACCCAGAATCGCACTGGACTTTATTGAAACAAAGTTGTTTCACTCTTTTATTTCCTCTTTGACAAAAGAAAGAAAAAAAAATTAATAAAACTACGCACCTGCACCGGCCGTTTCGGGCTTCATAAGGATAAGAATATTCGGTATCAATGCCCCTGTTGTCCCTGATGTACCTGAAAGCTTGATCCATCCAACCACCGTTGCAACCCCTGTTACCGTATCGTCCGGAGCAATCGACGAGATTTTGTTCACTGAGTGAAACCAGGTGATTGGTTCGTCTGAAGTGTTGACCTTCCAACGAGCCAGTCTTTACAAATTAATCGAGCAAATTAGACGATATTTTATACAGATCGTATGAATTTATTAAAATATTATTGAAGTAATGAAATATTCGTGGATTGAGAGTGTCACGTGGGCCTTCAAAAAGTCAATTTCGTCATGGATTTATTTGCTTCTTTAAATATACTTACGGTTGAGAATGCCCAACAAGACCCACATTGTCCCTGATCTTTAACAGCCGTAACAGCACCGGAATTTCTCCAATCAACTTCCTGCGGAAGTTCGACATTTGCGGGTGGTATGAACGTTGCGCGTCCCTCTTTCGTTTCTGACTCTAAATGTTCGGCCGATGGCCTTTTAAAACCATTCATCGTTCGAACGAATTCGTCATGATCCTGGTTAACAAAATAAACGAAAATTTATCAAAAAATTGGACAACAGTTGTAGCTCAAAAATATGAAAAATGGTCAAGCCAGACATTTGGAAACATTCGTAAGAGTCGATTAGATTCTCGAATAATTCTTACAGAATTTTTTATTGTGGAAAAATATATTCAAAAACGAGGAACAATGTTTTGCCAAAACATGTTTCTAGCTACACTTTTCGTGGGGAAAATCATTTAAGAACGCACCAAGTTTTGGCTGCTAAAAAAAAAGCGTTTTTTGAAAACGATCATCGAACCATCAGCTTAACTGCGAAGTACAACCCAATCGCTATCAATTGACTTATAATTAAAATGTTTTGTCTTATTTTAAATCGAAGATACTGAGGGGAGTATGAAATAAAAATTCTTTGTTCCAAATGTTTATTTGGTTACTTTCATAAATATCTAAAAGTTAAAATTGATTACTTTGGTTGGAAGTAAACTTTGGATTAAATGTCAGGTTGTAAAAGCTTTTGGATAACAATCGATAGATATTTATAGCTCTTTCGATAAACCAGTGTACTTACCATATCAGCGAATTTGTTGATTGCGAGCTTGTATGATACTTCACCAGCTTCGAATTTACGATTGTGTTCAGCAATCTTTTGTTTGGCTTCCATGAAAATTTTCATTCTCGATTGATCCTCAACATGGTTTTCGTAAGTTTTGTTGTACACGGTCTGCAAACAGTAACATTATTTCAGCACGTCCTACAGATAGATGCAAATGTCATCGGAGCCGTTTAAAAATGAAAATTGGGAAAAAAATGTTTAAAACTAACGACAAAGTACTGGTACACAAAAAAAATCGAAATCAAGCCTTCGAGCCATAGTGGGATTCACGTTGTCCCACCTTTTTGCAGTTTTTTGATTATTAAACTAATATTTCAACAACAAATACCGAGTTTTGTTAGCTTTCAAATAGTCTCTAGGACATTCATAAATGTATAAAAAATGTGAACAGTAAAAAAAAATCACTTTTTCCTAAATTACTATAAACATCGGAATGGCAATTTTATTACAAACTCGAAACACTCCAGAGAATCGTAGAAATTGAAAAAAAAAAAGAATGTAGACCGATGGTTTTTGTTTAAGAAAATGAGTGAACAATGAATATTAAATTACCACATTTCGAATTCAGATTTGGAATCCGTGATGCGAAAAACCCCCAGCTCATCAAATTCCAAATTAATTGCACGTAAATAAAAATGTATGGCTCAATGGGTCAAATTCTTACGCTTTTTTAATGCTCCGAGGATAATTAACCATTCCATTAGTATGTGTTTACTTGTAACCAAGTAAACAAAATACCAGTTTCAATTCGATCAACAAGAGTCTTAGATTCTCAAAATTTATTTAGAATCACCGAATCGACGATCGAACTCATCTGTGAGGGATATCTCGTTGTTAACGTGATAATAAGTTGATAATCAAACGAGTGGAAAAGTTATTTTTAAATTTGTAATACGTGATTTTTACGTAGTGCCAGAAAAAAAGTTTATCCAACAATAAACAATAAATTTGAACAGATAATTTCTTGTTGGTGTAAAAAAAAAAAAATGATGAATATCTCGCCTCAGATACAATATTTATGTATACGCTTATTTATTTATCAAAAAAAACAAGGCCAATAAAAGGATCGGTAATTGATGGTGCAAAACAAAGCAACAAAAATATTAAAGAAAGAAAAACTAAAAATATTAGACGGTCATAAACACATATGAATTGATATGAATTGATGACTATAACACGATAATGGAATAGTTTCTTTTTCAAGTATTCCTTCATATTTTTTCGCAATTTTGAAATTTTGATCAATTGTTCAAACTATCTTTATAGATCTATTTCATCAATCTGGTGATAACGAATTATGAAAAAAATTAAAAATTCTCCGTCTGATGTAAAATATTGAACGATAATGAGTGATAACGGGAAGAAAGAGAAGGTAGAAGGCTTTTTCAGAATTTTTATCGCAGAATTAAACTTGATAAGTTGGTTCAACTTTGATTTCGATCTTGGTCATCGATCTATTGGGAATGACTTATCAAAAAATGAGAAAGTTCACGAAATTATATTGCTACTTTATTATTATTATTACGACACCGTGAGATTTGATAATATAACACCAGCAAAATTTGGTCAAAGAAAATATAGAAACTGTCATGAATAGTCACCTGCCTTGGTTTCCAGCCATTAAAAAAAAATAGTTATTCTCATTGAGTGTAAAATGAGAATAAAATTATATTTGTTCACAATCAGAAATAAAAAATTCAACAAAATTATGTGCAAATTTTGAGCGATTTTAATATTCGAATTCTTCTTAGAATTTTGGTGGAACCAACATATGGTCTTTGTAACTATAATCGTCTTCTCTGAATCATCAGTACATTCAACCTCAGTATTGAATTTTTTGAATAAAATAATCTTTGTTCGTACAAGTTTTTTTTAAACGTAAATAGGACTAAATTAATCCAATTATCCTCGAGTGCTGAATCTGATCACAGCAATTAAAAATAATAATAGTTCCGAGACACAGGAATTTCAATTATAATTCTAGTGTTAATTTATTTACTGTATTTTCGTTCAATTTATGTTTATTTGGGTTATTCCCAATGGGAAAATGGTGGATAAGTCGATCAATTTTAAAACATTCGATCAATATCTAAGTTCTGATAAAACAATAACACTATTTTTGATTAAAATGAATATAAAAATATACCTTAAAGGCGTTCCATTCGATTTTAGCGAGATCCAACATCGCGCTGGCCTGCGCCGCAGCGAAAACAGCCATGAATACAACAATGAAAGTTTTCATGGTTGTTTATTTTTTGTCTGGAAAAATAAGAGAAAAAAATTAGTGCTTCAAAATTCTCATTGATAGAAAAGTAAGTTACAATATAAAAAATAATGGCACAGATTATATAACTTTAAATAATATAAGTTTACAATAAATTCACGTAATGAATGTCATCGGAAGCTACAGACATTCGTAAAACATACAAAAAATTGTGAAAATACTGGCAAACCTTTTCACACTGATGATCGTAATTTTTATGTACTTCTCGGGTATTAGAAATTTTTATTGCGTATTTCGATGACTATAAAACAAGTAATACCAACAGAATCATGTCGTTCATTATTTGAACATTATTGTCGTTTAAAAAGTTGTATTGAAAATTATAATTGAATACATCGATCATAATGAAACAAAGAGTTCCATGACGTGGAATCATTTATTAATAATTGTGACATGCACTACGATTTGACCATTCGACCGCAAATTGAATCAAATCTGGAACGTCGATTTTGCATTTTTCTAAATTTAGTGTAAAAGACATTTATAGATTCCCTCATATTAATCATCTCATTTAGGAGTGCAGCCAAAATTCTACTATTTCATTGTATCAATTATTAAAAAAGTAAATTAAAAAAAAAGTAAAATGAATTCGCTGCTTGCGTTCTCGGTCAATGGGATCGATTTTGTTTTTTCGCAATTCCAATTGCTCAGTATTCGGGAAATATACGTACGCTTAAAAAGGACATTTAGGCAGAGATGTTTTTGCTTCGTTCAACTTTTTAATGATGAAGCTGGCGTGACAAGATTTTTATTATTCACAAAAAGTGTAGCTGCACACGGAAAAAAGAGAGCTCACTAACCAGATAAGGGTTGAAATTATTATTTATCAATGATGTTATTTGTCAAACATAAATAAAAACGTCTCTGTGTTCCTCAATACAAAAACTAATAAAGCGACACGAAAATCGTTTGAATTTTCATCAAAATAAAATTACTCACCAGACACAGAAAAAAAAATGAAGCTTTCGATCGGCCCCACAACGAATCTTGAGAACCGCTCGAAAATTTAGAGAACAAAGTTCCCAGAACACGCAACTGTGATCTCGGTTCTCCACCAGTTGGTTTTTAAGGGTTAACCACCTCCCCCCCCCGTTCCTTTTCTTTTTCTCATCTTTTTCTAATCAAGTTTTTTATCTTTGAACTCAATGTAATATACAAAATCTGGATCAACGAATTTGGATAGACATCTTTCTGGCCACTTCCGTAATCACGTGTGTGTATATATCATTTCTGTTCAAGAGCTATATCTTCTGATCTGCTATCACATGACGATTTCATAATACTGAAACTAAAATTGGTGAGGAATTATAATTCTTTTTCTTAATCTGATTCGAGGTACTCTTGAGCGATTGTAACATTGTCAATGGGTTTTATTTATACGTGAATAACCGTGGCGCGGAAAAACCCATTGCATCATTTCATGTGTTGAGCAATGTACCAAACATGTTGAACTCGCAAATTCAAAATGTTGAATTTTTTCCTCAAAATTTTTATCCATTAAAAAGAAAACCATTTTTTTTTTTGATTTTACTGTTTTTTAGAGACATGACAATAATCATCGTTATAGAATCTAATAATTTTCATTGAATTCTTACTTCAGTCGAGTCCTCACCCCTAGTGTCGTATTTTGTTGGTGGAATGTAGTAACGGGATACGTCTTGAATTTCGTGCCTCAAAGTTCTTCAAAATCTTAAATTTTTCAACAGTTATTATAAACCTGTTTAATTGATTTCATGAATTGTTTAATGAACCTGTTGTTCATTGAATGCCCTTAAATCAGCCTAAAAAGTTGCTACAAATTGTAGTGAAAATGAGGTTCAGCAATTGTTTCGTAGCTAACAGAAACACTCAAGAATACGGAAAATATTGCGAAATCACAATTTCGTGTGTTAGAGATAAAATCTTTTGTAAAAAATAATCATATCGAGATAGATACAAAAACCCGTTAAAATGGAAGAAAAATGTATAAGCGCACGAAAAAATTAATAAAAATCAAAATAAAAAATCAGCCTATCGAGATAAATCAAATCGACAGTTCAATGTGTCGTCTTAACAAGTTGAAATTTTGAGCAAATTTAATGAGTGATATATTTTTCCATTAATATCCAAATAAAACACGAGAAGAAGAAAATTGAGGTAAACAATTTTATCATCGGCTTGATGAACAATTAACAATTTTGAAACATGCTTCCAGCATTGTTTACTTTTGTTATCCGAATATAAAAATTTTTATTCTCAGAATTGAAAGCAAAAAAATTTCGCGCAGGATAGTTTCGATTGTGTGCGTGAAAGGATGTACGATTTTTTTATTTGGATGAGATTTCTCGCTGCGTAGAATTGCGAGAAGCACACACAATATCGCAGAAAGAGAAAGAATTAAATGAACTCATCAAAAATAGGAAAAATGAGTTGAACTGCAGAAAAACATGGGCATAATAATAACATGCAACGTGGGTAAAAAATAGTATCATTTATTGATAAAATTGACGAATAATTTTCGTACATATATCGGCTGTCGCTTGAATTAATTTCAGAATTATATCAAACCGTACGCAGCTATAAAACATCAAAAAACGGTTCCTTTAGCAATATAGTAAACGAAACTTAGGTATTAAGGTTCATATTTTTCAAGTAAATGACTTGCGACCATCAAAAGCAGGATAAAAATGAAAAATTATCAAGATAAACCAAGATAGCGTACGAGAAGCGTACGATGAAGATATCGAATCAAGAAAATGGGCTGTGGTTGAATATGAACTTTCTACCACTTTTATAATCTAAATTGTTGACAGTTTCTTTAACGCGACGCTAAATAGGCCCATTTGGTTGAAAATTAAAACCCTCTTTAACGAGCTACTACAAAATGCTCATGAAGTTAACATTCTAACGCGACCATAGAGCTCGATGAATTGTCTAAAGGCTTTGTCGATCCGTTGTTTTTTTTTTTTCTATACGAATAGATTATTTTTTTATGATATTGAAGTTTGTATGATTGGAATGGATTGAATGTTCTATTCATTTCTTTATTCCGTAACTTAAAAGATTTTCCAAAAATTCTTGGCATACTTGTCATTTGGAGGTTGATAATCAAGAACCAAAAAAGTATAATCGATTTTCGGAGCTTGAATTTACAAAGAATAAAAATTGTTAAGAATTAAAAAAGAAAAAGAAGAAAATACAAACAAATTATCGCATTTCGTCATCCAAATTACAATATCATCTTTGTTGTATATCGTCGTATTTACACCAGTCGAAAAGACACGATAATCTCTCATTTGGCGCGCTTACGTGCTAATGCTCAGCTGCTTTGAAGCAGAGAAAAGCTTTTAGACGAGTGGATAACTAGCGGAACTTGCAATACCACATTGATTGTTTTGGTTCCTTGACATTTTAATGTATCCTTTGAGACCCCAACTTTCGCCCCAGCTGTTTTTCACGAGCCAATAATCGCTGCCATTCTCATCAGTTCCGTATCCAACGACCAACACTCCGTGATCCAATTCGGTGCTTGAGCAATCAGTCTCGTTGTACACTCCCTCGGAATAAAATTGGAAACTCTGTTGGGAAGCATCGATGGCGACAGAAACTGGTCCGATGGTCGCAACTGCTGCTTTCAATTTTTCTTCATCGCCTTCCGGGATGTCGACAAAGCCAACGTCCTCGGCACCGCTGTTTTTGGGATTGTATCTGTATCACGCGAAGGTTTTTTTTATTATTAATCATCTTATTGACGGAAAGTGAGACAGTGTTTAAAAACAATTGCAAAGTATCCTGAATGAAATCACGACGCAAAAAATGCGAGGATTTTGTCAACTCTTTGACTCAACTTGCTTTCTGATTCCAAATATGATCTTATTGATAGTTTTGTAAAACTATCGAGAACAATGAAAATTCATGAGGAATTGTTTACACCGTAAATTGTTATGGTCAACAATAATTGTCCCATGGCTGGTCAAAAGACCCTTTTAACAATGGGTTTTCCGGGAGACACAAAGTAATAATAGATTTAGTAAAAACATCGATAATGTCCAAAAGGAAACGTATCCTTGTAAGTTATATTCCTCGTTATCATAAAGGGAAATTCCGTTGAACGTCAATAATAGAAGGACACACAATTTTTCTACATATCCATTTAATTTCTTATTTTCTTTTCTTAATGCAATTGAAATGCCTTGTCTTCCCTGGTTATTGAATTAATTTACTTCAAATTTACTCATGTTGTTTATACTTTTCTCATTTCTTTCATCACGATATTTATCAAAAGAAAACTTTCCACAAAAAATGCTTAGAATTCCATCTTTGTATGGGCGAAAGTAATATCTAATTTTCTATTACAGTTTCAGCTTAATTCTTCCGTCATATGTTTTAATTGGAGGATATCTGTTGTTTTTTATATTGGAAATATTGATCCCGTTTTAAAGTTGCACATAAATTTTTTTATTCTTATTTCAACTGGTAGAAAAAGCTGTAAAAACGGACCTGCACTTGTCGTCTTCAGCTTCATAGGGATAAGACTTTTCGGTGTCAAGACCTCTGTTGTCTTTGATGTATTTGAAAGCTTGATCCATTAGACCACCCTCGCAACCGTTGTTACCGTATTTTCCGGAGCAATCGACGAGATTTTGTTCGCTGAGTGAAACCAGTACCCCAGTGTGTCTGAAGTGTTGACCTTCCAACGCGCCAGTCTAAAAATATTAATTGAGCAAGTTAGGCGATATTTTATTCAGGGCGAATCAATTTATCAAACTATTAATGAAGTAATGAAACATAGCGGTGAAAAATTCTCATGCGGGTCTTGAATAAGTACATATTGTCATAGATCAATTTAGTTCTTTCGATAGACTCACACTCGAGAATGCCCAGCAAGAACCGCAATGTCCCTGATCTTTAACAGGCGTAACAGCACCGCTCTTTCTCCAGTCAACTTCCGATGGAAGCTCAACATTTGCGGGTGCAATGAATTTTGCGCCAATCGGTCGGTTCTCTGATCCCAAAAGTTTGCCTGATGGCTTCTTGAAACCATTCACTGTTCGGATGAATTCGTGGTGAAGCTATTCAACAAAATTAACCCAAATTCACCCACAATTAGTTAAATAAATGCAAGTAAAATAAAAACCAGTTCAGCAGAGTCGTCAGGAAAGAATCGAGAGAGTCGTTTTATTTTCGTATAAATTTCACATATTTAATTGGGCGCTCAATTATTTGTATTGAAACCCTTCCGTGGCTACTAGTTTCTTGAGACACATCAACAAATGATGTACTATGCAGAAAATTATGGTGAAAATTATTGATTCAACATTTATTTATATTCAATCACAAAAAATTATTAAAGTGTTTTTTAGGGTCATTGCAATTTTTTGTAACTCTTTTAATATTCCCTAAAATCTAGAATCTTCAATTTACCAAATATGTCTTCAAATGTTCTCCACATTTTTTTTTAACTTAGTTTCCCTGAACATTCATCTCAAACTATTAAAGATATTCTTTAGAGCAATATGAGCGAAATGCTTAAATCGATGGACTTACCATATCAGCGTATTTGTTGATGCCAAGTTTGTATGACACGTGTCCATCTCCGTATTTGCGATTGTGCTGAGCAATTTTATGTTTGTTTTCCATAAAAATTTTCATTCTAAATTTATCCTCTATTTCGTTGTCATACTTTTTGTTGTGCTCGGTCTGCAAAAAGTAATTTTATTTCAGCACGTTTCACCGATAAATGCAAAGTGTTTACAAATGTCGGAAATTGTGAGTAGTGATAGCGAGTAGTGAAAAAAAAAAAACGAAAAAGAAAGTGCAGCACTGGTTACGAATAAAATTTCGATATCAAATGTCTATCCTTCTTTCGTACTTTAAAAATAATAAATCATGCCTCATTAAAGATACTCTCCACCCACAAGGAAAAAAAAAAAACAAAAACAAAAAATTCAAGCAACAATTGTATTGTCACGAGCCTCTAATTGGCAAAATGTGTTTAGGATAACCGAATCAACGAGCGAACTTATCTGTAAGGGATATCGCGTTACTTATTAATGAAAGTCGATGCGTCACTCGGACTTGATAAGCAAAAAACTCAAAGAATCATTTTTCAAAACTGAATACGTCTGTATGATTCGTATTTTGACTCATTTTTCACGGAGTCGGATGACCAATTATTTATCTACAAAATTGAACAGATGTTTTTCTATAGGTATTGAAATTCAAGACAATAAAATGATTTAGACAACATTTCTCAATGCATTTTTGTAAACTCTGCCTCAATAAACCGTTCCAACTTTTTTTGGATCTTTTTTATTAATCTGCCGGGAAAAAGACTTGGGAAAAAAGCACATCAATAAAGTAGCTGAATTAATGAAAGGAATTTTCGGAATGTAACAGCGACGTAAACATCAATGTTAAAATATCGGAAAAACTTGGACAAAAAAGGTTTCAGAATTAATCTCAATTTTTACTTTTAATCTGGAAGTTTATTCTAAATATAATAAAAGCAATCACAGGTGATTAATTACAGTTAATCAATTAATTCATGATTCATTTATTCCATTTACCAAATAATCGATTTTGTGTTAAAACTGGGCAATCAATAGTATGCAGGGAAAATATACCGAATGCAAACATTCGGTCTCTTAGTAGACACTTCAAAATTTGATGACATTGATATTTGACATTACAATACAGAATTTTAAATGCTTTCTCACTATGCATATTCATTCCCTACTTCATATTTTAGCACATCCAATACTAGAATTTATCTCGGAATTTCAACCAAGTGGGCGTTGTGGCTATAGCTCTCACTCTCTCTCTTAATCACCAGGATATTCAATTCCACAGTGAGATATTTTCCATGCAAGAAAAGTGACAAGGAAAGATTTCATTGTCTTAAAATTTGTTCAAAATAATTTTTTTTATTTTATTAAATTTGGCAAAAAGTACAATAACTTAAACTATTTGGGAGCATATTTTGCTCTGTTTTTACAATTTCTATCATTTTTTCTTTGAATGGATATTATTACAAGACCTAAAGAATAAAATTTTGTTTAAATCGAGTGAATTTATTTTTCCAATAGCATAGAAATGGAGTACAAACAGAAAAAAAGAGAGAATTTTCTAAAACACATGAGTTGATGAATAATTTGTAGAACCCAAAATATTTGTTCCCAAAGAATTATTTTGGATAGTGTTAATGGAGATAATGGACAATAAATAATAATATCAATTCCATAACCTATTTTCAACACGTTTAGTTAACTTGTAGTGCTAAGTTATAAATCATTCGGGTCGTTGAAATCTCATACATAATTTTTATAAATTTGGCACAATGCCCCGTAAATCTTCATGATAATATAAGAAAACAATGGAGGAAATTTTTGTTATTACGGGAAAGAAGGAAAAAAATACCTTGAAAGCGCCCCATTCTGCTTCAACGAGATCCAAGAATGTAACGGCCTGCGCAGCGGCACACATGGCCACGAATACAATAAGAAGGGTCTTCATGGTTTCTTATCTTTTGTCTGTAAATAAAAATAGGGTAAAGATGAGTATTTTATAAATATTATCTATAGAAAAATAAGTGTCCGAATAATAAAGGCGGATAATTTGAAGAAATATGTGTTTATCATAGATTGGAGTCATTAATTTCATCAGTACTAACAAATGCGTAGAACACAGAGATGATTATGAAATTACTGATAAATCTCTTCGTACTATTGACCCCAGTTTTTTTGTACTATTTCTACATTAGGAATTTCAATTGTATACTTAAATCATGATGAAACCAATAGTTATATGACGAAATCATTGGTTTTTTTTTTACTTGAACATTAAAAGTATTTGAAAATTGATGACTATGAAAACTGTCAAGAATGAATCAATTATAATTACACGATATTTATTGCTAGAGGTATTTGCGACAAAAATGTTAATTTTTATCGAATATTTTGTCACAGCTTTCCAATATAACTCTATGATTTTTATAAACAATTAATATTAGTGAATATTTGTAATAGTAAGCAGTTTCATTCATCACAAAATAAACATTTTTGAAATGCAAAATTAGTTAGTCATTGCGACGAAACATCGCAATAGATGATCGGAATTTTATGTTTTTAAACCATATGAAAATTATCGTAATATTTGTGCTCAATAATCACGAAGTATATGACAAAAAGAAAACATTGATCCACAACTGTAGGTGTGTTGGGATATTACGAAAGGAAGTTTCGTCTTAGCGTTCACGGTCAAACGTGGGAAATACATTCTACAGTGATAGGTTCGAGAATCACAGCTGCAGCATGAAATTTCAAGGTAACACTGTCAGCCTACTGTGTACATAGTAACAGAGCTAGGAAGGACAATGTCTGGATGATGAAATTTTACGGTCAAAGTAGTAGCCCAAAAACGGCAACAATAAAATTGTAGAAATACTATACTGAATTGTGTGCCAACTCGCTAGGCCTATAACAGTATATACTGCACTATATACGACGATAGTTCAAAACGTACACAAAAGCTTCGTATACGTCTTTGTTTGACAGGCGATGCGCAGTGACTCACGACAAAGCATAAAATCGTCGTAGCATCAGGAAAAAACAAAGAAATTTACATTCCAGAATTATTTTTCTAGCCAATTCAAGGAAATAGTGAGAAATCATAATATTCGCGTTCAAGATTATTGCGAAGAACCCAATGACGCATCATCAGTTGTGTTGATACTTTTTATGAATCGAGCTGTTTTTGACATTAATAGATAAATATACCTACATATTATTTAGTATACAGCGATAAATTAATCATACACCAAAACTTTTAAGGCGTGGCTTAAATAAAACAAATCAACTCACCAAACAAAGGAAAAATCAAGATACTTTTCGATGAGCGACACACAACGAACCTTGAGGAGCGCTCGAGAGCTAATGAAACGAAGGATCGCGAGACGGAACGCGTAACAGTGATCTCGATCCTCGACGAGTTGTGTTCCTAGCTTTACCACCTCCTCTTCTCCTCCCCCCCCCTGTCAATTTCTCACGCCGTTCCTCTCTCTCTGTCTCTCACGTTCTCACTAGCTATACTCGGCACTCGGTTTTCAAAGAGTCGAGCGAGACACAACACTGCACCACGTGAGTCATAATTGTACACTTCGAACTTTCTTTTGCATTTATGTACTATATATATCGATAATCTTGAATGTATGAATAGATCCGAAAAACCATGAGTGTATAAAAGCCTTTTATCTTGTCACGTGAGATTTTTCCACCCCCATTGAACTGGTAACCCGAGGAAACAGTCATATTTTTTCAGCCCGACTCGCTCATGTGACTTTGATAAATCAAAATATTACATATACATATTTCATTGTCCTCCTTCTATTATTCTATATACATGTATACATATGGGCGTTTCGAAGCAAAATCAAGTAATCTGCGACTGACACTGAGAACAATAGATCCGATATGAAAAATTCGTCGAAATGCAAAAGCGCAAAATTTTTCGTCAATGCACTAGCGGTAAGATACGCATAAATGTCGAATAACTCATCAATACAATTCATTATCTAGTTTTTTCAATAATTTTTATAACATGGATTTTTTTATTTTGAAACACGAAAAATCTTTAAATAAATTATTGTTTAGACATTGAGCTGTTGCTATGTGTAAATGTGTTTCGAGTGATTTTAAATAGTTTTGCAATGATTTTATAGGTTACATCTCTCATGTTCCAAAAAACTGTATGACCATGTGTATGACACACGGGAACTTGTTTATTTTCATAGATGTGTTAGTTAGACCCCTGAATCTATCGAATCGTTAATGAATTTTTGTTGCACATGGTGCCATCACACAATAATATTGAAATTTGCATGCGATTAGGCTATACGCTAAGTTTATGTTTTTCTCTCCGCAATCATGACGTTGTAGAATCTATATAATTACTAACTGCGTGATCGAAGATTGCGCAACGTCGAACTCGTGCTGAACAATCTAATATTCCACGAAAATCTTGTTAAGTCCATCACTTCTTCTGTTATTTTTTTACTCCCTCTCCCACGTCTCTTCTTCTGCTTCCTCTCTCATTCTCGTTCTGTGTATATGTTATGACCTAAAGTACACAAAACCCAAATAAAGGCAACTGGAAATGGCATCGTTTTTGTACCTCCGATTACAGCAAACACCTGTTTAACTCGTCAACTGAATGTTATATCGTATGGTTTCGAGATAAGAACCAAAATGAAAACAAAATTCTTATCGAAATAAGTTTTTTTTTCCATTCAAACTGGTTCAAAGAAATATTGATGGATTATAAAATCAACACAAGTTGCGCACATAAACCTGTTTCGTCATCTTAAAATGTGTTTTGCAATGTTTCAAGAACATTGCCCTTTATGTTAAATTTGAAAATGCAAAGATGAAAGTTACAAAAAGATTAAACTTTTTCCGAAATTATAAATATCAATTTTTTAGGCTATTCTGGCGATCACTCATTGTCAGAAAATGATTCATAATTTTCATACTTCAAGATGATACATTTGGGATGTTTTTTTAGTACATTCGAAAATAAATAGGACGCGCAATGAGTCGTGCTCGCGCGAAAAAAAAACGAATTTTTCAGACAAAGTAAGGAAAACTAGTAAAATGTCAAATGGCTTCGAATTATTAAATGTATAGAAAAAATTAAGTCAATCATTCATTACGGATCGATTCAGGTATTGTAATTGAAAAATTCAAAATCATCACTCAATTGACATTAGTTGAACGTGTTCTCATCTGACAACTTCACGTGCCAGAATTCGAGAAATACTATTCTTACTCTGCAACTTCATTCAACTCGACGGTTTTCGGCTGCTGTTGTGTGGTGCCAGTGTTAGACTAAATTTTGGGATCTTTTCAGAGTAAAGGAGAACAACATGTCGACCCCACGGGAAACTTACGATGTTTCGGCGACTCAAAAAAAGATAATGCTAGCACGAGCGGCTAGACGTGAACAAATGCGTCGCGCTTATTTGGAAGAAATCGGTAATCCTTATCGTCCGGCCAGTCAAGGTGGCACAGTGGCAAGTGTTTTTCTTCTCGAAACTAAAAAAATACTAACCTTTCATTGTCGTTCAAGTTCCAATAAATCGAACGTCACTCAAATGCTATTTATTAAAAACTATACAAACCATTATTGTAACAAGATTTAAAAGAATATGAATTCGTAATTATTGAATCAACTACCGTGATCAACATTGTTTGATCGTTCAATGTCGGCTGATGGCTTTTATTGTTATGTAATTTTATATAGTGTATTCGAACGTGAATTGTTTTGCTACATGAAAAAATGATGATTATGGTATTCAGATACTCGTTGATTTGGTGGTTCAATCCTACTAAGTAAGGAATTCAAAATAATTCCTAACTGTTGATAAAAAAGAAGGATACAACTGTTAAAAATGGTAGATTTTAAAGTAGTCGTCTCACCAGCGATTATTCTATAACATTTTTCAAAATACTGAGCGCTTATTCAGCATGCCGTGTGGAATACTAAATTACTAGTCAAATTGCCAAAGGATTTTGGCTAATGAATCTCGGATGAAGATATTTCTTGTCGAAAATTCCAGAAGTTTGCATGTGTTTCTAGTAGGGAGCAATTGCATGTTTCCCATTTCTGCGATAACTTTGAAACTTTTTTACAAATTTCTTTATAGCGTAACATAAGACAATGTTTGTCACAAAAAAACTAGCATTCTGATCAATAAGTTTGACAGGTATTGTGATCGAAAGTAGAACTAAATTTGTATTTAGACATTTTTCCATTATTTTATTACGAAGCATTATTAGAATATTCTGGAAGTTATATTAAAACTTTTGTACATTGACAGCACAGTTAACGCTCTAACACATCTGCTATGAGACAACTACTTTCAAGTTTATATTTGATAGATAATCTGTTTTTTTTCAATTGAGTTTCTTTTACAAGTTTGAGACCTGAGCAAGTTTGAAAGAGGATTGAAATTTTCAAAAAATATTTAATAAAAAAATTACAAATCATTATATTGGAATGTAATGAAATTCATTTTTTTTTTACTTAACAACTGAGTCTGCTGAAAAAATTGAGATTATTTGTAAAATCGAAACATTTTTTATTGCCTACAAACGATGGATACTTTAATATCATAGGTTTATTGACAACTGGAAACCTTTTTCATTCGTTTTAAAAGAAATTTCTGAATTAAAATACCAATGGACCGAAATTACGGTTTCTTGAAATTTATGTAATGCTTCCAATAGACAACAAAATTTTGTTTATCCTGCAATTATCGGATTTTCTTAATTCTTTGAATTTTCTGAGAAGATTTAGTTTTATTTTTCCACTATTCTACTTCGTTGCAGACTCAAGACAAATTAAATTTTTTTCACCAAACAATATAAGGTTAGATGTAAAATTTTCTAAGTGCCTATAGCGACAAAGGAGAAACAGCTGCTGGCATTTTATTACATCTGCCCAAACTTGCGTTAAATTCGATCGAAGCACAATTTGCTCTTATAAATTTGGACATAAGAGAAAATGGGGAAGAACAAAAATAAAGCAACGTCGTATTTACTAATTTTTAATTGTTTGTTTTTTGCATAGTTTGATGCAGGATTGCAACGTTTGCATTCAATGGTCGTCACCCAATCAGAGTTCTTTAGACCCAATTGGAAATCGGGTTTATACTACATCGGTTCTGTGGTTTTACCCATAATTGCAGTCTCTTATCTTATCATCAACAGCAAAGTGAGTACAAAAGAAAAAAGAAAAATATTGAGTAGTATTAAATGTTGCTTATTTGAATTGTTTAATCGAAGAAATAAATGAAATAAGCACAATGAGAATTGTGAATTTTAATAATGATTTCATTTTTCTTGATTCTCAGGATGAGCAAGAAGAGGCTTATCGCACTGGAAAAGTCAGTTACAGAGACAGGAAATACAAATTCACGTAAATGTTGAAATTAAAATGAAAATCTGGTAGAAAATGTAAAATGGAAATAAAATGATACGAATAAATAATACAAAGAATGTAAATAAAATCTGAACTGAAGGTTGTAGCCAAAAAATCATTTCTTTCAATAGTTCAATCCACTTTAGTCTCTTGAATATGCTGTAAATATAGCAGAAAACATTCTTAGGGTGTGGATTCATGAAAATGTGTAAATCATCTACCGTACTTAATGCTTAGAATCTTTCACGGCAAAGCTTCAGTTTGTTGTTAACCCGTTGAACACTTGCCCTGCTCATAGTACTTCATATAATTTCGAATGGTTGGATGTTACGGATCCTAAGAGTTATAAAAAATTTAATTCTATGAGGTATTTTTGAAGAAATAAAACATTTCCATAACTAACAATATTTCATGATTTCAAGGTGTTTTTCTCATTTTGTTTCAATCAAATAGGAATTTCCTGAAACGTATAAAATTTATAAAAGTTTTGCATCTTCAAAAAGGAGTCGAAGAAATTGACAAAATTTTAAAAACAAAACTGAAGTAAGACAGGATGAATCATGAGTTTTTAATAATACTCAGAACGTAAAAAACGGAACAAATGTAATCAAAATCCTGAGTGCCGAACTCAAACAGTTTCGAAAATATTTAAAGAATAAATCATACACTTATATTTGTACAATTAGTCAACAACAAGTGTCATTGTTAAGTTTTCACGAAAGTTGCGAAATTTTCAATATGAATGACACATGATTTAAATACGATTTATTTTATTGATACAACTGTTCATTATCTGATTATCGATCTTCCAATTGTTTGTCTCTGGCCACAACTGCGTCGTCAAATTTGACCATATAAGTTGTTCCTTTATGCCAATGCGCCGTCACCTTGGCAGGCTGAAAAAACATAGTTCGTCATCCGTAAATCGTACGAGATTTAATTAAGAAAATTCCAAAGAGAATACTCACAAAACCGGAATCGCAGAGCACAGCTTCGACGATTCCTGCCACAAATGAAGCGCAATTTAAGCTTCCTTTGTCCTTTGGCACAGACACAAATTTGTTTACCAAAGATTCTTTTTCTATAATGTAATAAGTGCGCTCGTCGTCATTGGCGTGCTCCAATTTGTCAGCTTCACGGCCGAACAGTGATTTCCATAGCGTACTTTTGACAAAAAGTAAAGCATTCAATAATTTTATTTCACGCTTGCCACTTTTTTCTCGAACTACTAGAAGATCGGTTATTCTGTGGCCGACCTCAGCTCCCATTTCTGCCAATCTGTCAAATAGTAAAATGTATAAATATTACGTTTTTTTTTCAAATCAATTCAAACTTTAGGACCTCAATCGTTCATAATAAGCAGTCGCATTTGTATCTCAGCTAAAAATTTTATAGTTCCAGAATGTTGAATCTTAGCAATTGGACAAAAAGTTAAGAGGTATTCAAAGCAAATCTAGTGGCCGTTTTGCAGGCTATTAGATATTCTTCAAATAACTTTTTGGAAATTACTACTTTAGAGGTTTGCAACATACTGTTTCAGTAAAATAATCTTCAGCTGATAATAAACATATTTTTTTTCGTCGCTTGAAATTTGTTTGGTCATTTTTGTAAATGGATATGAATTTCTTCATATCATTGGCTCATGCTTCAAATTTTTCTGATAACAAGAAACTTAATTAAATTTTGCGAAATCTTGCACATTTTTGAAAAAGATCGTATTACCTTCATATTTATAAATCTTCTTGATTGTTGGATAAATAATTTTAAAATACTGCCCCAAGTAAAAAAAAAGAATTTGAAAAAGAAAAGAGTCCAAAAAATTCAAAAGTATTTGAGTTATTTCTTATCGTCTCATTATTTGTATATTTTTGGTTTTGGAATGTTGTTCATTCCTTCCAGAACATCTTTGTTAACTGCTCAGTGTTAAAATCGGACTAAAATTATTGGCAGAGATGTATGTCTAATCCATGCTTAAGGATCAAGTAATCCTGGATAATTATGCAAAAAAAAGTATTATTTTGGATCCAATTGAATTAATTTTTCTTGCTACTTTTGGGGTGTTTGTTATATGAAGAACACGCTCGAAATTGTTTAAAACACCAAACCTGACATTCATCAGTGTACACTGCAACATGAGTTAATATTGTCTGGACCAAACGTTCGTCCTACAAAACTAAACAAAACAATAAATACTTACTTGCTCTGCAATTCTGGCACTGTGTAAACACGATTTTGACAATACTGTACAAGTTCCGAAAACAAAAGTGCATAACAACTGAGGCTAACCTCTCCTTTTCCTTTGCTCAATGGTTTGTCAAGTATACTTGTTCGCGAACGAACTGCAGATATTGTCATGCTCGACATTCTGAAAAGTTAAAAAATTCACGCGTTGCTTATTTTATTTTTCACAAATGCAAGAATTTTAGATGAGCATAGAGTAAATTTCTCTGATTTCGTGATGGAGATGTTTTTTGACAGTTTACACCACATAATAATAACAACAACAAGGATACGATGAGAAGAGAACAATCGATGTGTCGATATTCGATAGATCGATATCTACTTTTTGAACGTTAACCTTAAAAATGTTAATATATTCATTTATTTATTTATTAAACAATTTACTGAGTCTATCCTATAATTTTTTTTTCAAGTTTATTAATAGTTCGCAAATATTTGTAAGCAGAGAAAGATGCAAAACACAAGCTTACATCATTTTTCAAAAACGTTACGTTAACCGGGTGAATGGATAATGATTAATGCTGCCTCTAGCAGTGAATTCAAGAAGTATTCCGTCGTACTCGCCCCCCAAAACCTAAAATTTTTGACACTTTATCGAAATAGGAAATAAAAACAAAAATGTCAATCGCACCGCCTGTCAAACCTCCGCGAGGAATTAAGCCCACTAAAGAGATCGTAAGTAAATTTTGTTTTCGACTCGTGAAATGTGATATTAAATCGTACAAGTATAAATAAATACAAGTATTATTATTAAGAGGTTATAAATGATATTTTTCCGTTTTTTCTTCATGTGTTCCACTTTTATTTTATACAGAGTGGATTGTTGATCTCCGTAATAAGAGCTCTGTCTGCGAGCGAAACGAATGAACAGAGAGAAGTTGAAAAAGCAAAACTTGAAAAAGAGTACAAGCGGAGCGATCAGCGTCTTGACGAATTGGTGTCATTGCACGAACAAGACCTTACGGAAGTCATGAAAGTTTGTACATGGAAACAGAAGCCTTCAATAATTTTCGAAACATCACAGATTTTTTTATAATAGTAAATTCAATGACTTGTTTTTTTTAGATTTTTAGTACTCTGTCCGAAAGAGTAACTGCTTCAAGAGAGAAAATTCACGCTGTTAAAGAGAATTTAAATGCCTGCAAACAACTTTTGAGATGCAGGCGGGAAGAACTCATGAAGTTATGGCTGGAAGGCATCGAGCACAAACATGTTTTACAACTTTTAAACGATATGTTAGTATACTACATGATTTCAGATATATTTTATCCGGAAAACTTTGGCATTGAGGAGGTTTTCAGATTTATGGATGTTAGAGCCTTCCACTACATTTTCCTAGACACCAATTGCACAATATTCATTGTTGAGAATATTTTTAGAAGTTGAGAACAATATTAGGCTAAGCAATGTTAAACGCAAGACATAGAGTTTCAGAAAAGCCAACAGAACCTAGATTTCTTCACACTCACTTTTTTTTTTCATATCCCTTCTCACGAACTTTGATATATATTTTGTGTAACTAAGAATTTCATAAAACAATCTTTTGCAAATATCTGGAATGAATATCTATCTTTTGCATTATATCTGGAATGATGATTTCTTTTCAAATTTTACAAATCATGACATAGTTGTGTCCTGGATATGGGTTCTGGAGTTCGAAAATATTACATTTTTTTTAAAACTCTAAATAGACATTTTTCATTTTTTTTAATGATCCCAATTGAATTCTGCAGATTTTTAAAATTGTGTTAGAATTAAATAAGGCTTCAACAAAAGTTTGACTAGTATAGGTTTTAATGTGAAAAAACTTAGTTGATTGAATATAGAAATAAATTATTCGAAGCTGGAAAAAAGTGATTTCTCCACGTTTCAAAACAATATTAGGTAACTATAGAAGCAATTTTTTTGTGGTCCAAAACGGAATTTTGGAAAAAATCGTCATAATTTCATAACACATCGATGCTCTACAAAGTACATTGTTTTTTTTTCTGAGCATTTCGCAAAATTTCATAATTCTATTGAAATCACTTGACAGTTAACTATTCATGCAAGAAAATTGTAGACATGCTTGATTTTTTTTTTTTTTTTTTCAGAGATCAACTTCGAGACGTACCATCGCGTCTCAGTAATTATTTGAACAAAAAATTGTATTTGCACGCGACTCAATTGCTTGTGTCATCACTATCAATGGGCGATGGTACCCTCGAAGGTGTCGAAGCACTGAGAGAAGTAAGAATGGAACTGGAAGCTAAAAAGCAACAGTTGCAAATGAAACTTTTGGAGGAGCTTAGCAGGCATTTATACCATGAAAATACGAGAGAAGTTTTTCTTAAAAGACAAGGATCTGGTCGAGATTTCCAACGAGGCAACGAATCTCGTAACTCAAGAGGCAATAAAGTTAAACGTGCTCTTCTGGATGTTATGCCTCCTTATCCGGGAACACAGACGCCGAGGTGCTTGAAACCAATTTGAAAAAACTGACCCTTATTTTTCTTGTAACAGAAACAAATTAATCAATCGAAATTAATTGTGTTTTATAAAAGTAAATTAATAGATAATGGAGATATTTTTTCTCAGAGGAAACGCGAACGTCGATTTGGAAGATTTGAGCAATATCGTGGAGGATGAAAACTCGTTGAATCCAGAAGAAAATTCGGAACATTTTATCGCTATAATAATAGAGTGCCTTGCTTTGCTCAACAAAATACCTGAAGCTGTGGAGGTATGTTACAATTGATAGAAATGCTAACAGTTTGAGTGAAGAAAAGACGACAAATTTGAGTATTCAACCGAAAAATCCTGCTTGTCTTTACAAATTCAATATTTAGCGATGGAAATTCCTTGAAGCTGTTTATCGAAGAGACAAAACTTTTAAGATTTGATCGAAGAAACAATCTTTTTTTTGTTGCAGGCAATAAAAGTTCAAATGCAAACCGAACTGTTAAATATCATAGCTCGCTCGTCAGATCAAATAAAAAGGAACCAAAATAAGCAAGCGACAGCGAGTAAACAGATGTCTTCGCATAATATGGAAATTTTAGTGAGCAGTGCTAATAATCCAACGGAAGGTCAAATATTGTTGTTGGAGTTGCTCAATACTGTGTTCGATCAGATGAGATTAGTTGCTGGAGCTCATTCGATGGCTTTGCGCAGTTTTTCGCATGTTATTCAAAAATATAATTTACAAATACGGTTGTACGAAATGCCCGATGTGTGGAGCAGGATTCAAGCTGTTGTAAGTAATTCGTTCTACAAACATTTTCTATTAACAAATTCACTTCAAAATTGTTTAGAATGTGCAAAGATTGTTGAAATTTTTAGGGGTTTCTTAAAGATTTAGAGAATCTTAAAGTATTATATAAACGCCAGGAAGTTTAGTTAAAATTTTACCACTTATTGGTTATTTAAAAAAACAAAACTGGAATAAGAGCTTCGAATAATATAAAGTGTTATTTTCGTTGCAGCTCCAATTATTGTTAACTGAATATCTGGATATACAAAACATGGTTGACGGACCGTTTCCCTCGACAACGGCTCTGAACGAGCCCACCAGTGATATAAACACATATTTTGCGCGAAGGAAACCACAACGGCAAAAAACCGGTCGTCTATTCAAATTTGACTCTTCGTCACATCCAAAAGCTTTGAATAGTTATCTCAAAGAACATCGATACAGTAATTTCAGTTTGGTGGTAAATTACGATTTTTTTTCACTCTTAGAGGGTAATTAATTTTTAATTTCCCTCGGTATTATTATCAGTACGGTATCAGATGAAACGGGGTTATATCTACAAGAAAAATTGATTCATTTTCGCATGCAAAAAGCACAATTTCAATAAATCCAATGGATCCATTATGATACATAATTGGGGACAAGTATTTATTATACAGGACGCTAAATACATAGATTTCAAAATGAAAATGATTGTTTCTGCTCATCAAGATTTTAACACGATCTTTATTTAAAACTTTTTTATTGATAAATCCAGGAAAATGGACAAACTGTTGGTGATAAGAAACTCGTGTGCGAGCCTGATCCAAAGAATATAACCTTCATATTCCGACCTATGATGCAATTTATTGAAGAAATTGAACGAGCCCTTGAATGCGAGCCAGGGTAAAATTGTATAGTTCTGCATTAAAAATTTAAGCAATTACGTTCATAATCCTTATGTATTGTTGAATTTATAATAATTTTATTCACAGGGATTATTTAAAGGATTCATAAGCGTAGATTTGAACTGTTGCCAAACTTCATAAATCGAAGTTTCTAAGAAATACGTTTTTTATTTAGACTTACAACAGACGAAAGATCTTATATAAATGAAATTCTGCTTTTAGGTCTCCTTGTACTCTGAATAGTTTCATCGCTGATTACGTTAAAGAAATGTTTTTGGGTAAACACCACGTGATGGTTGCAACAACAATCGACGCCGCGACCAAAGGCTCAGAGGCTTGGCGAGCCACAACTTCACCTGAATTGATGAAAGATCTTGGTTTAACAAGACCTTTGTTGCAGGTAAATATCAGGATAATCAAGCCACAGGAAAATATTAAATTGGTGCTTGCGTGGAAGTTTCTTTTAAATACTTTGGGTTCTAAAGTTTTATACGAAATACTTTTAAAATCAGTTCGTCAAGCTTTTTCGTGGTCAACGGAAAATTCTGTTTCCAACACAGGATTTGGTTTTTATTTAATTTAATTCAGATAACGATATTTTGAAGATGTTTTTAGATGAGTAACTTTTTCTTTTGTCAACTAAAGAAAGATTTAATTATAAACATCGTATTCAGAACTTGAAGTAAAATTTTAACGATTTATTCGCTTTTAAGATAAATTGCCACCGATTAATTATGAAAGGTCATATTTCGATCCTATAAAAAATAAACATACAAATATTTTTATAGAGCACCGTAAAAGTCGAGCAATGTGTCGCCGAGTTGAGATCTTTGATAATCGCTCTACCACTGCAGGGTGAACATTTCTGTACACTAGCGTTAAACGTACTGCACAATTATCGAGAAACATGTAACGCTGCATATCGCGGTATAATACAGCCGGACAGTGAAGACAAACGAATATGTTCGGCTGCGTGGCTCAAAGACGACGATATCAGTAGATTTATCAAGTACGTAACGTATTTACCTCGTCGCAAGGTACGATTCGAATAGGCACAAAAAACACCGACTGTGTTATTCAAAATCTTTAAAGAAAATGTTTAATTGCCAATTTTAAAAAAAGAAGGAAACTGACAGCTATGTTTTGAAAGTGGTCTGACTGTCAAAAATGTTTTGATTTTGTAGGTTTTATTAATAATCCAATTTGGAGCTACCTTGATCTCAAAAAGATCAGAAAATACTAATTATTTTTAAATTTCACCGTTGTATTGTTGCGAGAAACCGCCAATACACCTTTTGGTTAATGAAATTTCTTGGGATATTTCTACAGATCTCTTCCAAATTGGGACAATCTGAAAAGTGAAACTTATAAAAAACCAGGAAAACAAACACGGTGGCAAATGAGACGTCAAGAGACTCAAGACGAAGAGAGTCCGGAAGAAATACGTCAACGTAATTTACGAGAGGCGGAAATTCTGGCAAGCAATCTAGGCGAGGGTGGAATCAATTCTCATGAGATACTCTCGGACGTTGGACAATTAAAAAGTCTAGCTTTGTTACAAGAGAGCATGGAATGGTTTGCCCTATCGACGAGAGCTTTAATCGCTGAATTGCAACAAGCAAAGAGTGACGTCGATGGACAAACTCTTTTGCCTCCTATGCCATCTTCACTTATCGAATCACTCCAACAAGTTGCCGACGAGTTCGAAGATCTTGCTGACACTTGTATACTTGTTTTACATCTTGAGGTACATTCAAATTTTCGTTTAATTTATCCTCCGGAAGGTACATTTAATCATTCGAAAGTAACCCGTTAGTCTGCAACCTAAGTATTTACGATGAAATTTAGTCAAAATATTAGATCCATTTGAATTTGAAAAAAATGATTGCTGCGGTTCATCAAACAATTTTTTGTTACTTCATAATATCCACTTTTCCAATATTTTTTCGACTTTTATTAAAATAGAAGAGATG
The DNA here is from genome assembly GCA_948107755.1 of Campoletis raptor. NCBI lineage: Eukaryota > Metazoa > Arthropoda > Insecta > Hymenoptera > Ichneumonidae > Campoletis > Campoletis raptor. The sequence continues at coordinate 12,275,928 of OX403622.1, forward strand.
GAAAATTTAGGATTGTTGCTCAACGTTTTGAAAGCTTCAAATTAAAAAACGAACTGTTTTAGGTGCGAGTTCAGTGTTTCCATTATTTACTGCCAAAAGGAGAATACAGTCATTTGTGCGGTGGAGTGAAAGACCCTCAAGAGGCTGATCCAAGAGTCGAAGAACTCAGTCGAGTACTGCAGAATATAGATGAGGCGTTGCAGTCTACTTTACACCCAAAGAAAACGAAGGTAAAATACGCAAATTTGAGAATTTTAATTATACTTTAGAATAAAAACTATTAATTATTTTGAAATAATTATTAACTTCCGCTTATTTTTTTTTTTTTCAAGTACATTTTCGAAGGTTTGGGTCATCTAATTTCAAAGATTCTCATCACCTCGGCGCAGTACATCGGAAAAATAGACGAAAGTGGCATACAACGAATGTGTAGAAACGTTTTTACTCTGCAGCAGACTCTGACGAATATAACGATGGCTCGTGAGCTCTCACTCGATTACGCTCGTCAATATTTTGAACTTTTTTACGAGACTCCCGAAGGAATTCTCAACAACGTGCTGGAGAACGGTGCACAATTTTCCGAGCTCGAGTACATGAATGCTTTTCAATTGATCGCTCGTAGCCAACAGCAATACACCTCGATTGCAAAACACTTGGAAAAATTGTCAGAAATACTTGGAGAAATAGGAGTTACCGTTTGACGAAAATTGACGTAAATCACGTAAATAGGGAAAATTAATGTTTATTTTTGAGAACTTTACTATTTTCAAGAATCGATCGGAAATACTATTTTCTCATATTGACTAATGAGCAAACGAATGTTCTGTCAATTCTCATGATTTTGAACCTTTCTTCGTTACGCTACGTCGAAATTTCTCTTTCAACAGTGACCGTCATTTTATGGCCACCAAGGCATCGAAATATGATGAAACTTTCTTTTTTTAATTACAAATAAAATGGTGGCGGTTGCAAAAATACGATAATGAGAAAACACGTGAGAACCATCGTCGTACTCCAACTATGCAAATTCAGTACCAATCATACTGAGAGCGTGACAATAGGAAACAGTGCGATTATGTGTGAATGATAAATTGCCTGGATTAGGAAGCAAAAAACTAATATTTGTTTGAACCAAGGTATCGCTTGTCTCTTGCAAAATTTTTCACAACCACCTATACATATCTTCAATGAACACGGATGATATAAAATAAGAAAGAACGATTCGTGATTTATCGATCACTGCTTCTACGAACTCCGAACTCTCTTGACTGTCAATTTCTGTTTTTGCACTTGTAATATTATTGTGCTACAGTATTCGTAGAGAAATTTCATTCGGTAGCCCGTTATGTGATGAATAATGCAACAGAACTATGAGATAAGTTAAACCTAAGTTGATGAATTTAATTCAGATGGACGCTCGTCGAACAATAATCATGATGAGAAATTCTTTCATAGAGGTTCGATATCGAGAAAAAAACTTCAAGACGCCTAATTGTTATAGTCATTATATCCGCACTCGTAATGTTGAAAATGTGATGAAGTTTTAATAGTGAGCAAATGAAAATCGTCGGGGATTTCGCAGGTAATAAAGAAGTTCAGAAAAAAACTTTGTATATTTTTTTATCCCTTTGCAGAACAGGGGCATCGTAGGATGCGATTGTTTTCATAACCATTTTCTTAAATGGCATTGTTTTCACTTACACTTGAGTATTTTTCAAATTTTTTGAAATCCGTCATATATTCAAGAATAAGAATAAAAATTGATTTGCAATAACTTGCAAGCATGTATCATTTTTTTAATACAAAAATAAACAACATTTGAAAAACTACGGTTTCTCAGAGGTGAAATATTATATGCTTTTCAGGGTTGATGAAAAGCCCTTGATCTTCTACGGAAACACCGTAGGTAAGTATTTACATTTCTAATTTGAAAAAAAAAAAGATTAATCAATAGTATCTTCAGTGGTACCTGGAAATTTTACAATTAAATTTAAGAGCGAAAGTTTTCGTAACGATACTTAATAATTAGGATTTTCGGATAAATTCCCAAGCATTTTTTTTCATAACACACATCGATAATGACATCGAGCACATGATAATGGTATGCTCGACATAAGCAATTTCTTCTCATTCTATTATTTTTTATGATGCACTGAAAATGGCGTCCCAAAACGTCTCAAGATTTAATTTTCAATGATAACTTTTGTACTTTGGAAAAAAAAAAAAAACCATACAATTTCCAAAAGTGCATCTACTTTATATCAAAATAATTGAATGAAATTGTACAAGGCCCGAAAGAAATTCAGTACAATTCCAAAAATAAAGTTTTTTCTGTTTTTAAAACGAAAAAATGGTTCAACATTGTTTATTATTTTCAATAAACGACTCTAGAATATAGGACCCCAAGTGCCCGAAGATTTTTCAATGAGGATAAGTAGTTTTTTCTTCCAACAAATGGGACTAATTTCGAAAACATAGCTAATAAATAACGTATTTTAATTGGTACAACTTTCTGAATCCCAAAATAAAAAAAGTAATAACTTTATCACCTTTTAATGTTGATTTAATTTTTTTTTTTAAGTAATTTTTAGTACCATTAATGGTAGTATTACGTAATAAAAAAGATAGATTTTATAAATTTTCATTTCCTTTCTCGACCTCAAAATTAAAGCAACGTAGGCTATGGTGCTATGCCAATATAACTCTTTGAACGCCGAAACCTACGTCTCAACTAATTTAAGACAAACAATTGTTAAATAGAACCCAATTTGACTCGAAGGGAAATATAACGCAAATGCCTCATCGCGTTGGCGAAGTTACGTTCAAAGAGCACGTATGGAGAACCTCAGGCAACGGCAAATGTTTAATTTCACAGGGCAATGGAGAATGATATTCGATTGGAATTTCAGTTGTAAATATTTTCACTGCACCATTGAAAACTAAAAAATCCATCTGAATGGAGTTGAGAGAGTATATGTGTTTTTTTTTTTCAATTTGAAAACGGAATTTCAAAAAGAAATTATGATTCCAAAAGAATTGTGAACAGAAGATACATACTGAAGGCGATTGTCTCACCAGAGCATTTTCGTAAAAAAAAAAAAGAAATGTTAATTCAATCAGGACGTGATTGCATGCTGAATTTCAGAGGGACTCATCGTTCCGTATTCAAGATGTTTCCTATCAAAGATTCCTCAGTTTAAAGCTCCCCAAAATTTTGACATATATTTTTTTAAGCAAATTCTCGATTCCAGAGAAGCATGTGATGAAGTTAATAGAAAATAGAATTTTGACTGTTCAGATTCGTAGATTCGTTTAAGTAGCATTTTCATAATTCTAAACTTGGGCTATTTGTCATTACTTCATGAGTTTAAATTTTCCGGTAACATGCATCAGTGTCAGACATTACAATCTTTGACAATGCAAGTTACATCTAAATTCCCACTCGTCACGTAGAGTCAACTTTTTATCATAATTGTAGCTGGGCACAAGGATTACATCCATTGTTCTTAAAATTTTATTTGGAATGTTTTATATAGAGAATACAGTGAATTTTTTGTTGAGAACTATTGCTCCACGAGAATGATACGATTGTTCGGACTGGTTTCGTGAAAGTAATATTGAAAATCATAAAATATCACAGAAACACTTTGAACTCTTAAACTTGCAGATTTTCCTATACAATTTGTAGGATTTTCCCCATTTGCGATGTGTATACAGAAACGAAGGGCGTAATACCTACTTCGAATGCATCATGGAGCTTTGAGCAATTATCGGATTCCGGTAATGAAAAATGAGCGAGTGGATTGTAAGAAGCAATACTGAATGAAATATTAAAATACTTCCCGGATTTGAATATCTTTCAATTTGTATTTAAATGCATAACCGCAATGATATTTCTGATTGAGTTTTTTAATTATCTTCAGCCTCAACGACCAACTCATCTTTACCACTCATTTAAAGATAATTCATTTAAGAGATAATTCGTTTGGTTTATTGACCATCAAATGATGGTCAATAACAAACGAACAATAACAAATGAATGACTTCTTTTCCTTAGAAGTGTCTGTATAACAAAATTGATAATCTCGATTTTCAGTAAAAATACAGTTTGAATGAATTTTATATTAGTTTAATTTCGAAATTAGTATTCGATGAATGGACATGTGATGTGTAATTTGAGAGAACGTTTTAAACTTTTTATTTATCTATTTTAGAATCACTGCACCACATCATAAGCGCATACAATAACTTTGATATGAAAAAACCCAAAACGAGTTTTTTTTTGTCTAAAATGTGTGTTCAGCATAATGCTCGAAGCAGTATGCTTAGGGTCTAAAGAATGCAGTATGGCAAGTTCGAACGGAGATTTGAAAACCTGGTTTTTTAAAATTGATATGTCATGACATGTTTATATATTTTTTCAATGAACAAATTATTTTTAAATATTTTTCTCATTCTCTCATCTCGATACAATCATGACGAAAATTACATTTTCCAGTCACTGTATGAAAGCTCAGATACTTATGAAACTTATGAAGTGATGAAAAAAATGCCGAGTATAAAATTTAGAGTTTGTAGACTTCAACTTTCCATCAGTATATCACTGAAACTAAGTGTTCGAAATCCAAGTTTCTTTCTACAAGCTCCTTCATTTATTCTTTTGTGATTGAGAGTTTCTGGAAAAAAAAAATTGTAGAAAAATTTAAAAGTTGTTGCAACAAATGTCAAATTTTTCAATTGCTCCCCGTAACAAACTCGTATAAAACTGCAGATTGTTTGATATCGAAAATATCTCAAATCTCTAAGACATCCGGACAGCATGTGACATTTATGTTACTACGAGATAATTAATTATAGAAATTAAATTTTCTCAGTATGTTTATTGAACGAAAAAAAGCATGAAAATGTAGAAAATTTCCTTGGGGAAAGTAGTAACCACAATACAAGTGGAAGGTTATAAAAAGGTCGAATTTTTTAAATCACCTTGACGAGATATACATATATGATATGCGCTCACCATCAGGTTTATCTTCGGAAATATTTGCAAGTAAAACATTGGTTCGGGGGTTGGAGCGAGTGTACGAAAGAGGGGTATTTTCCCCATTGAGATCTTGATGCATGTGAGTACGCAAAAAGAGTATATAAAGCTGTGTTATCAGTTGTGGAATCGTCAGAACATCATTCAGCGTTCTACACGCACCGTCTTTCAATCCACAGTCTATCTGAACTATCTAGTTTTTCATCCTCTTTACAAATTGAGAGAAAAATCAAATAGTTTGAAAAAATTACAATACCGGGTCGATCGACGAAATTAAAAATGCACCGACTAACGATTTATACCCTCGCGGTTTTTGGAGCGTTTCTCTGTCTCATCGGCAGTGGATCTTCGCAGGTATGACACGTTTCCGGTTACTTTAATGTTATTATTAAAAATCACTGACAAAATTGTAAAATTTTGTGCCCAATTTTGGTCAGAATTCTGTTGAGCCTGTAGAGTGCTTATCGTTTTCGAAATTTTTAATGCTTTTTGTTGGGTTCCATTTTTAAATGATCGCAATTAAATGCAGGTGACGTTTTCGAAAGGATGGGGACCAGGAAAGCGAGCTTTATATGACAACCAATTGTATTGCAAGTTCAACACACAACCCCTCATTATGGCTTACAACATATTCATGGTAATGGTAGTTTCGAGTTATTTTTACTTGTTTTTTTTTTTTTTTTGGAGTAAATTGAGATTGTGAATGTATTTTTATCACTTTGAAAACCACCAGCTAAAAAAACTGCGATTTACTTTGATTCCCTGGAGAAATATTTTGGTTCTCTGATGAATTATCTTTAATTTCGTTAAATTTGATAAAAGTTGTAACAAATTGGAATTCCTCGATACGATGAATCACTTTTTCATACTAATCAAATGATGCTATTTTCGAAGCACGAAGTCGAAAATATGCACCGGACCAATATTGCAGAACACAAGATTTTGTACAAAAAAAGTCAACGACGTTTTTCAGACTGTTTTTCTATTTTACCGATAACTTTTTTATGGAAAATTGTACGTTCTACAAAAAAAAATTGGCCCCATACACATATTTTCTATCCCTAATCGTCTTAACGCCACGTCCTCTACTCTGACGATAAATCTTAGGAAAAAAACTCTTCGTTGTGAGGGTCCTGACAAAGCCAAAATCTCGCAATTTTATTCTCAAAACTTTTCACTAAGTCAAAGAATCCTTTCCTTGGCAAATATGGAAAAGTGTTTGCTTGTCTGGTGTGATCTTTAAAATCTAACCTGCGGGTTGAAAAAAAAATAAAAATCTGGCGACCCCGTGTTGCTGAAACCATAACATTCGAAATTTGACTGGGTCTCAGAAACCAGAAGATGAAGAAACATTATGAGATTTAGTCCAACTTGAATTTGGTCTCAGAATGACTTTTGCATTGATGATTATGGGTTTTAACACCCTCTATTAATTTTTCCAATATTTTTGCAAGTGCCATTGCTGTTCCAGGCGGAGCTAAGAGAATTCATAATTTGCGAAAGTCGGAGGGCAATGCCTTACTCGAAATTAGATGACAAAAGTCAAAATGACGTCAACGCATGGATGGATAAACGATAAGAAAAAATCTTGAACCTGCACCGTATTGGCTTTGGGAATCCGAATGTATGATCGACTATATTACATCTGATGACAAACTTTGCAACCAAACTTATTTCTGTAATGTACCACTGTTTATCAGTGGATGCCTCAATAATGTATAAATGCTTGACAAGTTGAACTTCTGCGATAGAAAAATAATGACAATAAAAACATACGAAAAGCTAAAAGAACGGAGTTGTTGTCATATTATGCCACTTCACGATTAATCAACATGATCGTCAGCCATAAATTTTGATCCAATCAGAATTTCAAAATCTCGCAATTAGACAAAAAATCCAGCCATCTCTGAAACTTTGAAAGCATCAATTTTCAATAATAATAATTGTAAAAAGTTGATAACATGTTGGTTGAAAAAAGAAATCTTCGATAATCAAATAATTTCTTGTTTAGTACGCGAACTCAAATTAATCACTTTTCTCAATGTATGTGAATTTTTTCAAAGATTTTTTCAAAGGCTTTAAGAATATCATTACAAGAAAAAAACCACGAAATTTACACATCTTATTATTGAAAGACTATATTTATATAACAGAAATTTTTGAAGCGCTGAATGAATACCAACTTCTCGAATACCAACTTTCGAAAAGGTTGAAAAGAGAAATTAAAACGATTATAATTTTTTTTAAACATTGGGTGTTCTAGAAAATTTACAAATTCATTTAATTGATGAGGAAAAATCGTTTAACAATTTTTTCTGAATTTTAGAATCATTTCTATAAATATCCAAAAACGTCACGGATTTTATTTATTTTCTGTGAAAAAAATATATCTCACTTAGTTTACAATTACCATTGGAATGCTTTTCGAAATTGCTGTTTTCAATCACATTCGGAACCTGGAGGTTCGTGAATGTTTTCTATTTTCTTGAAGGCTGCTGCGCAGGAACCACTCGACAAACTCGTTGTTGCGCAGTAACGAGACGGAGAATTCTGAATACATATCGCAATTAGTACAGAAGGTATTGCAGAATCCATAAGAGAGACAATGAAATTGAATTGATTTTTATATACCTTGGAAGTTCAAAATAGATTCTTTTTTTTAGCAGTTAGAGTTACATCGAGAGCAGCTTTTCCTCGGCTTCCTCTTCCTCTCGTTGACGTCGTTTTTGCTGCTCTTCCTCTGCCTCGAGCACCTCGCCCGCGACCCCGTGTTAAAGTGTCATAATCCTCTAAATCTTCCTCTTCACTTGAAGGAACTTGGTCATCGTCGACCGTAGCTCTTGCCCTTGATTGAGTCGGTTTTTTTCGCATTTTCCGGGTTGCATCGTTTAGAAGATCTTGGGCCTGCAATCAGAAAACAAGAAAAACGATAAATAAGCAACAAATATATATAAAGTTTTCCACATAATTCAATGAGTTAATAAACATGCATAAAGATTCATCCATAAAATCATACATAAATTCCACATTCATACATAAAATCAAATTATTATTAATCGAAAATATCAAAAATTATTATGATATCTAAATAATTATCATGAATTGCAAATTTTTTCATCGTAAGACTTCTAAGTAGATATAGAATAAATATCTCAAGTCATTGTTTGTCATTATTTCTAGAAAAAAAATTATTTTATTATTGTTATCGAAATAATTATTCTTGTTTGAAATTAATGTTCAAAACCATCTAATAACACGTGTTGGTTGACTAAGTTGAAAGAATTGTACTTACATCACGTCTTTCGGCCCCAGCTGCCTCAGTAGCAAGTCTCTCTTTTTGGTATTCTTTCAGCTGGTTTATTATTTCCTCCTCTTCGTCCACATCATATTTTTCCATGTATTTCAGATTTTTCTTTAACTGATGACTGAAGCAGTGAAAATATTTTTTAACCGACGATTTTAAGTTTATATTAATTTGAAGTAATGATTGTGTATGGAAACGTTAAGTAATCGTAGTAAATTGTTATATTTATACTTAATAACATCTTGGAAGGCATCATCGTCAGCAGCCTCGACGTATCTGTTCAGAGCCTCGTTTAAGCCATCAACGGACAACACCGTTAATTTGGTCTTTTTGTCGTCGAGGGAAAAATATTTTTTTATAGAGCCTTGAACCGACACGTTCCAATCGACTTCGTCCTGTCAAATTGTTTAGTTATTAAGGAGTGGGTAATCCAGTTCGAAATAAAATTAAGAAATAAGTGCAAATTGTAATTACATCACGACGAAAACATTCGTTTATTTCTGCATCATCTTCATCCTCTCCGTCGTCATCAAAAATAGATTTTTTTGCATTAGCGCCCCTGTTTTTTCGAAAGATAATCATGTCACGTGGGTTTGCCACTGTATTATGATACTTTCGGGATATTCTGAAAAATAATATTCGTCGATTAGCATTCTAGTAAATTTTCAATGTTCCGGTAATAACACTCAACAATACAGTCAAATACTAAACGACCTAATTTGACCGACTAAATATTAGATGGTAAAAAGCATAACATTGAAATAAATAAAAAATCAATTATATAATTAGTTAATGCAATTACACGACGAAAATTTACACTGATATCATTTCACGACGAAATATTATATCAATGTATGATCATCCTGACTTATTAACACTGATATTCCGTTGGGAATGAGAATAATGTTTCCATTACAGTGAATATTTTTGACATTTAGCTCCCAATTACAAACCGAGCAACGCATTCACAGATTAGTAAAAAAAAATCGTAGTACATTCATTAAACACGGTGCAAATGAATCCCGATTATCTCTTTTGGGAGTACGACAGCAAAAATATTGCGAAATTGATTGAAAAATTGTAAACTGATCAATACAAAAGTTCATTATTCATTTCTGATTTGATTTAATGAATTTATTCATCTTATGACATCACGTTTTATGTGTTACGTTATCGAACCAATATTTCTAAATACATCAAAACACCATCCGGAAGATTTACCTCAGGGGATCGAACAATTGGGCTTCCTCATCGTAGAATATCCTTATCCGAACCAACGGCACGGTAGGTTGCTGAGAATGACCTGAAAGATGGAAAATGAAGAGAAGAATAAAAAATAAAAAAAAAGAGAATCTAATTTTTCAATCGAACAACAATTTTCAATTAAACGTAATTTTTTTCTGAATTAATTTCGAAATGCAATCGTATTTTTCAACTGCAGCCGAATTGTGAATGAAACTTTATCACTTGAAACCACATTTTCAAATGCGATCAATTTCCCAAAGAACATTTTTAATTACGAAATCACGTATGAACGAAAACAGTAAAAAGATAAGAAAATTCAAAATCAATGTTGACAAACCTGTTAATTGCAGTGCGGTCTTGGGTATTAGGATGTTCTGAATATATTCATCGACGTACTCGCAAACAAAATCTGCAAGAGGTTTAGTATAATCGGCGCGAACATCAACGTCTTTAAGATGAATACTGTCGAAAACGAAAGGTCGAACTGTTTCCAGTTTTATCGGTTTCATATTGAAGCTAGTTTTGTTTACTTTCAATAAGCCAACATGTTTTGCTGCGGCTTCACCCTCACAGAGAGATGTCGCAACGGGACTTCCTGCAGCATACGATGAAACATTCACATGTAACATAAATTCAAATAATTCCAAAAGACCCAAACAAAAATTGTTGTCTCCATTGTTAAAAGCAAAGCACTAAAACTTCTAGAAACACTTTGACCACAAAGAAATTTCGTTACATTACTCCAATTATTTGATGCTTGCACGATGACTTTTTTTTCATCACATTTTTTTCGATTTTTATAAGTATTATAACGAAAACTGTGGATTATAGGAAAAGGATAATTGAGAACTTTGAATATATGCGTAACTTTGACCCTGCACAGTTCCCGTCAAATGTTCTTTACCAACCTGGCTGAGTGATATAATAACTTCGTGGAGGATCAGCCGATTCGTCTACAATTTGTTCCGGTATTACACGACACTGATGCTCGTGGCCCCAAAATATTAAATCAAGGAACGCTGGTAGCTTGTCCTCGGGAATATAACCGTTTGTCGTGTGCTTCGCACGATTTTGATGTAGTACGAACATTTTGAAGGGTTCTGGTATACCGGTTGGATGAAGAAAGTTAAGCTGAATTCATAAAAAAAAGATTTATATATGTATGAGACCTTGAACGTCTCATACTTCTCGTCCTTGTCCTCAAACGTCTCGTCCTTGAGATTGGCATTGAGACGAAAAAAATTTTGTGAAAAATTAGATATGAAATGCGTTTCAGTGGAAAAATACTTTTTTTTCACTAAATGACGAAAAATGTTTATAATGGAAATTAGTGCGCAATTTTCGAAGCTGTTTTCTTATTTGCACGATACTTTTCAGATGAGTCGCTTTGAACAATCTTTTTCTAATTCAATATTCAATTACATTATTACTAATCATAGCCGCTGAATATTAAGTAATCAACATGTGCATTGAATAGAAACAAATTTCTTGATCAACCTTGTCATCCCTGAGCAATCTTGATAATCGTTGATCATTCATGTAGCTCAACCCATAAACAGAAACATAAGTTTTGCCCTTATTGAATACCAATGGAGGGATCGTAACATCGTTCAAGTCATCCCATTTGCCAAAATAATTGATGAATCCAGAAGCCCCAAGGATGTCCATTGTTCCAGTGGATTCAAAACCTTGAATGAAATTCAAATATATTAATTTTACAAGTGTTGTGAATTCAATTATCACACAAATTAATTGTTGCTTCTTCGTACTTGGATTATCATGATTTCCATGGATAGAAAAGATTGGCATTGCCACGTTTAAGTTGGGATCTTCATAATTAACGACTTTTTTCGATGCGTGAGGAAAAATAATTTCAGGGTCACTCAAAAATTGGATCTTGATGTTGCTGTTGAAATAAATTTTTATGATAAAAAAATGTCATTAATTGAAGCAAAATTGGTGAACTGAGGATGGAAAATCTGAATTACTACAATTATTCCAACTATGTCCATTTTTTTGTATTATTGGTTATGGAAATAATTCATTTTTTAAAACCACTATTTTCTGTTTTTTTCTTTTCATAGTGGAATCTTGACCAAATGCAACTTTCTTGTACGTAGTTCTGATTGTTCTTATCAAAAAATAGATTGTTCTTATCATAAAACGTTTTACGCTGAAGAAATGATCGAGATATTTTCCCGCAGTAGAGTTTACATGCTTATAAATTGATGACAAGGTTCTGTAGTTAACCAAATCGGGTTGAAATGAATTGAATTATTAAGTTGACATTTTGTGCACTGACCGTTCTCCCAAAGCATATTTTTTCAACAGTTCCATACATTGCAGTACAACTTTCTGTGACGGTTTACTGTCATGAAATAAATCTCCCCCAAGTAATAATAAATCCACATCATGTTTTAGAGCAAGTTTCAGAATTTCTTCGAACGTGATAAAACTGTCGTTTTCTTGTACTGTAAAAAAAAATAATTCAAGGTCAAAAATGTAAATCCGAAAACTTCGGAGAAGGATTGTTATAATTATTATTATTTATTCTTTATTACGTCTTTTGGTGCTGTGCTCGTAACCCAAGTGACAATCAGTGGCAAGTAATATTTTCATGGTGTCTTCATCGCTCATAATCTCATTCGACGTGTTAACCTCGTCGTCTTTCATTTTCAAACAGTCTTTTACGTATTTTTGAATTTCAAGAATAATTATTCAATCGAAGGGAATCGTTTTTGAACCGCGACACAGTATCATATGACGAACACGTTGTCACGACTGTTCGTACTCCTCATGAAACACGCTACAAAACAATAACATATTTGAAATTCGAAACAAGCGTGATTACGAAAGTTCGATTTATATCGAATATCGATCACCCCCTCTCATATTTTACAAAAAATTGCGCCAAAATTTGAAAATGGCTCTTATTTGATTTGGAGCCTATTTGCTCATTGTCAAGTGATCTTTAAATCACATAACCCCTCAAACAATGAAAATATGAGTGTTTTTTAAATTCTTGTTAAAATTAAAGAATATTGAACCGGCCACAGAATGCTCCGTATCGTGTGTCGCGAGTCGCGTGTGTATGTGTACAGTAAGGACTCTGGAGCTGGACAGTGGACACTCCATGCTTCTTTCCTTATAGTCTCCATGAATTGACCTATACACAACCCAGAGATTTTGGAATGTCACTTGCCTGCTCTCTAGTGCTGATTTTGTAAACTTCCCGAATATTCTTCCCTATTCCGAATAGATAAAAAGGTTATCCTGCATATCGGTGCAGTTGCAACAGTAAATCGAAAATTGCTACAATAATATATATGTATGTCTTATCTGTAATCTCTTTGGATGTATATGAGTATAGGTGGTTTGGCTATAATGGCGATGGTCGACGGCGCTCTCACCCGTCGGAGCTATCGCACGACAATCGACTAAGTTATTTCTGTCAAAGCACCGAAATAATAGCCACCTACGTGCAAAGCCCTGGAGAATATAGTTTATTTGTCATAATGTTTTCGTGACTTTGCTAGGACGAACTTATTTTCGTCCAATAGTTCGAGGTTCGTAGATCTCAAGCTTTTTCCTGCTTTTTGGTCGAATTTTTTTTTCATTCCAACAAAACGAATATACAATTCATCGAAGCCGCTGTAGCTCATAGCTGTGTGTGTGCGCGCGCGTTTATGCACCGTATTTGATGTGCTGCTCAATGTTATCTAAAAAAGCGCGATAACAATGATCGTCAAGATTCGAAGAATAATGAAAAAGTATTATCCTTTTTGCATAATCGAATATTCTCGTTCGGGCTCTCTCTCTTCTCTCACTCTTCTCCCCTAACGTTATACGTGACTTGTCATTCAAATTCGTGTGTGTGTGATGGATGATTCAGGTTTCAAGCATGCAGGAAAAGTTGAAAGTTAAAAAAAAATTCTTCTGCTACTTTCCCACGAGTGGGCTGTGGAATATTTGTTAAAATAAATTGAAACCAGGGTTTGCACAATGAGTTGTTGAATACACAAGTGAAAATTTGTCAGTAAGGATTCTCTTCCAGCTTTCTCTTTTTACAAATGATTTTTGTGCATGAAAATGGTGCTAATATAGTCTAGTCCTGTAAATAATGACGCATTGTAAACAGTTTTAGAAAAAATAGTAAAAAGATATGACATTAAGTAAAAAATGAAATTTGTGATTTTAGTAGGAGAAAACATCAGATCACCGTTCGCTTAAAATGCTTGAAGTCGGTTTGAGGGTAGTACGAGGCTATGACTGGAAATGGAACGATCAAGATGGCGGAGAAGGGCATGCTGGCACTGTTGTCGAAATTGGAAAACCTCCGCCTCCATTCTCCAACGGAGCTAGTGCTTCCAATCCGACTGACAAAACTCCCGATAAGACTGTTATTGTACAGTGGGATCACGGATCTCGCAGCAATTACAGAATAGGCTATCAGGGTCACTACGATCTTTTGGTATTTGACAACGCCACTGCCGGCATCCAACACAACAATATTGTTTGCAATGGTTGCAAAAGACACGGCATTGTCGGAATTAGATGGAAATGTGCTCAGTGCTTCGACTATGATCTTTGTACTCAATGTTACATGGGTGATGTTCACGATTTGTCACATGCCTTTCAAAGGTTTCAGACTCCCAACGCTGTCGGGTATAAACCTGTATTATTTTTTTTAGATCCACACTTTGTAGTAACAAAGTTTTACACTACAAAAGCATAACAAATTTCATTTTCTTTGTTCTAAATTGAAGAATCAGAATCTTTGATAATCACAAATTCGCCTCAGAATTAAAAAAAAAATGCTGGCACATCTTTTTCTATGAAACCTAACAAAATGAATTAAGAATATGGAAAAAACGAATGATTTCGTTGTGTGACAACAGGTCAAAATTCTATATTGTATTCTTGGAGTACAAAACAAATATTTTCAAATTATTTGAAAAGAATTCATTTGGAATTATTTTCGTTACAGTGTACAATTGACAGCGAGAGAAGGATGCACGAAAATCCCCCTGAAGGGAATATTTATCGGAGCTAAAGTCGTAAGAGGTCCTGATTGGGAATGGGGCAATCAGGATGGAGGACCAGGTAGATTCTATTATTTGTATTTTGCAAAAAAAATTCATTTCTTTCAACTTCAACGTCGAAGAGAACTGTGATCAATATAGAAGAACTTCATCAAAATGGATAAAAGAAAATCAAGTTTTCATTCAACTAATTGTTGAGATTATTAAAAAAAAATTCTGTTGATAAAGGAAAAACAGTTCACATCAACAAGTTTTTCCGTTCGTTTACAATCTGAACAGTTGAACGATTCCGAAAATATCTTGACCAAGATAGTAATTCGAAGTCTTGTTTGTTCAGCAACATGAAAGGACAATATCAAGCTTCAAATAGAAATGACATTAGATATTTAACAATAAATAAACAAAAAAAAGGCTCCAACCGATCACTCGTTTAAGATTATAAGAATGTTGATCAACATTTCGGACAAAGTTGAATGGAACTCATGCGGATGTAAATAAAATGAGGTAAAAAAAAAAATATATGTAGTGATATTATTGTCAAATATTCAGTGAAAACGGGCAGAGTGATGGACATTCGTGGTTGGGACAACGAGAGCAGTCGATCGGTAGCGACGGTAACGTGGTCATCAGGGAGTACGAACGTGTATCGTTTGGGTTACAAAGGCTGCGTAGATCTTTGTTACATCGAGGAAGCAACAGCCGGAACATATTACAAGGAGCATTTGCCAATTTTGGGTCAGCCGGTAATGACGTTGTCATCGGAGAATGGTGCGTCGGTTCAATGTGGAAACGTAACGAGCACGTCATCGAGTCCTTGTCACTTGACTTTCAACGTACGTGACAAAGTCAAAGTGATGCTCGATGTGGAAACGCTGAAGGAAATGCAAGCAGGACACGGTGGCTGGAATCCTCGAATGGTCGATTATATCGGAAAAATTGGCACAGTACATCGTATCACGGATAAAGGTGACATACGAGTACAGTACGAGGGCTGCAACAATCGTTGGACTTTTCACCCACGCGCGTTGACCAAAGTTACCAGCAAAGAAACTTTTGCTCTTGGGGATCTCGTCAGTGTTAAAACCGATGCTGCTGCTGTGAAGAATTATCAGCAAGGACACGGAGAATGGACCGATGTCATGAAGAGCGTATGTGAATTAAATTTCATGCGATACACGCGCGAACCCTTTCACTCCGGTGCGCTTGTTAACAATAGGGAAGGGTTGCAGCAAAAACCGATATATCCACTATCGTAACCTTCTATTTTTTTGCAATGACTTTAGAATGGCGTGTTGGAAATATTCATTTTATACTAGACAACCCCGGAGTTATCTGATTGTTTAAAATATATAAAAAGTTTCTTTTCTGCTTTATTAATTGACTTCATTCAACTCTCATTAATATGTTTTTATTAATTCCGTAACATTTTGATAACAAGGTACAAATGGGTTGTTTTTAGAGAAAGGGTAAACTTGACATAAAACTATTGGTTGTATTTTTGCCACACAATTTTTTAACCATTTTTTTTAACTTTTAACGTAGGCCCTTGGAAAAACGGGTAAGGTCATCAAGATTTATCCTGACGGCGATTTGCGAGTTACCCTAGACGGTCACACGTGGACTTTCAATCCACTCAGCGTTACTCGTATCGCTTCGAGCAGTGAACCCGGTAATACATCTGGTGCAGGAACCGAAGGTCGTGGAAGTTCGGCTGGTAATTTAGACAAGAAAGTCATTTTTAGCGATGCCAAAAATGGAATCCATTTATAAAATGATATCAATTTTCGTGACGTGTTTTAAGTGACGAATAAATATTTTTTTTTAAGGTGGCTCCTCGGTTCCTTTCGAACGTGCAGCTCGAGAGATGGAAAAACTGATGAGAGATACGGCAAGAGGAGAGGCAAGAGTTTCGGCACTTCGTGAATACCTTCGAAAATATTCGGGCAACGTAGACGCAAGACCCAGCGGTCTTTGTGGTGGTAAAAAAACATGTCTACAAGTTGCAGCCCATCAAGGTCATCGTGAACTTTGCGTTATTTTGCTCGATGGTGGTGCGTCATTAAGGGCCGTCGACGAAGATGGCGATCCGCCGCTTCATTATGCAGCATTTGGGTACATTTTTCTTCGTTATTCGAAATGAGAACGTAATGGATTGACTTTTGAAAAAATATCATTGAATCTCGGTTTTCCTGTAATCAAATATTAATCTTTGAACGAATGTTTCGACATAGAAACAAATGTTGTGTAATTTATGATTAATATCGTGATATTAATGCAGAAACGAACCGGAAGTTATGGAACTCTTGCTGTCTCGTGGTGCGCCGATTGATGCGGTGAACAACGGTCGTTGCAGCGCTCTTCACGTTGCTGTTAATAAGCAACACTCCGGTTGCGTTCGTGTTCTGTTACGCCATGGTTGCGACGTCAATCTTCAGGATTCGTACGGTGATACCGCTCTGCACGACGCCATTGGCAAGGACGCGCTTGATATCATAGACGCTCTGTGTGCTTGTGAGAGAGTCAATTTTACGTTGCGCAACAAACGTGGCTTCAACGTACTGCATCACGCCGCGCTTAAAGGAAACGCTCAGTAAGTAGAATTCATATGATTTGATCGAAATTTAGAAAAATTGAAGAAAAATTGAAAATATTTTCATTAATTAATTAACAATAATTAAACAATATTTTATAGCGCAACGGAACGATTATTAACGCGATGTCGACATCTCGTTGACGTTAAGAAGGAAGATGGTTTCGCGGCATTGCATTTAGCCGCTCTCAATGGACATTGCGAAGTTTCAGCGTTGTTGCTCTCGGAAAATGGGGGTGGAGCTCGTGTCGATTTGCGAAACAATCGACGTCAAACTCCTCTTCATCTCGCCGTGTCTCAAGGTCACTGGAGTCTGGTTGAGTTGCTACTGAAACACAAAGCCGACATATCGAGTACCGATGAGGAAGGTGATACGGTTTTACACATAGCGATCGGAAAAAGTCGACATCAACCCGCGACCGTTCCAACGCCCGATGGCAACAAAGAAAATACAATTATTTACGCCGTACGTGCACTCCTTTGACTTTTTCATAGATTTCATTCCATGTACGCCAGGATTCTTCAACAATTTTCACAAACATCAGCTATATTTGAAGAATTGGTTGTCAAAATTTTGATTTCAAAGTTTGATCAAGTTTTTCATGAATCTGTCCGTTACGTGCCTTAGTAACGCCATGTTAACGCCAAGATATTAAAATCGATTTGACAAAATTGACAAAAAAACTCTCAAATGAATTGGAAAAATTCCTAGACATTAAAAAAAAAAAATCAAAAGGTGGAATCAACGTGTATTTACTGCTCGGAATTTTTTCTTCCGATTATTTTGCTGATGCTATTCAAATCGGTTCAAGTTTTTTTTATGAAATTTTTTTGGCATTTCCTCAACTTCTGGTCATTTGGTGAAATGTTATTTTTACAGATTTGGCAAGAATTATCGAGACAAAATGCGCCAACGGAATTAGCACTGGCGTGTTTCCTCGTGAGTATCGACACGAGCGGTTTTCTCCTCGAGCATCTGAATGCCAAAGGAAAAACACCATTGAATCTTTTGCCACCGGAACAGCAGACACCCGGCATATGTGAACTTATACGATCGTTTCGTAATCGAAACAGACGAATTAATGCGTTGGACAGAGAAATCCCTGAAACGGGACCGTCAACGAATATCACTGAAACGCCGAACAATCAGATCGAAGCTGTGACCATCGAGACAACGCCAAACGTCGAAGACGATTCGGTCGAGATACCAAGGAGCACTGGTGACGAAGATTCTTGTCGTGTCTGTGCGGGTTCGTCGGTGAGACTGATCGATGGAATGGTTGATAATCCGAGCGGTAGCATCGTCCCAGCTCGCAATACTTGCCAGTGCTCTGACAGAACGGAACCCCAAGTTTTAACCGGTAATTCATTATTAATTATTTGAAAAAAGAAAAAATAACAAGAGTAATATCCAAAACATAATAATTTAATGGGTTGCCTACGCTCAGTACCAAAAAAAAAATTCGATGTTGTTGACATTACCAGTAGAAAAAAACACTCTCTCGATTTATTTCTAATATCTAATGAAACTATTTCGAAAATTTTAAATAGCAGTGAAAAAAAAATCTTTAAAGCTCTTCCAGTTATCGTACCAACTATGATACACAAATTAGTTCCAAGGAGAATTCCTTTTAGCTTTTGATTTTGAGTAAAAATGAAAAAAAAAAAATTTCATCTTCATTTAAGGTACCAATAATGCGGGCGAAGCAACATGTTTGAGCGGTGTGGAAAGTCCCACGGCGGAGGACGGCACGGAGGATGGAGAAATGAAAAGTACAGAAAAAATAGAACGTGAGCGTGAGAGAGACAAGGACAAAGACTTGGAGAGATTGCGCTATCTCGAGACGAGAATAGCGGATTTGGAGGAAGCGAATATGTGCAGTATATGCATGGAACGAAGACGTAACGTGGCATTTTTGTGTGGTCACGGTGCATGCGATTATTGTGCGGCGCCATTAAAAACGTGCCACATGTGTCGAAAAACCATTACCAAAAAGATCAATCTTTACTAGAGAACAAAGCGAAACACAAAACATAAGGAAAAAAAAATATCTACAAACATCCATTGGAGAGAAAACAGGAACTGAGAACTTTTCTTCTCCATTCCATTCCACGGGACATTTTCGAAGTTTGCATCGGTGAACTGCAACGAATTTTTATCCTCAGCATCGTTTAAATTTGTAGATTTCACAAGATCGAATTCAGTTGAATTTTCTTTTTTCGTTCTCCTACATGAACATTTCAAAACATTCTCGAAATAATTTTTATAAGTTACAACGATGCAAACTTCAAGAGTCTTCCTGTGGAAAAAAAAACCGATATACATTTACAACTATACTCAGAACTGCCAAAACAGAGAAAATCCGATAATAACGATTTTACATTTACAATTTATAGTACAGTATAGAAAACAATGTGGTTTGCGTGCGTACGCACGCATCTTCACACGTAAGTTTTTAAATCCTCTTAAGCCAACTGACCAGTGTGATCGATCCCACGTTTTGAGTCTTGAATCATTGTATGTACAGTAAACGTGCCATAACGCGATTGATCGGAAGTTTTTAATCGCGGCTAACGTTTCTTCTTTTGTTATATTTTATTATCTTCCCGTTTCACTGCTACCGCTTCCGTCGTATCGCGTTGAATACTATTATATGTGTATCTTTTATTAATTGTACATAGATATATTTAAATATATATGTATACGTATACACATACATATATTACATAAATTTATGCACCTGATTTACTCCATTCAAGGGGTTTTAAACGCATAATTAAAATCTTCATTTTTCATTCTAGTAATGTTTTATCACACTCTCAAAATTCTAAGTGTTCCTCGTCTAATCGCGAAAGCTTTAACGTTTTTTTCTTTCTTTCTTCAATCTCCGAAGTCTCTCACGATTTATCGTGTTCTCTTCTTTCGCATGACATTTCTGTTTTCTTTCTATTTATCGCATGTAACGTATACTATTAAATAATTGTATTATCATTATTATGATTATGATTTTATCGAGTCCTTTAAAAAAACGAGTCGGAGCCACTTTTTACGTGGTCCCTTTACACCGTTGCAGTCGGACGTAACCAAGCGCGCAACCGAATTTGACTAAATTTCTTGTTATTACGTTTACCGCGAATCTCGGTGCTACGCTTCGGTTCAGGGTACATAATCGATGGACTGAATTATATAAACGATTAATAAAAAAAGGAAGAAAAGTCAACATAAATGCGAATGTATTTAAGTATTTGGAACAAAGTGTACAGTGGGTTATCAAATTTTTACAGCTATCTGCACAAGTCGTAAGTAATTGATTTTTGGAACTGAAACGCTGTGACGAGTCATTTTATCGACATGCACGGATTCGTTGTCGAATATATATCCGAAAAAAAATTGATTCTTTGAATAAAGCAAACGATTTGATTATTTTTTTCCCGATCTACTAATGAGAAGCAATGACTGGAACCTAAATTGTGAGATATTCTGGCAAACCATCTTTAGCATCCTATAGAAAACGATCAAATAAAATAAACAAAAAATTTACTTATTTTTTACAATTTTCATGAGAGTTCTTCCCTTGTAGTTATCGGAAATTGTAAAAGAAAAACTGCTTCTACAGAATACACAAAGTGATTGCAAAAAAATAGGTGCCTATAAGACATTTTTTGAAATTCTTCTCCTTCATAAATTTCAACCGCTTTGAAATCTTGGACTGAAATATTGAGAAGAAGAAACTATGATACCCTTGTTTTCTACTAATCTTAAAAAGCATTTGAAAAATTTACAATATTTGTCTATGCGACTGGTGTATTGATGCGATAAACCACTGTACGTCACACAATGCGTGATGAAAGTTCCATCAATGTAAGCGATAGAGAGGGAAAAGAGCATTTTTTATCAAAGTGTTTGCCAATTTTTTTGGCTGTTCGTACTACTGCAATTATAACTGAGCGTTTGAATTCTTAAGATTCTCGAAATACCGAGGATGAGACTTAACAGTTAGAATTGAACGTTTTTCTTAAATATAACGAGAGAGGCAGAGGAGAGAAAAAAATAAACGTAGAAGAAATTTGTAACGTCGATAAGTTTTTACGATTGTACGTCATTATATATAGAAAATAATTTAAATAAAAACAATTTCCACGTATACAAAGTGTTTAATTGGCTGCACTCCCATCATTCAGGGAACATTGACAAAGGGTTGAAGAGAAAAATAATAAAAACTACAGAATTTTGACTTGGCAAGCAATCTTATTTATTTATTTTGGTACTCGATAGGTTCGATAATCGTATCATACAATATTGAGCCAGTTTGAAAAAACTGTAGTAATTGTTAATACTAATAATAATGACAATAGTAATAATAATAATCATTTTTCTAAATAACCTAAAGCAGTTACACTATAGGGTGATATAATGATTCAATATAGTGCCTTTTAAATCTTAACGAATTTTCGGCGACGAGGCCATGCATCATATCCGTCTAGAGTCTATCTACTAGGATCACCCAGCGCGTATATGCATCATTATTTCGTTTTCCTGTTTTTTCTTTTTTCGTACTGAATGTTTTTGTGTTTTTTTTTGTTGTATTTTTTAAACCACAGACAAACCAACTTAAGAGAAATAGGGTTCTCACACTCTCTCGCTTTCTCTCGAAATCGAACGAAGTACAACGTTTATTCGTAAAAAAAATGGGAACAAGAAAAAGTAGCAAGAAAGCTCGGCGCGACTGAGAATTTCGACGGAGCAATACCGTCTCTGAGCGTCGAAACTCTTGCACGCGATATGCCATAATAGTTTCATTTTTTTTTGTTTATTTCAATTGTTTTATTTTATTTTTATTTTTTTCATACTTCTTTTCACTCGTACTCTCTCTACATTCTTCATTCATTTTTTCATCCTAAGAGTACAATTAGATTTACATTCCGGATCACGGAAGTTTATAATCTACCTGTAGTACACGTGTGATAACGTGTGTGACTTCTGGTCCTCTTAGCTAGGATTGAAACTCGTTCCAACATCACACATGTGCAATTATTATTTTCCTGCGAGATTTATAACGCGTTTTTGTTTCTCATGACTCCCGATTCTCATTTACACAGAGATTTAACGTTAAAAATAACGAGCTCGCGATTGTGTACACGCTTGATTGGAGTCCCGGAGAATAAGAAAAAAAAAAGTAACAACGAACAATTCGACAATGACGAACTATTTTGTCAGAGGTTATGGTGTCGTACAGGCAAGCGGCACAAATCATTGCACATTGATACACGCGTTCATAACTTACGCGCTTTCGCATCTCAATCTTAATTAATTATTCATTACTTATCTAAGAAACAAAACAAAAAACGTACAGGAAAACAAAACGAAGAACTACTCTTAATCGATACTCTCGAATAACGAATTTTGCCGGACGATCACTTTGACCAATGCTAACTTATCGAGGACTCCAATATAACACGCGCGCTCGTTTTGCTCGACCACTCCGTCAAGACGATTTCGACAAATATTTTTTTTTGTCTTTTTAACGAGGACAAGCTATACAGCCACATAAATTAATCGACGAATATCAATTATTGTCTGCTGGATCGATCTTGATCCGGCCGTGTGGCGCTACATTTTGTTCTCTCGTTATTTCCCATTGCTTTGTTTTTTTTTTTATTTTCGTTACAAAACGAAGATTTTTCACAATCCCAGTTGTGAAATTTGGATTCTTGGATAATCTCCAATGAAAATACTTCAAGCTACGACAGGCTCCGGACTACAAGGCTGTAGCTCCGGTTCGTTCTGTGACTCAGTTGCATTGCCGCTTGACCCACTCGCCGATCCTGACGATGATGTGTTCGGGTCGTGGTTCATACCAGGGTTACGAGTCACCGCTGCCCACTGACGACGAGCTTTTTTCTTCGCTCGTCGTTGCTCCATTACTAAACGAAGCTTTCGCATTTTGCCCTTTGTTGCTTCGTTCTCCTTCGACAACTCCTCTGCGATAAACAAGTAAAACGAAAAATTAATGGATTAGTATGGTTTTTAAATGTTCTGTTCAAATTTGCAAAATTACTCATTCTTATCATTTTTTGTAGAATGAATTTGTTTTAACAAATCAAAGACATCATTAGACATTCAGATTTCAGATCTTCCAATTAGTAAACAAGAAACGTTCGAGTTTCTTTGTGTTTCGTTCCGAAATTTTTCATTCTTTTAATTCCATTCAAATTGATTCTTCAAGTTATTTCGATGTTCAATTTCAAGATGTTTCAATTTAAGATTAAAAAAATTTGTCGAGTTTTCTTAATTAATTTGATGTAATAAAGTTTTTCGTGAAATTGATAGAGAAATCTTACCATCATGGAAAGATCCCGCTGTACCAACACCGTTAGACGAAGACAGATCGGACGTTCCGGGTATATTGGAGGAGCTCTGAAGACGTCCACTGATGTGTCTGTGATGATGTCTATAAGGTCCTGCAGTAGCAGCTGGTGTGGCACAGAGCAAATCATTGAGAATATGAATGATGGTGCCTATATCACGTTTTGGTCGTCCATGACGGTCTTGAAGTGCGGGATTCAAAGTCCCACTAAAAGTGCCCGAGTAAACGCCTTTGCCGTGGTGGTGCATGCTTTCGATAATTGCTCCTTGTCTACGTCGTGCAAGTTCCTGAATAATCAGAGACAAAAGGAGCGAGAGAAATTAGTAAAAGAATAACAAATTCATGTAATCGTAACAATTGAAATGTCATCTGCAGAAATGATGAATGTCCAAGCTCATGAATTTTCAACTAGGTGTGATATCGAACTTTTTAACTCTTTCAGTGTTGTTTTTCGTCATTTTGTCATTTCGTTGACGGGTTACATTAGGTCCAAAATTATCGAAAACTCAATTTTTGCTTTAAATTCATTTTAAACTGCAATTTTGCTGTTCATATTATGAACACTGATCGGATAAAGAGAGTTTTAGCCCATTCTTGTTATTATTCTGCTTGAACTTTTCTATATTTCAATCGGTCGAACGAGGTGGAAAAATATTGCTTTACAAATGGGCAGCTATCATTCTCGCAATCATGGTGTTTTAGTCAATTGCAAAAAAATGTGTGTAAATTCATTTATATAAACTTTGGGCAATATTTGTAATAGAACTTTCGTTGCGATTCAACGATGAGAATTTCAACACGATAAATTACAAAACCGGCTCTCAAAAATGACAACAGGTCTAAAATCCTAAAGTTTTCAATGAAAAAATGTATTGAAAATATCTCTAAACCTCGTGGACATGAATCATTTGAGTAGTAGACTTTTCAATGATTATAATATAAATAATGACACAGGAGAGCTGGCTTCGGTAAATGTATACCTCGGCTAGGTCGACCCGCGAGGTGAGTACCTCAGAGGAAAGCTGTTTGAGCTTCTGGGTGAGATTTCGTGAAGCTTCGGCGAGTGCTCTGGTGTCGAGGGTTGCGGATACTTTGCTCGAGTTTCCAAGGCCAATATTCGAGGCGTTCGGACAATGAGGACTGGTGGGTGAATCGGGACTTTCTTGTGAATCTTGATGATGATTTGTAGCCAAGGTGCCAGAGGTTTGTTGCTGCGAATGATTGTGGTGATGATGATGATGGTGATGATTGCAAAGTGTTTTTTTCTGCGGTGTAACGGGTAAACTAGTGCTGGTTTCCATGGGTTCATCGAGGATTTGAGACTGACCGGCGATCAAGGAGGAGGAATCTTGTGGTTGAAGAGTCTCGCAGCTGGCGGGAGAGGAGGAGGAGGAGGAGGAGGATGATGACGAATTCGAGCCAGAAAGATGTTTGTTACGGGAATGATGATGATGATGGTGGTGATGATGATAGTGATGGCGATAATGGTGACGGAATATGTACGGGATACCGGCGATTTTTCGGTAATTGACTCTTGATGAGCTATTGCTCAAGAGGGGGTTTACTGACGAAGTTGAAGAAGAAGATGATGAAGAACAAGTCGACGGTGAAGAAGCCGAAGACATCGATGACGACGAAGAGGAGGAGGAGGAGGAGGAGGAGAAGGTGGTGGAGGAAGAAGACGTCAACGACGTCGATGACGACGACGACGTTGCCGAGGCTGGCGAAGGTGCGCTTGACGAATTCTGCGTACCGAATGGTCGATAATAAGGTGGACGTGACAATCGCAAAAAACTTGTTACAGGATTGTGAGAAGTTGGTGAATTCGGTGGTGAATTATTATTCCTTTCAACCGAATTCGTTGTCGTTGTGGCAGTCGTTAAACTCGTAGCATTGCTCGTAACAGACCCGTTGTTATTGTTATTGTTGTTGTTGTTACAACCTGCAGCCGCCTGTAAAAGTGAGGCCAGGGTACTCATTAAGGATGATCTACGTGCGGCTCTTGCCGCGAGTATGGCTGATCTTATTGGCGAAACTGAACGTATCGGCGAAGGCGAACGTATCGTCGACGAAGGTGACGATGACGTTGACGACGTCATCGACGTATTTGTGGACATCGTCGAATTCGTTGTTCCCATATTTGACGACTGACAACCCGAAGACATCGTCGCTCCTATTGTTCCTGCACTCGTCGATGATGTGTTGTTATTGTTGTTCGTTGGTACACTTTGAGAACTCAGTCCTATCCCATCGACACTCGCTGATGCAACGGGAACGCATGATGGCGATACGTTACTGCCGTTCGACGAACCCGACGGGGATGCTGGTGTCACCGTTGACAATTGTAACTGGATAAGCACCAATTGATCACCCACTCTCATTGTCAAATTCAACGGTGCTTTCCCCGATAGAAAATCATTCACTTGAGAATCGTTCAGACTTTCCAGCGCCTGCATTACACTCTGCTCCGGTCTTTGGCCCTGAAAAAAAAAAAATTAACAAGTTTAAACCAAAGTAGATAATATTTTACGACGTATTACTTTTAAAGATATTGAAGTTTGCATCATTGGAACCCAATGATTTTATTTATTCTTTTTATTTTTTTATTTTTCAAATCGTCCTTATTTTTCTAGTAGATTTAATTTTCAAGTTATAGAAAAAGGACGTCCAATTATCGTAGACAAACTCTGAATGTGAGTTTTCGGTTGTATTATAAACTCTGAAGAATTTCCATTGCGTTCCAACGATGCAAACTTCAATTTCATTTACGTTTATGTAAAATCAAGCCTTTGATATAAACTTAAAACTTTTATTTTTATTTTTCTATTTTTCCATCAGAGGCATTGTTCGAGCACACTTTTCTTAAGGGTCTAAAATATTTTGTTTTATTATTTATACTACGGAGGCTCTGCAGCAAATGCATTTTGAAAGCTCTATATGCCATTTGCTTTATTATTTTAACGAATTTTATTCTGGCTTTGAATTTTTAGTGGCTTCTTAAACATTCTTGAACTTAGATGATTTTTGTTGTTGTCAATATTTGCTCAAGGCTTTAAAAAATATCATAATTCAAATTTTTACCGTCTTGCATACATTTCATCATTTTTATTACCCTGTTTTCATTTTTTATTTGCATTGTTTTGCTCTTATCTCTTATCTCTTATGCCTCAAACCCTCAAACTTTTGCACGTAGTTACACGTATCTGTTATTGGCTTCTATTTTCATTTATTTTGTTATCTTTCACGTTTCAAATATCACGTTCCGTGCTATTTTTCACATTTACTCTTCAAAACGTGTAAACAGGCATCATCAACAAATAATATTTTCTGGCCTCAATTTATTCTCGAATCTACATTCTCTCCAATTTTGTTTTTTTTTTTTCTAATTTACGAATAATTTAATTATGCCTATGCTCGGTTTTTGATAACGATTTTTTAAATTACTTTTGCAATACGATTTCACGTACGGATTAAAAATAATTAGAATTTTCCAGGTGGCAATAATTTGAAAATATATCTTTACATTCAAATATATTCTGAAAAAGAGAATTCCCCCCGACCGTGCAAGTGGAAGACTGTAAATTTCGCAACAAGATGTGTTATATATTGCAGGAAATGGTCAAAAAACATGGAGGAAACCCCTAAAGAATTGATTGTTAAATTAGGTTTACTCGAAACTAGAAAAAAAAAATTCAAATACAAATATTTTAATCATGCATTCGATTTTACAATCTGTTGATAATCATTCGTACTACGAATTAGTATGACATTAACTGGGAACATCAAAATGAATGATTAGTAATAATAATAATCGAAAAGTTTGTAAAACTGTGGTTCCTTGTGGGCGGAAAAAATCGTGTTTTCGCATAAGAACGAATATCGTATCTTGTAAGAACGTGACGATAGTGGAAAATGAAAAAAGATGAAATGGGTGATAAAACATTAGAGCAAAAGCCAAAAGATGATGCTAATCGATGAGCCCATACTAAGAGAGATCGGTGAGTCGGGAGAAGACCTGCATAGCATATAGGAGGAGGAAACCTCGTTGCGGGGCATCGCGAAGCTCTTCTGTGTTGCCCTCGCCTAACATCGCCTGGGCATCCCTGGTTTGTATTTTTTTTTTTCCTCATATAGTTTTATACGACGAGTTTGTGGGCTGTACGGGCGCGTGCCCCCGCGTGTATCACTCACTCTTGAAACACCTAACGGACTTCCTTCAGAGGCCCTGAAAAGTCTTCAGTTCTCGCCAGAACTCTTTCTCTCTCCCTCTCTCTTTCCCTCTCTCTCCATCTCTAACATTCACACTCTTGTAAATGTACGATTTCAAAATTGTACGGTGGAAAAAAGAGCGACACGTTAGCCAACAGATCGACGATGTTAGTGACAAATTTGAAAAACAATGAAAATAGTAGTTTTATCCATTTCATTTAACAAAAATATGCCATTGCCAAACACATAACTCATGAAACTATGAAATTATGAATCCTTTTTTTTTTAACTTTTAACGAATGACTGAAGTCAATTTCAACCTCATGATTTTTTTGGTGGTTGAATCTTTCCAATGGAAGAGAAGGAACTTGTGATCGGAAAAAAAGTTGGTATAAATAATGTCCAGCAGTGTATGAGTCTATATAAAAATTCAAAAAACTTTTCGAAGGAAAATAAATCTAGAATGACATTCGATTATAAAGAAAAATTTGACGTTTATTTGGATTATCATCAGTAAATCCACGTTGTTTCCATCAACTGCAAGCAAACTTTCTAGCTTTTTTAAACTGAAGAGATAAACGATGGTTTTAAAATCGAAAAAAAATGTCATATAATTCTCAATTATGAGAAATCAACGATAGAGGAGGCGTAGAAGAATGCCTTGGCAATGAGCGCAGGCGGAAGGGGGCGTTTGAGAGACGCCGCCAAACTCCGAACACGTATCAAAATGGCCGGAGTGTTTGCAAGGAAATCAGACGTGTGGGAATACGATGAAATTTTTTTTCTTTACAACTTTTGTGATTATTATTACAAACAATAATAATCTTCATATAATCCCAAAGACAAAAGAGCAATGACACGTAATTGTGGAAAACGATACATGTAGTGTTAATACGTCGTGGGCTCCTACACCAAATAATGTATTCTCGTGATAGAGTTTACAATGCGATAAAAATAATACTTTCTCTCGTTCGGTTCGTAAAATCAGGATAAACGAAGAAAAAATCTCAATCTCCATACGACACATTTCGCAAGTGGTCGAATAACAATAATAAATAGAAAATTTACCACAGGCTTCATTGAGGCAACGATCGGTATGAAAAGTAAACGGTTTCCACCGTCACGATGGCGATCTGTACAGAAAAAAATGCATCGCTTTTTTTCCCTTCGAATTTAGAACGTTTGAGAGACCGCGAAATCCAAGTGAGAGAAAGTCCGAATGAAAAGTGAAAAGGCGCTAAAGATCGTTCGGGTGTCAACGCACGGATTGAATCACTTGAAGATTTTCGTCACTCATCCACGATAAGTTATCAGAAACGAAATACAATCGATGGTGGGCAGAAAGCGACTCTGTATGGCACTGAATTCGCGAAATCATCTGTTTTTTTTTTCTTTTTTCAAGAGTTATTGCAGTTTATCGATTATCGACAAGAATCCGTCGTGATTTAAATATAACGTTCTATATTTTTTTTCGTGTTGTAGCTTAGAAAGTGAGATCGTATGTATAAATCCTTGCAAAAGGGAGCGAGATGGCGAGAGTCGGTGCGATTGATCGCAAGCTCTAGCGAGCGGGCGATTGGGTACAGGAGGAACAGAGAGAAATGTGTTCACGGAAACCTAATGTGTGTGTGTGTGTGTGTGTGTGTGAGAGAGAGAGGGAGAAAGAGAAAGAGAGAGAGGCAGAGTGCGCGTGGAGATGAGAGAGACACTATTTAGATTTCAAATCATTGCGAATGAAGGGACAGAGAAAGAGAGAGAGAGAGGCCGAGTATATCGGGTAACGAAACAAGGCAATGCTGGTTGGTAGTTTTGGTTCCTCGGTGTGTGATTTAAGGATATGCTCGCGCTGTACAGTTGTATTAAAAAACAATCATTATTATCATTTTTTTTAAAGGCATTTTCATTTTTTCGTCATAGTAAAAATTTATTGTTTCGCAATAATTTTGAATTTAAGACAAAAATGAATATTTTCTTGTATTTTATTTTTTTCTTCTTATAAAGGTAATGAATTTATTTTGATTTTATGTCACAAAGTTTCAATTTTTTTGCAATAACAAAATGAATAAGAGAAAAAGATAGAAACGGAATGGCAAAAAAAAATTAACCAAATAATCGTCAATGTTCGAAAGTTTCAACGCTAAAGTTTTGTACTTCGTCAAAAAACCGAAAACAATTATGTCCAAATGTGTTGAAATTTAAAAAACTTATCAATTTTTCAATAATATCGCGATCATGATGCAAACTTTCTCGTAAGAAAACCAAATAAACATATTTGATGTTATATTTTCTATCAGAAATTCAAAATGGAAGCCAGTTCATTGATAGTTTTCTGTCAGCATGGAAAATTGTCCAATTTTTCGAATTTTTTAGTTATGTTATTTTTGAAAGTATCTGTATATGCTAAACATCCTTAAAACAGCGTCGACGGCGTTCACAGGAAGACGAAATGGTGCGCGAGGGGTCGTGTGTTTCGGGACGGGGGCCAGGGGGATTTCTACGAGAGGGGAATTGTGGAGAGCTCGATATTCGGCGGCTCTCATCCACCGACATCGACTAGTCCCTGGCGAGACGAGGGAACGCAGCATCCAAACGGAGACAGACGTATCTCGAATCTCTGGAAATAGGGGGGTGGACCGTCGTATTGTATAGACAGCTCGCGGAATGAACGTAAAACAGCGCTACTCGTGGCGGTTCGAGTTACTTTAAGTCACTCGTAAACACATGACTTCGTACAAATAATAATGATAATAATAATATTATAATAACAGTAATAATTCGATATTACGTTTTTTCTCCGATTTCCATAAATTCTTGTTCTTAACTTGTTAAATAATTAATCAATATTGTTTTTTTTTGTTTTATTTTTCTTTTTAGATTTCTTAATTTTGCCTTCTTTTTTTTTTAAATCGAGATATTGAATGCTCGAAGGAAAAAAGCATAAAATTTGTGCGAAATCAATACCAGAAACGCGGATGCAGATTTGAGTCGCAGAAAAATTGCTTATTCGTTTTTGTTAATTTGCGATAAATTCATAGACTGAATTAGTAGGAAAAAAGTGGTGGTTAACGACAGTGATATGGATGCACAGTCGTCGTGTAGCTGGGCGCGATTTTGGGAGGCAGTTTTTCTAAGTTTTTGACGATGCAAACCAACGAAAATTTAGTGAAAATGTTGCCGTGATGAGATGGGCTCGTAAAAAGAATATGAAAGCATTCGTAAGAACGATAACAAAAAAAAATAAAAATAAGAATAAAAATAGAATAAAAAAGTGATGGTATAAAAATGATAGAATTTCTCTTTAACTGACACGATTGCTTGGCGATAAAAGCAGAATTGTAACAACGAAAATAAATGTTTTTTTCTCAACTTTTTGACTGAGCATTTTCGTCAGAGTTTTCGTGTATAAGGTTCTAACGAACGCTCTGAAACAACGAATTCTCGATTCTCGTAAGTTTTAACTCCACGTATATTTCGAGGGCAATATTTAAAGAAAGGAATAAGATTTTTGGTGTTCGGGAGAACGTGTGTTTGTGTCGGTTGACGATTAGAATTTTGAGTTTCTTTACGTATTGAACAGAGGCAAAAAGCTTGGGAAATATAATGGAAGATGCTAAGATTATAATCAAAAGTTTGTGTGGGTGCCCTGTTATGTGTGTTCGTTCTTATTTACTAGAGGGCAACAGCTGTAGGGCGTTTTCATTTTATGTACTTTTGTGTCCCTTCATTTCCCTTTACGCCTGTTCTTCAACGTTTTTTTTCCTCGTGTCTCGACATTCCCTTTGCTCGTTCGATGTACTGTCATGTTAAATCCACCAGAAGTTTAAAAACTGAGGAAATGAATGAATTCAATATTTTTACGATCAAAGTGGAGGTTGAGTTTAATGCCGACGAGGAAAAAACAGCGATAAATAGTTCGGCTTTATGTCTTATAATTATTCTTTCTTCAAACTATAAAAAAGGGCACTACGAGTCAAGATTTAATTTTCGAATTGCTCAAATTATTAGTAAAAGTTACTTGAATGATTATATTCTTCGTTCGTATTTATATTTTGTACATTCTTAATCAGAAAAATTGAAAATATAGCAAAACCGTTTCTTGAATTTTGGATAAAACATTTTTGTTGTACAAAATGTGAAAATTCAACGCCCGAAAACTGGAATATTTTTTTTGCTTCATTAAAGTTGCAACAGTTTCATGTTTTTAACGACATTTTATCCCGCATCCACATGGCCAAAAAAAAGTAATTGTTCTGTTAACGGTACATCACATTTTGTGTGAAAATGAGTGGAAAAACAAATTTATGAGGAAAATAATGATAAATTTAATTACTGGGACAATGTAACATTTTGTTCGTATCATTTTCGCGCTCCAACGCACGCTTTTTAATTAGTTTATCTATGCGCCACAACAGCGTAACGACGGATTCGTCTCTCCCTCTCTCTCTCTCTCTCTCCCTCTCACTCGTTATACATTTCAGTTCTTTTCATTTCGGTTGTTTGTTGAACGAGACAGGGAAAGAGTGAGTGAGAGATTGCGGGGGCGTGGCGCCGGATGAACTCATCGTCAACGTCGAGGCTGACGTCGACGTGGATCTTAAAGATGAAAGAGAATTGTATGACGAAGTTTAACCAAAAGGTGTGGCGTGTAAGGATTTTTTGGGGCACTTGTAACGAGCAGGAAAAAAATCCAAACCCTGTCGATCCACTTACGTGCTTAAAAAAAAAAAAAAGAATTTTTTTCTTCTGAAAGTTGACACGTACGAGTCATGCTGACGTAAAAATGTCAAATTTTTCTTTCCAAATCATTGTCGTAGATGACAATCTAGTCATCGCTAATTCTCTTCGTCCTTAGATTATGAGAAATCGTTGTAACTCCGTTCTAATGCCATTGTGCATTTCCCCCTAAAAGGAATTCTACACGTGTGACAATATGCCTGATGGAATGCCGAAAAAAAAGCAAATATTGTGCCTTAAGCAGTGAATGAGTCCCGGTCTTTGACCCCAACGAGCGAGACCCCATGTGGCAATGCCCAAACCGTTGTACACTTCCCTCCCCAATTTAATTTCTGTGCCCCGTGTTTGCTCATGTGCACCGGGCATCTTTTCGAGAGTATTATTTTCCATAGGGGTGTCAAAGTAAGGACGAAAAGTCACGGCGACTTCGAATGCAACTTCGATTTCACTTTCCTCGAGATAAATTATAACTTTTTAATGTTATTTACTAATTTCCGAAACAACCGGCATGTTTTTGATTTATTAATTAAATTTGTAAGTATAGCTTTCAAGCTACGGAACTTCTGTTTTGAAGAATTTCGATGCATGTCAAAGAAGCGATCTTCAGAATGAAACTGTGAATAAATAAATGGAAAAAATGACGTTGCATCTCAATAAAGCAAACTTTATGATCGCAATCTATAAATATTAAAAGATCGTAGGCGGCAAAAAGTCTGAAGAATTAAAAATGTATAAAGTGCATATATTGGAATTTGGGATATCCTCAAGCATAATTTACTATATTGACTGCCTTTTCCAGCGATACTAATTTCGATTGCTCGTTTCAGAATATATTTCGCTTTGCAAAAGCGTCTCGTTAGCTCTCGCCCTCGCCCTTGTGCATGTTTTAAAATTGATCACGGATGACTGCGGGAATATGAGGGAACAAGCGCGTCTGAAAGATCGAGAGAATAAGAGAGAAAAAAGAAAGAGAGACGAAGTTACGACGACGACCCACGTCGCCTGAGCTCATTCTGTCGGTCTGTCTCTCTCCTATTCTCTTACTCTCACTCCTGTCGCTCCTCTGACAATCAATAGCTGAGCAGGCCAAGCGAACACTTGAACAGGCGTAAATTCAGAGAGAGAGAGAGAGAGAGCAAGAGAGAGAGAGAGAGAGAGAGCTCATGAGAGAGACTAACAGCAGCAATGGCACGTTGTGCCGCCGCCCCGGTCCATTGCTTGGTCCGCTGGTGCTGTGCAAGCGATAAGGACCTCGCCGGAGAGGCATCGAAGCCACAGTATAGTATAGCAACGGGGTGGCAACGTTGCTAGAGCGAAATATACATACACATATCTCCCAGAGATCGAGAGACAGAGATAGAGACTAAATTTCGGAACCGTGTGCATCGGAAACCAGCAACGTAGCCAGGGCGCCCGCAGTTGACCCAAACGATACACCTCAACCATATAATGCCGTACAGGCCTTTCCAAAATAACTCACACACTCATTATTCCATGCAGAAAAAAAATAAAAATAATATACATATAAAAATTCCAAACAACTTCAAACCAAAACTAAACAAGTCACGAAATTATTTCTCGTTATATTATTATTGTTAAATTTTCGTTAAGACACCATACTATTGAAACCCTTATAATTTCGTCATGTCCTCTTACCATAAGATGATTGCTCTTAAAGTTGTCAACAGATCGAGATGAAATTTGATATTTAAATGCAACCAATGAACCCGCAGACAGACGTGACATGAAAAACAAAAAAAAACATCTTTTGAGATATCATTGCCTTCATTTTTCAGGTCGAAAATACCAAAATTCTAACGCACTTCTTCAATATTATTTTTATTTAATTATACCCTAAAATTTCTAGTTTTTGTTATTTTTTTTTAAGTTTTCTCCTTTCAGTTTACACTTCACATGGCTTTTGTAAAATTTCAAGACTCTGCCATCGAATCTACCTTCGTAATTGGTTGAACTAAATATTTTCATATACTCAACCCTTCAGCTGCACATTGGTGCAAATCTGTACCATCAATTTAGCATTCTTCTAAATTTTGTATAAAACGCAATTTTAGATTCTCTTTTCAATAATAAAAAATTATTCGGAAATATAGTAAACAAATATTCCTGAAATATCAAAATTGGACGATTTAAGTCCAAGAAACGAGAGATTTAAAAGAAAATAACTGTACAGCCGAAGGGTTAACGATAATAAATCAATCACTTAACTTAAACATTCATCGAAAATTATAACGAATGGCGAATAATCATTTGTTTCTCAATCATGTACAAAACAAATAATTTTTTATTTTTTTACATTTTTTTAAATAAAAAAATAAGATTTATTTTTCATTTTTATATAGGAACCACGTAACGCCAGCTATGGGTCCCTAGTTATGCGTAGAGCGAAACGAACTCGATGGTTCATTTTTTTTTTTTTTTTATAAAAGGGAGAATGTTTTGAACCCCAAGAGAAATTTCCTTTAGAAATCTGAACGTTTGAGAAAGAGTCGTCGAGAGAGGAAACGAAACAAAATCAATTTTTAATCATATGTTAATTTTCAATGATTTTTATTATTGCAAGAAAGTGAAGTGAAGATCAGATTCATGTTTTGTTCGGAAATAATAGACGTTCCGAGAAAAACACAAGTCAAATCTGTCGTCATCATTTTTTGATGGAAGGTGAACTTTTCTAACTTTAATTTTAATTTTATTTTATGATTTTTGACATATATGAAAAGTCTCTCGAAATAAATTTACAACAAAATTTTGACCGATATCGTGAAATTCATAAGTCGTGTTTACGATTTTTAAGTATTTTTTTATAACAATTGGAATAAATGTAATTTCGTTACACCCGGTATACATTGAAGACCAAATTTGTACGAACATTCGTGCATGTATTTTGCAGTTTGAATCGTCTTTATGGTTCTGCCCATATGTATGTTTATGTATGTGTGTGAATACAGATGGGGGCCTAGGGAAGACTCATAGACACGCCTGGAGATTTCCCATGTGACCGTAACGAGCTCGTCACACGCGAACCGTTTGCGTTCCCCTCGATGTCTCTCGTTTTGGGCAAGCAATGATGAACATTCGAGTTGAACGAATCGCTCTTCAATTCATATTTAGCGAATATTGGATCGATGTGTACGAACTACTGTTATAACCTTCCACTAAATTAATTTTATGGTTCGCGTTTATTAAGCCTCATGAAAAGACGAAATTCTGTAAATTTCCAAAGTACCTTTATTTCCGAAAATTATTACCGTCACTAAATTCGCTCATAAAAGAATTTCAAGATGAAAAAGGTCAGAGTTTCTTCATAAACGAGGACAATAAAGAGACT
This sequence comes from Campoletis raptor, assembly GCA_948107755.1. Taxonomy (NCBI): domain Eukaryota; kingdom Metazoa; phylum Arthropoda; class Insecta; order Hymenoptera; family Ichneumonidae; genus Campoletis; species Campoletis raptor. Next base: position 12,311,804 of record OX403622.1, read on the forward strand.
TGAATGAAAAAAAAAGTAAAAAAAGCCCCAATTTTTGAGATTTATGTATTTTTTCATTGAAACTTTCGACACAATGACGATTATCATCGATCTTTTTCGACGTCTTATAGAAATGGATTTGTCCAAGGCTGGGACAAATAAACGCCATAGCCATGACCTCGTCTTCCTTAAACATCTTTTTGCTTATGGTTTGTGTCATCGTATCACCGAAGACGATAACACGACGAGTGCGAAAAAGGAATGCAGTGCGAAGAGACTCAGGAATGAAGAATAATGATGACAAAATTCTGTTTTTTTTTGTTTTATTTTATTTTTACTTATTTTTATCAAGTTTAGCATTTGAACGGGATTGTTTAATAGCGAGACGATGAGATAAAAGTACAGAGTCCATTTTAATAATTATTATTCTTTTTATTTAATTATCTCATCCTTGGAAATGCCTCTATGTGAATTTTAATTGATTGCATTCCTTTTGAAACTTTATTAAATCTTATTTCATAATCCAATCAAATATCATTTTCAACATTGTAAATTCAATTGCGAAATTTGTATCAGAAAATTATTGAAACGAAGGACTCTTGGCGTATATTCATTCACAGCTTGATGAAATTTACGAGGTTTCATTATAAATTTGTTTAATTAAGTTAATTTTTAAAAAAATTAATTTTCGAATGATTTTTATTACTATTTAGTTTTGTTTTCGTTGAATTAATCGTTGAACTCGGTGACAAAATAACTCAAGAAGATTGCAACAGAAAATAATACGAAACGATGAAATAATTACGTCAAAAAATTATACCCTTCCTGGTCCAATATTTTATTTAATCAAAAATCGTCAATATGCTCAATTTTTTTTTTTTTCAACTGATTTTTTAATTTGAATAATAATAATAATAATAATAATAATCGAGATCAACATTTTATTATATAAAATTTGTTCAGAATTTTATTGTTTTTATACAGAATTTTGTATTGCAGTATTTAAAGAAATGGTAAAGATGAGGTCGCGATGGAGCAAACATACCGTGCAACGAGCAACGAGGACAAGGCGAGCAACGGCAATGCAATGCGCGTCGCTATCCTATATATGTAACATGCACTTTTACAGTGTTCTTTACTGCGAATAGTAGTGCATGTAGTTGGATATAACAAACGGTATATATAAAATTTGAAGCGTCAAGTGGATACAGTGACCGAGAAACCGTATGACCTGACGATACTGCGTTATTCCACTTTTTTTTTTCAAATTTCCTCCAATAATGCATCATAGCAATTTTGATAACGTGATCTCTCTTAAAGGACTTGAATATTTGTTTAAAAAATCAATTTCGAGATGTCTTGCGAATTGTGAGAAAACTACTGCGAGTAATTCAACGGATTCGAATGCTTATTATTTATTTGGGAGTCTTATGCCATTCGTGTGAACTAATATTCGTAAATGATTAAAAACGTGAAATAAAACTGTTCATTAGAATTTTGTAATCGTTGAAAAGCCATGAAATTTTCCTATTTTTTTTTCTTCAATACATCGTAGAATTTTGATGCAGAAATTAGTTTTTGCTTCTCTTACCAGAACAACCTCCAAATTCATATTTGATAAAAAAAATGATGATATTGAGAAGAATGAGAAAATTGAAATCAAACTATTAGTGGAAGCGAACTTTTGGTTCATTTCAATGATACAATGTTAAGAATCAATAATGTTGAAAAAATATCATCAACTACCACTAAATTGTGTTTATTATAAACTTAAATAATTAATGATATTAAAGTTTACATCGTTGAAACCTAATGATTTTTTATTTATTATTATTCTTTATTTTTATGTTTTTGGTATCGTCCTAATTTTTCTAGTAGATTCCATCCTCGTTTTCATTGTATATTCGTTCTTTAATCTCTTTGTTTTTCGACCCGTTTTATCATTGTTTGCATGATATTAGAGTTTGCATCGTAGGAACCCAATGATTTTTTATTTAATATCATTCTTTTTTTTCATTTTTGGTGTCGTCCTAATTTTTTAAAATTAGATTTAATTTTCAAGTCATGAAAAAAGTTGTCCAATTATCGTAGACAAACTTTGAATGTAAAGTTTCGGTTCTGTTACAAACTATAAAAGATTTTCGTTGCATTCCAACGATGCAAACTACAACATCATAATAATTAAATAAACAGAATTGAAAAGAGTTGAGAAAACTTTTATGGTGATATGTGTCGTGGTCTAATGTTTTTTTTTTTTTTTTGAACGCTTTTATACGCACGAACGATTTATTGATATTAATTAAAAGCTTACCATGAGACCGGCTTCCACGCTGGGCAGTAAAGTAAGTTTGCTACCATCTTCAAGACGATTTTCCCTGAGTGTGCCGTCGTGCAGCTGCCTAGAACAAAAAAAATCAAACAAAGCTTCTCAGTATATCAATTCTGTAAACGTGAATTTCAAGTGTATTCAGTTTTGTGCACACACGATAGAGAACGTGCGTGTGAATTTGTCGTAACGTGTGGTGCAATGGTTGTTAGTTTAGTACGAGAATTAAACGACCCTGAAAGTCGCCAAAAGGAGTACACGTGGCTAACAATGAAACACATATGGCGAATTCCACGTCAATTTGAACACCAGGATTAAAACTTAACGATCCCAAATTGGACGTTGTTCTCGTTTGTGTCATGAGTTGTTTAATTATTCAAAATTTATTCGCATCTTAACGAAATTCATTAAAAGTTTTTTTCAACTTTTTACGAACGCGTTTAAAAAAAAATGAGAAAAAACTGCAGAAAATTTGTTGAAATAAGGAAATTTATACGAATGTCAATATTTTCTGTTTTGTTTCAATGAGACAAATAAGTAATGACACTAAATATTATTCTATAATTTTATTCACGACTTTTTTTTAACACGAAACATTAATTGTTTCGAATTTTGCGTGCCGATTGTCGCGTATAAACTTGCTAATTTATGCATAAAATCGCTTTTACATTGTTTCGAACACCGGCGATTTTTTTCATCGTGAAAGATAAATCTTGTAGTAATAAAACAACCATTGATGACCCTACAATTAAAACATTAATCCAAGGGAAAAATGATTGCATCGTTTTTATTTATTCAATCAAAAATCATATTTCGAACTTCTATGTCATCGTTGAAAACAGAGAATTTAAGGCGTTCATGTTTATTTTACAATGTTTTTGATACGCCTCACACGCAATAGCACACATTTTTATCGGTCATTTAATCAAAAATCGACACGTGTAGCGACGTTTTATCGCTGACGTCGTTTTGTCACGAACAGACTCCGATAAAAGTATACAAAAAAACGATACACATATTCTGTCTTCGTCTTGTTTGAGGCTTTTACAAAAAAATTCATGACAAACATTATAAAGACGCAGTTATTTGATTATTATTATTATTATTATTATTATTATTATTATTGTCATTATTTTTCGAATTTTTTTGCACAAAAGACCTTGCACGTGCTGTGTTGCTTGGACTCGGTGTTTTATCGTGAATAAAAGTGAACAACGTTTGAGCAATCCCTGTGTAAAATGGCTACACTTTGAAGTAAGAATTAACACATCGCAACTTAATGGAATTGTACCCACAACTATGGATCATCGCTACAAATTTGAAATGTCAATAAGGAAAAAAAAATTCTACCAAAGAATAGACACGATTGAATCATTTTTTAAATTCTATTCGATCACAACGTTATCACTCAGGACGGGGCACGGGTTTGATGGAAATTATATTTATGTTCATTGAACTATTTTTTTGTCAGAAATATAGAGCTTATTTTTTTTCGAAATAATTTGCTAAAGTAAATTATGGAAATTATCAAGGGCAGTATTTCACGTTTCAAGGCTAAAAGTGTCAAAAATCTTGTTGAACAAGTTTTTCCGAATTAGCCTCGTATGAAATCTTTGTAACGTTTGTCAAAAAAGTTTGACATAGCAAAAAGTAACTGTTGAGTGGAAGAATCTACGTTTAAACGACGTAAAATTCAACGTCATTGCAAATTAATGCTATTCTCTTCATCAACAATTGTTCCTACAGTCGCTGCTATTTTAATTTTGTATTTTTATAGTGGGTTAAATAGGCGAATAAATTTACTACAAATATTTATTTTCGGTACATCGAAATAAATAAAAATGGATGGGTAACGTTTTCGTTTGACAAACACAAGGTTATTACGAATGTCCTTACGGTTAAGTTGATAGGAAAAAAACATTCGTATTACGAGTAAAAAGTTAGTTGCGTGTAAGGTCACGTTGAAGTAGGCATGTTCTATTGACATCGTTTTAATGCAGTGAATAAAATTTTTTAAATATTGCGACAAAATTCCATAAGTAGATTCACTTTAAAAAATTGCTTACAATTTTTTTTCAACATTTTCAAGTAAGAGTTCGATGTAAATTAGCAAAATAACAATAAAAACATTTCGTCACATTTTAAACTTGATATTTGAAAAATTGAAATAAATTGTTTATTAATTTTTTTCAAAAGTAAACCATCGTACGAAATCTTTGAGAAGGATTCGGAAAATGTCTTTGAAGTGTTTTGAGTCTCTGAAAAAATGGCTATTCTGATGCTCGTATTTAGTCATTTCGATGAAAAAATATTTTTTGTTCACGAAAAAGTACAAAATTCGGCTATTTAATCATACGTCGTACTTATGCAATTGACGAATAATTATAGTTTATATGTTTACTATTTAAAAATTAATTTTCAAAAAAAAAAAAACCAATAATAAAGGAAACAAAAAACATTTTGAAAATAATGTACAGCACCAATTTTCGTTGAAATCCAACCGATTTTGGAAATGGCATCAGTTTCAATAGCTCATGTATCAATGTCGTGTGTGCATTTATGTACATACTGTTTATGCTGTAGTAAGGTCATGGCAAGGTTGAAGCGGAGAATATTGGAAGAACAACGAGAGAGTCTGACAGCTTCAAAGTCTTTGGCTTTTAAAACCTTACGCTGCAGCTCACTGATCTTCAACTTTTGGGTACTTTTTGGTACCATGTCCGGTAAGTCAATCTAGTATCGATTGTTCTAAAGCAAAATGAGGTAAATCGTACAATTTAATGGATAATTAAACTTGTCTTACGCCCTTTCGTAATAACCGATGTGTATAAATACACAGCTCGGATTAAACTCGTCGAGTAAACGACGCAATCGTCTGTGAAAAAACGAAATTCGATAGCCCTTCTCAATATACTGTCATATAAAAGAAAAAAAACAAAGCGCTTGACTATCTAGTTTTGTTTTCGTTTTATCGCCATGGCCATCAAAACAAGCGTCAGGCTTATAAAACGATTCTTAAAAAAACAAAAAAAATGAACAAGCGTTTCAAGGTAACGTGAAAATTCTTCAATAGCGTTTGTGACTTTTGTTCAACGCTCCAAACTGTTCCTCACACTTAATAATATTCTGTGTATTACGTGCTTTTTTGAAAAAAAAAAAAAAAACACGTAATGATTCGAATTTTTTAACGAAATCTCAGCACTCGCGAGCACGGCGAGAATTAAATTCGCGTTTTTATTTGCCCAATGCAAGAAAAAAAAAACAAAAAAAGATCATAAATCGCGATAAAATTCAATATTTATTCGATTTTAATCACAAAAACACAATATTGTGTTTTTTTTTTATCTTACGTATTATTCAATCCTTAGTTTTTGTTGTATGTAATTGAGTAACGTAGCGCTGTGGCTAATTGTCACCTCGAAATAGTCCTGATTCGGTTCGAATGATATAATCCCATAACGTGGAATTGCGGCGACTAAATAATCTTTCAGTTCGTTAATCAGTTTTGCAATTTATCACAAATTTCCAAGACTTTCAATCGTTGTTTATCAGGTTTGTTTAATCTGTTGATATGTAAAGATATATTTATGTCCAACACGATAATTTAATATCTCTGAACGAATAAACAAAAAATAAAAATAAAAACACAAACACAATGAAAACAACGCGTTTCTTCGATAATTTTAAAAGATTTTTTTTCCTATTTCCTTGGCATAACCAATCTTGCTTTGAGCTTCACGATATATGTACTTGTGCATGTTTTAATATTTTTTGAGACGGACAGAGCGAAATATACGACCAACGTAGTAACTGCGGGATAAAATGGAACAGAGATGGATGAAATGCGAGGGTCTTGTATTATCCAGTAATACCATAGCACTATGTACCACCCTGGCACATAAATATACGTATGTATACTCGTACAAACACACAAAACAGACATATATACATTTCACAGTGATAGCGAGCCTCGGAAAGCATAAAGGGCCAAATAAAACAATCCAAGAGGTTTGGTAGGGCGAGTTACGTCCCTTTGTTTGTAAACAGTGAATATGGGTAGCGTTTGTATGTGTATACGAAAGGAATCCTGCGCTCCGACACACCGCGCGTTCACTCGATCGACCACGAGAGCGCTTGACGCCCCAAGGCATGTACAGACAGACGTTTCTGCTGTGAGGGGCCATTGCGCGATGGGGCCTTCACTTTCGGAATCGATCTTCCAGTTTAAAAAAAGGCACAAATATATAGATATATGGATTATCACATTATAGATATATACGTATGAAAAAAGAAAGAAGGACGAAGGGCGTAGAAACGAGACAGATATGGTCGAGTCTCCGTTGTGCTCTCGGATCGGTTCCCCTCGAGTCTCTTTCCTATCCACATGACCCCTGGGCTAATCAGTCACGCTTTTCCAAATCTCCATTTCCCTCTCTATCGTTCTTTTGCTCTCTTTTTTCTCTCTGAATACGCATTTGAATTATGCAGCGGTTGTTTCTCAACGAATAGAAATCAATGAAGGGGGAACGCTTGAATAATTTACAAAAAAAATCCTGTAATTTCAAGATTCCGATGTTGCTTATCGTTTTCCTATATTTTTACGAAGCTTTTCATGTGGAAAAATACTCTACCAGTTAGGCTTTTCCACGCTTCTATTATATTTCGAGGGCAAATATTGAAATTGCGATCAGCGTCGTTCGAGTGTAACGAAATTCTTTATTTTCGGAATCCCATATTTTTTTTGTTTACTAAGCCTACAAATATTGTGTGTGTTTTTTTTTTTTTAATTCTTCCAGCATTTCAATAACAAAATTACCAAAAAGTATGACGAAAAATTGACAATTGAAAGACGATGGATAACATTTTTGTTGCGTTTGAACGACAGAAATAAAATCTTAACGAAAATACTTTTTATTGAAACGTCAAAAGTCTGACCTGGAAACATTTTTGAAGCTGTTTCATTAACTGTTGTTGGATGCAGTCTTCGGACGTGAGTTTTGATTGGAAAAAAAAAGAAATGTTTTTTTTTTGTTATTTGAAACAGAGTTTCCACTTTTTAAATCAATTTTATTTCAAAGAATAAATTTGAGAAGTTAGAGTCAGTAATTTCGATGTTTCGAGGATCCCGTTATAAATTTTGTAAATTTGGACACAGCAGTAGCGCAAGAAATGATTATATTCGTACGGAGTTATAAATATCTCTCATTATCTCCGTTGTCCGACTCGGTGCCCCCGAGTATTTCCTCTTTTTTTTCTATCCTTTCAAAATTCCACGATCTTTTTATGCCTCCGATCGTGTCGATCGCGCTTCAGAGACAAATTTTACGCGTAACTGCTACGTCAGCATCAATGACGATACTCTCCTATCGCGGGAGATAGAAAGGAATAGAGAAGGAGAGACGAAGAGAACAGGAGGAAGGAACAGATAGATCGGGCGTCACCCGTTACAACGGTTTAGTCATCAAGCTGTGTGCACATTGACAATGTACGAGAGTTGAGAACAATAATAAATTATTCAATAAAGCGAAGAATGTATCAACAAAAAAAGGAATAAAAATTTTTATTGGAATTTTTCTAAATTCATATTTAATAAACTTGACTATACTTTCTATACTTTTCGTAAATTTACGCAATTTATTGAAAACATCCCTGAATCAAATAATAAAAAAAAAAAAGATAAAATAACGTGAGCCAAGAAGTTTTCGTGGCGTTGTGTCCAGAAAAAAATATGAACGATGTTAATAATAGTAAAAAAAAAAGAAAAAAAAAATTGAATTGAGTGATAGCAAGAAATGCACTGAGTTCAGACGAAGTTGAGACGAGACGAGCACGTGACAGTGCGTCTCGTCTTGACTCTCGAGGCGTTTTTGTCCAAGAACTCTCCGTCGGCCATTGCGGCGTGTTGTCGCGGTTCATAAAGAAAAAACAATATCCAAAAGAAGTAAAAAGACAAAAAAAATGAAAAAAAATACTACGAAGAAACAGTGGACTGTGTATAAAAGGTGGCAGAGAGGAAGCTGGCGAAGAAACGAAGCGAAGGAGAGAGACGATAAAACAAAAGTGTGATAGTATGGCTTGTGTAGTTAGTCGTATTGTGTTCAACGTTATACACACGTTGGTTCGCCTCGTACCAACTTTGTATATACCTGCGGATATACTGTCGTTTTCCTTAGCAACGCCTCCGTCGTGTGTCCCTACTCGCATACGGATTAACTGTACACATAACGATACACACTCACACAAACACACGGACGAGAACTACACATAGAAACATATAAATTGTATGCCAACTATATATCTGTATAGAGTTATTCGTGTTTATATATCACGTTTGTGAGCCGTACAAGAGGGACAACATCACACGGACACACATTCTCTTACTACCATTTCACTCACTTATATTCACGTGTACACAAAATATGTGTGGATGAAATAAGTAACGCGTATACAATCGAAGACGTTTTGAAAAACGTGCAGGTGTTCTGAGAAAAGATTTTTTTTTTATAGCATATTGACTCATTCTCTCTCTCTCTCTATCTCTTTCTTATTCTTTCTTTTGCACTGAGCGTCATTTCGATGTATAGAGAGTAGTAAAAATATAAAGAGAAGCGGTACATTTTTCTTTCGGGACTCGTAAAAGTAGGCCGTGAATTCGATAAAATTCTTGTGTGTTCTTTTACACGTACGTACTGCGTTTTTTTTTATATTTATTTTTCTCTCTTGCACTTTTTACGCGTATAACTTGATTGTTGGGATGCAACTATGCAACGCACAACCACTGGCGAAATAACAGGATCGGGACGGGAAAAGAAAGAGAGAGAGAGAGAGAGAGAGAGAGAGAGAGAGAAAGATGAGACCGCAGAAGCAGCGCGACTGGGATCTTTGTTTCCATGGGAGGGGTCCTTCCTACTGCCACAATGTATTTTACACATGTGTGTATGTGTTATGCTCGAATATATAGGGATACATCGTTCTTCGTTCGAACCGATCGCTACTTGCGGAGAATACCAAAAGCGTTACTAAAATGAAAAAAAGGAACAAAGCCCTCGCCACGTATGGGTCATTCCGTTTAGATTTTATTTTTTATTTTTCAAATCGTACTTTTCTTTTACAGGCAAAATTCATCTTTTTTATATGAAAAAGATCGGAAAAATTTGGTTGGTGATTGATCGGGAAATCGAATGAAAAAAATGGGACAAGGAAAGAAAATGCAACTCGTTACTGTGGAACAAAAAGGTGATTGACTTTCAGATTTAAAAGTGAGAAAGTTTATTTCTTTCATGGACGATTTCGCGGTTAATTTTTTTCTATTGATCGATTATAATTCACGAAACGAAACGGTTTTTTTTGGGATTCAACCCTGCGAGCCATAATGGGACTTACGTTGCTTCACTTGTGTTTTTGTTGCATTTTTTTGCTTACTTAAACTTTTATTTCGATAAAAAAATATTGTGTTGTCGTTTCTACCGCGTAATCAACGATGTCAAAAACCACACGAGCACCAAATTTCAAGTCAATTGGACTTAAGACAAAATGTATGTCTCAAAGGGAGCGCCGTAAGAAAATTTTGTAAAATTTTGTATCGAATTTACAAATTCAAGTACATAAAAAATTCATCTTCATTTTCGATCAAGACGAAGAGTCCTCTACATTCACAAAGTTGTACAAGAAATAAAATGCTATGGATATAAGAAAAATAGCATAAAAACTGTGTAGAAAAGCAGGAAGTAAGGGATCCTTTGGGAACCTGTATCGAAAGGTGTGTTCGTGCCTCCGATTCTTTCTCCGTTCTTAAAAATCCAGGCTTACTAGAATTTTGAATAGTTTTTGTGTTGCAAGAGTACCTATGAGGTACAAATCGAAATGTAAAGAAGAAAGAGTGCGAGATGGATGAAGACATCATGAAGGGATGGATAGTAGAGGCCAGAAATATTCGAAACATTAAAAAATGCCACTTTCGAAAGCTATCGGAAAGATTTTCTCTCTTCTTTCTCAATACCCTCATTTCTCACAAAATCGAGGGTTGCAGGAGATGTAATAAAGAGAAACGGGCGTTATGAAAAAAACGAGTCGTCATGGGGTTCCATGTGGAGCAACGTGCGGTCGACTCCCACGATCGCTTCTATTCCCACTTTTCTTCTTGTCCTGACGACCAAACCGATCCACCCACGTTTACACAAACGTGCATTCCTGTGTTCAATCCACACACACACACATACACGAATATATATATATATATATCGTATATGTAAAATAGATCGTTTGGAATTATACACCGCAGCGTTAGGGGACATGCCCAGGATATCGATGTGGGTATGCCACTGCAGCTTATGGTTACGTGCAACGTGGCGCCATGTGCGAGCTTTTCGAACCTGCGCCCTCGTCTCTCTTTCTCTCTCTCTCTCTCTCTTATTCTCACACATTGACAATTGTTTCTCTGTCACAATATATGAGCCTAAGCTCGTTTGGCAAACGTACGGGAGAGCACGAAATTTCTAACGGAAATCGTACTAACTAATCCGGTCAGTTTCAACGCGCGTTGTATAGAGAGTCCATGAATCGCGTACGATTACAAGTACCCTTTTAGCGAGCCTAGCGGACCGTACACAGAGCCAGACTTGAATTTCTAAAAGCATGATATCCCTACGCCTGCTGCTGCTCTCCATATACTCGAACTCATTATTCATACGACGTTGCAGCAACCGTTCGTTTGCCATTTTCCATTCTTCACTCAGGAAGCTCTATTCTCGTTTATAAAACTCGAATTTTCAACACGACAATCCCATGGAATTTCAGCTTCGAATTTTAAGAGGAAAAAATCATTTTTTCATCGTTTCACTGATAAAAAATAGCTGTTAGTTTTTTCTTTTTTTTCTGGCTGGAGATTAGTGACTACTTCTTCGAAATGGTTACGCATGATTCTCATTATATCTTGACTTCATATCCCATTTATTTACTTTCCATTTATCGATTTCTTCTATTTATCACGCTTAAATTCTTCACGTTTTATTCTGCTCCGTTTCTGATTCATCCGTCGACCATAAAGTATTTTTATAATTTTTCTAACCGTTTTTCACTTTGAGTAACGTTCGGGAATTAATATTGAGGTAAAGATTTCCTATTTTTTATATTCAAATGTCTGCTTTTTCGGGACGCACTTTTAATGATGTTCAGATCGGAGTTAGGACTCCTTGACCTTTCTGTAAAATGTTTTATGCATACTTGGACTATTGGCCTCTCTCTCTCTATCTCTTTCTTTGTCTCTCTGTGTTTACTCATCTCTATGTAGACTGTGATTTTTACTGGAGAATTTCCTCGGTTCATGGTTCCTCAAAGGTGTCGATAACCCGCTTTGTCATTAACTACTTTCAGAATTTTCAATGCCAAGCTTCTGCAAAGTCTCTTTAAAATTTAACTTCCAAATTTCGAGCTAAGCCTCTTTTCTCTTGAATTTCATTTTAAATAAACTTTGCTCGAACGTACTTTGTTAATTTATTATGTTTTTCATTATACATTTCAATAAAATGAATTGAGGGTTCAAATATCTGTAAAATGCCGATAGAATTTGTTGAATCGATGCCTTTTTCATTTTGTGATACACAAAAAGCGAGAGGAATAGTGTTTTTAGTATATATGTAACAAATGAATTATCAAGATATTCAAAGTCAACTGAACTTTTGAACGGAAATGTGGCCAGACAACTACTTCAAGAAATAGATCAAAGAAACGAGAATTTTTCGTTGCGTTGCAACGATTTAATTTCAATAATCATTTTAAAAAAACTATTGAGTTACATTTTGACGTATAAGCTTTTTAACGCACGGTTTTTGAATCGATAGTTTAGAGATTTTGAGTCGTAGTTTTTCAGAAATTTCCTGAATCCCTTACTTCAAGATTTAAGATACTTCAGTGTCCTTTGGGTGTGTGTGTGTTTTTTTTTTAACTTTTTCCTCTTCTTTTGTTCTCTTTTTTCCCCCTCCTTCTCTTTTTCTGTCGTCTTTGTGTGCGTTGTCGATACGATTCCTCAGACGAGCGTCGGGCTTGGTTTTGCCCCAAGGGTCACTCACGGAGGTGCAAACAGCGCCAACTCGTCGTGTTCGATATACCTGAGTGTGTCTCGAATTGGACCCGCAAAGCGAACACGCGAAGAAAAGATCCGTGTGTTGGGACAACGGCCGATCCACATGTGCACACAGCAACCAACGCACCGTTTGATTCCTTCTCGGGAATCTTGGATAGATAAATAAAGAAGCCTGTCGCGCGAGGTAAAATTATTGACCACTCGCTTGTTCGTCCTTTCGTCAATTCCATGAGTCTGTAAAAATACCTCAAGATTTTTTTTGCCTGGCTATAAATTCGCATTATTGTCACAGCTCCTAAAAAACTAATTTTTTTTAATTCTAGAAAGAGTTGCCAATAATAAAAAACCGATGTCAACTTAAATAAAAGTCAATATTTTATTACGTTTTTTTTTACTCTCGTGAAAAAGTTAAACCCCTTCGCCTCGATGAAGAAAATAAAAACTTTGACAAAGTCACGAAAAACGATTAAACTTTCTTTTTTTTTATATGCGAAACTGGAACCACAGCCACCGCTCATATTTCCTTTGTTTTCGTGTCATCGTCAAGTTCGTAATTTGTGTGTTTTTATATGTATACATTTTATTTAATTATTTGTGAATTTTGGAAGTTGGAAATGAAGATTTTTGTTTTCGCCACACTTCGAGAAGGCAAGAGAAGAGAAGAGAAGAAATTGTATGCAAGTTTGTGAAGAAAATCAAATGGAAAATTGAGAAAGTTGAAACGTTCGTGTAACTGAAGTGACCCATATTTCGAAGGGTGAATTTCTTTGAGGTTCAATTTCACGAATAGGCTAATTTTAAACCTATTCATTAACAGTTTACCCAACAATTTATAACTGATTAAATTTATGATTTCATTAACCTGCGAACAATAATAACAGAGATTTGAGAATGTCAACAGTTATTTACCCGTCGTCGTATAGGTCTTTTGATAGATTTCAAATTTTTAGACCAGCCTGGATTTTGAAGGTGCAATTAAAATCAGATTAAAACGAGTAGTGTTTTAATGCTGCGAATTCTGGAGACTTGCGTGTGTGCAGGTTGTAATCGTCTGTTCAAATTGCAGTTAAAGGTATCACTTAAGAACTTATCGGAAGGGAACCCTTCGTTTTTCGTCGAATTTTCGAGCCGCTATTTCGTTTCGAAATAATTAAAGGGCTTGAATGGAATTTTTTTTTTCTTGAAATATATAAATCTCAGGGAAATCTCATTCGACAATAAATCACGAACTTTATAACCATTCTCAAAATATTAATTTTAATATTTAAAAAACAAAATACAAATCTTGATAATCTTGAGAAAATTATACACCACTTTCATATTAATAATTCATTTTTCTCATTCAAAATAAAGATTATTTTGGTGATCTATTCTGAAACGATACTTTGCTCCAGGATATTGCAGATCCTCGTATATTTTTCATCTGATCACAGTGAAGTGTAAATTCCAAGGATTGTAGAAAAAGTTTCATCTTTTTATTAGCCTCAATCCAGTATTTTTTTTATGAAGTATAAAAATGACATAAAAAATATATAATCGAGTATTTCGAGTAGAATGAAAATAGATAAACCATGAAAAACAAATAAGGTAAATAAAGAAAAAAATATTCCACAATTTTTCCTCATTCACGTAACCGAAGTAAAGAAAAAAAAATCAATAGATCATGTTGAAAAATGATGGAGGCTCAAATTCATCGAGTTAGCATGGAATAACCGATATAGTAGTTCGGTTCGGATTTCGAGAGTCTAGGGCATGCAAAGAAAATGGCGTATAGGTTCAAGAATAAAATAAACTTAAAGAAAGAAAGAAAAAAAAAGAGTGAGAGAGAGGAAGAAATAGCAAACGTAGAGAAAAAAGTGACCTGCCCATCCAGGAATAGAGCATGTGGTCTATGTCTGTCTTTTTTATTCATCTATTCTTTTCCTACTCTTTCTCTCAATCTCTATATATGAGAACCTCGATTCTGGTAATCCGGCGCGATCCCGTTCACCTCGATTCGTCCCATATACTTTTTCTCAATCTATTCATTCACCGTACAATACAAATTAAAAGGTCTTTCGAGTGAAGTATCAATTTTCGTTCATTTAGACTCAATTTCACAAAATTTCGAACATACAGAACTTTTAAATCAATAAAAATATCGTCAAGTATTCGTTTCATCATTTAAATTCGAACGCGTCGAAATACGTTCGCTTCTGCTTATAATAAATAAATTGCATGGTGGCAATGGTCCTTTATTTGATGACCTTTTGCTTCAAAATTAGTCATAACGACAAAGATGGCGCGTTTGAATTGTAAATTACCATTATAACCTGATATCTCACACTTATTTATTGTTCGCTACTTTCTTTGTCTATATGCTCAACGCTATCGTTGTTTGGCAATTGAGTCAGAAGACTGTGAACTGTAAACAAATATGGGATTCAAAGAGACGGAGCCAGAAATCGTCGAGTGCGTTACGAGCTTCGCGACGAATGAAAATCATAATAAATACCAAATCCCCGCAAAAAAGTTTCTTAACTCTGAGCTATTTATTTTTTCTTTCGTGCAATTGACGGGAAATTAAGTATTCGGAGGTTTTTGGCACCGTGTTTATGAATTTGATCTCGAAACGTAGAAATTTGGAATAAATCGTTTTTCTAATTATATTTTCAAAGAAAATGTACCGTACCAAAATTTCTAAAATAATTCTGTTCAATTCTTCGGAATAGGTTAAGTTTGTAAAAAAAAAAAGAAAATTGCTACACCGATGTTCATAGTTGTTTGGGATAAAATGATTTTTTTTTCAAGTAAAAGTACGAAAATCGATAAAAGTTGTCGATTTAGTAGTTAAATAATTAAAAAAAAAACTGCAAAAAAGGTGAAGTGGCTCAATGACTAAAGTGGTTTTGTTTTGGTGTCTCTATTAACCGCGCGAATTTCGACAAAAACAAAGTAAAAAATTCGGTTGTCACATTCTCATTAAATTTGAAACTTAAAAAATTTGAAAAAGATTCTTAAATAAATATAAAAATGGTCAAAAAGATTGGAAACATATAATATTGAAGTTTGTATTGTTGGAAGCGAATGATTCTTTTACTTATTTTTATTAGTTTTTGGAATGGTCCTTATTTTTTTACTAGATTTATAGTTTTCAAGTCGTAGGAAAATGTTGTCTAATTTTCGTAGATAAATACTGCAAGTAAATTGTTTATTTTGTTATAAAATACGAAGAATTTTCGTTGCATTTGAAAACGATGCAAACTTCAACATCATTAGAAAAATAAATGTATAAATGTCTTGTGAAAAAAATGGACGAAAAAATAAAAAAAGAGAAGGTTGAATGATAAAATATTGAATTTATGTTCGTTCGGAAAGTCTAATCAGAGTTTTTTCGTAAAAATATTTATACGAAGGTATATTGCTTCTAAAAATAGAGATAAGCGATAATTAATTAATGTGTGTACGAAGGCTTGTGGATTAGGATTTTTTTGTGCAGGGTAAGAAACGATGTTTCATGTCTGCCATTGGATACAAACGATGGTGGTTCTCGTACATGTGATTCGACACATATAAATATATATGTAGAAATACATGAGAGACATGACTTGTACGAAGTATAGAGGTTTGAAAGCGTGCTCGTGAGTTCCTCGGGCGTCTCATGTGCCACCTTCGTACCGTTTACGGTACAAGGTTTTACTTCGAGTGCACATAGAGGAAAGTATGCGTTAGCGATGTGTGATACGTGCGCCCGGATCGCTTGGTCTCGTCTTCGCGTTGTCGTCGTGCGGTCGTCTTTGTCGTCGTCGCCGTTTCGTCGGACTTGTATAGCGAAAAGAGGGATCGGTTAGTTCGTGAATAAGAACGAAGGGAATACGAGTTGAGATAGAAGGACTTTATAAACTGCCCCCGCGTGAGCAGCAGAGACGCCCACGAATACCCTCGACCCACTCGATGCTCCGAAAAATCCGACTCCACGAACAGCGATGTATATGTACATACAAAATGCATGTATACGTTATATACAAGTCGTGCGAATATCCAAAAAAAAAAAAAAAAACCCCGATACCAAACAACATTTTCTCCTTCTCGATCCACGAAACTCATTTCTTCCCAATCTTTCCCTTTTTATATCGTTTTTCAAATTTATTTTAATTTTTTTCTCGTTTCCATTTCGTTGCAATCAAACCAGGCTCGAGACCGAGTGTGTGTGTGTGTTTGTACTGGAACGGTGAAGAACATGAGAAGAACAAAAATTCAGCCACAGGGAATGTTCGAGTTGAACGAGTGGAAAAAATAAAATTACGTCTCTTTCGAATGCAATTTTTCATGCAGATTTTTCGTTGTTCTTTTTTTCTCTTATGTTTGCACGTTCGATGAGTATTTAAAAAGGAATTTTTACTGTTTTTGAGGCTCGGGAGCCTCTGTAAAATTCTTAGTAATGTATGATTATTGATAAAGCGATTCGTGATCGCACCGTTCATGCTTTATTTCGAAGTGGCTTCGACCCCCCACTCTTGTTTCCAAGCAGCTGCTCTATACAGTATGACCTATAGATATGCTTGTCGTGTGTATGTGTTTATGTATATAATTTATTCCATTCATTGCTCGGGGATTTCACTTTCGTTGCAATAATATCGCATGCACCAAAATACGTTGAATATACGGTTTTTTTTTGTCCATAAATTTATGTATTCGTTACGTCGATCGTACTTTTACGATTGAATAATAATAATAAAAAATGAAAAAATAAAAATAAAAAAATAAAAAAAATAAGAATGCACAAATGGTGTTGAAAGAACGAATGGTTTTAATGACAAATGAAAATGCTTACCTCTCTCTGTGCAACAAGCAAATTCTTTCTTTGGCGACCTTCAATCTGTTGGATATAATTTTTTTGAGATTGATAATGGTCTCGTTACGATCGACAGTGAGGTCGAATTGTCCACCTATCGTGGGTGTAATGCTGATATTGATCTCGTCGGGTTCAGGACTTGATGCCCTGATGATGCCGCCACACCCCGGTGGTGAGGGTAACGGGCTACCCAGGAGGTAATTACTATTTGTCCCTACTTTGCTAGGATTATTATTATTGATACAAAAGTTATTAGATTTGTGACGTTTGACAAGATTTTCGAAAGTGCTATTGCAACGTTTGACATTGATTGGATGATTTTGTTGAATGTTGTTAGTGGTAGTACCACGACGATTGTAGTCGGTGATGGCGGTGCCGACCAATGGCGATGATGCCGAAGACGCTAAGCTCGTCGTGCTCGTGGCCTGCGTCGAGTTCGAACTCTCAACAACGCCCTCAAGATCGTTCACGCTCTTTGTCATACTGTTGTTATGATTGTTCGATTCTTTAAGCGGACCGTTTGCATTTTTTTTATTACTTCCTCCACTTCCGGTCTGCATCGTTACGTTTGATGACGATGGTTCGGTACCACCGTCCATTTTAAAAACTTATTTATTTGTGTCTTTCAAATTATTTCACTGAACTACAGAACGCGAACACGATGTTGACGAGAGTTGACGAGAGAACACTATTTTCGATCGAACCACTCGCGAATTTTATTTCGACTGAGTTTTTTTTTGTTTTTTTTTGTTTTTTTCTAGCTTTCTCACTCACTCGAGTCACCCGCACCTTGCACCTGTACCTTGCACCCGGCGACGGGAGAGTCCACTGCCTACTCCGCCACGGCTCTTCGAGACCGTAACGCCAAACCCCGTTCTTCGCCTATCTATGCATATATATATACATAGGGATAAAGACGTATATATGGCTGTGTAGCTATGTATCACTCTATCCTTCTCTTTCTCTTTCTCTCTCTCCCTTTCTCGGTCTTCACCCGTGCGTCTCGATTTTGCGAACACACACACTCAACGAAACGACAACCTCACGCGCACAAATACACATACGAACGGCTTTGGTTTTGGCTTGCAGCTTCTGACGATGATGGTGCTGCTTGCTGCTTGGAGACGCGCTCCCTGCCGCCTGACGATGACCTCGGGACGATCCAGGCTCTCTCTCCAAAGAGAATCCCTTCTTTGCCTTATTTCTTCTTCCTCTTCTTCCCTTTTTTGCTTCTTATTATTCTTCTTTATTTTGTTCCTTTCCAAACTCGCCGCTCGGCTTTGCCTCGTGCTCGAACGTTTGTTCCTCGCCCCCCAACACACTGCGATTATTTCTTATCTTTGCTCGTACTTACGTGTACCTTTTTTTCTTCTTCCGTTCATTCGAACCAACAATTCTACACGGTGTACAGAAAATTACTGACGAATCATTCGTTTGGATTTTCCCCTGATCGCGTCATACACCAGCAGCCATTCGCCTTCCAGTTTATCGATCGTTTCTTCTTCTCAACGTGTGTCTGTGCCTCTGTCTCTATTCACACGCTCGTGTGCACGTCTCGAGGATCACCAACAAACACCACAAATGCCACTATCTCGATGCAGGATTTCTCCCCTCCCCCCCTTTATTTTCCTTCGTTTCGGAACGCGATTCTTTAAAAAACCACCCACTGCACTTTCACGCTTTTTTCTTTCTCACTTCGTCGCGCACGTAACTTCTCACTGTCTTCCAACTTACGTACGATTTATTTGCTCAACATCAAACGGCTTCCACGATACCGTTACGATTATTTTTCGCAATGGTTTTGTACGTAGAAAACATGTTATCCAGTGTCCTTTCGTTCTCGATTCTATTTTTTATTTTGACTATTTGTATTTTTACAATTGTATATCGAACCGCGATATTGCTCTGTCGAGAAACGCTTCGTTCACACTTCGTTCTGCAATAACTCGTGGATTGATTCCAACCTTTCTTTACCGATCCTGTTCCCTTTCCCTTATACTGTACTCTACCTAACAATAAAATCACAGGTAAAGATTAGTCGCACTTCGAACACACGAAATGAGAAAATATAATTAAATATTTCTCCTCTCGCGCACGTTCGCTTACGAATCGAACGTACTATATCGTGTGGCGATCGAGTGGACAATTTGGAGAGAGATTCAAAGACCTCGTCCCTCGGTTGTTCCACCACCCTTGACCGCACAGTACCCTGCCCGCGACTAGCAACCGAAAAACCCGAAGCACCCGGCCTCGGGCCGGATTCCCAGGCCGAGCCGAACCTGCCCGAACGCTACGACCCGAACCGAGAATACAATGGCGTCGTTCCCAATAAAATTCTACTCACACCACCTACCCAATGCCCGCATCTCACATCCAAACCAACTTCACTTTCTTTCTCCAACGTTGCTCACGCCCTTGCTTTTAACGTACGAGAACACATTCTACTACAAAATCCCCCCAGCTGACGAGCAGAAACTATATTTATGATACCAGTTTACAAATTTTACTTCCGTTCGCAATCCTGGCGACCTCTACTGAGTGTTCACATGACATTCCTTTACTCATTTTTCTAAACATTGTTGATAAAGTAGAATTTTATTGGGATTTGTACTGTACGGAAATGATTTCTTGTTTACTTCGTCGACTGACGGCATTGTTGACTTCCCAGAATGTGGGAAATTTTATTCAGACCGTTGAGATCAGAACAAATATTCGGTTCCACGAAAAGTATTTCGTTTCCTGTCATCACCGGTTTTAACGTGAAATTGAAACAATTTTTGCAGCTCAACAAAAAAACGTTGCAATCGGAGTGTGTTTTTCTTCTTTTTAATTCTCGGACATTGATTTTTTTGTGACAACTTCTGGAAAGTCGGAGTTGAGAAACTTTTACGTAAAAAATTCAAATAGGTTATGTTTTTTGTATAAAAAATGCCTCAATTTTTTTCGTACTACAATTTTGAAAAGTATTTTCCATCAATTTTTATCCACTTTAAATTCTACATCACGACCAAATTAGTTCCGATTGTAATTCTTGAGCATTGGAGTGACTGAAAATTTGTTTAAGACACTTCGATTAATAATTGTATTAATTGTCGATATAGACTTTTCATAAATGATTTATGCACAGTGAAATTAATTTTTCGCGGCACTTTTTGAATAGTTATGTCTGCACTGACAATTACTGAAATTTTTTTTATCTTCCACTCTAATTATGCTTTTCGCATGGGCATGAGTGACAAAAAGATCCCAACAAGAAATTTGTAATAAAAATAGAAAATTAGATTGACGTAGAGTAAGAATTTTTGATGGTTCAAAAATTCAAAGAAAGATTAGGAAAAATAGTGAAACAAAAAATACTGCAAAGATTCTGGAAAATGAAAAAATCTTTCATCAAAGATTGCGTTTCGATGATTTTGATTTCGTACCGTAAATTATTATTTTTTAAACAATCAAAAAATATACATTTCAGTCAAATTATTTTAATCTCAAAAAAAAAAAATGATTAGCAAGAATTTCGAAAAATTATGGAAAATGAATGGGATCAAGTTTTAGTGTATTCACACTTTATTTTTTATTTATTTTGATTATCCATCCATTTTTCTTATCAATCACACAATTTTGAACTCTTCACAGAGTGTTAATGACTGAAAAATGTAAAATGGTTCACGGCCAGTTGAAATTTATTGCTGAACATCAAGATGAAATGTTTTATTTTTGGTTTTTTCTTTTACTCTTTTAATATTATTTTCAAATATATTTTTAACAAACTTATTACAAGATTTCCATATGCGATATGGCATCGTCACAACAAGTGGGAAGTTGCAAGACTTTGGTGCATACAAATAACCGATGTCTTTTTTCACTTGTGACAATATTGCACAATTTTTAACGAACAATAACCCTTCGCTAATTCGTGCAGATGATTATGATTCGTTTTTTTTTTTTTTTTACATCTAATGGTTGTGCGTTTAGAGTTCATCCCTGTGCGCAAAAGATTGCAAAATGTTTCTTCTCGCCTCCATAGTGCGCTTTTTATCCTTCGATAATTTGCCTTTAAGCAAACCTTCGATTCGCGTTCTTTCGGTCTGAACGAATACGTCCCCTCGCTCCATTACCCTTTCCATTGTTTTCACATATACTTTTGCAGCAGCTCGATGCTCCTCTGGTAATGTTTCTTCGAATACTTTGGCCTTGTTCAGTAGAGCCTAAAAAATAAATCACAAAATGTAAATTATTATTCACAAGTTTTTTACATCATTTAAATCCATAATTTGTTTTCTTTAAATGGAGATTATTTGATTTTTGATTTTTTGTCAAAATTCACCGTTTTTTTAAATACGCGGAATGGAATAAATTACGTGAATAAATAAATTCGCTGTTAAAATACCATGAAATTTCGTTATTTTCATTCTGCATTTACGCGAATGAAATAAAAAAAACATTAAACTCTGGCGTAAATCGTTGCTCGAATGTTCCTTCTCGCATCAAATGTGTCTCGAATGTAATTTCAACGGTTGATTATACACCGTTCTCTTAGTTTTTTGATAACGAAGAGAATGATGTGTGATAAAGTTGCTTTTTTTAATCACTTAATTATGAAAACTCTCGAAAACGAGAATAGTGATTGAAAAAAAATGTAAGCGCAAGGAAATTTGATTTTGTCGTGAGGGAACAAATTACTTTGATGAGAGGTTCTGGGGATAACGATTATCCAACGAAAATTTGAAGACCATGCAGCAGTTGTTTCGTTTTTTTCTCATTTCGGAAAATGAACATTTCTGACAGAAGTCTTAATCCATACAGAAAAATGAAAAAAATGTATTTGATAAATCATCAGTTTGAAGGAGTTTTTTGCTGCGATTTTTGTTCAAATTCAAGAATAATAATAATAACAATAATGAACCAATAATTTTGTTACCTGTCGATCTTTTTCGCTGGATGTTTTAAATTCTTCAGCGATTCTGTCAAGCTGTTCAACGCAACCAGGCAACCCTAAATATACTCCAGATTTCGCTTTAATAAATCGCTTGATATTTTCGGCAGTAAAATCTTCGTCTTTGCTAGTGACGAATCTGTGAGGTTTGCTCTGTCCTTGAACGAAAAGCAATACCACCGGAAAATCTTCTTTCTTGACGTCGTAACGTTGTGCAAGATCGGAATTATCCTTGTTGCCAAAATCCTTGACCCCAACTTCGGCAACTAGAAGATCTGGTGAATCTTTCGTATCGGCCGATACTTTGCCAAATTCTTCATGTTTTTCGCCGTAAGGAAATGCTACGTCGAACTTCACCACAGCTGCTTTGAACTTTGATATTACCTGTCGTAAAAATAAACAAAAAACATTAATTGAATATTTTACGTTATAAATAACAAAATCAAAAATTGTATTGTATTTTTACATTAATAAAACGTATATATAATTTTACCATATTAATGCATTTATTTATTTATTGCCAGTTTAAATTTTTTTACAATATTTATCCATTGAAAAAACTTTTCACTTATTTAAATAGACAAATTGTTGACGATGAAAGTGGAAAATATATTAACAAAAAAAATTAATTAGATGAGCTGTCATTGTAGTTTTTGTAAAACAATTTAGTGCAAAATTCTATTCACGGTAAACACGAAAGAACGCGAAGGACATTCAAAACCTTCCCGCGCTACTAAAGCAAAATGGCGATAGCTCGGTTGCCACAGCAACGTCAGGTATCGACAAGAGAATCTTCTACGCGCTGTGCAGTCATGATAAAAAGAACCAACACTAATCACCGTTTGACAAATTAAAAAACAAATTGTCCCATTCGCTCTTGAAGCCTCACATGGCGTCTCACCATGGCAACAGTTGTGGTGAATTACGATAGAAAAACGCGAGAGAAAGAAAAATAATTTAATTCCATCGAGTACAAACGTCATGAAAAAAAAACCGAACGTTCATTATTTTCTGATTAATACATGAACGTTAACGAAAAAAAAGAAGAACGATAGAATAATAAAGAATGGAACTTTCAAGTACTGAGAAAGACAGTAGCCTGAGTCTCATGACTCGTATCCATAGCAACGCCGGCTGTCACGACCCGATGATATTCCCGAGTACAGTCAGTCACAAAAAAAACACAACTGTCTCGAATAATCGTTAAACGAGAAACACGAAACCACAGAGAGGAATTAGGAAGTATCTTCCAATCGAAAAAACTTGAAGACAACAAAAAAAAACAGCGAATTAACTCACTTTGTCGAAGGAAATTGAATCCAGAGGAACGCATCCTTTGCAATCCTCGGCGACGACGTGGCATGACAAAACACCGACAACAATCAACGATGCGAGTAGTTTCATTGTTCTTTTATGTTTTTTTCGTAATTTAATGTTATTTTTTTATTATTTAAATTGTGTGCGTTTTGAGTTAGGGAATGATTTACGAAAATAATTAACTTTTCGTAAAATCGTATTTATGACGATTTCAATTTTTGCTGACCGGAGACACCCGAACGTTGCGAGCTCTTGACGTTGTTGATAACGTCTGTGACGCTATTGGTTCCGACACTGGACAACCACCACTCTGTCGATCCCTACTATACTGTACTCTAAATATATAGATATATAATAAGCCTCCGAAATTTTTCGTTCAGCTCTTTCTAACACCGAACGATTCTAATTAGAGTATGAATGCGAAATTGTTAGCGAGTAAACAAAATTTCTTCACGATTACATTTCTCTTGTATTTTCTTTCTACATAAGCGTTATTATTGCAAGTTTTTTAAATTTAATTTTGTTTGACACAACTATTTTTCGATATTTCTACGAAAAACAAAGGAAACTTCGGCAAATTTGTTCCGCCTACCGCTCGGTTTCCACTCCTCCGTGTTTACCGGCGAATTTTCACACTCTGAAGTGCGATACAAATGCATGAGATGCGGTTAAGGAATTGTACGGTCCATTTTATGCCGAATTTACCAACCTTCGATGGTTTTGTGTCCAAAAAAAATATATTTTTTGTTCACATTTACATTCTTTGAATAGACGAAGACGAAAGTCTCAAAAACAGACTCAGAAGAAAAAAAACAGATTCAAGAGAAGTGACAGCAACTCGATTAAGTTATTGGAAAGAAAAAGAAATGTATAGAAAGCAACATTTTCGAAATAAATTTTTTTCTCTCACCCAGCGATACGTGGCCTAAGTAAAAATTGTTGTAGAAAATCCGTCAGAAACCGATAATGCCAAAATTGTAAATTACATCATCCACCACTTCGGGACTTTTTTGTAATACTATAAGTATTCTATTTCTTACAGACAGCACGAGGTAAGTTTGATTCGCTACCTTCGCTCGTAAGTTCTACGTTTGTCCACTCGTACGTCTTACAGTATTAGGCACAAAAACTTTGATCATACATATCAAAAAAATGTTCATGGTTGTTTTTATGAATTTATCAAACATTAAGGGCTTGTTGCATCGACCTAGAGATACCAAACGTAGGGTGAATTTCGATCAATCTACAGTCAAATTGGAGTTTTCGATTTATAAAAATTTCTATGACACGAAATCTACGAAATTCTTGTTTTTCTATTGACCTTGGTTGTTTACATCAGTGGCAAGACTGCGATCATCGAACGTCGGCTCTTCTTTTTTTCTATAAAGAGACTCGCGTTTTTTTAACCATCAAAACAAAAACCCTCGACTTCTCAATTTTACTATACGTAAAAATAAATAGTTGATATTGTTCAAAGTTTGAGTATAACTGCATGAAGTTTTCGTCTACATAATATAAAAATTTCAAGTCTGTCAGTTCGGGAATAACACTTAACGCTCAATTCTCCTTGAAAATACGTAGACCCTCTAATAGGCAGTGAAACAGAATATAAAATCATTCGATTTCGTCATCGTGATCAATCGTTGAAACGAATATCTTTTTTTCAGCCGGTTTAATGTTTAATGTCATTACTACAAATAGAATACATTCCCCTTGCTCGTCAAAACAGCTAAATAAGAATAAGTAGATATTTAAAGAGGACGAAACCCGTTGGTACAATTGAGTCTATTATAATTAGAGAAACTTCTCGAAATGGGGCGTAACTATTATCGCAACAGGGGCACATATTGTCCTCGTATTTTTCTCATATTTTATGATCTGAATTTTGAAAAAAAAACAGTGCTGTCTCGATTGTTTGCCATATAAAATGAATAAAAGGTGTTTTATAAGCTATCCACCTGCGATAAAGTAATTTGCTCAATTCCTCTCATTAGTTGTTCTTATTTCGTGACAAGGTGAGTTGTAACTTTTCAATTTTTATTGCGCCAAATGTTTTGGACTTTAAAAAATTCTTTTGTACCGCTATTTTTTTTTTTTTTTTTTTTTTTAGATGATGTGTTATATTGACTTTAGATAAAATGAGAATGACGAATAATACAGTCAGCGTAATTATTTGGTTAGCTGGAGCTCATTACTTCGCAGCGGTAGCAAAAATTAGTCATCTTGTATAAGTCATCTCTACACAAGGGCTTTTTTTAAAACTTAATTAATGCTAAAAACCCTCTTTTTAGAGCTTATTCGTGACGTAGTAGGCCCTTTAGACTTTTTTTTCAAAATTACTTACCGGCTGCAAAAAAATCGTATAAATTGAATAAAAATTGAGCAAATTGAAGCTGAATTTGTTCGCTTGACAACTTTTATTCAACTTTTTGACCAGATTGATAAATTACAGGTCGCTGAATTCATAATTGCATAATTTTTCTTTAATTCCTCCTACTCTGGCTTATCGACATGTTTTTTTAATACCAAATCGACGCTAATATTTGCTGATGAAGCAAGATGAACAATCGTACAAGTACATTACTCGGGTGTCTCATGTTTGAAGACTTTATTTTTTCTCTTTTTTCTTTTTTTTTTTTTAATCCACATCGCAATACGATCGTTACTCGTCACAGGTATAAATGCTCGTCGCACAAGAGTCTATGTTCACAGTCAACCGCTCAGACACAATCGAGTATATCACGCATCTAACGGATCACTTTTAGTTAAGAAAAACTTTAAAATGGCTAGCAGTCTGCATAGTCTCATTTTCGCTATAACCCTCGCAGTTTTTGCCGAGGCAGGAGTTATAGATAATTGCGATGTCAGCGCAGTAAGTAACACAATTTTTGTTATCTCATTTATATAATAATACAAAATATAAATGTACTGACAGCGATAGATGTGCGCTCGGTGTATGGCTCCGGCGATCACAAAGTTAAGCAGCCTCGAGTGAGGTCAGTACTTGGTTGGGTGACCGCATAGCCATGCATCGGCCCGCGTATCAACCGCTGAGCGGGAAATAGTTTTTCTGAGTTTCTGGTGGTGCTAACCAACTGAAACTCAGTTTAAATATAGTAGCCGGCTGTATCGGCCAGGGTTTTCCACAGTTCCCCTTGGCCCTCGTGCAAATGCTATGGCAGTGGGTAACAGTCTGGGGGGGGGGGGGGGGGCACTCACTGGAACAGGAACAAGAACAGTGAAGTGGAGGAAAAAGTGGGTTCTAAAGGGATGGGATGGGGTCGTAAAAACCCGCGAGGGTATACCCAGGAATAATGATAATAAAATACGAAATATAAACATTTCGATTTTTTCTATCACTTGAGAACTGTAAAAATGTCTTTAGAATGAGTTAAACACTCGAAAAAAATCACATCTTTCTAAAATAAATATACCAAACGTAAATAAGCATGGCTTTACGTCCTTTTGACTCCAAGGAACTGAAAGTTTCCAGAAACGTCGATCCTAATTCTTAATTAAAGATTTTTCGAGATTGCGTGAATCGATTTTCTTCCAACAAGGACCAATCGGAAGATTAAAAAATCGTTAAAAATAATGTAATTTGAGATTTTTCGCTGATTTCGTTCGTCCGTGAGAGCGATTTAAAAAGTTTGTGACATCGTAAAACCGTCATTTTGGAATGAATGTAATGAACGATGCTCCGTTTACCAAAATCAAAGGAAAATGTACGTCTCTTTTTTTTAGAGTGTAAAACCAAGTGAAGTTTGTGGTGAGGTCGTCTCGTTTGGCTTAAACAGCACACAAATTAAAGAAATCCTCGATGCTCTCAAGTCGAACAACTTTGGACCACTGGTAGATACTCTCGATCAATAAATCAATAATCGAAGTTAATGGATCACGTTTTTTATCACGTTTTTTTTCTATTTTACAGAAATGGTCCGAAGAGTTAGCCACGCGGGCACAAGCACGAGTAAATCAATGTAAATTCAGTTACAACCCATGCCTTGATTATCGTAAGTAGTAACGAAGAACATTTTTTTTTTTTTTTATAAATTTCAATACACACTACGAAGAATAATTTGAAGCAAAAAAAAATGAAAATCGATTTGTTAATTGAAAAATAACTTCATGATGCTACTGTTTAGGAATAACGGGGAATCAAACTTAAAGTGAATTAAAAAAATCATCATAATTCATTTTTCTTCTAACTCCCACGAACAAGTCTCTACGTTTTCATCAATTTCGTCCATTATTTTTCTCTCTACAGATCACTCCGATTCCATTAGTTCATTGGATTCTAGCAACGATGTGTCCCTCACGAAATTGATTAACTCGCTCTATAATCATAGTAACTTTGAGATTCCTGACTTTGATAAAAATAAATTTGAAATACCCTCCTTCGACGTACCCTTCTTCGACGTACCCTACTTGGACATGCCAACTTTTGAGTTCCCGAACTTCAAGCTTATCAACTTTGAAGTCCCTGACGCATTCTTGTAAGTACAGAATTTTCATGACCAACTACCTGTTACTTGCGGTTTCATTTGCATGTAGTGTTAGTGGTTATGGTGGTACAATGTGTGATTCGAAATCCAGAAAAGTCACACACAGTATTAATTATTAATTAAATGTTTTATTATTATTCTATGTTCTCTTTCGTCTCATGACCGATTCGTTGACTGGTTGCAGATTGAGGTAAGAAACAAACGAACTTTAGAATTCAAAATATAAATTAGAATTAGGATTAGGATGATAATTAGGATTAGCATGAGAGATAACGATGCACTGCAGAAAAGTATTTGCAAAAATTACGTTACAAATTTAAAGTTATTTAAAGTTACAAATTTAACTGATTAATTATTCCAATTAATATAAAAAAACATTTTTTTTTCGTTGACTTCGAACCGATTTACAAACGAATTAGTGAATTTTTTGTGTCTAGTGTAATATTTCGATCTTTTATTTAACTATTTAAAGTTATTGGAAGTGAATTAGTGCAAATTATCTTTATAATTAATCTCGTGTGTTTTATTTATTTTCTATTTTATGTAACATTGGTTTATTCATTTCGTAGATTCCGAAAACGCAGAAGTTTGACTGGTGACTATACTGATATGGTAGGATGCGGTTTTATCGCAACCAAGCAGCAACGCGGGGTGTTGAAACAGCTCGTGTGCTATTTCGGTCCTACTGGAGATTCCAATGAACAACCTGCTCACTAGAACTTACCCGGGAACTTCGAAATGACGTTTCAATCGAGCCCACGAAACGCATCATTTTATCGACGACCGATGACATTCTTTAAAAAAAAAAAAAGGAAAAAAAAATCAATGGTTCTCCTCTAATTTTTGTATTCCTTATTTTTTCGATTGTTTTATACTGCAAGATAATAGATTTTTGAATCATCAAATTTGTACGCATTATAAAATGTAACGACTAAATTTATTACTGCATTTTTTTGTATTCTTAAAAATAAACATTTATTTTTTGCAATGTGACAATTTTTTTTTACCTACTTCTCTACTTCGATTTTCACGTTTCAATGAAACCATCATTTTATATTCGACCAACATGAATAGTTTCCTTTTTTATACGATAAATAAATTCGGACACACATCCTGTAAAGACATCTCGGATAGTCGAAGCGAAATTCCATGGTTACAAGAAGGATAAGAATGTTTTTAAAATTCTGATTACTGATACAAATTTAGAGATGAATTTGCGATGGAATTCACATCGGAAACTCATAGTCGACCTGGAATTCGTAGTTTTTTTAATTTTATTTCGAGATGGAGTTTTGCAAATTATTGGGTGGAGTTTGTTCCTCGTAAAAAGGATGAAATTTTGAAATATTCCCAACTGATACAAATGTATTAGTGGAATCGTCGAGATAAGACCCATAATGGAAAAAAAACTCGTATTTTTTAAATTGTTCGGGACATAAATAAATGAAACGAAATTATTTAGTAATCGTTGGAGAATTTTTTTCACTAAGTGTGTTGTCTGATAATTTTGATGCTGAAGAATCGTTTACTTTTTTTATCCAATAGCTGTGCTAAGGCGAATTTCCTGGAAGAAAAAAACGAATATCCATAATCGTGGAATCATAATCGATC
Organism: Campoletis raptor; assembly: GCA_948107755.1. Classification (NCBI taxonomy): domain Eukaryota; kingdom Metazoa; phylum Arthropoda; class Insecta; order Hymenoptera; family Ichneumonidae; genus Campoletis; species Campoletis raptor. The sequence continues at coordinate 12,341,390 of OX403622.1, forward strand.
ACGAAATGTATTCGTTGCCACATGTTGTCGGATACAAGTTTACAGCGCAAGTCCCCACGCAATCGTATTACTACATCACATCACAATTATATTACGAGTCTCGTTTTCGAGATTACATCGTAGTACCGTCTACTTCCACACGTTAGTGTCACGAATATTCAGAGCTTATAAAAAAGACCGACTGGCCCCCTGGCGCTGCGGTTGTTCCTTCTCCAAGTCATAACGTTTTTCGTGCGTAAAAGTGTAGCACGTTTAGAGCATTTGTTCCAGGATATTAATCAAGAAAAATCATGGGAAAATCACACAAGAGGAAGAAGGATAAGGAGAATAAGAGCGAGAAGTTCTTTAAAAAGTTGAAGAAGATAGTTGATGCGATGCCTGATAGTTCCTCAGATACGACCTCGGGAAGTCCGAGACGCAAGGTTATGTACACGAGCGTCGCCACTTCGAGTAGGGCTGCAAAGAAAACAATTTCTGGCAATCAAGAGGCATCGACAAGTCGTCAAGGTATTTTTTCTGTTTTCTATAGTTATTTCCGTAGACCGGGCGGCTTTGCCGTACGGAGACAGGTTCGATGAAACTGTCTCGGGTCGAACATAACCTAAAAAGGTTCGAGCGGGTGTCGCTCGCGGAAATAGCGGGCCACAGACTCGGCGGTTTTGTCCGTACGAAGGCAGACTCTCAGAGTTCTGCCTGAGTCGATTGTGAATGTAATTCGCAAAAATTGATGATTATTGCGTATTCCGCATATATCGTGGTCACAGACTCGGCGGCCCAGGCCGTACGAAGGAAATCTCTCTGAGTATTTTCTTAGAGTCGAACTGTACGATTCCCCTGTATGGAGGAATCGGCTCATGGTCCAATGTTAATGGTCGCGTAACTCGACGGCATTAGCTGTACAAAGATAGAGTAATTTTGTCTATCTTGAGGCTGTTGCGAAATGAGACTGGTTTGCGTAACAAATACGAGAGGTTGTCTTTATCACAGGTTAATCCGTTACAGGCTTGTCACCGACGAACGACGACAATGGGGGAGACATTATCCCCGTCGCATCGGTCGCATCGCGAGATACCGAAGGACAGACTCCAGCGGATGCTGCGAGTCAGGCTACAGAGGACGCAATACAGGCTTTCGACGAAGAAACCCTGCGTATCCTGGGTGCCGATGAAAAATCTGGGACGCCAGAATTACAGTTAAACCCAACTTTGGCACAAAATTGGGAAAAATGGATAGCCGAAGGACTCAAGAAAGACGACTTAGAGGAGTTGTTGTCAAAGTATGCTCGAACAGGCAATTGTCGCTTGGAAGCGCCAGTGTTAAACGCAGAAGTAGCGTCATCGCTCTTCGAGTCTGCCACGAAACGAGACAAATACTTGAGAAATGCGAAAAACATTCGCGGGTCAGCTATGGCCGCATTGGGCGCTGGAATTTCGTTGCTGTTGAGCCCCAAGGAAGACGGCATTGACGAGTATCAATTGTTGGAGTATCTTGCTGACGCGGGTCGTCTGCTGGCTCACGCTTCTCGTCTCGACACGATTACACGGAGATCGTGTATTACGCCGTCTCTCGACAAGAAAATCAAGGGGATTCTGGATGAAACTAAGCCAGACACGTTTTTATTCGGCGAGGATTTGCCGGGAAAAATAAAAACGGCAAAATCGATCGAAAAGGTTGGCTTGGAGTTGAAGGCTCAGCCATCGGTGCCAAAGGCGCCTCTTCGTAACTCAAATTCGGGAAACTGGAAAGGCCCGTCGTCCAACTCGAATCGAGGGGGATATCGGGCGGGCACGAACCAGAGAGGATCGAGGAAGGCTGTCAAATTTGCCCCGAAGTCGAATCAGTCGTATCAACAGCGAGATCAACAACGAGCTCGGAGCCAGAGTCGCAAACAGAGCTCGTACCAACGCTCTCGGGACAGGCCTTAGAGGTAAATAAAGCAGCGGGGCGGCTGCGACAGTTTTTCCCCCAATGGGAAAAGATCACGCAGGATCGATTCATTTTAAATTGTGTAAGAGGGTACAAAATTGAATTTGCCCAGTCAGTATATCAATCTCTTCCGCCTCCTCAGCAAAAATTCAATTCTGGGATCGATCGCGAACATATGAAACTGGCGATCGCCAAATTGTTGGATCTGGGTGCAGTCAGACCCTGTTTGCCATGCCCGGGACAATTTGTTTCGTCGTACTTCTTAGTACCAAAACCAAACGGAAAAATGAGATTTGTGTTAAATTTGAAAAAGCTCAATAACTTTATAGTCACACAGCATTTCAAGTTAGAGGATATTAGAACTGCGACGAAACTAATCTCGCGAGACGATTTTATGTGTAACTTAGATTTACAAGATGCGTATTTTTTGGTATCTATGCACGTGGAAAGCCGGAAATATTTGAGATTCATTTTCGGGGATATAATGTACGAATTTGTATGCCTCCCGTTCGGTCTATGCACAGCGCCGTATATTTTCACAAAAATCCTAAAACCGGTGGTGAATTATTTACGAGGGAAAGGATTCATCTCAACAGTTTACTTAGACGATATCCTCTGCATCGGCTCGGATTTTAACGCGTGTCGCAGAAACGTAGAAGTCACTATTAGAGAACTGCAGGCACTAGGGTTTATAGTGAATTATCAAAAAAGTAGCTTGATTCCCAAGAAAGATTGCACCTTTTTAGGATTCGTTATTAACTCTCGAAAAATGAGATTGGAGCTACCGGAAGTCAAAAGAAAGAAAATGGTAGCCGTGATCGACGACTTTAGTCATCGCAAGGTTTGTACGATTCGGGAATTCGCTCACTTCATCGGGAAGTTAGTCGACTGTTGTCGCGCAATTGAATATGGATGGTTATACACCAAGAGATTCGAACGAGAAAAGTTTTTCGGCCTGTTAGTCAGCGGGGGGAATTACGATGCACAGCTCGAATTATCCGCAGATTTACAGATCGAATTCGATTGGTGGAAACAAAATATTACAACGTCATTTGGTCCGATAAGAAGTTTTCGATTTATTAAGGAGATTTACTCGGACGCGTCAAAAACGGGCTGGGGCGCGTATTGTTGTAATGAGGGTACACACGGTTTTTGGAGTGATACGGAAAGGAAGCTGCATATTAACCAACTCGAACTAATGGCCGTCTTGATGGCCCTTAAATGTTTTGCAAGCGAACTGTACGATTGCGAAATTTTACTAAGAATCGATAACACAACAGCTATTGCATACGTTAATCGAATGGGAGGAGTACAATATGCCGCACTTCACGGGATAGCAAAAGAGATTTGGCAATGGTGCGAATTTAGAAAAATTTGGATATTCGCATCTTACATAGCGTCCAAGGAAAACGTCGAGGCCGATAGGGAGTCGAGGATAAAGAATATAGACACGGAATGGGAGCTGTCGAGTTGGGCATACGGAAAAGTAATTTCGGAATTTGGCAAACCAAATTTGGATCTGTTTGCGTCCAGGATTAACGCGAAATGTCAAGCGTATTGTTCGTGGCACAGAGATCCTGACGCTTTAGCTATTGACGCGTTTACGATCAACTGGAAATCGGAGTATTTTTATGCATTTCCACCGTTCGCTTTGGTGCTCAGGTTTCTTCGGAAAGTTATAGCAGATCGCGCCTGTGGGATTGCGATAGCCCCAAATTGGCCTTCGCAACCATGGTTCCCTATATTTATGGACCTTCTCGTAGAAAAACCGATTATCTTCGCTCCCGCTAAATGGCTTTTATTGTCTCCTTGTAGGTCTCTTCAGCATCCCTTACAGAAATCACTGGGTTTGATTGCCGGGAAATTGTCCGCGAATCTTACCGCCGCAAGAAATTCTCGGACTCAGTGATCGAGACGCTGTTGGCTTCTCTCGCCGAGAGTACATGGAAGCAGTACGCAGGACCTATTAAGCTATGGGCGAATTTCTGTCGAGAGACGGAAACGGACATTTACGAAGCGAGCGCGAACCGCATTCTCGAATTTCTACAAATGAGATACGGGTCAGGAGCCTCTTATAGCACATTAAACTCCACGCGATCGGCGATCTCGTTAATATCGACGAACGACATGACTAACGATCGAATTATCAGTAGATTTTTTAAGGGGATTTTTCGGCTTAGACCGATGAAACCTCGATACGATGAAACATGGGACGTCGGCGTAGTACTTACGTACATTGCGAACTTATATCCTCTCGAATCATTAAACAATCAACAATTGTCAGAGAGATTAGTTACGCTGTTAGCTTTAGGTACGGCTCATCGAGTGCAAACTTTCTCGCTCATGAGACTCAATAATATTTCTCACTCGGCACAGGGCTTCGAGATAAGGATCTCGGATATCATTAAAACGTCGCGACCAGGGGCTTTCCAGCCACTTTTGCTATTGCCGTACTTTCGCGAACAGCCCAGACTGTGCATAGCGAGCACGTTGGAGAGATATTTGGAAATAACAAAACCGCTCAGAGGCGATTGCAGTAACGTACTGATCACTTCAAGAAAACCCTTCAAATCGGCGAGCACACAGACAATAAGTCGTTGGATCCGGTCAGTGTTGGCAAAGAGCGGCATAGGACCTGAATTCAAGGCGCACAGCACAAGGCACGCGTCTACGTCGGCTGCTCTAGCTAAAGGGTTAGATATCAGCGCGATAAGAAATACCGCGGGCTGGTCGAAAGACTCGCAGGTTTTTGCAAAGTATTATAATCGGCCGATTAAATCGGGCAGAAAAGACTTTGCAGCGACCGTGTTTTCATAATATTTATAAGTTATTGCTTAAGATATCATTAATTACAGTTTATTAGAATTAAAGTAAGCGAATAAAAAACCGCTGATTCTTGTTATCGAGAGACCACTGGTCTCGATAAAAGTTACGTTTTGTTGCCTGAGGCTGTTTGGAAAATAATAAAAGAATTTTTTTCTCTGAACATCTACGATGTAATCTCGAAAACGAGACTCGTAATATAATTAAACGATCAAACGAACTTACCTGTTGTGAAGTTCGATCGTAATTATATGTAGAGTCTCGTTTGAGATGATTACATCCCACCCATTGAACGTTTCTATTATTCCCTCCCCCTTTAATTATTGAAATGTGTTTGTTTTATTATTTTCAATCCTTATGGAGTACTTTAAACAATATGACTTGGAGAAGGAACAACCGCAGCGCCAGGGGGCCAGTCGGTCTTTTTTATAAGCTCTGAATATTCGTGACACTAACGTGTGGAAGTAGACGGTACTACGATGTAATCATCTCAAACGAGACTCTACATATAATTACGATCGAACTTCACAACAGGTAAGTTCGTTTGATCGTTTAATTTTATGGGAGTCTCTTTCTGTATATAAAACTTGAACGACCATGTACTTTGACACGAAAAAATTATCAAAAGATACTTAAACTCAAATCAAAAGGTTAAGTTTAAAAATCATTTTAAAAATTAGTGGTTAAGCCCATTATTGAAGAAAAAAAAACGAAAAGTCAAAGTTTGAATTTGTGAATAAGGAAAAAAGTGTAAGTCAAGAAAGAAGAATTTTTTGAGGGAAGAGTTTTAACCTTGTTGCTCAGACTTTGAAAAATTATTCAAAATTATTAAGGAATTAATGGAAAAAACTTTCAAATTGATCTATTTATGGATTTAATTGTACCTGAAACGTGTATTTTTAAGTTTCATGTTGTCTACGAAAAAATATCAACTGATTGGTGAGCGTGATACTAAACATTGTGCTAGAAATATTGCAATAAAAGTCTCATGACGAAGAAAATGAATAATGAATAATGAATCAAACGAGAGTATATTTGAGATCAATAAAAAAAACTTGAAATTTTTATTACTTGGTAAAAATAGAATACATTTTTCTATGCAAAAGGTACAAATATCCCTAAGAGAAAAGTTAACGAGAAAAGAACAAATCGAGATATCAATAATAATATTAGAATCATTCCTTACAATCGCCCCAAGTATCTTCATTGATCGATCTATTTTTCACTTTCTCGTTTTTTATTTCGTCGACTGGTGAGTCTCCTTTCGATGATTTCGACGATCGCCTGTCGTCGTTTTTTGGTGACCAGCTACGAAACATTTGTTCTTCTTCCAGGAAGTAAGGTCTCAATTCTTCTAATTTTGTACAATGGGCTTCTAAAATGAAAATAAAAATAAAAAATGAAACATCGATTTGTCATAAAAAATATCATTTTCTTCACTGAAATGATTTGTTTTATTATGACTTCGGTATGAATTTTTAATTCGAATTTTTGTTTACCATGAAGACTCGCAACGCTGCCTAATTCACCTCCAAAATCCTTAGGGAGACATTTCTGTGGTATGTGTTCGTAAACTTCAGAAACATGTCCAGTATAAAGATGTAACTGTAATTTTTTCAATTTTTTTATGAATATAATCATCGATAGGAAAGAGTTAAGCAGATTATTGTTATTTTTTTATTCAACTCACCATATCAAAAAGTTCGCGTTTCATAAAAGGTCTTACGAGTGATAAAATTTTGTCCATGAACCAAACAACGTTTAGCACATGTATCGCCTTCAGTCTGACCGGAAGTCCCTCCTGAAGATAATCGAAAAACCTCCGAATACTGCCGATCGACAATCTCGTCAAATGAGTAAGTCTCACACCCGCCATGTCAAAGAGAAAAATGTAACCCGGAGTGCAACCCTCGTTGTAGAGACTCGCGTCTACAGTCATCGTTAACAATTTTATTCCATCATTGAATATGTAAGAACTTGGTCGTGTGTCTGCCAAACGATGAAAAACTATTCTGTTGCCTTTGTCATCCGGTACTGGCAGTGTTAGAAAATGTCTGCAATAAAAATCATAATAAGAATTATAAATATTTTCTATTCCCCATAATTCTTAATATTATTCATTTTTTAATTAATTTAATATACTCTTTAATAAACTAAAAATTTATGAGAGTATTTTTGCTTTTAATTAGGCAATGAATATACCAAATTCTAAACAATACCAGAATATACCAAATTCTTAAAAATTTGATAGTTTTTTTTTTTTTTTGTTACGAGATCGATATTTTTCGCAATCGAAATGACCGAAGAAAGAAAAGGTTGAAAGACAGTAAAATTGAAAAGTAGAAAAGAAAAGGATATCGATCGAGTGTATCGTCGAGTTCTCTATTAAGTGCAACATTTTATTGGCAGGCCTACAAATTGCCAAGGGCTCGAAATGAACGTTTCGTTTGCAGCGACGATATAGAAACTCGTGAGGGTGAGACGACTTTCAATGATTCCTAACACACACACACACACACACACACACACACACACACACACACACACACACTTGCGCACACTCATATATACATACAGATGTAGTGAGTAGTCGAGAGATCGTTTTTCCGCTTCACTTCGCTCGATTACCAATTTCAATGAAAGCCCCCGTTGAGGTCCTGACTTAAAAAATGCACTTTTTTCACCGCGTTGTTAATTTCGCTACATTTTTTAACTCGAGCCGCACGTATATTGTACTAATTAAAATTTTCTAGATTTTTTTAAGCCTGTTTACGAATATTATTAATTCAATTATACACTCAATAACTTTAGAGATTTTTCACACGAAACAACAAAATTACCAATATTTACTTTTATGGAAAAAAAAAAAAAAAAACATATGTACATATATTTCCATAATATAATCATAAAAATGATTATTATGAGAATTGGAGAAAGTGGTGACTATATAATGATCCTTCTTTGCTTTATCGTCCCTGAGTTAGCACCCAGCAGCTAAATTAACTTTCAACTATTTTTATCTGTTATGTAACTAGACATCAGACACACGATATGAACTTGACGAAACCGTACTGATGCCGATGATTAAAAATATATATATATATATATATTAATATTTTAGGTTTTCATCTAAACTATTCGATTATTTTTACTTATGTAGCACGTTTGATAATATGATCGATCACACATCAAGTCAGTTGAGAAAACATTTTATTACTTTTTGACAACAATTTCGTATTATTTTCGACCACAAAAGGTCAAAAAAACATTTGGGGCAAATTGATCCCTTCGGAATTTTTTTGTCTGTTTGAAATGGGGGCCCGACGAATGCGCTGCTGTGGATAGCAATGATGATTAAGAGTACACTTGTGACATTTGTCTCTGTAATCGTTTAAATAATGTTTGCAAAAAATTGAAAATATTAACGCATCACTAATTTATTTATTTTCTGTTATTTGTTTGGATCCTGAAAATATGTAACTGCTTGCAATATGTTATGGAGTTTTTTCATATCAATGAACATTAAGTACTTTCTGAAGTTGCTGTCTCCGTAGGGATCGTTTTTTTACATTAAGTTGTCTGAGACGATCTCTCGAATACGTTTAAACAAAATATTGTATCCAAAGAGTAGCGCAAAAAAAAGAAATTTGTCGTTCATTAATGAATTACGATATAGATGACCTGCTAAAAAATTCTTCTAGTTAAATAAAAATATTTTCATTTGTTTTCTAAAATCAAATACTCGCTTATAATAAGAATGGTGCAAGATAAAATTTTAGACTTTATTATTTGGCCGGAAGTACAGTAAACTTTCAACAGGGATTCAAGAATATCTAAATTCTAAAGAAAAAAATCGCGTCAATATTGATATATGATCTTCAGATAAATTTCAGCCGGAATAAAAATACACTGACACACAAAATTGAGTTGACATTTATTCCATCATATTTGAAAAATGAACAGTTCGCATAAAATGCAATTTTTCAAATTTCTCAAACAAATTCAGTGGAACGATCAAATAATCTATTAATAAGAATATATATATATTTTATAATGTTGATATTTGTTAATTCATGATTATTATAATGAACGTGATAATGTAATGAATTTGAAGCACGTTTATGACGTGAACCGTGAGGCATGGAAATCTGTAATGCAAAAATGTCTATGGTCGCTTTTCACTCGAGAACCACTGAACCGACTTCGACGTGACTTTCGTAGAAAAAAAGCTCACGATTACGCTATATGAGTTGAAGGTTGGATAATTTTCGCACACATTATATTTTACGAAATTGTATTCTGAGCGAATATTTGAAGAATTCAAATTTTTTATTCCATCTCCGACTTGAAAAATTCATCGGTAATTAAAAAATGTAGTTGAAAAACATACAATAATTATCAATCAAAAAATATCTTGAATATGAACGAAATAAGCGATGCCTGGACTTTCAATTCGAAGTGGGAAAGGAATTGCAGTTATTTTCTTGAATGGATAAACAATTTGAAAAATTCTTTACTTTTAATCATTTATTGCGCATATTTTTTTGGAGTACTTTTTACGGAAAACTATAAAACGATGTTCTAAATGTCGAAATAATGGGAAAATACGATAATAGTTTGGCCATTTTCAAAATAATTTATTGTTCATAATCTTTTTCAGTAGTTTTCAAGGAAAACTCTAAAACGATGTTTCGAATGTCAAAAAAAAGAAATGGAAAAATAGGACAGTTGCGTTAACAACTTTGATTAGCGTTTTGGCGATGGTTTACTGTTGATTAGTTTTTAAATATTAACTTTCAAACTTTCAACAAAATGAAGGTTATGAATGTGGATGAAAAAAAAAAGAATTGTAAAATTAATACTTACAGTGCTTTCAACGATTGTTGAAGATAATCGGCTCTCGGATCCCTGTTGTCAAAAAATTCGGGGACAGTAGCTCTGAGTTGGTAATATGCAGTCATGCACTGTTTAGCAGTTTCCAAATCATAGTAGCAGCTATGAGCAAAAATAGCTAATTGTTCGTCAGGAATGTTCGGTGTGTCATGTTCCTCAGCCCATAATCGTAATTCTCTGATTATTTCATCCGTTAATTGTGGAAATTTGACTCTCGAATCTTCCAATGTGTGACCGAGCTTCATCGTGAGAATTTGACGTTCTTTCCTGTAAACGTTCTTGATTTAAATTTGAATCACTTCCGAATAGTCATTATTTGACGCCGCGAACGAAGATGCCGAGACTCTGAAAATATTTATGCACATGGTCTTCGATTCAGCGACAAACAAACCCGAATTGGTGACGCACGAGTTTGAGCACAAAAAAAAAAGTTGTATCGGGGATTCTCGCGAGTTTTGATCCAGGTAGACTTTGCGTGGACCTAAAATATATTTTTCGACGTAATCAAAGTTCAAGGTTGTTGATTATGAGAGTGGGTAACATGTATTTCCTGATTTTTCTATAAATATCGTGAGGCTATATTACTTTTGATTTTCGATGTGTTTTTTTTTCTTCCTGTTTCTTCATATATCAGAGTCCGATTTCGTTATAAATATAAGCGTCAGTCATGTTTTGTTGACGTCGAAAGTCACTTAACTTGATTATTGTTACAAGATTTATAGACACAAAACTTTTTGCTCATTTAACCGATTAATCGATATAGACTTTAATCACATTACTTTTTTAATCAGTTACTTATCGTCTTATGAAGAAGACGATGAAGGATTTCTATGGAAAAAAAAAAAACGTACTCGGATGAAAAGTATCACTAACTTTGTCGAAAAGTGAAAGTTGTTAGAGCAAGGTATTAAAAAATAATGTTGGACCAGCTCGACGGCTGGTTCGGCACGACTGATACGATATATTCGACTGATCGGTGTAAGGTCCGCGAGAGAGGCTTATTGCTCGAAGGAGTCCAACGAGACGTCGTCGCAAACGCGAGATATCGCTTGGCGAAGCCCGATTACGAAAGACTTACCGTCTCTATGTAAATATATATTTATACATACACGCACATGTATATAACACTTTGACTCGGAAAGAAAGAGAGAGAGAAACTTAGTTAATGTCGAGGATATTCACGATATGACATACAAAGAAAACCAAACGACGACGTTAAACCGTTTTAACACGGTTTCCCTATGTCTGTGTGCCCAACAAGTATAATATTTGTATCTGTTACTCGATGCGAAATCGCCAAGAAGTGCATATGCGGTGTTACTGATCCATATGCATTTTACTCCCTTTCCTGTCTTTTCCTCCTTAATGCCCCTATCTAATTGCTCAAGTCACTATGAATTTATAGTATAATTGTAATTTTAATTTCTTTATTAATTTCTCTACTAAAGGATCAAGTTATAGCTCTTTAAGAATTGTTTCGATTCGTTTTCGCTTTTTACCATACACTGAGAACATTTATCCCCATTGTAACAATCCATCGTGAGCACCAAAGAAATTATTGTAATTACGAACAATCTTACACGAAGTATAAAAAAGAAAGACACGTTTGAATGACATTAAAACATGATATAGAAATTTGATTTTTTACGGAATGTGAAATTAAACGATTCGTTATTATTTAGTATTAATATTATTATTGTCACAATAATCAACTAAGTTATAGATCTTTCTTCAAGTATTCGTAGAAAATCTATTGGACAACAAGTACTTTCTGCTTTTGCGTATTTTTTCACGTACTTGAATTTATGTTTCCTGTTAAAATTTCGTTTCTTTGGTGTACATATGATTTATTGATGAAGAATTTTAATGAAGTTTCGTATATGAAATTTTTATTAGGAAATTTCCCTTAGGGACTCGGGCAAATGTCGTAGAAACGACAATTTTTTCTTGTGTAACTTCATTTTGATGGAATAAATGTATTTTTTTGCCCTCCGGCCGGAAAGTGGCACCTTTCGGGCCGCTGCGCTAAACGAAGTTGCCACATTCCGGCTACGTCGGGCAGAAAAATAGTATACACACCTCGGCCAGAAAAAAGTAAAGCCTCACATGTTTGTCAGACTCGGCTTCGCCTCGGCCAACAATTACATGTGATCTGAGACTTTTCTTATTTTTCTGGCCTAGGTATGGAATATACTATTTTGCATGGATACGAACAATGTGATCGGAATAAATGCAATTGGTACTTCAATTGTGAAACAGGTCGTGAGAATCTTTTCTATATTTATGTACGAAAGTTACTTAATTGTATAGTATATAGCCCAGACGTCTACGAGAATACACAATTTTCGCATATGGATCACTTATTGAAACGACCTAATGTATTCAAGAACGAATCAATTTATTCTCACGTGCCTGTCTGGCGTATTTCGTACTATTATTTTCATCGTGTTCCTTCATGGTTTTTCTTACATCCCTTATATTTATCGTCACTGCACTCATACAATTTTTGGATCACTTAGTTTTTACTACTATTTATGGATTTGACTTTAATATTAGAGGTTAGTCGAGATATTTATTAGTGACTGATAATTTCGATTTATTTGTTGCGAGTGAATTATTATTATTGATTCTTACATCCATCAGTCTGAAGAGAGCTCTGGATGACATTTTGTCACTACCATTCGAAGTGAAGACTGAACAAAATGAAATCACTCCAAATAAAAATGATTCAAAAATAAATATAAATATAACAAGATTTCGGTCTCTTTTCAACCATCAATTCTTTGATCTTAAATTTTCTTGAGACGTACATTTTATGCTCCGGGACGAAAGAACTCAAATCTCTTGCTAATTTATTCAGAATGGACAACTGAAGAACTCGTAGACATTTTTTGCATTGAAGCAGGAATAGAATTTTTTGAAATTACTAAAGTATTCTTAGATTGAAAATAAATGGTATTATTTTGAAAAAAAAGATGTCAAAAATCTCAAGGATTTGTCTTGGAACTAATTTTTTTTTTTTTTTTTTAATTTTTCTATCGTTTATAAAAAACAAATTTTCAAGAATTACTGGAAATTAAATATCTTCACACTGTTCGTCCGATCGGACAACAGTCTTTGAGCTAATGTTTGCTATCATTTTGTAATGATATTCCGTGGGCTAAGACGTTTTTAATTTAGCATTTTTTAATCAATATTAAAATGTGTGGAAATTTATTAACGCATGTAGATAAAAATTGAAAAAAATTAACATAAAAAAATGTTGCATTACTTATATGCCAAATGTAAAAAATGATGTGTGAATTGATATATCTTTAAGCTGAAGGTTAAGAAATGTGAGGTCGAAGGTTTTTCGATAAACGTCATTAATCCAAAGGTAGCGAAGAGATAAATTCCCCCAGTAATTCTTCCGGCTTTACATTATTCACTCTCCTCTCGAAACAAAAACCGGTCGTACTGTGCAACTTGCGTGAAAACTTGTTAAATGCTCGTCGAATGTGAGCATTTGCGAATTCAGCACATACCGTATGATTAACTTGTGAAATCTTAAGTTTGTCCACACATCCGTGTCAAATTCGTGTCGTCATCGATCTCGCGATTATACGTTTGTAAATATCATCGTTTTTTTCTCCATTTGTGTTGTCATTTGACCCGTTTTCGAGTCTGGCCCTTTCAATTTTTCGCGTAAACTGTCCTACATTTCCGATCGATGGACGACAAAAAAAGAAAAAGTTTCAAATCAACGTAAAAATAATGACAATCCTTTCTCCACGCTAATGTCTCTAGTTATTATTTCTTCATGTCATATGCGAAATGATCCAACATTGCGGAAAAAAAATGCAATAAATCCCAATAAAACTTACAAATATGAACAAATTTCAATAACTGCTTCTCTACTTTCCGTTGAGTGCAAAGGATTGGTAAATGCGTTTTTGCTTCAGCAAGCCATTCATTGGCCAATAATAATAAACTCTTATCGAGGGAAGAAATGTTAGTGTATCGGGGTCAAACGAACGAGAACGGTAATTCGAGTCAATTTCTCCTTCTTTTACGTGCAATTGATTGCACGTGTAACTAATTACGTCATAGTTTTGCAATTAGAAATCCATAACCGAAGAAAGAGGGTAAAAAGTATGAAAATGCACATATACACGAACATACGTAACGCATATATAAAAATATAGTAAACAGAAACGTAGATACACTTAGTCAATCGATTATAGCGTGTGTGAACGATTTGCGACGACGAGAGACTCTGTGAATGAATACGTAACACGTTGAAGGCGAGAGAGAAAAAGAGAGAGGAGATAAGGACGTAGTATCAGAGCCCATGAGCGAACAGGTGTTTTTGAAGTTTCAAATACTCTCGTCTATCGTACGTTCACTAAGTCAGTTAACGCTGACGAATAACGAAAGAGAAAGGTAGATGAAACACGGATCAGTTTATACACATGATCGTCTTTTTTTTTTTTACTAATATAATGGATTTTTAAAAAGTACTGGAGTACAATGTTACCAAACGTAATATTGACTATATTATTTTTTTATTTAGTCCATAACTAAGTTTTATGATTAAATGAGAATTTGTTTGGGTTTTTTTGGGTTCAATTTACTGTTGTTAATTTTATTGTTGTTTGATTATGAAATATTCGATGCAATGAGAGCATAACAAAGAACTCAAAAGTATTGATAATTCAGTTGGAAACTCATAACCTTGTAATAAAGTTTAAAAGGTTTTTAATTAAATTCAAAATGTGAAAGTTGCATTCCATTGACGCCAATTACGTAATGATAAAGTGAAAAGCTCGGTACCACAATCGGTAATCTCAATTCCACAAATAAATATGTCGTGCCTGTTGGTGTCTTTATTACCGACTATAGAAGTCTGATGATAAATTACCGTAACCACTTGGTGTACTATGTGCACCACAACACACGTTCAATTCTCTTTTACTCTGTTCGACACGCGTTTGTGACGCACGTAAATAAATCTCATTATCGTGTCATCCTAGTGTCGCGAGTCTCGTCATAAATGGGCTTGTACCATATATGCAGACACAAATGATCGGTGAAACCGAAGGGTGCAATCTATAACGTGCAAACATAATCTCCACGGATCCTTCGTGCTGGCGATATAATGATGTACTTTTTTTTTTGCAAGCTCGACAAATTCACGAGAAAATAAAAAGGGAAACTTTTTTACAGGTTTAATACGTAGCAAAATAGTTGTATTATAAACGTCCATAAATTGAATGACGAATATAATCGAAAAAAATAAATAAAAAGTAATGACGAAAAATCTGGTTTCTCTCGTCTCATGATTTGCATGATAATCACGTTTATAAATATGCCTATAAAGAGCTAAATTAATTATTGTTCATGATTATTATCATTTTATCTTCGTTTATTTTTTCTGCAGCGGCTTTTAGCTGGAAAAATTATTCAAACCTACGACGCTCTTGAAACACTATGTATTGAAAGTATTTAACATTCAAAATAATGTTCCAATAGGTTCTAATTTTACAAATTTCAGACATCAAATCTCAATTTACAAAAAGGGACACTGTATAAAACGTTCCTATCGTTGAAAAAAAAAAATAGAATCAAATAATTCGAACACCACTTCCAACCACTGCGAAATCTGATCAGGTATTTTGATCGTTAAACAAATGTCAAAACATGATCATAGTTTACTTAAAATGCAATTATTATAATAAAAGAAAAATAGAGCAATAGGCAAAGGAAGAATTCGATTAATTAGCTCAACGTGAACTCCAGCTGATGGGAGCGTGGATAGAATTGAAAATTTTTCAATGTATTGCCAATAGTAGAATCGATATAGTAAGTACGTTGTGTGTACAGTAGTTCTTGATTGGAGACCGGCCGGTTCACCGTGTATAGGCTCAATATAGACATTTGTATAGAAAGGTCCGGCCATGAGGTAGAAATCGTGGGGGTTGGACACAAATAGGAAGAGAGAGGGAGAGAGAGAGAGAGAGAGAGAGAGAGAGAAAGTGCGGGGGAGTAGAGTTAAAGATGGGGGTAAACGGTGAGAGGGCGCAACGTACGCGTTCATTGATAAGCCCGGGATGGCGTATACGAGCCCACGGGCGAGTTGACCGCGGATGTTAGTACTTTGATGACGTCATAGAGGGGGTGTTTTTAGCCCCACCACCATGAAATCGAGGGGGCACAAGCGCGCATTCAGACTACCACCTACGACCAGTCAGGAACGAAGTAACTCCACGGGAGTAATTATGTACTCACATAAATACATGACGCATATATATATATATATGATTTGTATGTTGGCAGCTTGCACAGGAGGTAGCTCGAGTGATTCAATGGGAAAAGTTAGGTTGCTCAAGCTCTCTCTTTGCAATTTTGTTAAAAGTTAATGAGAACGGAAAAATAACGATCTCATTGGTTCTACGAATTTTAGCAGAAATCTCTCTTTTTATATGATTCTCTCTGCATGTCTCCTTTTTTCAGAATGAGCATGCGCGGTTAAAGGGGCCATCTTGATGAGTTGATTCGAAAACTCTCACGCCCACATGCGGAATTGCCATTTTTTTTTTTCACTTATCAATCCCGTGTAGCCAAATATATATATATTTTTTTTCACATATTCACGTATTTCAGAATTGGTCAATAAGGAAATATTTACGAGCTTAAAGTTGAAAGGGTTACAGTGAAATTACTCGAGACGGTTGGTGGATAGATGGATTTTGCTTCTCAGCAGCGTCCTGCTGGCGGGCAAAGTCTTTTTCAATGTCTTTCAAAAAGTGAGGTCATTCCTTATCTGACTCGAGAAACGTACATACGTATCGATTGCCAGCACACAAAAGCCCTCATCACTTCACACGTTGGATCATGTGGGTCGAGCTCTTTTGTGTCCTGGCAGTCGATATATACGATGAAAAAGTGTGCTCGGAGCGCAGATACGCAAGCGCCATCTGCGGGCAGATTTTTTTACCGTATCAAAATTTCCATCAGGATTGAAGTACCAGTCTCTAGACAAAACGATGGGTTCAAGATTATCTATCAAAATATTTTTCTGTATCGTCAACTGCCAAACGAAAATTCCATAAAAGTACAAAACCTGGAGTGTGCAAATTTTCATTTAAAAATTCATATTCCAGGGACCCGGTAGCAGCACGAAAAAAATTGTCAAAAGTTTCATTTACAATGTAATTTCTACGGATTATCGTAATGGAATAGAGGTCATTGCTTGATGTTAACGAGACAAATAAACAGAATAAAATTAAATGGAACATTTTATATACACATAACACTGGATAAAAAATTTCCGTATAGTCGTTTTTCGTGCAACCTCCTCGAGGCTTAAACTCATCGCAACATAACCTTCCACGTATGCATTTTCAAAGGTCAACATCGTCGCAACGTAGTCCAGAGAAAATAATAATTGGGCAGGTTTGAAGCTTCGTAATTTCTCTTTAAACCAAGAATCAACTAAACAACCCTTAAGAGCTTTTTCGTTGTCTGGGTTTGGGTTAAAACCTGTTGGAGTTAAAGCCTACCCTTATAATGAAACAGTATTGAGCACTACACTGCAAAAGCTAACCGCATTGAAGGAGACGACTAGCTCGAAGATGGGTTCAGGTTGAAAAGTTCTCGGGTAGAGCTAGAAAATCTTGAACGCAGCCTTTCTCGTGACTTTTCTAGGGACATTTATCGAGAAAAGACTATCGCAACCAGTTACAGAAGAGTTTTGAGGAGTAAAGGTTTCCAGATGTGCGATATTTGTGTGTCGTGTCGATGTCCGTGTCTAGGGAAAGTCCCCCGTAATATGGGAGAATGGTAGGATCGCGGCTCGGTTATTGATTGGTCTTTTGTGAAACACGGTATAACATCGTCCCCGTTGGTGTCCGTCGGCGTTCTCGGCTCTACGCCGGGCGTCATCGATCGACGAGTGACCCATATCCGGCGATAACCGGAGACTCGCTGCTGCCTCGAGCATGTTCTATCTGACCTCTCTCTCTCTCCCCCTTTCTTTCTTTCCTTACTCTAGAACATCCATCTCGCTCTATTACCCCGCTTACTATGCTGGCCACCCTCGAGATATTCCCCTAACGCGCATCCCCCTCACACGCTGCGACGCAACCTCCTCACGAGAGAATTTTCACCCTCACTGTGTGTTTCACAACTGTGTGTTATACTGAAGAGTCTCGTGATGGCGGGGGAATAGGGTTTCGGGGTGGCTGGTTTCTTGCGTTCATGATGTTACCCCGCCGGCGCTTCCAACTACCCTTCCTTTTGGATCCTTCTCCCACGGTGACTTGTTCGGACATACCTCTTGGTGTGTCTTTCCCCTTAGTCGGTGTACATTACAATACATATAGATATACTTTGAACATATAAAAGAAAACATATATTCAAGTGGTGGGGAATTAAGGAGGGAGGAACGAGGGTTATATGTATATTTTTCTTCTCTGTCTCTGTGTCTGTAGCTTGGTGCAAAAGGGACCTAAACGTAGGAATTTTAGGTGAAGACTTGAGGCTTTTGAGGGATCGTTGTCTATGTGTGCGGCTGAGATCTCTGTCGTCATTTCTCCTTAAAGTACGAATTTCCCCGGCTGTAGAAGTTGGAAGCATGCGCATTGATAAGTGCTCGTAAGCGTGTACGAGTGTGGGATAAAGCACGCGCGTGTATATGTGTGTGTTTCTTGCGAACGAAGCGCAGCACCCCCGCGATAGCGAGCATCGCGAGAGCCAGGCTTCGGCAGCAGCAGCCCTGCCTTCAGCGGCCGAGCAGATCACGGGCTAGTTCGCGCGATGATAGCCCAGTGAAAAGAAAAGGGTTAAGAAACTAACCCAACGGTTGGGAAACGCGCGAGGAGAGAGCCCAACCGAGAAGAAGAACTTGGGGCATCGACGAGCGAGTGTGAGCAAAAGAGAGTGTGTGTGAGAGAAAAAAAGAGAGTGAGTGAATGCGACAGAGTGTATGTGTGTGAGAGAAAGAAAAAGAAAGCAAGAAAGAGTGTACGAGAAAATAGCGCGCGCGCACGCGTGTCAGTGTATGCGAATGTGCGTGTGCGTGCGTGCGTGCGCGTGTGAGTGTACGCGCGTGTATGTGTGGGTGAGTGTGCGTGGGTGCTCCGCGTGAAAGGGATACGAGGTGTCGCGTTGACGAAACCGAACGGATAAACGGGGGTGAAATACAAAAATGCCTTTTTTTTTCTTTCATTTTTCGTTCAACCATTATTGTGAAATGAAGTAGAGTGTCGGTAACGCGGCGAGCATTAAAGAAACCGAGCGAGAGAGGAAGAGAGAGAAAAAACGAATAAGGGAGAGAGCAAGTGGTGAATCAAGGAGTGAAACGAGGCCAATACGGATATATAACACGATCCAAGACACGAAGGAAGGATACGAGAAATAAGAAACACGTACGAGAGGAATAAATCACAGGAAGTTAAGACAACTGCTGCCAAGCTGGGGTAGGGCCGAATATCTGCTCGTTAATTAGGGAATAAGGCCAGAACGTGTCACACACATCTCGCGGGCAAACGTTATTCTACATCATCAGCAGCCCTGGCCTGCCAAAATCCCTTCGATTCGGTCATCGTGAGTGTTAATTTTCATTTCTAAAATTTTTTTTATTTTCCGATTGTTATATTTACAGGAAATACGATTGAGTTACCATTATTTATTGTCAATTTTTCGATAGTATTCATTATGTGATACGTAAGTTGAGTGACGAAATACAAGAGTGTATATATGCGTATGTGTATGTGTGTATGAGAAAAAGAGACAGAGGTTAAGAAAATTCGCATAGAGGAGTTTCCGTTTTAACGATTCGCTACGAGGCTCTCAGTCATGGCGTTAAACTACCAATAAAAATGTTTCTTTTCATCCTCCATGTGAAAATATGAATAGTTTGCTTTCTGCCTGTACCGTTCTCGTTATCTCCATTTTTTTAAAGATCGTGACACTCAATCTGTGTGTGTATATGCCTAGGGGCTCATTTATACACATATATATACATATATATTGCCATCTCTCTTCAACCCCTATTTCTCATTCTCGAGGGCATTCCTCGGCCTTCCTCGGTGTCTCGACGATCTATATACATGTACACGAATAGAGTGTGTGTGAGAGAGGAGGGATTCTCCGAGTTTGTCCGAGATGTCCACCGGGTATCGTGTGACCGAAAAAAAAAAATTCAAAAAAATATTACAATACAACGAGTGAAAAAATAATTCTTACGAAATTTGAACCAAAAAATGAGTATCGATGGACACTTTGTTGATATCCATAGGCCTGCGAATCAATACGATCAAAAAGAAAAACATGACATTGACAATGCCAAGTGGTCAAATTCCCTCTGACACACGAAACTCTAGACTTGTGATGGAAACCACATTTTAATTCCTATATTATATGAATGAACGTTTCCCTGAAGTAAAAAAAAACCCCAAAAGTATTTCATTTGAATAAAATTAACATATTTTATGTTGGCAAACGAAACAGAATAATACGAGACACAAAGAGATCGATTAGACAGCCCCAAGGACCGAAATCACATTTTTACAACACTGCCTCAAGCACATCGAATTAGAATTTAAAAAAATCCTCGACTAAAATAATAAACCAGTTATCAGATTGTAACAACACAAAATGCCGCAATAGAAAGAAACTCGAGTGGAGGATAACAAAAAAAAAGTAACAATAACTGAAGAAGAAAAATGAATAGAAATTGGGGTTCAGAATGATGGGACTTGTACTCCATGGGCATGTGGGTTTCGTGGATCATCAGTTGTTCTCGATAAGTTGGTGCTGTCTATCGGTTCATTTAGCTATATCTTTATATTCTTTCTCTCTCCCTCTGTATTTCTCTGCTCGATCATCACTCTGGCTACATGTATCGAATCTTCGTTCATTATCAATGTTTCAGTGTGTACGTGTATCTGAGTGTGATAAAGAAAGCTAGTGCGCAAGCGTTAGAGCTTTTTCCCTTACCACAGCCATTCCAATCCCTCTCAAAGCTCCTATACTATAATAATAGTGTGGTTATATTGAAATTTGTTTGCGTATATGTATGTGTGGCTGTATTAGGTTGTGTGAGTGCTCACTAATATGATTTTTGGCATGTGTTACCGGCAGCTCGGGGGAACTCTACTCTCGTAGCTATGCTTCAACAAGATACGTAGTATATATCATTCCAACATAGTACTATCGTACTCATACAGTTACTTCGATTCTACATACACATTTATATACGTATGTATACATATATATGTGGAAGTGAAGATGCACCAATACAGAGACGTATATACGCCCGCCGTAGTGGTTTCTCTGGGCTCGTCGTTTGTATATGTATATCACCGTACCTTTGGTGGTGAGATCAATAAGCAGTGCCGTGACGATTGAACCGGGGCACCCCCGGGATTCGTCCGTCCGATCTTTTTTTTCCCCTTTTCCTTCCATTTCATACCACTACTACAATCAAGGAGACCTCCCACACGTTTCGGTTTTCTTCACTGGGTCGTGGTCCAGTCTCTCCCTATAGAGATTTAAAGAGGGAGAAAGAGAGGGAGAGAAAAAGGAGAACGATATCCGTGTCTCCTGATAATACTGCTGGATTGAAAGATTGCGGATTTCACGTTACTCTTAAATTCCATTTTTTCCGAGTTAGACACACGATGATCTGACCTAACTTGATCGGATTTTTATTCAAGGCATTTTATCAAGGGGATTGAGACTTTAGTTTATTTAATGTTTTGGAACAAATTGTCTTACTGTTTTTCATCCCGCTGATCCATTTTTTCATTTATTTAGACTTTCGACGATTTTCAGTTGCACTCATGAATTTTTAAATATTTTTCAGAGCTCTTCTCTTTTTCTTATCATTATTTTTTGTTGAAAATTCCATTGTTCAGGGAACATGTTCTAATTGTTACACAGAGTCTCAAGAGACTCGTTAATTTTTTTCGCAACATTGTTCTTCTACTCTTGCAAACGGTATATCTTGTGCACGGTTTGTTTATGATTTATAATTTTTTTTAATTATGCAACTGTTAAGATGAGATCAAGTCATTTGTTTTATTCATTATTTTTTCTTTTTGTAAAAAAAGCTGTGAATTATTTGTCTTTGAAATAATTTTTCGTTCTGTTTCATAGGCGTTTTAAGTTTTCGTCTTTAACCTTTCGAGCACTTTTTTCGCTCGATTTTTGTCGTTGTTATTATTATTTTCTTACAACGATACACTCTCGCGTGTGCTCTCGACCGATTTAGATATCGTCTGTATGCTCGCTGTTTCACCATGCAAAGCCCGCATATGCACTGGCCAGCTGTTCCAAGTCGACGTTCCTCATAAGCTCTTGACTCTCCATCTATTTGTCTCTCTTTCTCTGTCTTTCTCTCTCTCTCTCTCTTTCTCTCTCTCACACTACTCTCTCTGTCTCGTTTCGCATATTTAGCATCAATCGTACTATCTCTACAATGCACAGTATTGCAACTACTTTAGTACAGTCCTATTATCGTACCGAAAGCAATTTCGTACTGTTCCTACAAACAAAACTTATGTGTGTGCTTGCGTAAAAGCTTTGCTATTAAGCTCCCTTCTGACTCATTCTCTCGTTCTCTTGATATATATTATATATGATATTATGTTTTCTTATTTATTTTCACTTTTTATATTTTTTGTCACCTTTATTCTTTTATTCTTTTCTAATCCTCACTTCTAACAAAGTTATCTTTTTGTTTTCTATTAAAATTCTATTCTGTCAATAATTTTCATGCATTCCGCTTTTTTCATTCTCCATTCATTATTCTCTCATATCTCACTCCGTACGTTTCTATATCGACTCTGTAAATGTTCTGTCTCTATTTTTTTAATTCTCTTCGTCGTTCTTCCCTTTATTTCGTGTTCTCTCAATTTTTTTCATCTTTCTCTATTTTTCATTTGCTCACTCTTTCTCACTCGCTTTCTCTCTCTCTCTCTCTCTTTTTGTGTATCTCTCTTTTCTCTCGTCACGCTGCCCTAGATGCAGTCTCAGGGACGACGAAAGCTCTCGTCATCGTTATCTATCTCTCTAAATTTAATCACTCAGTAATCATTGATATTTACAACCAGGAATATCCTGAGGCCTTCGATAATCTATAAAAAAAAGGATTCGTAAATAATTCTACAATTCTCCCAGCATATTATTGCATTTTATTTTTTTCATAAAAAAAAATATCTGCAAATATTCTCTAAACGTGAATAAAGAGTACAGCTGAACATTTTAGGAACTTTTGCACAAATTTGTTATAAATAAACCTCATTTTTTTGTCCTTTATAAGTTTTTAAACAATATTAAGGATTGAACTTTCGAACGACGTAAAACCGTATACTTGGAATGGAGAAATAGACGATAAACCAAATCATTGATTTGGATTCAGTATCCATTTCACTTTGCTTTTCTCTACTCGGAGTATTTTTCCTTCTCCACCCTCTCAGAGTATTTCTGTTTGCGAAACGCAACCAGAATTGTTTACCCATCCCGCAAAGGTCTGTACTTGATCTTTCGGTGGTCTCATTAGTCCTCAGGGTTCATTTGAAGTCCCAAAACAAGTTTTTCTGTTCCGTAACGAACTGCTGTAGTTCATGTGTGTAATCAACAATTGAAATCGAAACCCAAATACAAGTTAATCGTATTTTTCATCCAAGAAACTTTGATCTTTTCTCAAATTAAGTAACATTCAGTTAAGGTCACGTTGGAGTCCGGAATTAGATCGCTGGGTTCCGGGATCCATACGCCTTTTAATTAGATTCTTCGTTTGTAATTTTAACCACAAACTTCAATGCTGTCTCGTATAAAAATCATTGAAAAAATACTTTCGTTTTATTGGACTGAATATTATATCGACCACGAGAATATTTGTACATATTGATATGAGTATAGAAACGAAAGATAAATTTCGACGAAAATTGTATTCGGATCGTCTCGCGTGACTCGTAACGATAAATCAAGAGACGTTAGCATGCCGCTAGAACCAGAAGTTTCTCTTGCTTTATGCTACTTTACCAAACTCTATGTTCTACGAGGGTTCTGCTTCCACACTTACGTATTTTACATCTTTTGCCTCGTGTCCTATAAGGAAATCCGATCAACTCTCTTATTCATACATCCTAACTTGCAACTGCACGGAAATAAACATTTAGAATGTATATTTATGTATTTCATATGATAAATACTTAGTTACATGCAAACTCGTATGTATGTATGAGCATAAAAATACATCTAGACAATTTCTTCGTTCAACGAACTCTTCTTCCCATAAAAAGAGTGTTATCGTGTATAGAAAAAGATCGCTATCAAAAAATGTCATCCTTTCGTTTCGGACAAGAAGAAAAAACCAAGGAATTAAAGGGTTTTTTCAAGAATATTTTTTTTTGTTTAGGTTCACAAATCGAAATCTGTAATTCTTAACTTTGTAATTTTTATCGTGAAGTGATAAAAATCCACATTCGATGTTTTTTTGCAACTTGATTCTCACTATTTTTTTCGGAGTCACTGAATCACACTTAGTAAAAAGATGATGATTTGTATTTCCAAAAAGTTGAATCGACATAAAAATTGTTGTAAAGAGAAATATTTCAACAGCAATCAAACAGTTGTGTAAAAACATTGAAAAAAGTGCTGACTGTTTTATCTGTTTTTCATGTAGACTTACAGGCTTTAATTTTCTTCTTTTGTATATATATTTGTATGTATATATATATATATATATATTTACAAATATATATTGGCGTGTAAGCAAATGGACAGATGGGTATATATGTATGTTACAATGACAAAGAGTAGCTGGTGCTAGAAACGATTTACAGCAATTGGCTTAAGCTAAATGAATGTGATTTGCTGGGCTTGGTGGACGATCGGTGTGGCTAAGACTCCGGGCCACGTTGTCAGCTGTGGTTGTGTCCGGAGAACGATTCCTGGCAATATCAGATCCCTCTTTCATTCTTGCTTTTTCTCCCTTTTTCTCTTTCTCATTTTCTTTCAATGTATTTTTATATTCCTCCCTCTCATTTCTTTCCACCCATTTCTAGTTCTTGCACACTCGTCTGTCACCTTTTTTATCCATACATTCACTACGTTGTACGACGACGATGCCGCCAGCATGAGGCACAACCACGTAACTTTAATCTCGGGAGATTGAAAAAGTTCCAACGAGACACGACAGCTGGCCACACCGCTTTTGCAAAGCTCAAGAGAAAGATCAAGAAAAAGTATAGTTATATATTTTACACAGGACTATCATGACACTACTACACACGTATTTGTAGTGGGAAGAAAAAAAATGAAAAAAACTTGTAACAAGAAGAAATCTTCACACACTCATATTTATACATGTATTTGTATTTAATACTGGAAGAATTCTGCAGCAACGTAAAAACTCTCATGAAGATCGGACGAGAAGTTAATAAATGATAAAAAAAAGTTACAGTCAAAATTATTCTCGCCGTAATCGTATTTTAAAAGTTCGTCATAAAATTCCATTCACAATTGTTTGAATTTCCATTCAAAATTATTCTTCCTGTAATCGTATTTCGAAAGTTCGTTTTAAATCTCCATTCACATTTAAAATGGTCTGTGAATTTCAAGCAAAAAAAAATTCTCTCAGAAATGACATTAGAATAGTATAAAAATATCGCTCAATGCATTACAACCGGAACGATGATAGGAAATAAATAAAATTACCTCTTCTCAACTCGATGGAATTTATAGGCAGTAATTAGAACTTCCATTGTATTCATTCTTGTTCGAAAAGGAATCCTGTTCAAGGAATTTAGAAAATCAATTGTCTTTTCCTAGGAAGTAATTAATTTGATTTCAAGTGTAGGAAAATTAATTCAATAAGTCGATTCGATGGTAAATTTCATTCTATCAGAATTCCAATTTGACTCCTGTTTTCTCATCAAATGAGAATTAATATGACGAAGTGACAATTATTCTGAAAATCTGAGGGTATTGTGTCCGCTGAGAAGAAAAGGGATGGGCTTGAGAAGCGAGAAAAATGAATGGAAGATAAACGGGAGTAGTGAAACGAGCCATGAGGGAACATGGACACACGTATACAAACATATATTGCACAAGCAAAGGCAAAAAAAGCGTGAGTTAGTAGTAACGACAATGGATAGTCAGACACCGAGTAGTAAGAGAGAAGTGGTGCGAGATACAGTAGAGTGGGCGCTTGATGAGTGCGGAGGCGTGCTAGTAGTAATGGTGTGGATCGACCAGACATCGTACAGTCTACCAGTTTTTTCCCCCTTCTTCATTTCTCCATTTCATTCTCTCCCTATATTTCCTTTATCTCTTTCTCTTACTCTCTCTCTCTCTCTCTCTCTCTGTATTTTTCCCTTATTCTCTATGTTTGTCTTTTTCTAAATTGCTGTCACTATTTCTCTTTGTATTTTTCTCATTCTCACTCTTTCCCTCTCCCTATTTCATCTTATCTTTTTCTTTCTCTTTCTCTCTCTCATCTCCATGGATACATTTGGCATATGTCTATTCACACATAACCGTTGTCAGAAATAATCGAATACGTGAACAAATCACGTAATAAAATGCCCCAGCCTATTTTTTTAAATAATTTCTGCCTTATTTTATTGTTATGATCATTACAATGCAATTGATGCACACTTGACTACTAGCCAAAGTTGGATCGGAGCTCGCAATTATTTTATACTACTCGTACTCTCGTAGTATATACTTCAATGACATTGCTTACAAATTGAACAGGTGTGCAAGATTCATTCATAACTATCAACGCTTTTAACACTCAGCAGATTCTTCAAAGTTTTCATTCGTATCAAATATATACGCATTTGTTTTACTTTTTTATTTTATTTTCATTGACATTGTATTTATTGCACTTGGAATCCCATTAATGAACGATGATCTGACTTATTGTTTTTCCGAATAACTCATAAAATGAATTCCTATACTCAATTTTATCGGATTTAAAAAAAAATATATGACAAATATTGCTTTACTATTCGATTAGCGACGTTTTTAGTCTTTTTCATTCATTGTAAAATATACATGGTCGTGTCTCGATTATTTGATCGAGAAAAGTGAAGATTTTCTAGGAATTTCTGTTTAAAAGTCTCGTTAGGTGAGTTCAGGTTATTGCGAAACTAGAAATTAGTTACGCGACATTTCAGGTCGACTGCATATTTATACGAGAGATTAAGCAATACAGAAAGGTATTATATTGTAATTCTCGCGTGGATACCGTATCGGTGTTCCTCTGTTATCTCTTTGCAGCACGACCCCCAGGTATTAGTGAGATATTTGCCATTACTGCAACGGTCGTGTTCAACACCGAGACCCAAGAGAGACGGTGGCGGTGGGCGAAATGTCGTTCGGCACTTCATATACCTACAAGGTATACAAGGTCAGAATCAAAATAAATGATGAGTTTCAACGGAATACTCTCACCCGATTGTCTATATCGATATATAGTTGCAGATTATTATAATGATTATGAATTTCACATTTTTACAATGCAGTCAATTTTTTTTACAAACACAAACTACAATATATAACTAGAGTTCTTCGGTTCTCTTTTGACGATTTACGTAATCAAGGTAAAAGAAAATTGAGCATCTTGACACTAAGTGTTTGACAAAAAAATTCGTCGCATTTTATCGATGTTATTTTCAACATCATTCAATTTCTGTATGTAATTGATAGAGTAATTTTACTATCAAATGTACTCATAGAGTGAGCTATTTAGACTGCTCTATTTTTTTTTTTACATTGTCCTCATGACAGTAGTGCGATACTTGCATAAAAAATTGAATATTCTCTTCACTAATAGATTTGGAAAATTCATAGAACTCTTATTACAATCATCTTTTTCTGCAATTTTTTATTTTCATTTGCCATTCACGCGAAATGCTGTGTAAAATTCAAAATTTACGCACATATTTCTTATGCTCGTTCTTGGATTCTGAACCTCACGTCATTGTATATTTAGACCCTCATCACTGATCAACTATTAACACAACGTTACAGATAAGCAAACAACTGTAATTATGACTTTTTAGAGATTTAATGAAAAGTTCTACTTGATCAATTAATTGAACATAATTTCGACTAATTTTAACGTTCATTCACAAAATGATCCAAGATGTTGGATCATTTTTTTTTTTTAACTTTTAAACAAAACTTATTTAACATTGTTTTTTTTTTTTTTTTATCATTTCACTGATGCTCATCTCCATGAACTAAGTTAGAAGTTTCGTAGGATCTGTCATCGTCTCTCATGCATTTATATCATAGTTTCTATCGGAATAGTAAACGCCTGTAATTAGTGACAGAAAAGCTGAGCAAGTTTTCACAGTAGTATTTGAAAGCGAAAAATCTAAAATTATTTTTCCCGTGCGTCATAGACCTCACGTGTCTCTTTTCAAGTGTGTAATGGAGTTCGAGATTGCAACAAGAGAGTTGCCATCCAAGTAGAAAGGACCTTCATCTGCTCAGACTGTGGTTTCTTCATGCGCTTTCACGGGTTAAGAGTGTTGTCTTTGATTTTTTAGTAAAAAAAATCGACTGTGGGCGGTCACAGTTCATAGAAAAATGTTGAAAATACATTCATCTCTGTCGTGAAGTGAAATGATGGAAAATTTTATTTCAAAAAAACACTACAATCGGAATAAAAATGACAGTTTGAAAAACGTGATACTATTATTATGGCAAAAATTTTCAAATAACTAATGCCATCCTGGACTTTTTTCTGTCTGATAGTTTCAACATTTTCCCTCACGATTGAGTCACTAGATTTTTTTTTTTCAATTCCAGTCCTGAAACTGATTGATTCTGCAGTAAAGTTAGCAGCGTCCGGTATGGAACTTTACTAACTGTTCTAAGCCATTTCGTGAGGGACAAGTTAACTCTTCATTTTCGTATGCTCACGTATATATAGACATGATCTTTTGAGTATACCGCTTAAGCCATAAACCCTATGCAGCTTCAATTAAATTACCTCCCTCTTTTTACGACACACGATATGATCCTCCATTCAACAAAGTTCAAACTAGCATGCAATAAATGGTTTTATTATTTCCGGGGATGAGATAAAATCGTAAACTTTTAACATCTATCCTGCAATATTACGAGAATTCGGCTGTTAATGTTACCAAACTTTTAAGAACTATGAAAAATTGAAATAATTATTCACTTATCCAAGAACAATTGAAAAAAAAAAAAAAAACACTTTTTTACCCTCCATTTTTGAGGAGTTCAAATTTGTTCGGATTTTTTTTAATTGAATTTTTAATGGTGCTGATTACTCTCAAATCAGCAAACAATGGTTATCATTGGTTTGTAGTTTTGTTCTTTTTCTCCATTCTAATCGTCTTTTCAACATTGATCTAACTATATATTTTTCAAAGCAAACATTTTTCTTGTCGGAATTACCACGGAGATAAAAAAAGTGTTGTTTGGACCAATTAATTACCACAGGTCGATACCCCAGAGAGTTTTTCCCAGAGGACACTAGTTGTTCTTGTGATAATAAAAGAGAAACATTCTTCCGCCTCTCAAAGTGGTCTTCCTGTCTTGCTCTCTCTCATTCTCTGTCTGTGGGAGATCTGATGTACCAGAGGCCAAGCTTCCTTTGGAACCCAGTCTGCACTTTGTTCAACCCGCTATTAGAAGTACAGCAATATGTATGAGGCATTTCGAGTCGAATTAACTGTAAGTTCGAGCTTTACAATCTTAAGCAGATTTTTTTTTCTACATTTATTTTTATCCATTTAAAATCACAGTTGCCTCGTTTCAAATATTGCTATGCTATGTGCCTGTAATCTGCTATATTTTATACGGAAAAAAAAAAAATTATAGACTGGACCGTGGGGACGAGTGCAAAGATGTTTTTTTTTAGATTATTGAAATTTTCATTGCAAATGTGACATTTTCGTGCAAGCTCACTTGGACTACATAATTTATGAACTTTTACATGAAATGAGATTTTTACATGAAATCAGTAAAGTCTCATGAAATGAGACTTTACTGATCTGAGATTTTTCAAAATAGTAAACAAGGAAACAATTTTTCGTTAAATTTCGTAATGTCCCTCCAGTACCGCAATTTGAACGACACAATATTTTGAATGTGTAATTGTGCATTAAAAAAAATAAAAAACTAGAACAATTACGGAGTAAAAATAAGACATTTGGTGAAGTTGGAAAAAAATAATGAAGAAAATAGTATAGAACGAGTATCGTACGGGTAATGAGAGTAGCCCATACGTGAGACACATCCACCCTCGCAGCACAGCAGGGTACCTATAGTTTGCTAGACCTTCCCAATTAATTAAGATAGCTCGTAGCATAGAAGCAAAGTTCTTAGGAAATCGATATAGAAGATGCGACAAGACTACAGATATAAAAGTATATATTATTGAATGAGTGTGAGAGAGAAAATTTAGAGCGTATTAATGTGTTTATTGAACACGTAGTTAAATAACAAGGTGATCAAATGACGTCGCGAGAATGATGGATTTTCTGGTTCGCTACTTTTTTTTTTATTTATTTTTTTTTGGTTCATTTTTTGTTCTGTTTTATTTCAGTGCTGCGGGGTTGGAGGTGGCGCAGCCACGGCACCTCAGGCTTCTCAGCTGCTGGGTACCGGATCTGCTGTCGGAGGCTCCACCTCCTCAAGAACCGCCATTATGCAGGACCCCGTTCTCGAGTCCATACTGGAGGTAAGTTATAAATTCCACTTGCATATCGATCCTACGTTAAAAAGTACACTTTATTTTCGATCCAAATTGTTGCGTCTTATCTCTTCACACACAAATTTATTAAGTGTTAAAATAATGCTATTCATTTTTATCGTAAAAAAATGATCGTACTATTAATGGAAGTATTCAAATTAAACGAAATTTATTTCTATTGTTTATTCAATTTCCAAGTTTCATATTACTGAATCCATCGGGTGCTCAAAGGAATTAAAAAAAAAAGAAATTTCATCAACTGAACGATAATTCTGTTCAATCTCAACTCGCACATCACCAATCGTCTCATGGTCATCAATGAACCGACCTAGAATAATCCATTGATGGAACTTTTCGTTTTTTAATGTTTCCATTAATTTTTTTTTTTTTTTTCAACAAACACTTATCAAAAAAACCATTTAATCGACTTCAATCAGATTGTTTATTTTTCTTATATTTTATTGATGTTTGATAATTCAAAGTTTGAGAAAGGAAAAAAGAAAATTATAATACATGCGCTCGGAGGCGTTCACATAAGGTCGTCTCCAGTCTCTAACTTTGGGCAAGATGCCCGCCTTTCTCTGGTACCGTGACACAATGGAGGTGCCGGAACAGCCTCTTTTCTTGTCCTGGATGCGCCCATCAAAAATCCTGCCTTTATACACTTTGAACAAAAATATATATATTATTTTCTCCCTTTACTCCGTCACGCGTCTCGTTATTAATGTTACTCGGGCGATTTATGACATGACTCCCACGAATAGACTCCTTTTTTCTGTTTTTCTCTGTTCACTGAAAAAAGATATCGCTTCCAGCATCTCCACCCAAACTATGCTGTTGGTCTATTTTTTTGTAATTATTGCAACTGAAAATACCCAAAAACGATACACCCTCGTGTTAAGATTTTTTTTCACATCAACCTCTCGTTCAGATTGCTCGTACATTATGAGAAGTTTGTTTTGATGAAGAGAATGAAGAGAAAACAAGAAATTTATTAAAATTAACGTTTGTGTAACCAACAGAATAAGGTCAGACGTTGAGAATTTTGTTGTTGTTGTTTATCAGGTTGTGTTACCAAGCATTAATTTTGACAACTTCGTTATAGTCATGACAAAGAGGACAAATCATTTTTTTATAATGTCAACGACTTTTTTCGGTCTTTAACACTGAGGGAAAAATTTGTTCATCGAGCTGAATCATAAGTAAATTTCGATCGATGGAAAAAGGTCGTTTAAAATTTTTTTTTGCTGCAATAGTTATATGATGGATAGTTTATTCAACTAAACGAGGAAAATTTCTTGTAAATAAACAAACTCAACACTGTAGCAAAATATTTTATTACAAAAACGATTTATTTAAATTTGATTTGTTATTAAAGGATTTTTTATTGTATTAATATTATTTTCTTCGGCAATCCTGCAGTTTTGTTGGTTCGACCAATAAGTTGTTGCAGCATTGACAAATGATTTTGTCATGTCTGAAAAATATTCTGTTTCACGAAAATAAGTTTCTTTCGATGAACAACTTATTTTCTCTCAGAGTATTTTATTTTACTGATTGTCACTGAGAAATTGTTTCAAAAAGATTAGCTTTTTCTTTATTCGCATTTGATCATCACTCGTTTCCTGAAGAGCAATTTTAATGCGAAAATAATATTATTTTTTTCTCAAGATTAATTGATTTATGAATTTCCAGCAAATGCGAGAGACAGAAGCTCGGAGGGCTGACCTGGAGAGGCAACATGCCGAAGCACAGAACCAACTACGGGAAAAGATGGCAGGCCGCTATCAAGGCCCGGAGTCGGTTGAGGCATTGCAATCGAAGATCCGTGAATTGGAAAAGAAGACGGAGCTTCAAATGGTCAGACACGAGGAACTGTCGTTGGAGTTGACGAGCCTGAGAAGAGCGAGAAGTAGAGGTCCCGGTAGTACAGGACAACAGCACGTTGGCTCGTCAACATTGACCGGTACGACGTGGCCACCGGCTGGCTCCGAGATCGATAGAATAATAGCTAAGATCGAGCAGGACAATAGTGCGAGGGGAATGTTGCACGAACTCGATCATACGAGGGTGAGTGCAGTTACGACTCAACAACCATCGGCGGCTCAGGGAATACTGCGATCTAGCGCGGAAAATCTCTCGAGTCTCGGACATCAACATTCGACACATCCACATTTAAATCTTGGATTGCCCGGTCAAACGTCTCATGTGAGAGTTATTTGTTTGTTTT
The DNA here is from genome assembly GCA_948107755.1 of Campoletis raptor. Lineage (NCBI taxonomy): Eukaryota > Metazoa > Arthropoda > Insecta > Hymenoptera > Ichneumonidae > Campoletis > Campoletis raptor. The sequence goes on from OX403622.1 coordinate 12,373,996, forward strand.
TTTTTGCTATTGCAAAAAAAAATTTAACTTCTCTGCACCCACTGCATAATTTTTCAATTGAATATTCTTTGCTGCACGTTCTGTAACGACAATGGAATATTTGCAGATTCTGCATTCTCTTTATTTCCGAGCCTGACTCCATTTCCATTTCAACTTCTCTTTTTTGAGAAATCATTTCTTTACAGTAATGAAATAATAAATGTCTTTCTAATTCACTATTCGATGGTATGGCAACTTTTAACCCCGATTTCATTTACATCTTTACATCATTTTCATACTGTCTCCAACAAACGAATTTCTTTTCATTTAATGAATGATTTTTTCATCATTTCATTTTGTAACAGTAATAAAAAGTTTTCACATTTTATATTCTATTAAATTTTGACCTACATTGCATTTACATTTACGTTGATCCGTTTATAAATATTTATTCACATCGTGTGAAAGCAAGTTTTCAAGTTATACGATTTTTACTTTCTTTATACTTTTTTGTACTTCGTCTATTTAAGGTCGTATTGTTGAATTTTTATTCTATGGAATTCTGTATTTGGAAATGATTTTTTTGATGATTTTTCAAGTTCGCTCTTCAGAAATGTTGCACATATATTTACTGATGCTTCGTATAGACTTGCAATTTTTTTTCTCATATTAAACGAATCCTCAACACCGTTTGACACATTTTCATAAAAATATGGTGTCAAAGTTTGCAACTATAATTTCTCGACAAGAATTTTACCGATTGAGTTGAAATTTCTGACACATTTTCAGTACATTTTTGTCTAGTAATGCTACCATCAATGAGCCAATTTTTTTTTTTTTCTAATGACCAGTAAACGCTGAAAAAAGCAGAAACGAGAATCCATAATCATTGCTCGATATGTCACTATTTTGTTCCAAGCAACAATACGCCCTTAAAATACCTGAATGCAAATTTCTAAATTTGCTTATGAAACCAAAATAATTTTGCCAGATTTGACATTTGCAAAGTTTTCAGAATGTTGCATGAAATGAAGAATTAAAAAAAATCAATTATTTTGGTTTTTTTGTTTTCAAATCTTTTTCGTGTACAGTATGCAGGTTCGCCAATGCCATTGACACCAATAATGCCAGGCTGTCCACCACTGACACCGAACGGTCCTCCTTATCATTATAACGAGCCTATACCGCCAGCCCCGTCACTTTCAACGAGTCAATCGCAGCCTGCGTTTCAACAAAAATTACAACAGTATCATCAGCAACATCAGCCGCAGCATGTCGATCTGCCAAGTTCACATTCTCAAGGTACTCTGCCATCGCAGCAGCAACAGCAGCAGCAGCAACAACAACAACAACAACAGCAGAAGCAACAAGCCCACGCACATTTTACGAGCAATCAGTATCAGGAAAGTTATCCCCATACGCAAACGTATCAGCAACCACTTCAACAACAACAACAACAGCAACAACAACATCCAGCATCAAGTTCGTATCTCGCTGGTTCAGTCAGCCAGCAAAGCGTAATGCCACATTATACTCAGACTGGACAGACGACCGGTCAGATATATCAGCTCAACGGAACCCAGCAACAGGTGACAACATCAATTCTGTTATTATTTCATTTTCAACCCAAAAAGTCATACAAAAACGTTTTTTTTCGACTGTAATCAAAATCATCCAATAATTAGGGCCATCTCTCGACATTATCAACGAGATCTTGGACACTAAGATTTTATTTTCAATGAAATTTACTTTTGAAATATATAAACTGACCAGAATTAGGTCGGATTGTTGTTTTCACGTTTAGGTCTTCAAATCTCTGATAAAAAATCATATGGTCCAATACAAAAATGAAGTTTTAAAAGGTACAGAGCCAGAGCTTCATTTTGAGAACAAAATGTTTCATCCTGATGATATTGGAATTGTTTTTATCAACCTTCGAATTCGTTTGGCTGTGAATAGTCACGGGAGAGTTTTCTTGTGGCTTGAACATTTTTTAGCTCGCAATGCGATCAAGAACTTCTAGGCATAGAAAGAAAGTGAAGTTTACAGAGACATTATAAACAATAAAAGGTAGTCAGTAAAACGTTTGACTTGAGGTCTGGCATAGGAATGACACAAACTACGAAGGATTTTGAAAATGCGACCAAAGTACGTCCAACAGGATAAATGTAGGAATTGCAGCTAAAAGAGCAACAGTAAAATGTCGATAAAATTTAATATTCTTTTAAACTTGTGCTTCCAGGAGAAAGACGTCATGTTTAAAATAATTTTGTGTTAATTTCCTGAAAATGTTCCATGTTATGTGATAATTTCGTGAAGATTGCAGTTAAAACGATTCTTTAAAAATAAATTTTCAAAACAAATAGATTTTTGTTACAACGAAATATACGTACTAGTCGTATTTTTCAAATGGTGAACATTCACCGAAATTCAATTTTGAGATAATTTTGTGTTATTTGATGTAAAATTTGTTTTTGTTTCGAGTACTTTTCCAGATTTTTTTTACTTACTTTGCTCGCCAAGCCACGAAATTCTGAATAATAATGTTTTTTTTTTCTTCTTTTTTTACAGTCTACTAATTATCCAAATTTGTCGTTGACCTCTCATCCAAACGGTACGTACAGTACGGGTGTTGTCAGCAGCTACGGTACGAGTCATCAACAGCAATTGGCAAGTGCACATCACAGTTATTCCGTACCACCAACGAATATAACACAGACTACACTTTCGTCCTTGCCACCGTATTCATCGGCACCTTATCACTCGACACTCGGTATACTCACGAGTGCACCACAATCAGTGCTTCCTTTTTCGAGCGTACAGAGCAGTTACGCTACGACCGGATCAACTTACTCGACTGTGGGGACCAATGCATTCGGTACATCGGGCGTTACTTCGGGTAATTAAGCATTGTAATGAAATAGACTAAAAATATAAATAAGATTCGATCCTCTATCTTTTCTCTATCCTCTATTTTTTTTTATTATTTTCAAATGCTGCCTTTCTGCATGAATAACATTTCAATTAAAAATCCAACCTTCTTAGAACATTATTTCTTTTCAAAGTCAGATTTTATCTAACGAATCGATAATCACTAGATATTCACGCAATAAAGTGTCTTTGATATATTTCTTGAAAAGAAAAAAAAACCCACAAAAAAGGTGACAAACTTTTGATGATTCTCGTTTGTTAAGAAAAAGTTTCTTGTCAGCTTCCTACACGATTTAGTCAAAAACTGGAACAGTCACTCGATGCAAACTTCGGATCTAATTAATTTTTTATTGGGCAATAGATATTCATCAGATAATTGCTTAGCAAAGTATTATGTATGTTAATTTTTATCAGTCGTAGTGAAGATTTGAATTTTTTTTTATAAAGAAAAAAAAACTTAGCTCTCACTCATTAATTTTGTTCCGAAGAAGATTTTTGTGGAATACCAAGATTTTTGCATGTTGTTTCAATCGAAAATCGAAGTATTTTCAACTGACTGGTGCTCTTGAAATGATTTCATCACAAATGAATTGTTATTAACTCGTAATTCGAAGACTAAAATGTTGTCTGTTTGTTTTTTGTCGATTTTTCGATTTGGCACAGGTACGTCATCGGGTGGTTTGCTCCAGGCAATCGGTGATCCGTTGCAAGCGATGCAACAATTATCGGCACAGTCGCAGGCTAATCAATTACAACAGCAGGCTATAATAAATCAGATACAGCAAAGTCTTCGCGTGAGTTCACCAACAGCAACGGCAGGAACGACGGGGCATCATTTTCTCGGTCCACGACAAATGCCAAAAATACCAACCGGCATACTAACGAATCCTTTGGATCGTCTTGGAAATGAGAATTTGGTGACCGAGGGACAAGTCGACATGCTCGATATACCAGGAAAAGGGAGATGTTACGTTTACATCGCTCGATTCAGTTACGAGCCGTTTCAACATTCGCCGAACGAAAATCCCGAAGCCGAATTACCTGTCCAGGGTGGTGATTATCTACTGGTATGGGGACAACCGGACGAGGATGGTTTTCTCGATGCGGAAAGTCTCGACGGTCGTCGTGGTCTCGTTCCCGCCAATTTCGTTCAAAAGCTCGTCGGCGATGATCTACTTGAGTTTCATCAAGCAGTTCTTGGTCTTCGAGATGTCGACGATGCCCCGTCCACAAATATTCCACAAGTGAGGAAAGCGTACTCGTTGATGATCCAACCTACCACAATTCGACGTGTCATGTCGAGAGAACATTTTTATGCGAGTGTCACCCTTTATCAACGCTTTATTCCCTTATCGTAACTGACCCAGGAGCAGTTTTTATTCAATTCACAAACATTGGGTGCTTTATCTTCGACTCTTCATCATTTTCCAAATCTTCCTCTATTCGATAACGTAAAAACCATCAGAAACCTAAATTTAACTAAATATTCTATTGGAAACCGAAAAAAATCACGTTCAAATCTTCTTTCGATATTTCTTCACAAATATTTTGACATTTTCTAAAACTTCCTCTAAAATTCTCGTTCAACGTCCAAATCTATACCTAAGAAAAAAAAATGTGCAAATGAGAAGAAATTTGAAGATCCAAGATACGACACTCCAGATCATAAATTTTTTATGTTTAAAATTTTTGTTATTTACCATTTTCAAATTTCTCTCTCTCTCTCTCTTTTTCAAAAGACAAAGACAGTATACAGTACTCCAATGTTGATTGTTCTTTTTACTTTTTTTTTCAATGAAAACTCAGTGCTACCTCCAAGACATTGATCTCGAGTTGGCTGCCCTCGAGGAAGGTAATCGCAATCGTCACGCTGAATTGTCAGCGTACGCGGAACTCGATAACATCGCGGACGAGGATGAACAAGAGCCGCCAGGTTGGTCTATCTGGAAGTCATCTGACGTACACACCGACACTTTTTATATAACAAATATACATATATATTCTATATATTTATATTAATATTAATAACTATTTGTTTATTATTACGTGTACACTTATATCGTAGGGTATTTAAATGTCTATGTGTATTTTTTTATGTGTACACACCAATCAAATTTCTATTTCGAACAAAAGTCATCAACGAGGTCTAAAAAAAATGTTCCAAGATGTTTGTCGCCCAAACGATTTGATTTTCTAATCATAAAAATACATTTACTGCCAATTATTCTGCAAGATCTCTCTCCAAAGATTTTCTATCATATTTTTTCAATCTCAATAATTCGTAGAGTTTCGTGATTGGATTGTTGTTCGAAACAGTTACAAACTACGACGAGAGTATAGGCTAAATGAGCAAAGTTACAAAATAGTATGATGATTGAAATTTTTCTGCACGCTTAATCGTTCTCGACGTATATAATAAACCAAGTTGTATTTTAATTTTTAACCGTGAGTTAAAATAGTGAAAATTTGTTCGAAAACGTTGTTTGGCGAATGGTACACAATTTTGCCTATTTTTGTGTGGCTATAAAGATTTTTTGTAACGCTAGCAAAATCATAGATAGAAAATCGTGAACGAAGCGAAGAAAATGATAAAAAGAGGAAGAAACGAAAGAGGAAAGTGGAAAGGATTAAATAAGAATGAGGTAGAAGAAAAAAAGTAAAGTAAAGATAGTCAAAGTATTTTTTATTGCAAATTATTATCAGAGAAGTAAAAGTTTAGCATGGCCTCGGATAATTTTTTGCACTGCTCGCTATATATTTGTATAAATGTCATATTTGTTGGCTTTGAACGAAAAAATTAAGTGAGAAGATTTAGTGCGACATTGAAGAAAAAAACAATTTAAAAAACGAACTTAGAGCACAGGCACTTTTATTGAATGACCACCGTATTTCTCGCACAAAATTCACAGTAAGTAAAACAAAATTCGACATCTAAACACACAATTGGCACTCATCCACGTAAATGGAACGGAGATATGCGAGAAATACGTTTAATTATCGAGGAGGAAGGATTTATAAAATAAAAAATAAAAACACAACATTTAATCGAGTGAAAAAGAAAAATTATTCGTTCGTATTATTGATTCACAGTACAAGGCCACTGAGTGTTGATTTTATTTGATGGCTCGTTTATAGGCTCGCTTAGAGAGATATTAGTATAGAGAGATATTATTTAGCTACAGCTAGGCTTGTCTTGTCTTTTTCCTCCTGAAGAAGTCTACCTGTTTTCGGACCTAGTTCCGGCGCCCCAGCATCTCACGCTCGAGCGTCAGCTCAACAAGAGTGTTCTCATCGGTTGGACTGCACCGGAGAACCCACACCAGCTTGAATCCTATCACGTTTACGTCGATGGAGTGCTCAAAGTGACGGTCAAAGCGACGGAGAGAACGAGGGCTCTCGTCGAGGGAGTTGATTCTACAAGGGTAAAAAAAATATATATTTTTTCTCAGCAATTTTTATACTTGGAAATAAAAATTGAACTGTATCTTAAATTCAATTTGAGACAATTCATTTATTTACGTTCGAAACATTTCACAGGACATTCAAATTTACGAGACAGTTAAAAAGAAATTTGGATTTTTTGTCATATAAATGAAAATTCAGTGAATTCTCTGGTGTCGATTCTTTTATTTTGTTATTAATGCGATAATTTTTCAAATAAATTCATTCGAGTCTGTACGTAACCAAAATAAAAGACCCTTCGAGAATCCTTCCAAACGAAGGATTTATTCTCTGCTTAATTTCTTTGCACGACACGTACATCATCCACCGTTTGATTTGAATGATTTAAATAACAATCTGAAAATCACTGATGAATTAACTTTTTTGTAAGATTAAAACAACAGCGTGAAATTAAAGCAATTGCTTTGATTTATTAGCCTCACAGGATAAGCGTTCGTTCGGTGACACACTCGAGAAGAACATCGAGAGATGCAGCTTGCACAATGGTAATAGGAAAAGATGTTGCAATTGGTCCAACCGCCGTGAAAGAGTCGCACTTAACATCAACCAGCGCTGTTATATCCTGGCTGCCGAGTAACAGTAACCATCAACATGTAGTTTGCGTGAACAACGTTGAAGTAAGAACGGTGAAACCTGGTGTATATCGTCATACGATAACCGGCCTTGCGCCATCGACCATCTATCGAGTTACTGTAAAAGCAAAGAATCTACGAGCTACGCACTTCGAGGACCAAAATGCTCAGTCAGCTAACAACCTTGCGTGTCACGTCCACTTCAAGACACTGCCGAAAGGACTTCCGGATCCTCCGGTCGATATCCAGGTCGTTAACAATTATTTTTTAAAATATCTTTAACGATGAGAAACATATTTGTGCGTTTATCGTATTTGAAATGTATTAAATAATTATTCTTAAGAATCGCTATAGTAATCGCTTCATTTGATTTTGGATGTGAGAATGAAAAAAATTTTTAAAAACATGATTGGTTCCACGCAGGTGGAGGCTGGACCGCAGGACGGCACTTTGCTAGTGACCTGGCAGCCTGTTGCCCTAAACGGTTCGGCCGTCACCGGTTACGCGGTATACGCCGATGGCAAGAAAGTAACCGACGTCGACAGTCCGACCGGTGATCATGCTCTTGTAGATATTCACAAACTAATGGGTCTCAATCCAAAGGCAATCACGGTTCGCACAAAGAGCCGTGAAAGCCAATCAAGTGACAGTTGCGCTACTGCTATACCCTGCAGCGTGCTGAGGGGTGGAACGGCTCATATGCAGCACGGTACCTCGCATCTCGTCGATCAGGTGCAACAGCAGCAGCAGCAACAACAGTCCGTAGTCGGTTTAGGGCCACAGGATGACATGAATCGTCATAGAATGGGTGGTATTGCCCAAAGATATCCCGGGGCACCGGTACCATCACATATGCGAAGACATGGTGCTACAAGGGTTGATGCCCATGGCCAGGTCATCATCGAAACTGATGAAAATTTATCCGACAAAGAGATCTATCCGGGACAGAGCATTTCGCAAATGGGTAAGAACGAATTAAATTCACAAAAAAATATTTCAAATAAACAAATATCAATACTGACTAAATTTCCACGTGGCATGCATTTGTTTCTCTTAATTTTTTGCCATGATTTTCAAATTCTATGTTATGAGGATTTTTTGCGCATGTAATTCAATTGTAAAACCTCAAACAAAAACCAAAAAACAAACCAGATTTTTGGTCTTGTTGAAAAAAATCATTTCCTTATTCCAGTGGTTCGTTTTATTCAATTTATTTATTTGTTTTTTTTTTTCATTAAATGGAATTCAAAAAAAATGAATGCGCTTTTATAATGTTTGAAAATTTGAATAAACCACTAGAATGAAGATTGCAGTAAAAAAAATATATATATTTCGCTGCGTCTGAATCCTACGGTCATTGTTGTTCTGCGATCAAAAGATTTTATTCGCTAAAAATACAAGAACAAAGTCATTGAATGACATTTTTCTGACTGTGCACCCTCGATAGATTTTTTACTTGTATATTTTTGTTTACGGTATGTTTGTATGATTTCAGCTACCGGAATACGGCATGTTACGTCCTGGAACGAATTATTTAATTTCTGTATACTATTCACTATTCTTCTACTTGAAAAAAAAAGAAAAAAAAATCTCTTTAAATAGCATATCATCGTAATGAGTTAAAGGAGAAACTATAAAAGTTTTTTTTTCTGTTAACGATGTATTTACAGGCGTTCCTGAGATAACAAAAGACTCGGCGAGCGAAGCGAATTATAGTGAAGAGGACGATCCAACGAGAAGGGCACGTATGGGTCAGCAACCTCATCATCCTGGACATCATCGTTACGGTCAACAACCGGGACCTCCGGGTCAACCGGGAACTCACAGGCCCGGTAGAATCGGAGGTGTTGGCCCGAGAGGTGATCCTTACTATCAGGACCAACCTGGAGCTCAAAGAGGTCGTGGACCGGTTTATCGTGGCGGTAGAGTTAATCAGGCACAAGGAGGAGGTCCGCCTCATCCAGGAACGGGAGTGCAACAAGTTAACAAGAGGCCACGATGGTTCATCGCACTTTTCGATTATGATCCAACCTCCATGTCACCAAATCCAAATGCTTGCGAAGAAGAATTACCCTTTTCGGAAGGAGACACTATCAAAGTTTATGGTGACAAGGACGACGATGGTTTTTATTGGGGCGAATGCTGCGGTAGACGTGGCTATGTGCCTCATAATATGGTCGAAGAAATTAAGAATCCTCCACCTGGTGCTCAAGGACAAGGTCAACCAGGCAGAAGAGGACAGGGTGATAGACTCGGTGATATTTATACGAGTATGCCCGTTAGGAAAATGATCGCGCTCTACGATTACGATCCTCAAGTCTTATCGCCCAATGTCGATGCCGAGGTAAGTTCATTCAAAATTCAAATAATTATTCAACTTTTATAGACGACATAAAAACATAAAAACAGCTTGAAACACTTGGTTTACAAAAATTTCCATTTTTAATGGTTTTCTCACTGTTTCGGGCTGGAAAAATTAAATCTATAGATACATGACATAACCGACTACTTTGGGAAATTTCTATAGGGATTTCTGACACTTGAAACTTCGGCCCTTTCAAAACTTATCGTAAGATATGCTAAACGGTGAAAAAAAACATTTGATTGAAAAGGTTTATTATTCAGTTGAATACGGACAATGGAATAGTTTTCGAAATCACGAAATGTTTGTAATTTCAAAAAAATATTTAGTTTTTTCGAAAACTATCAAGAAAATGTACAGTTGAAATGACAAATATTTTGTTATTATCGCAAAATATTTTGTTCAATGTATTCAACCAAATAATTGATCTTCTTAACAAACATTTTTTCTCAGTGCAAAAAATTAGTACTCCAAAATATGCCTAATCCAGAATTTCACCATCTAGTGTATAATTCGTGGATATAGTCGAGAGATTTTTTTGGAGTGAGCGTATTACGGAGTAGTAAAGTTATAGAATAAAAAATGATTTTAAAAAAATCCATTGCAACAAAGTACCGGAGCACAATCTTGAATTTTGAGTTAATTTTCACTTCAATAAATATAAATTTCCATTAAACTGTTCAATTTTAAGATCTCTCTGCAGTAGAGAAACAAAAACGAAAATTTAATAATAAAAAGATAATTAGGGCAAAGTGACCATTTTTTAAGTTCGATAAAAACAAACATATTTTTCAAGAAGAATTATTTGCTGTAATTGTTCATAGATAGCAGGACAAACCTCATAAATTTTCTACGTTGACAGTCGACACAGAAAAAACTAAATTCGTATTTTCTTTGAAAACATTCGCAGCAAGTGGAGCTCAGTTTTCAAACAGGCAACGAGATATACGTTTATGGTGAAATGGACGACGATGGTTTCTACATGGGTGAATTGGACGGAGTACGAGGTTTGGTACCGAGCAACTTTTTGACGGAAGCGGGACCTACAAAGGGACAACCGGGTGGTCAAGGTGGCAGACGACCACCGGACCAGGGTCAAGGTCCTGGTGCGAGAGGTCCTCCGCCACCACCGCGAGGAGCACCGCCTCCAGGTCATCGACGTAATAAAGGTACAAGGAAAAAACGAATCAAAATTTTACTAAGCCATCATTTAATAATATATTATAAACATCTATGTATACATACTTTAAACATTTTTGTTATTTACAAAGTGTATGTAGTATAATTATATTAATAACTATCATAAACACTGAATTTCGAAAGGATTCATAATGCCATGAATTTATGTGAAAGAAAAATACAAGTTATTTTCTATTCGATAAATTCAATCAAGGCAAAAAGCAATACAAGACACGAGACTCGATGTGTCAGAGACGACAGAAGGCAAGAAGGTTCACAGGAAAATACTCAATACCTAAATATATTTATATATAAATATGTGTGTGTGTGTGCGTGTGTGTGTCACAGACAAAAAAAATTTCATACGAATTTGACAGAAATACAACATCGACGATCCATTATCGATTTTAATTAATCGGAGCTGGATCTTACGATCGAGTCAAAGGGGAATATAAAAATCACGACTGAACTGATTCCACGTGCACAAAAACATTATATTTACACTCTTACCGAGTACCAACGTTGAATCACCAGTCAAACAACATGATTTATTTATTCAGGGGTGATAAAAAAAATCATGAGAAAACACAAGCTCTACCCCCACACACAACAAAATGCAATAAACACCATGCTGCTTTCAGTGTATTTTTATTAAGCATATAATTATACATTTATATATAAATGTATATATATATAAATTTATATTTTCTTTGGTCTATATATATATCTATCTCTGAGCACTTTCTGGCTCTGTTATATATACTGCTCTCTATATAAATATATCTCTGTCCTTTCTTCTCTACTCTGTCCACCATATATAACGATCACAATCGTATCAATATATATGGAAGAATGTGCAATGAATATCTCGTTATCGTTTGCTGCTGTGCTCGGGGCTTTATCTGTGCATCATGAAATTTGCATTCAAGCTCCACGCAAATGCGCCTTGATTTCTGGAAAAAAATAAAATAAAAAAATTAATTATATTTCCAACGCTGGTGGTGATCTTCGAAACGTTTACGAAGATTTACTTTTTTCTTTTGCGTGGAGCTTACTGCAAATGTTCTTGGTCACCCTAAAAAAAAAAAAAAAAGAAGTTTTTATCAAATTGAAATAATTCTAAAGATTGCTATTGAATCAAAGAAAAGAATTTCAATAAAAAATACACTGCAATATATTATATTATTATATACGACGTAATATATTTATATATCTTTCTCTCTGTGTGCCTGAACTGGTCGATGGTCGTCGTGTCACATGATTGTCGTTCGTGTCGTGTTGTCATGCTGGCCATTTACGATTAAACATTGGAAAAAGAATGATTAATAAAAGGAGAAATGATCCATTTGACGTTCGATAATAACCGTTGGCGTTGACGCTGTAGAATACTTGTTGTATCTGTTTGTTTTTTATTTGTTTTTTTGTTTTCTCTACTTTGTTACGATTGTCACGCTCAACGATTCGATCGCGTAAATTGGTGATTCTCCATCACTCACGCTTCTGGTTTTATTCTATATTCACATATTTGTTGCTGTTTGACAATAAAATAAAATTCTCAAAGATAAGAAAACGAGCTTGAACTGCGTTGAGCATAAAGTGCATAAATTCTTTTCGGCTAATTCTGTGACGATTATGAAATGCAAATTCATAAACGTAAATGTTAAAAATGTCAAATCTTGGAATGGAAAATCGAACTTTTGCATCCAGCTCCGGTAAAAATTCTTTGAATCCAGTAACGTTACGTGCTTTTTAAAATCCTTAAATATCTCGATACCTTTTTCTCAATTTGTTTGTTTTTTTTTGTTGTGTCGAAAATTGAAAAAAACTTTAAGTAATGAGAGAATATGGGAAGAAAGAACAAAACGAAAAGAAAAAAGAAATGTGCCATGAATGACAACACGGTTCTGTTCTCTTCTCTGTTGCTAGATGCCTGCATTGTGCCTGTGTCTGTCCCTGTCTGTCACTTAGACTCTAGACAACTACAACAACCACAACAACAACAACTTATGAACAACCAACAACTACAACAACAACAACAACAACAAAACAATCCACCGCATCTAGCGTACCAACAAGCGAATCACCACAGCTACACGACCGTTACAACGTCAAATCAACAGGGGCCAGGTGGAGGTGTTATGGGACCCCATAACATCCATCAGCAGGGTACCGTACCTCCCCACCTTCAACAGCAGGTGAGTCCATATTCCGGTGTATCGGACTCAATGGGGCAAAAATCAAAGGAGAATACAAATTTAACAAACTTTATTCATTCGATCAATCGATATTTTGAGTCTACACACTTTTTTCAATTACTATCACATTATATCTTCATCAATTAAGGATGAATTATATATTTATGCCAAATATTTTTTTTTTTTTTCAATTCTTTATCGAATATCCAGATGATTATTTTTTCGTCGTACAAAAAATACGATTGACTTTCTTGAATGCTGTCCAATTTCCTGTAATTTTTTTTTCATTTTTCGAAATTCAACGATTTTTTAAGACCATGTTGAAGAAATGTTGGCTCAGTGCTTCAGAAATTTCAATTGATAAATGATGTGGGAAAGTTTTACAAAAAATTCTGTGAAAATTCATGTGCATTCGGAACAATCACTGTACTTATTTTAACGAAAAAAAATTACTCACTATTTGCCACAGAATATTTTGTTCAATGAATATTTTAATAATTTCGCAGAATCTTGATTATTGAACATCAATATTTGTAAAGTTTCATAAATGGCTGATTTGTTTTTACATTCTCTTTCAATTCTAACTTTTCGGAATTATTATCTGATCAAACTATTGGCTGTTGAACTTGTGTCGTTCATCCTTAAGGACATTTATTGCGGTCTATCTTCAAATCTTCAACTCTTTACATTCTCACTCGACTCTCAGACTTTTATTATCTCATTTTTCAATTTAGCAAACGGACTTAAAAACAAAAATTTACAAACGTCAATAATTTAAACAAATAATACACTTAAACTATTATTTATAACAAACTCATCAATGAAATTTCATTTACTGCGACTGAACATCAAAATAGATATTGTAATTACTCCAAATTCCAAGTTTCATCGAATTTTCGAGCTTACATATTGTTTGTTTTTTCAAAAGGATATTTTTACTCTTCCATTGTCTACCAGGTCTCGTCTTAACTAACATTTTTGTGCGATTCAGACATAATATTAAATTCTAAACTATTATTGCTCCCATCCAGTAATTCATTTCATTTAATTTCCTTATGGAATAATATTTCGTTGACAGGGTCAAAATCAAAACGTTACAAATTTTCTAACCAATTCTCAAATCATTTCATACGATTTTTTAGAATCAGTCAAAAATAATCTATACATGAACCAAGTTTCTACGATACTTAAAACAGCTTAATCTTCACTCGCCTACCAAATGACTTTATAAAATATATATATATATAAAAAAATGAAACTAAAAACTACTAACAGAGAAGAAATAAAGTGAAAAACTGTAAAACATGAGGAGAGAAAATAGCACGCCGGCATGTTTCACTTGTACTATGTCTGCTTTGTGACGATTGTGTGATTACAGCAATACAGTTAAAATGGTATTTTGGTTGTGTTTCGTTTGACGATTTCATTTTATTTTAATTTATGACGATTTGATCCACTTTTACGAAATATGACGATCAAAGAGGATTCTCTAAATAGTTATTAATAAACAAGTGTTAAACACACACATCACGTTGCAACAAAAAATTGCAATACCGCATTGGTGTAAACAGTGTGTTTTTTGATCGCTTTTTTCGTATCGCAAACACTTACACGTATATACAAAAACTCACAAACGTTAAACACATTAAACGTCTTTTGGTTGGTAACAACGATGTGGATTAATGATGAGCTTTCAAACTTCGCGAGCTTTCAAAATGTTGAGAAAACCAGAGGGAAAAAAGGGGTACGTGAGGGAATATTGTATTTTCATTGAAGTTGTAAAGTTGAAAAATTTATTTTCAATCTGTTTTTATTGGAAAATCTACAGTATTATTTCAAATTTTTCGTGACAATATTGTTTTTTGTCATCTACTCGTTACTATTCTTCGAAGAAAATCTTTTGCACACAATGTTTATGGTTTTATTGCTTTTTATTTTGCGGGTCTCCATTCGTCAGGGGATCATACATCATTTTCGAATGGTCTCGATTTTTTTTCAAATTTGTTATTGATATACGAGGTGGAATGCTGATTTCTAAAAATTGACTGTATTAACGTTTCCATTGTTGGGAATCAACGAATCAAATTTTTCTCAATGTTTCAGAAAATTTACATTCACCTTGCAATTACGCACACACGTAATTTTTTTCCGAGTCTGGGAAAATTTTTTCGTTGATCGAACAAAACTCATTTTGTTGACCGTTAACATGGCCAATTCAATTATTTTCTCATTGAGACGCAGATCTACTCAACAAAAAAAAAATTGAATTGACCATACTTTCGTCGGACAAAATGAATTTTGTTCGTTCAACGAAATTTTTTTCTTTGTGAATGAATCAGGTATTTTTCAATGTTTCAGAAAATTTACATTCACCTTCCAGTTACGCAAACTAGAAACTTTTTTCCGAGTCTTGACTGCAAAATCCTTAAAACGAAATCCCTCAAAAGAAAATCCCGATAATGAAAAGAAAAGAGAGAATAAGAAATGTATAAGGATCAAAATTAGTGTTTTTGTAAAAAGGTAAAAAAAACTCTCCACAAGGAACCACGACAATTGAATTTCCCCAAAAATTCATAGCCAAGTTGTTTCGTTGCGCAGATCTCGAGAAAAAAAAGTTAAAAATAAAAATCTAAGCTGACGTTGCGAATATGAGTGAAATGATTAAATCCACGAAGGAATAAATTGGAGCTGATCATCTGTATGCAAGTGGAAAAGAAATGGAGCACAAAATTTTTTGTGCGGCCTCTAACTATGGATAACGAGGATGTATGGCTAGAAATTTCGCAGGTTTTTAAAAGCGTATGTTATTTTGTTAATTTCTAGGGGAGGGGGAGAGGCGGGATCAATCGAATCGGTGGTAGTAACGCGCCAGGTTTACCGGGTGGTCCACAGCAACAATTTCAGCAACAACAGCAGCAGCAACAACTCGATTATCAACAGCAGCAATCGAACCAGCAGAACATGCAAGGAAATTATGGTCAAACGAACACAGGTTATCAGCAACAGCAACAAGGACCGCAATCTTATCAGCAGCAGAATCCAAACTTTCAGCAATCGCAGCAAGGACCACCGGGACAGCAACAACAACAACAGCAGCAACCGCAACAACAACAATTCGGTCAACAGCAACAAGGGCCGCAACAACAGGGCCAATATGGTCAACAGAATCAAGGTCCTTCGTTGCAGGGTCCTCAAGCGAGTAAACCGATGCGTGGTATTCCAGCGGTGATACCAACTGCTCAGGCAAAAATGGACCCTCAGCAGCAGCAACAGCAGCAGCAGCAGCAACAACAGCAACAACCAAGCACGGGTCCTAATCTAATGCAAAAATTCACAGAAATGGCAGGAGCTAGCGCCGGTGGTGATATACTTTCAAAAGGAAAAGAGCTCATATTCATGAAATTTGGACTCGGCAAGTGAACTTTTGTTTTTATTTAATTTTTCCTTTTTATTTTATTTTCGTGCTCCTTTGATCATCATTAACATGGTTTCACTTAACGTGAAACGATTATATCGTAACTAGACTCGAATTTCATATAAACGCGAAAATTGTTAATCCTGTAACGATGCTCGTTAATAAAACGATTTCATAATCCCGGGCTATCGAGGGAAACGAGGGATGATAATCATGAATTTGTATTATACGGATTTCGCTTTGAAAAGCAAACGAGAAAAAAATGCCACATACACGCGTATACAAGGAGAATTATCATCGTTTTCACAATACAATAAATCATAACACGAAGTTAATACGTGATAAAGAAACAAATGCGTTAAGAGGTTAAAAATGATAAAAAATCTTTAAAAAAAAATGAAAAAAAAATATATATAAAACCATAAGCAAAAGTATAATGAGAAAGAAAAACAAACATAATAATGCTAATGCGCTGTTGCTGGGCGTGCGCCATATAACGCTGTTTTGCCGCTGACAATGATTGACGATTATTCAAACGATGCCTGGTGGATTATAGAAATTTAATCACATCTCGTTTATTATTATATATGTATATATATATATACAAAATGTATACATGTATATATTTATATTCGAGATTCGTATGTCGTTCGTCCAATTCGATTCCAACGAGATTAATCATGGAAACGAGATGTGGAGAATATTTAAAACGAAAGATAAGAGAGAAAGATGAACAAATGAGAAAAAATTAAAATATAATATAAAATCAATCACGACGATCACTGTGTGTGTCCCCAATTTAGAAAATACGGTGCAGTCCCAGCTCATTATTATTCATCGTCACCCAAATCAAGGGTCAAATAATGAAATACGGATAAATGGATATTATCAACAACAACAAATAAAAACATAGATCATTTAAGACACTGGGGAGAAAAATTAATTAAACGGACTAGAACACGGGGAGATTTTACAATGACGATTATTGTTACGATTTGATTAATCGGTTACCGTCTGTGACCTCTCGAATACTCTCTCGGTGAGGCTCTCGAAGATTTTCTCCAACAAATGTCCGTCGAGAGATTAACATTGTTTTAATATATATTATATATATACCCGAGGCCTTCTCTCTGAATTAACCCTCTCGCTTCGACCTATCTCTACTCGTTCTTCACTACTATACATTAATATATCTCTCTATAAATATATACATTAATATATATATAAATATATGCATACATATATCGATATATATATCATTTTGTGACTTATACGATAAAACCAAAAATCGATCCTTCAATTGCCAAATTACTCGAACTTTCTTACTGATTAAGGTATCTACAGAATTACTGGCTGATCAAATAATTGGATAATATTTCTGATAGATTCTTACAAACTTTCATTCATTCATTTGCGAAAAAATATGTTTGAAGAACTTTCAAAGTCTTTTTTTACCAAAAAAAAAA
Organism: Campoletis raptor; assembly: GCA_948107755.1. Taxonomy (NCBI): domain Eukaryota; kingdom Metazoa; phylum Arthropoda; class Insecta; order Hymenoptera; family Ichneumonidae; genus Campoletis; species Campoletis raptor. The sequence continues at coordinate 12,391,557 of OX403622.1, forward strand.
AAAAAAAAGACTTCTCAATTTCTGTTTATTAATAAGTAATCTTCTTTTCTGATGACAGATTTGTTTGATTTATAAAATGTATCGTAATTAAATTCAGTGAAGCTAAACTTAGATTGTCTCGAAATACGAGAAATTTAGACTTTCGTTGAAGAATCAAAGTTTTTTCGAGCTTTGAAAAAATGTCGAATGATAAATTTCTGGTGGTTGATCTAAAAGAAAATTTATAATAGTTTACGTTGAGAAATAATCTAAGTTTGGCAAATTATCGTATAAAAGTTTGTGAGGATAATTTTCAAGTCAGAATGTATTTGACACGGCGAGTAAAATTGTGGGTACGTTAATATCTCTCGAACTGTTTTTTTCGATCGTTGAAAATCGCCATGTTTTTTCATCCAGAATCTTATTAGTGCATGGATGATGTCGCGAGTGATCTGGGAAAATTAAAATTTCGCGGACGAGTATCACGATTAATCAGAAAACGGAGCCACCACCTGTTTAGTGTAATTGTCGAGTAAAGTGACTGAATACGAGAGCGAAAGAGAGAGAAAGAGAGAAAAAAAAGAGAGAGGTATAATGCTAGAAAAAGTGTGAAAGTGAAGAAGAAAGTAGCTTTAATTCGTTATAGCTGAAGAGAAGATAATTAAATGAACGTTACGGGAAGCGGGCGTGCCTTGAGATGCCTCAAAAACCCCGACACAAACTATAATCATATCCGTAAACAATAAAGTCGTAATCAATAATCGGGTGATCTCTTAAAGCATAATAAATAAATAATTTTAAAAAAAGAGGAATTATATAGAGAAAAAAAAGAGAAATAAATAAATAAATATTCAGGTGGTGGCTGAACTGATCGAACGAAGAGAATTATAATATTTAATTTCATTCGTCTCACCGTACAAAAAGTCTCTCCTCTCACTTTACGTATTTCCACGGATTTGTCCGCCTTTGATCCGCTGGACCATCTGTTTTTGTTTTTTTTTCCTAATTAAGTAATTTTTTTCTATTCACAACTTAGATATACCGAAAGACAGACACATACAAAAACCCAAATACACAAAACAAATACATGCAGAAGTAGCGTTGAGAGAGCTGCGAAAAGAGTTTGATTTTCATTTTTTTTTTCAATTTAATTGCAATGGTTACGATGTTAAGTAAATCAATTATTTATTAATTAGTATATCAACGAAAAACAAGTGAGCCATGGAGGAAGAGAGCAAGAGAGAGAGAGAGAGAGAAAGAGTACGTGTTCACTATTTCGCTTGAGCGAATATCGGCAGTCAATATCGCGCAACGTTAATACACCTGAAAAGAGTGAACGGAGTAAGAGATTAAGCGAATTTTCGAGATTATCATGTAAAACATTTAAAACCCCCCTAAAAAAAAAAAAAAAGAAAATTTCTTCTAATGTTAAATTGTATGAATTTCAAGTTATAATTATCATTGCATTCACGAATCGCAACTGCACAATAGTTTCAGCATAAATGAGCGAATCGTTGCGATATAAGAGTGTAAAGATGTGAAAATATATTATTAAAAATGTGATGAGAAAGGCTAAAAAGAAAGGGTTGTCAAAAAGAAAAAAAATGAGAGAGAGTGAGTGAGAGAAAGAGAGAGAGAAATAGAGAGAAAGAGTGGAATTAACGACGTTAGGGATTACACTCAAATATGGATAATGAAAGGAAAAAAAATATGATGATGAAGTATACATATATACATAATATAAATATACATATTATATTTACTATTGCAAAAACTGTTGTTACATCGCTACTTGTATCGTGTTTTGTACAAAGTATCCAACCTTTATTATTATTTTTTTGCCAGAGTATCAGAGCGTATATGAATTAAATGAGGAAAGAAAGAGAGCGAGAAAGGAATGGATAATTGCGTTCGAGATCCACGTTAGGGTGTTGTATATTGAAAGAAAAAAATTAGAGATCAAAATAACTCTTATTATAGCTCAGGCACTGGATAACGTGGATTTCGAAATTTGGGAGTTAAAAAAGAAAAAGAAAAAAAACCAACATTATTCGTTCGCTTGTGGGAATTAAAATTTATGATACATTCACGAACACACCATCAACACGCAAGTACACAAACACACAGAGGGATTATTCGGGAGGATATAGAGCGCGGATATGTCGATGTCTAAAAAAAATCTACGTTTCGATCATTGATCTCGTTTTGTTAAAATCTATGCCCGGTTATATATATATACGTGCCATTCTATTATAGGGGGAATTCCAATAAAGTTGAAAGAAAAGTGAGAAGGAGAGAGAGAGAGAGAGAGAGAGATAGAGAGAGTGAGAGAGAAAGAGAACGAAAAAAAATGTGGAAAAGGATGTTGCGTGTAGAAAGGACGACGACGAAAAATCTTCGAGAAATAATAATAATAAATAACAATTATGGCCATTAGAAGAGGGCTCCAAGTGCTCTCGAGATACACAAACATATAAAAAATTCTACACACAAACACCGTGCGAATCGGAATGCCCAAGAGACTGAACGTATTTAAATCGAGCGTTATAAAAATGTGGACTATCCACGCCGGTATAATATGACAAAACAAAAATAATACACAATCACACTAACCCACATTGACACAATCTAATACTATTACAAACGTACTCAACACACACTGACGGTGACCACCGATAACTCTATAATATGTATAAATAAAAAAAAGTACTTTATCATATATAAATATATATATATATTATATATACACATATATAATATGTATATATAAATAATTGCTTTGAAATGGTTAAAAGTCATGAGCAAAGCAAAAACCATTGGAAATGACAAGATGAAACAATAAACGAGATAATATATATATGACTGCGTTGGGTATATAGAATTTAATGTTATTAATGTTACGTAATGAATTATGATTTTAATTGACATTGATTTTTATTATTATTCTTATTATTGACTGCGAGGATTATTGAATTCAATTGACAGTATGGTAATGTATATGTACGGCCCATTTTTTGTTTTTAATACGTGTATATATACATATGTGTACATTTGAATTTCGACATTCAAGTATCAGAGATTCAGCCTTTGCTACATATCATGCGAGTTATAAAACGTATCCTAGTTTTTTGATAGATCGATTTTTATTTTATTTTATTTTTCTTACTTTTTGTTTCTTTCTTCTTTATTTTCGTCAGGTACACTTGCAACGAGATATAAGCATGAAAAATTGATAAAAGTAAATTGAAAAAACAACGTCGACGTGCTTTTCTCAGCTTTGTGCAGGCTTTTATGGACGTTTGATAATGTGGAAAATAATTCAGTATATACCTGTCAAAATAAACATTTTTCGCTATTTTGACAGCTATGTGAAAACGAGAAAGAAAAAATGACGTTTTGACGATTTATGAAAGGGCGAAGTTACACCCCTCGCGACGCGATAACACGCATTATTAGTATTCTCGGGTCCACTCTTTATCCCTGAAAAGGATTGTATACTCGTAGATCCAATGTAGAAGAGATATGTTGGAAAAAAGATGACCATTAATTAAATCTTTAACGATACATTATATACGCGCATGTAGACCGATACCATTGGTGAAAAAAAAAAACAAAAAAAAAACAAAAATGAAAAATGATAAATCAACGAAAAAGACGAACGAAGAGTCATTCGCGTCAATAATTCTGCTGATATTGTGTACAAAATTTCGTAAATTAGCCAAAAGTCTCTTGTTCGATTCGTGCACAAATAAACTAACGCGAGCTGTGTGACTGATTGTCGAAACTTTGGACTACTGAAATATATTTTCAAAAATATTCAAACTTTGACAACTAATATACGAATTTCGCGTGGGTACAAAATCTTAAAAAATTATGAACCGGTTTCTCGTTTTTTTTTTTATTTTTTTTTTTCAAATTACGCGAAAATATTTAAAGAAAAGAAAAACGTTGAAAAGTACGATTTACAATAATCTCCAATTATCGGAATGCCAAATTTTTCATTATGTAGTTTTAATACTACCCTAAATGTGTAACTATACGTTGTTTCTTATCGAGTTTTTCGGTAGGATCTTTACGTTTTCATTTTTTGCTACAATATCGGTGCCCTTTTATTTATTTATTTATCGAATTTCAAAATTACGATCGTGGACCAAGCGCACTCGTTATTTTTCGCGATTTAAATAAATTATTCTCCCTCACATTGGTCCATCATGATCGATCTTTCCACCGTGGCTTGGTTATTATTTTCAGGGTTGATATAAATACAATTATTTCGTAAGATATCCGCGATATGATCGGAACATTTGATTGATCCAAATCAAGGTTTCGGTACAGTCGCAATAAAATATCATTGAATACAATTTTTTTGTTTTCTCGTCCTCGCGAGTTGAATGAAAACGAGAAAATAAAAAATGATTTGAAAAAATCATCTTAGACAATAATTATGGATACAATCAAGCTGCGAGCGAATGACGGTGACAAATCCGACCTTCCAGTTTCGTGCTATTGTTATTTTGTTTTATTTTGCTGTTTTTTTTTTATTGGATTTTCCCTTAATTTTATTTTTTTCAATTCGGAATTACCAGAATTAGGAGGAAAAAAATCGTCATCAGGCTGTACTTATATCGTGTTAGATGTCATTCAACGTCTTTTGTTCGGAATCTCGGGAGAAAAAATAAAAAATAAATAATAATAAGACAAAAAAAAGCTTTAATCATGATCGAAAGAAAAAACATTTAGAAACACACGTCTCGCGTTAATCTGTCGTACATCATTAATTATTATTGTTGTTGATGTTGTTGTTGTTATGCGTACTACGTATCTATTACGGATATAAAAAGAAAAACCTCTGTTGCGTCTCTACTGTTGCAAATAAACGATACCACATTGAAGGAAAAAATAAATGAGAAAAATAGATTTTTTTAAATGTACGCGTATAAATACGAAATGATAGTAAAAACAAATATGAATTTCAAGAGTATATACGATCAAAATAGATACTGATAGAAAACGAGGACTTGTTTGAATTTCAGCAGACGAGAAGATTCACTTCGCCTTTTCGAAATATCGATGTTGGATCAGTGTTAAATACAGTTTCATTCCTTTATCGAATAAACAAAAAAAAAAAGAAAATGAAACACGCAAAAATCATGTTTAAACTTTTCGCATCATTCTCGTGGCACGTCTTGATATCAAATCTTACCCAAATGACTTCTAGTTATTAAATAAACAACAACAAAAATGGTTTTTTTCTTGTGTTCAATTTTAAAAAAAGACACTTGAGTCGTCCGGTTCTAGGAAAAACAACAAAAACACTTAAAATCATTCCTTCAAAACTATCTCTTCTATAATGAGTCGTTGAAATTTTTCGAAATATATCTTTCATTCCTCCTGATACGCACCATCCATCCACAGAGAAGAGGACGCTCTTATCTACGTGTATAAAATTCATTCGCTTTCATAATTAATCGTAAAACAAAGTCATATGAACGTGTGGCTATCAATGAAAAAAAAAAAAAAAAATGGACAAATTCTCACGTTCCTCACGTGTGACCGCGAGATCGTAGCTTCTAAGAGTTTCTATATCTCGTAAAATATGATAGATATTTGGCGAAAAGTAATTGACAACAAAAAAAAAGAATTTAAAAAAAAAACATTGTACACAGTCAAAAGTGAAATTAGATTCTAAAAAATCGAAAAATTCAAGAAATCCACTCATAAGCGAGAAAGTACGAGATCGATTCAAACGTTAGAGTTTTATATCAAACAAGAAATAGAAAGAAAAAAAAACACGCAGGATTCAATAGTCATAAAAAATTCGAGATAGCGAAAAGGGAATTAAAGGCGAAAGACATTGTTACGATAATGTAAGTTTTAGGCAGAGGACGATCAAATTTGCGAATATTATAAATCATTGAAAAAAAGTAAAAAAAAAGTTAAATCGAACAAAAGAAATTCTCGACTTTTTCTCTACACGCGGTGTCTCGATAGTTGATTTTGCCCCAAAGAAAAAAAAGGAACAAAGAAAAACTGTAATTTTTTCTCTCGTATTCACAGTAAAGAAACAAAAACACTTATTAAATTGAGAAAAACACGAAGGTAGCACGATCGAATAAGTATACATCAATTATAAGAAGACACTGAGAAAAAAGATTCGTTGAACGAACAAAATTCATTTTGTTGGACGAAAAAATAGTTGAATCGACGATTTTTTTGTTGAATCGTGGATCTACGTCGTTTGATTGAGCAAAAAAATAGTTAGATCGATCATTTTTTCGTTCAACGAACAAAACGAAAGAACAAAATGAATTTTGTTTGTTTAACGAAATTTTTTTCTTACTGCAAGTACATCATTAATATATACATCTTTTAATACATGTATATCACATCGATTTAAGCATGCCACATGATTAACGAAAACGAACATAACAACAATGGATACAAATGATATACATATGTATATGATAAACATCTACAGATATGTATACATATTTAAATATATGTAGACGTAATAGATGACAAAAAAAAAAAAGACGACGAAAATGAAAATATGAATGCAAATCGCCACGCTAAAGTTTCTCATTGAGTAAACATTGCGCTTTGTTTTTTCTATATGACGAATTGTCCTTGAACGTTACCACGAAAAAGGAAATCTATTAAGGATTAATTCCACAATTGTTATCCCAAAATGAAAGCAGAATCGAGTTATTAGGAGAGAGTGATGAAAAGTTGGAAGGAATGACGAGTGAGAATCAGGAAAGCAAAAGAGAGAGAGAGAGAGAGAGAGAGAGAAAGAGAGAGAGAGAGAGAGAAAAGAAAAAAAATCGTGAAAAAAAATAAAATGTTATTATAAACGATTAATTAATAAAAAAAAACGAATCTTGTTTCTTGTTAATGCTGGTACACCTCGTGCTTTTTATATACGACATGAATTGATGAAAGGAAAAAAAGTACATTCAGGCGAGAATTCATATATTTCGTTAGGATATATTGTTGTTTATTGTGTTTATTTTGACAAAAGTTTTATTTGCTTTTTTGTTTTGTTATTATATTATGTTATTCGTTTTTTTCGTTGGTTATATGGTTATTTTTTGTATTTTTTCTATGAGGATTCGATAACAAACTTTGCGGATATTTTAGTTGCCTTTTTTTTTAAGGATCTTCTTCCCAAACTGTCTCCGTCAGAATCGCTATGTTGTCAAGCCCTCTCATCGGTGCGTATTCCAACGTCCACATTACGTTTGTAAATACCACTAAAATAATTAATCGAGTTAAGTGCTTGATACTTTTGATGAAAATTTTTATAAATTTTATTTCATGGTATTAGAATTCAATTATTTTAAACAATAATTCAATGAAAAGTTGACGATTTATTGAAAAAAATCAGGGAAATGTTTTTTTTTCAAAGCAATGACAATCAACAGTTTAGGTTTGTTCTCATTCGGTTCAAAACATAAGTATTATTTTCACTTTTGCCACAGTCAAGAAATTCTTTGCAACCAAACGTGAAGAATCCATTCCCAAAAGTTGAATTGAAATAAACATATTTGCGGAGCATTTTTGTACCAAGTTCAAAAACTTTTAGACGTATCGAGTTTTTTAAACTTTTTCAGACAAAATGCTGAAAAATACGATTTTGAAATCGTTCAAAAAAATGTTCTCTAGCTTTTTTCAAAAACAATCCTGAATTCTTAAAACTTTTAATTTCTCTTTCGAAAAATTTGAACGTCAGTTTACAAAGTCGATATAACACTTTGAGAAAAATTTCAATCCACCCTAGTTCTGCTGTATTTTTCTCAATGAATTCGTATTTTCTTTTTTTTTCTTTGAACCAATGTTACAAAATTAATTGAATGTTTAAAAATAATAGGAGAAAGTATAAAAATTTGAATAAAAATTCTTACACATTTCGCCCTGATGCAAATCCGCTATAAGCTCGGGGCACGAACTGTTGCACGGATTTATTGGCGTGAGTCTCAATTGTGTCGCACCACGCAATTGTGCGAGTGCTATGAGACCCGAGTCAAGCTCAACTTTTTTGTAGCTCGGACTGTTGTAATCGGAAGACATGAGGACCCAATTGAAATGCGCGGGTGATACGGTGCTCGACAAAAAGTATGGACGCTGATAATACTTCCTGAGTACCTTCACCGCGTTAATATCACAATTTTGCCAATGCACGAACCACTTTCCAACTTCTGGCGAGTGAACTCGTCTCAAAAATGCAGCGAGATCGGACGAACCAGTTCGTAAGTTCGACGTCAAAGCACATGGTACTGTTTCCATGAGACGTTCATTTTCCAGGTAAAGCTGACAAATTCAAGTAAAATTTTGAAAAAAAAATAAAAAAACAATCAACTAAATGATCTACCAATTGTCTTCTGTTTACAATAATTTTTTGGATGTTACGATAAAACATGAAATTATTATAAAGTAGAAATTTTTGAAAAAGTCGTTAAAGCAATTTGAATTCTTGAATTTGTCACTATTACTTGACTATTTATTACATAATTACTATGAGTAAGTAATAAAAAGTCAGGAATGACTTAATGAAAAATTCAAGAGTAATTCCACAAGATTTATAAATTTTTCTTCACGTTTACGTTTTTTATAATCATTATTTTAGTTTTTTATGGTATTGAAAAACAAAATTTTACCAAACCAAATTTCATCAATCATTATTTTCTTTGATAAAAAAAAAATGAAAATACTAATGTATAATAAAACGTTATTATTGCATACAAGGGACATTTTTTAATGAAAAAAACATTAAGAACAGTATTCATCCCATAGTGCGGGGTTTACGTTGGAAAAAAATATATATTACGAGATTTTAGAGTCAAATTCAAAATTGTCAGCCTAAATGATATTCAAACGTTAATTAAACTTGTGTTTCTGAGAATTATTATAATTCTGATGATTTTTTTTTAATTTCAAATTTTTTATGTCGAAACATTCAAAGAGGATTTGCTTTAAAATTGAATAAAAAATTGCTTTTACCTTTTTTTTTAAACTAAAATAGAAAAAATCATTTATATCGACTCTTTTAATTGAATGTGAAAATTAGAAACGTTTCGAATACTTTTCACTCGTCACCATTTGTACAAATTTTGAAACTCCAATTCTGAAGACTGTTGATTTAAAAATAATTAATATTCAAATTTATGCACTTCAAGAACTGACGAAAAATATATTTGTTGTTGCCCTTGAAAGAGACTCACGTGAGTAATATTGTCGAACCAAAAATAATTTGTGTTCATGACAGACCACGAATCCATAGCATCGGTTATTATAGCTGGTGCATCACGACTCAAATAATTGTCGACAAGATGACGATATCTGACGTCCGACAGACGATCAATTGTCTCAAGAGCCTCACAAGTCTAAAAACGACAGAAAAATATTGAATTGTCCAAGAGATTTTTGTTTCATTTACAGTGTTTTAATTATTATTCAATTAAATTCTATTTCTTCAAATTGAATTTACGAAAAGTAGTTTTTTTTTCATGTATTAAAAAATTTGAGTAATTATTTAAAACAAATTGATCGACAAATGAATTATTACAAAAATGAAATACGATAAACTTCAAGAGAAAAAACGGCAGAAAAGTATTGAATTGTCCAAAAGATTTTTGTTTCATTTACAACGTTTTAATTATTATTCAATTAAATTCTATCCCTTTAAATTTTTTTTACGAATAGCAGTGTTTTTAATAATGTATTAAAAAATGGAGTAATAATTCGAAACAATTTGATCGGCAAATAACTTTTTACAAAATTGAAGAACGACGAATTTCACGAGACAAAATGTTTCTTTCTTGAATTTGAAACCACGAATATTTTTTTTTTTTTTTTTCAGTTAAAATTTCTACATGAACGAATGAAAACTTTGAAGATATTTTACCACGCAATCTTCTTCGGTTATCGGATAATCGTTGTAAAATGGATTGTTTATCATACAATTTTCATGATAAAAATGTTGCCAGTTCCAAAAAGGAAGAATTTTAATAGCCAGCAAACGACTTATTGCAGAAAAATGAGTCCCAACAAAGTCGAGCTGAGCTGCGGCACAAGCAACTGTACCGATTACAATGAGTATCAAAGTTGCTCGAAGTACAAGCTGCAGCCAGGATCGACGCATTGCTGCAACCAGAGGCTGACAAATAATGTCCATCTCCTCTTCGGTAAACCCAGCTTGCTGGCAATACCTTTTTTTAAAAGATAAACGAAAAAATATATATGCACAACGAAAAGTGTAAACAATGTTGATTCAATTATTCTTTACAAATAAATGAAAAACAGTCTCGATAAGAAGCAAATTTCGATACCAATTGTACAATTTTTGATCATCTGAAGTTATATCTTTCAAAAGAACTTCAGAAAAATTCGTATTTATGTAAATGTATTTATCATATTTATAAAAATAACAATATTTTCATTTCTAAAAATGTTTGGTTAACGACGTTTTCTTAATAATAACAAAAAAATCGTGCTATGAAAATTATGTTTTTGGTAAAATTTAATCAGACAAAAAATACAGTTATTATTAAACCTCGAGTTGGTTTTCTGCAAACTTAAAATTTGATTAATCAAAATCGATATAATTAAATTTGTGAAATTCCTACATTGATTTCATTGAAAAAAATTTAAGTACCTCATTGTTATTTTGACCTGAATTTTTTTTTTTTTTTTAATATAATTATTATTTATTGTTATTCTCCATTATTGGATTAAACAAAAAAAAATACACAAATGCTCGATGGAGAATTCTATATTTTTTTGTTTTATTTCAAAACACGAAAGTCATAATTGTGAATAAAAATCACTACGAAAATTTGTCTTCAAAATCTTTAATGATGCAAAATTCTTAAGAAACGTGATTTATTAATTTTTTTTAAAAATTGAGGGCAATTTGATTTTCTTACTAAGATTGTCAAAATGATTTAAAAAAATCGTTTAATAATTATTTAGAATTAATTAACAGTATAAATATTACAACATTTATAGAAAAATGGGACAATGATTAGAATTTGAACAAAGCATCGATAATGGAAGCCATGGCACTCACTTGTAAAAAGAATTAAGCTCATCATCAATGAGCCTGAGCTTTTCGGAATGGCTCATCTCGTGAGGCTCCTTGGTGTAGGATTTGCGAGGTGGTTTGACACACTTATTGCCCGACATTTTTCGTCCTAAGTTTCGTAATCAAGCGATGCTCGAGATTTTGTAGGAATGAATACTTTTCAGATGTTTTAAAGGGACACTCGAAAAATGTGGATGTTCGAAACAACGATACTTCCGGGAACGACTGTAAATTCACGATGTGTCTTTTTTTTGATCCCACCCCTTGTTCCCGGTGAGTTTATCGACGAGAGCCCAAACAGCTTGGGGCATGCGCCCTCTCGCGTGCAACGTGCGCAGGTTCCCATAAAATATAATACGTGCAAAAGCTTGATAAGGAATATAATATTGATTTATCGCTTCCCTTTCGTATTTTATACACTTATACACATGACCCATTTGTTGTGATTTATTCCCTACGATCATTGACATGAATTTATATAAATGGCAAAACTTCCACACCACAAAACTTTATATTTATTTATCACACGATCAAAATCGAAATGAGGCTGTGGAGTCGTTAAAAATTGCGTGGGTAAAGTTTTTTTCGATAAGAGAACTTTTTCATTCATATTTGAAACAAATTTCCACTTTACTATAATTTTTGGTCGGAAGATACACAAAATTTCATTGAATTATATATTCCACTAACAGTTAAAGAATGTTAGGTTAAAAAACGACTGCATAAATTGAGCAGAAGAGGGTTCAGAAAGTTCGTTATTTCAAACTTAAAACGACGACGGAAGTCAAGTTAGTTTTTCGTAAAGAGAAAGAAATGGATATTGACACAAGAAATAGAGAAATCACTTTGCCATTTCAAGTGAAAATTAATATAGTTTGTTCAAAGCAAAAATGAACCAAACTACGTAGAGAAATTCAATAAGAATGAATGATTTTTTAAGCCAATGAATAAGTTTCGTTTTAATTAAAGTTCGTTTATCAGAGTGATTCAATAATTAAATATTGAACATGATTTTTGAACATTTGAAGATAGACCATTGATTCAAAAGCCAAAAGTTGCTAAACATTTTCAAACGTTCATTGGTGCATTCAAAGACCATTTAAACATCAAACAAACCCCAGGCGCATTGGCGCAATTTGGACCGCGGTCATGGACTTAACCTATACATTCATCGTGTCTAGACCACAGTAGATTATTTTTACCGAATGTGATGTGCAATTGCAGTAACGAAAAGAACAATAAAGTGACTGGAACGTGAATTTAAAATATGACGTGTTTTATATTATATATCCATTGATAGTTCGTTAATTCGATAGATTAACATGCATGGCGTTCATCCTCACTCGACATCGACTTTCACAATGGCAAATAGCATTACAAACACATGAAACTTTCGCCTGAATGGAAGGGGTCGGGCCTGGTCAAGGGCAGTTTAATAATAAGAGCAACTCAAGTGTTGGTTGGCGATAACAAGAGTTATTTCCCATGACTGCGACTGCAAGTCGAATTTAAGCATCAGTTGCCCTTTGATACGATTGATTTTAAATAGTGTACAAAGATCATATATCACGTTTCGCAGTGTTTTTTGTATTTTACCCAACCAATAATAGAATAAAAATGAATACTGTAACGCTAATGGGTGAGTACAATTAAAAAAGTTCAATCAGCCAACAATATTAGGGGAAAGAAAACTAATTTGGGATATAAAATAATCCGCAAAATAACAATCGATTGTTTGATAATGGAAAACTCAAACTTTTTATTTACACATTTTTATCAATTTGCTAATCAACCTTACGAATTCGATGAACATAGAACAGTCGTTTTTAAACCTTTTTTAAAACAATCTATTAAGGGTTCAAGTTCGAATTAACATAAAAATACAGTTTGGTGCTTTGCGTATTTACAGTAGGTACCTGCGATAAGTCCATGGAAATTTGTACACTTGGGTAAGTGTGGGTTTCTCACCTATAGGCCCTTTGTAACAAAAATAGTTGAAAAATGAGCAACCTCTACGAAATAGTAGTTCTGAACGAAAAAATGAAATTTCAAGTTTTGTAGATTGAATAGAAAATAAACGTTCAGCCGTACACAAATTACCATAATTTTGATTTTTCTTACACTAGGTTTGTGCTGCAAGTCTCAGAAGTTTGCCAGCTTCAAAAGATGCATAGCGTCGTTGTCTTCGCTGCCAGAGACGCATCGAATGCTGCAAAAAACTTGCAGAGACTTTGCGGAAGGGGAACTGAAGCCAATAGCATCAAAGGTGGACAAAGAACACTTTTTTCCAGCCGAACAAATCAAGAAAATGGGTGAACTAGGACTCATGTCAATAGCAACTCCAGAATCTCTCGGTGGCACCGGTCTTGATTACATGGCTTACGTAATAGCTATGGAAGAAATATCGAGAGGTTGCGCTAGTGCCGGAGTTATAATGAGTGTTCAAAATTCTCTTTACCTTGGACCGGTAGAAAAATTTGGAACTGATGCTCAAAAAGAAAAATACATAACACCGTTTACCGATGGAAGTAAAATTGGCTGCTTTGCTTTGAGCGAACCAGGAAACGGCTCGGATGCCGGAGCCGCTTCTACTAATGCCAAACTAGAAGGTGACGCTTATCGAATAAATGGCACAAAATCCTGGATAACCAACGCTCACGAAGCACAGGGAATCGTTCTTCTTGCTACCACCGACAAATCTCTGAAGCACAAAGGCATCAGTGCTTTTATTGTTGATTCCCCGAGCAACGGGCTCACCATTGGCAAGAAAGAAGATAAACTTGGCATCAGAGGCAGCAGCACTTGTTCTCTGATTTTTGAAGATTGTCTCGTTAATAAAGAAAATCTTTTAGGAGCACCTGGAATGGGATTCAAAATTGCTATGATGACTTTAGGTAGATAGTAAAAAAGTCTTTTATTAACTGCTTGTAAAATAGACTTTTTAAACTCTACAGATGAACAAAAGTTCAGATAATTGACACGATATTAAAATGATTTCGTATAAACGTTTTTCGTTTGCATTAAAGTCGTTCGATATTTTATTTCAAAACTGATAAAATCGTGTCGTAGTTATTTTACATCATTAACTATTTCAGATAGCGGCAGAATAGGCATTGCCAGTCAAGCTCTCGGTATCGCTCAAGCTTCGCTGGACTGCGCGGTCGAATATGCAGGCAAACGGATGGCCTTTGGTAAACCAATTATCAAATTGCAAGCAATACAACAAAAAATCACTGATATGGCAATGAGACTGGAAAGCGCTAGATTGCTTACCTGGAGAGCGGCGTATTTGAAGGACAATGGAAAACCTTACACGAAGGTATAGCTCAAAAATAAATTTGAATTCACCTGCGAACTTTTGTGTACTTTTACTTTTTTGTAATGTAAAATTTACATTACATTCAATTTCATTGGGACAGAATTCTAAAACTTCGAAACTTGACGAAAAATCATTTTCAATGGCGTTTTATTACTACTTATTAGTGTTTTCAGATAATTAGCTAAAGTATCGAAACTTTTTTATGAGATGGAATTAGTGGCATAAATATGTCGAAAATAATTTTCAAGATAATTCTTTTTATCATTTGAAAATTGTTGATTTTTATTAAAGTTCTGCTTATTTTTTCGTACGATGAAGGTAAACTTTTCTGATATTCGTTCAACAAAAATCATTTATCTTACCACAGGAAGCGGCAATGGCGAAATTGGCGGCATCGGAAACCGCGACTTTTTGTTCCCATCAGAGTATTCAAATTCTTGGTGGGATGGGTTACGTGTCCGATATGCCAGCGGAGCGTCATTACAGAGACGCTAGAATAACTGAGATATACGAGGGAACTTCGGAGATTCAAAGGCTCGTGATTGCTGGTAGTATTATTAAAGAGTATGGAATAAAATAAAGATAAAGTTCATATGGAACTACAAGTGACAATTAATAAAAAATATCATGTTATTACTATGAAAATCTACGTTATATGACAAATTATGAAAAGTAACATTTTAAACACGTTTTTCAATAACAATTATTGAATATCTACGTAATAATTCTGGTTTACGATGTTATGCAAAATCGAAATCGGGGGGAAAAAAGGTATTTTTCTATATGAATCTATACTGCAATTGAAACACCTTTGCTGACTATAAGTTTTTTTTTATTACCTTGCCAAGGATTGAATAAAAAATATGCATACTTCGCTAATATTCTTCCGATTTTATTTAGCCTTTTTACGACCACGTGACTGCTTGACATTATGTATGTCCTAGATTTTCATCGTACGCACAGTACATCATACATACATATATATAATATTTATATACATGTACATATACTGGTTTATTTATTCTTCCTGCTTTTTTTTTTATATACCTTGGGTAAATCATTGTCAGCCCTTTGGCGGCGTGTCGCAGGGAGGGGAGGGATAGGAGGAGGAGAAGGAGGGTATGGGATCGGAAAATCTCTCTCTGCCCCGCACGTACAGGCAGCTCTAGCTATCGAGTAAATCACAATATCGGAACACGAGTCAATGTACATCGTACTATTACGGTGAAATTGCATAATAATTAAAAAGAAAGAACCGCCTTTGCACTTTTTTACAGCCTCGTAAGGAATTCATTTTTCTATCATTTTTTAAAGGGTGGACTATTTCAAAAGTATCTTTGAAAATTATGTATACGACAATTATTGAAATATAATACCTATCACAACGAGCGTCACGGTGATTTCCGACTTTCCGTTAATCCACAAGCCAAATTGTTAAAAAAAAAAAACAATCTAACAAAAACCAAAATTATCAATGGCGTTTCGCGATGTTCTTTTTAAACATAATTGTCAATTTTATCGATAGTAACAGATATTTTGGAGAGAGAGATTAATAGAGATTGAGAGAGTTACTTGTAATACGTTTCATTTTGTGCAAACGACAATAAAACCAGCCCCGATCCGCGTGTGTTCGTTAGTTTGCTTTTCGGTGGGTGTGCACGTATTCTATTGGTTTTTCTTTTTTATTTTCTTTCAGGTACCACCTCGGCACTCGATAGATTTATTAAATCTATTTTTTAAATGATAGTCCCGTTTTGTTTTCTTATAGTATGTCTGTGATTTTTCTGTCTCCTTCTTCTTTTTTTCTTTTAATTTTTATTTCTTTGAATATTTCCTGTTTAAATATTTACCTTCTTTTTCGTTATCATTCCTTTAAGGGCTTGGAGTCTCGCTTAATTATTAACAACAACAATAATAGTAATAAGTCCCTTGAGATCGCTTATTTTTTCGGTAAATCGTACCAAGTATTCTCCCATATCATAACGGAATGCAAGCGAAGCAAATAAGCACGCGTCATTTCTTTCAAATACCATTTGAATTTCATTGTATGTTTATGTTTTTTCTTTCGTTTTTATTTACAAACGACGCAATTTTTTTAACCTCACGGCCATTTGCCCATCTTGTCCTCCCTTCCTTAATTGCAATAGCCTAATTTCTATCTCTCTTTATTTTCCATTTCTCTTTTTACTCTCTTTCGTTATTAATGAGACTGCTATTAATTTCGTTACTTAGAAGAAAACAAAACTAGTGCTTATTGCAACTCAATGATTTTCTTTCGCAATTCATTTTTAAAATAATTGTACGGAGGAAACACAATCTCCATTGTTCCAACGTAATTTCAAGATTCCTTTTTTATGGCAATACACTGAATAATTTGACATTTTCATTTTTGCAGCAAAGTATTCAACGCATAAGACGAAGTGAAGAATTTTCTTTTCCCGAAGTAACGAAATTTGTCGGTCTCTGAAAGTTCTCTATATACTTATTATGCAGATACCTTCGATCAAAATGTATCTTTTTCTCTCGTTTTGTTTTGTTTGTATGTATACCTATATAATTAGAACATTACCTTATTTATTCTCATCTTCACCCAAAAATTCGTCGTTCATTAATATCTGAAGTAATAATACAGCGGCGTTTGAATATACATATATAATGTGTGTATATTTACATATATACACACAATTAGTTTTTCTGCGAGTCTCTTGTAAGTCACACAGTGAATTTATGTATCTCAGACTCGGAGATTTGGACTTGTGAATGAGCTCGCGAATATTTTCGATTTACAATCCCAGACAAGAATACCTATTGTCACGGAAAAAGAGTAACCGGTACTCGACAGGGGTGGCGGGTAGGAGGGCAGGGGGTGGAGGGAGGGTGATAGTATTATACACGAGATACAAGGGCAGTCGATCAACACTTATTGATCGCGACGCCAAACGAACTTAAAGTAATTAACACGCACGAGGAGTTTCGTGATAAGATTTTTCTCTCTCGCTTTCTCTCTCTCTCTCCCTCGTGTATTTTTTGCTCATTTTTACTTTCAATATCTTGAATCAGCGATCATTGCGGTTTTACACCTATACCGCAATAACAATCACGCAGTTACATCCAGTAATGACTCAACGGCTATTGCTTTGAAAACTCGTAAATCCTGTTGCAATGTTTTTTTCTCCCTTCGTTTTTATTCGTTCATTAATTGTTGTTTTTATTTTTTGTATCTACGAGGATTTATAAAGTTCGTCAATAACGCAAAAATAGTATGCGTTTTGCAGCAGAGATCATGAAAGAAATGATGAAAAAAAAAGAACGATTTATCGACAGACGAAAAGATTGAGTCATCACGAGAATAATTCCATGTTTCACTCATCAAATCACGTTTTTGGCTTCGAAATTCAGTTACAGTCTCATTTAGACGCATGATTCTTCCGTTATTCTCTAATCGCCTTGAGCGAAGATTTCTTGGTTTCCTTTGTTATTCCTTATTTTGTTGTTTGTTTTCGAATAGCCCGTCAACAAACGTTAATAGCCCCTACTATTTAACTACTATACTATATCAATTAATAATTATTCATTCATCAATGTACTATATCGGATTTCAAATTTTTTTGTTTCTTGCTATTTGCTTCTTTCGTCTGGTGTATTCTTGTTTTGTTTTTTTTTGCTGTATGCCCTATGTCGCTCATAGGCCGGAGTTTCAAACATCTCTTTTTCATCTACAATATCACCAAACTCTCGGCTTGATCGCGACATTTTTCTCAACCTTCACACTTCATAGTATGTATAATAATTAACGTTACTCTTTGACTGTAGGTACATTTATCTAAAAACGCTGTTTTGTAGATGTAAATAAATTAAAATTCGTAAGTAGTTATCAATAATAGACACTGAATCTAAGACAGATTGAAGGATTCTGGAAACTGTCCCGATCCCGGCAGGATCGCTTATGGCTGAGCGAGAATTACTTTGCGTTTCATTTTATTACGATTTTCTGTTTTTTTTTTGCCCTTCTTTACGATTCTTTTTTTTCATTGTGTATATGTGTAAGTATTTGTGGAAGTGTACGGGTATATGTGTATAACGCGCAAATATACGCGAGTTTGAGTGTTTTCGTGTGTCAGGAGAATTGGTTTAGACTTATTTAAAGGTGGCTAGAGAAGTCTCAATCGTCGGCACGCATGCCTCGTACCTCTCCCTCGCCTCTTTGCTGAAAATTCAAAAGCAAATGTTAATTTACGAATATTTGAAAATCTACTTCTTATTACAGTTACGTGCCAACAAAAATATCAACTTTAAACTTTGGCAAAATAAGCGACTGAGTGGCTCAAAAAAAAACCGGTAAAACTGGTAAAAATTATAAATTCGAACACTTGTCGATCGTGGAACCTTTTCATCGAATTGTCATAGTTTTTTTTTCAATTATACTCCAACATTTTGACAAACTTTTGGTCTATTTTTCACGGGGAAAAATATCGAACTATTGATAACTTTATAATTTTGCTCACAATTGTTTCATGCTTTCAAAAAAATCTTGACATTATGAAATGCTCTCGAATAAACTGGAATTCTAGACTTAAAAAAGAGAGATTCAAAAAATCTCGTGATTCTGGTCAATATAAAAAGTTCCGGCATTTCCCAGAAAATTCATACGTTTTTACATTAAAACTTTGAAAAATTTCGGAATATATCGTAAGATAGTTACTACTGTAATCCGTCTCCTGAAAATTTCTCATGTCCGAACAGAGTAATATTTCTATTTTATCGTTTGATCAGTCTCATTGAGTCAACTATTTATAATTTATGAACTTTTTATTTGAAAGCTGTGACCTGAAAAATCCATCACAACAGATATTTCACCAAACAATCTAATCTCAAAAGGCATATGTTTCTGTGAACCACTCAGTATCTTGTTTCGTAAATTCATGTATACAAATAAGACTAAATAATGAAAATAAAAATATATATTTACCCTATCAAGTTCCTCCTTTGTATTTTCTTCAATGGCTCTTATGTCTTCCATCGTAAGTCCGTACCAGCGATCTATCCAGCAGAATACTTGTCGGTGGAAGTTGGTAAAGAGACGCCTCTCGGCTTTTTGTATGAAATTTTCGACCCTCGTTTGCAGGCCGAACCACTTGAATTCGCACGTTACTAATTTGTAACACGTCATTACAGGCTGTACCTGATTTTTCCAGTCTTTACCGACGAGTGGTCCACGATCAGTTTTAATCGATTTGAACTTTGTCGGATCCTCATCCTCCTTGTAATCCGCGCTTGCGACCGGATCATTTGCAATGTCTATGTGTACGACCTCACGTATTTTGAGCTTGTCGGGCGATAATTCGTGAACATTTTGTTGATTACCAACATCACCGATGTGAAATGACTCGATCATTATTACAAAATTATCCTTCATGTATCCTGGATTCTGAAAATTGTTAAGAAAAATACTATGTGAGCTTGAAAAAATGTATAATTCACGATACGATTCAATAATAACACCGGAACCATGATTGTGCTGATGATAGTATTGAATTTTACATATTTTTTTATTGCCATCATTTTTTTATATCGCTGTTGCTAATGTTTTACTAAAAGAAGAGCTGAAAACAATTTGTCCAATTTATATCATTCAAATCTGCACAAAAGTTTAAAAACTGCTTAAAAAATGAAAGAAAATTCGCCCCCAACGATTAGCTGTCTGATTATTTTTCTTTTCACCCATAATTTATATTGCAATGAGATGCAGTGAGATTCTCGAAATTATGTTAATAATCAATTTCCTAATTTGAATGACTGGAAAAAGAATTGTTAGTTTGATTGAAAATAGCACGATTATGGTTCTATAGTTATAATAAATATGTGAGAAAAATTACAGTTATGACTGTTTTGCAGTAAGGATAAGCGTTCCATGCTTCCTCGTGAATCTCCAATGAAGCCTTTGGTAATAGCAGACGGATGAAAGCTGGAACTTTGCTGGCTAAATGGTAAATCTTGTAGGTGTACTGGCCGGACGAATATTTACCACCGAGTAATGGATAATCCGTGAACGGTTCATTTTTCTGTACTTCTATACCTTCACCTCCACCCGTATTATTTTTACTCGCCTCTGCCACAGAGTACAGTTGAGCCACTTGGTACTAAACAATTCGGTAAGAAACAACCTAAATTTAGTAAATTGATCATAATAATAAACAGAGAATATTGAATGAATATTTTCATAGATAAATATTCAAAAAATCTGTCAATCTAGTAATTTCCGTGTGCCACAATTCGTCAACTACAGGCACGTGTGTGGAAAGTAGCCTGAAATTTATATTTATGTAAAAAAAATAGTGCAATTTTTTAGTACATTTTTTTAAATTCACACGGACGATTACTGTGGAATTACTTGCTACATTTGAGAACGATTCCAAAGATGAAGAACTTCGACCTTTCCCTTTTTTTTTTCTTCAAAATATGCGAAATTTTTGTTACTTTTGACACTCCAAACTTCATGTTCGGGTTTCCTCTATGAGTTTATAAATTTTAACATTCTTATGAAATTTAAATTTAATTTAATTTCAATCAAAGTTTTTAGAAATTGTGCTTATCTGAGCATGACCGGAGGGAAACAACTATCTTAATCATAAAGTAGTTATCTCGAAAATACTCCATTTTTAGTTTGAATGGTTGTAGGAAAATAATATCCCTATGTTATAAAAAGTCATGAACTCTGTGTTGAGACAGCACGCAATGCAATGTCAAATCTTGGCCAAATCAGCAAGTAATGTAACGATCAGTTAGCAGGCTACAATTTTCTAGCGCTATTGTTTTTAATAACAGGTAAGCGAACGAGTGGATCCAGACAGTTTCGCTAGTGTCAAGTAACAGAAATTTCAAGCGCAACAAAAAATGAAAGAACGGTGTGTAATAGTATATTGTCATTTTGATACGAGCAAAAGAATGAGAGATCAAGGTTTTGTAGTCCTTGTGACAGCTGTACACATAATACCAGTCGAGGAAAATGGTAGCAAGCAACATTTATTCAACTGCAATCGTGTAAATATCACGAAATCAGCGATTTTGAGAAAGGAAAGAAAAGAATAAGATTAAATTTTGTTTTTCCATCATTTTTGCTTTTTCGTCCCTGACGTTTTGATGATACGAGCGTGTGTCGCGGTATACGCGCGATTATACTTAATAACACCTTGTGTAGTGGTGTTTTAGTGACGTACCTCCTCGACCGTGAGAGGCAAAGTGACGCGGCTGTAACAGAAGAAAAAACATTAATCAGTATCATAATTGGAAGGTCTTTTTAACGAATAAGTTGTCTTGATGTCGGGTGTATATATATATATATGTGTGTATAAATGACTAAATACGAGTAGTATGCACTTTGGCCTTGAGATGCTTTCTCTCTCTCTTTTCGTCTCTCCGAAACGACGTTTGTCTGATTTGTCTTGTCCTTGTTCCCTAACTCTCTTTCTCCAGAGAAAAGAAACATGCGCGCGCCCTCGCCGCGTCAACGGTCACACGTTGGTGATCGGGCGCCAATTCGCATTTAAGAACCCAACGGTCAAAGTGGAGAGATCGATAGAAAAAGCCGACCATAGTGCATAAGAATAGCAGGCAATTGGCCAACAAGGTGGAAAAACAAGACGAAAAAATATATAGTTATGCGGTATGAGAAATTTGTCGAAAACAAGGGAGCGATATGTTAATTTTTCATGTAACGAATAATGAGGCGGAGGCTAAAACGAGAAGCCCCTATTCATTCTCCAGACCGAATAAGGAAGCTGAAAAAGTCGTTACAAAGCCCGAGTATCGAACGGATCAGTATTTCACTGGAGACCCCCTGAAGACAATTGCAATTTTCAATGGAAACAAAAGTGAATAAAACCTCCCACGCGCCATTCGACAGTTTGACACGCCGTGGCGCGCGCGACACGTTAAAGATTAGCGACGACCGTGTTCCCCTCTCGCTTCCTCCCTTAGATTCGATGGGGCGCGCGAGCGACCGAATTGTCCCGCAGAGTTGAGCAAAAATCTAGCTATCTCCCGTTTTTCTCACTTTTATTCTGGTTTTTTGGTGGCAACAAAATGTTAAATTTGGAAAATGATTTACTACGCGAGAGAGAAAGAGAATCCTGACGGGCGCATTCGTGTTTAAAATACAACTGAGTGCCGGAGCAGCAGCAGATCACACATGATATTTTACGATCTCAGGGTTAAACTCACAATTCTTTGATCAGCATTTTATTCTTCAGCAGCGCACATGGACCAAATTCAGTCTCTTCTTCGAAATTTAACGTTTTTTGCCTAGCTTAAAATGGTATATATATATATGTATATACACTTGAAGAACGGTTTTGCTGAAGAGCACACACGCGTACACGTACAATCTTCTCACGTTCTCGTCAAATTAAACAGACTGGCACTGGCCGCGTGATTGTGCTGGCTTTTAAAAAAAATTTATTAATTGCCTTTTCTACCTCCCTTTCTCGCACTTTAACTCCAACAATCGTTACTCAGACAATCCGCGCGGATTGTGCACCGTGCAGCAACGAAACGACACTGAGAGGTGTACGCACGCACATATATGTGTATTGTGCGAGCTCTCGCAAAGGAACGACCGAAGGAAAAGGAGACGACGGCAACGACGACAGTAGTGCCACGACGCCTAGCGACACCATACGGAAAACCACGTACCGTTTACTCACACGTGCGCAGAACAAACCACACATCCCACTACTCCGAAATGTATTTTTTTTGCAATCCCTATCGCTAACCCAACAACCTAGTTACGATGACGTCATTCCTTCGAGTGCATTCCGTAAAGGTTTGTGCACAATAATAAAGAAAACGGAAATGAATTATAAACAGAAAGTTTTTTTAAACAGTGACTCGGGATCGGAGAGGAATAGACATTCAGTGCACCATGAAATCATGAATAATTTTTTATTTTCGCATCTTACAGGAGCAATAGTTAAAAATAGATATTTCTCGTACTTTGTATACATCAATAAATTAAAGAGTCTGACGTGTTCGGATATGAATAATCCGGAAAAATGATTCATTCTTAAAACTAAAGCGTGCTAATGGCACTAATAATGAAGAGAACGAGATTTGACAATTCTTTAGGTTAAGGCGATCTTTACGTCTAATCGTAAATCAACCAAAATGGCGCACATTACGTAACCGTAGATTCGCAGCCATGTTAGTGTTAACAAAAAAAGGGCACGATTTCCAATAAAATATGTTTTTTTTGTTTTATTGCATTCGCTCTTATTGCTCATGTCATAATCCTTTATTATTGTTTATTATTCCCTACTCTCTTTCTTTGTGTATGCAACTTAATCAATGGGAATATTTTTTGTTAGAATGTTTCCGGAATGTCATTCGTTACAGCGCGAATGCGCACGCACGCACTAGTCGGTTGTCTGGTCTGGGGTTGTGTACTCTATAGTTCGATCGTTGACAGCTGATAAGAATCGTGCTGAACAGAGATTTGAAGTCAACCAGAGATAACAGCGCTCAAGAAACGATAAGGGGCTATCGATTGATTGCTTCCCTCTCTTGTTTATTTCGTGATCCTTGAGATTGATACTACACTGTCGAATAGACAAATTTCGCAAACCCTCAATTCTCTCCAATTCTTATTCTCGATCTTAAAAATATTGTTTTTTCGAATGTGCATTTATTTAATAAAAACCTAAACTTCCTACATTTTTTCGTGTTTACATTACTTTTTAATCGCCTCTAAACCTCAGCATGGCAGTCAAATTCAATGTCAAAAGTACGTCGTTTTGAAAATTTCACTATTCTGCAGAATCAATTATTTCATATTATTATATGCAGTCGAAGTCCAAAATTAAACTGTATGTACATATTTTGCCTTAATTCTGAAACAAAAAATCGTTCAACTATAGAACTGATCAATTGTTCCACAAAATTGTACCTCAATATCAATTTCATTTTTGCACTTTGCACAAGTTATTATAGTTATAAATGTCACGAAATTAATAAATTAAGATAACTTTCAATTTCAATACTTTCGGTAATTCGAAAGATAGTCAACAAAAAAGTATTTTATACATTTAATATTCTCAATTTCGTATTATTTCGATAAGAAAATTTCGACTAAAATGTAGCACTAAATGTGACTAGTGTAGAGTCGCACGTGTTTGCTCCCCGTTCGATCATAATGATTAAAAGCGAGTCCAATCATGTTTTATACACGTGGGTATGAGAAGCGGTGGGGAGGAGGCCGAAACTAATAAGATAAAAAAAAAACGATCCCTCAGCTACATTGCATCATTGTGAATCAGCAATTGACGGAATTGCTCGTATGATCCGTTCGATTTTTCAAGAAAATTATAAGAATCATAACGCCGAAGGATGTACAATGATTCATACAACTCTATTGCACCATAAAAGTTGGACAAAGGACTCGAAAGAGCAAAGAAAGAATAGAATTTCGTTTGACTTTAGGTTGTTATAGTTTAAAACGCGTGGGAGCGGAACACATTGCAGGTGCAACACGCGTTTTTAGCGAGAGAAACGAGATAGCAGCTGGCTCCTTCCCCTCCAATAGGGATTTTAGAACAGAGAGACACTCTCGGACAGTTCTAGTCGTCGCGTTGTCGTTAAACCTATCGCCGTTGAGTACGGAGTTTAAGGGGCTGGGATATATCGAAAAAGGACACAAAAAGAAGGGACACATTAAAAAAATAACTCCAGGCCAAACCGGAAGTGGAGCATGATCGATTTAACGAACATATGCGAAATGCAATAACTGCTTCCACACTATATCGCGCGGGTGTTTGCGAAAATATATCCACGCGTTTGCGTCCGGGAGACGAGAGAATTGGATGTTTGCTAAAATCACGTAACGCGAGTGATATTTCTCTCAGTTGAACGATCGATAGTAAGAGCGAGAAGAAAAAAGAGAGGGGGAGAGGTAAAGACGATTCGAACTTGTAGAAAACGAGAGAATGTTATTGGCGTATATCGAAGGTTCGAGGGGTCTAAAAAATGATGTACTAATCCCAATCTCTCCCTCTTTTATTCGCTTTAATGTTGAGGCTTGGGGCTGACAGCTCGGAATAGCGTTGTCCGTGTGTCCAGGACGGGGTCTTGGCCATTTGCACTGTTTGTGAGGCAGACACGCGCTCTCGGCGCCAGTGGGAAACACGGGCAAGGCGTTTTCCCTCCGCTGTCGTTGTATTATCGTGTTTAACTCGGTATTATGCGGGTCTTGTGAATTAAATTCAAAAATACTTATTCGAGTAAAGGGAAAGGATATAAAAATGATTATTGCAGTTCAGTGTTTAAAGTGACGGTGGTGCTCGTTTCAATGGAAATAAAGTCATCGGAGCTCGGACGGAAACTCGATTTTTCATCAGTGTAAATGACCGCCGTGTCTTCAGCGAAAGTAACGCCAGAGCTGTAGTCACTGTATATCTATATACGTATGTGTATACGATGTATATATATGTATATATTTATGAGTGCAGTAAATTATAATGGAGAACGAGAGAATCTTGTACGATAAGGAATGCTGACAAGTGCTTCTCTCAACGTTTTTTTTCAATAACTCGTTTTTTCTTCAGTGAAAAAATGCATCGTTCTTCTTGAAACTAGTTTAATAAGTGCAAAAATAACTATAGGAAATGGAGCGAACGAAAAAATCGAAAGCGTCGCAACTGCAAGTGTCTTCTAGCGTGACGATTAATAAAAGCAGCATTATTGCTGAGGGTAGTACTTTAGCGCCTATAATAGTTTGTAACCAAGTGCTTCAAGGTATCGAGCTCGATGAAAACATCGTTGGTCTCCAAGTTTGATTATGCAGAACGAATCATAGTGCATCTAATTGCGGGACGAAGAAAAGTGCAATTATCACGTGAGTGGGTTAAAATATTACGAGAATAAAAAGAAAACGTGACGCTCTGTCAAGCATGGCAGAAAGGAATCATGTTTATACATCGATTCTCATAAAACAATAACAACGTTTCGTTCGAATTTTCCAGAAAACTAAACGTCCATTGACTTTTTTTTTAGAAATAAAACAAAGAAATATATCAAAACGTTGAAAATGGACGAGTGCATGCTCAACGATTTACTCGAGTGTTCAGTCTGCTTGGAACGACTGGATACTTCCAGCAAAGTTCTGCCGTGTCAGCACACTTTCTGCAAAAAATGCCTCGAAGAAATCGTCAGCACTCATAGAGAATTACGCTGTCCCGAATGTCGAGTACTCGTTGAGGCTAAAGTCGATGATTTACCGCCAAATGTTCTTCTTATGAGGATATTGGAGGGTATGCGAAATGCCATTCCCAAAGGTGCCAAGACTCCAGTACGATCAAATCCTGGACCGCAAAGACTTTTCGGTGGTCATCAGGTTGCTCCGGCACCTGCCGTCACAACCAATCTCGTTCCCGTTGTTCTTGCTGCTGATCCTGCAAGGCACGCCAACGCCTCTGCCAAACAAGTGCTTCTTCATAATCAACCCTATGGTCGTGCCATCTACGACTATATTTCTAAGGTTCCTGGGTAAGAAAATATAACTTTCAATCATTATTTCAAAAACAAGGAATCAACTGTGTGTCACGTTATAATTTTTATAGTTTTTTAGTCAAATCCCAATATTTGTTTTCTCAAAAGACTTGTTAATATTAAAAATTCGCCTTATCCAGCCATATTCAGTTATTTATGCACAAATAACATTAATGTTTCGAATTTTCTGAATAATTTGATTTTATGACCTTTTCCATGGCCAGAACCAAACGCATGCAAAACTTCATAGCGATCGATAACTTCTAAGAGACATAACAGAGTCATTATCAAATAAGCCAACAAACAATAATCTTAACGAAGTTGAAGATTCCATACTTGGAATGCAAGGAAAATTCTCATTTTTATAGAACCTAAAATTCATTTGCAAGTTTTCAATCATTCAGAGTGAGCCTGAACATTGTTGTGCCTGAATTTTTGTGCCTGAACTCATTGTCAAAAATGTCATGTGAGATGTTTTTTACGATTGGAAGTTTATATGCAGAAGTGAATTTCTATGATGCATGATCCTGCCAATGAACCATGGATGATTAAATTAAAAAAAACAAATTGCACTGGAACTGACTTCCTTCTAATTTGGACCTATTCAAATAGCTGCGTTCTCAAGAAATTCAATCTTGAATGACCCGGTTTTTTCATAAATGGGCTTTCTTAATGAGGGAAAGTAATGAGAACGTATTTTATAAGTTTCAATTCGCGTACTTCTGAGCATTCTTTACATAGTATTTTTAACGATCTTTTTGTATATTTGAATATCTTCATTTTAGAATAATGTAAGATTTCGCAGTAAATTATTTTTTCTACCACTAATTAATAGGACACTCAACAATAATTGAAAGTCCCTCAAATTTGTCCATGTATTTTGTGTCTTGACGAATTGTTATCAACCTGAAGTATTACGTTTTTCACGGACATCCTTGATATTTCGAGAAAAATTCAAATTGCACATTGTTCTCTGACGAAAGGCAAACAACGTGTAACTTAAGTTTCTCTCGAAATATCAAGCCTCTGCGAATAAAATTTGCACTGGAACAAATGCATTTCCGGAGAATATTTCATGCATTGTCATTTATTTAGGACTACAATGTAAATTACTAAAAAAAAAAAAACCCCATCGTTCATGCAAAAATGAAGATTTTACTTTATTACAGACATTTAAAATTGCTTCCTCATTAGAATTCTAATTAACGAATTCCTCATCCCGAATATGAATACTCGAGTAAATAGAAAGATAACGATATCAAATTGAAAAAACTTTGGTTGCTTCATTATCTCTGTATTTCTACAAAGATTAGTTACTTCGTCTTTTATGTTCATACATCAAATAACGCTAACTGCAATGACGAATTCTGACGATGAAAACATACAAAATCCTGTTGAGTATATGATTTGCAAATATGTCCACCAAGATATCTTAATTTATACAGTGTAAACTTTTTTTTTCTGCAAACTTTTCGTCGTACATTTTATCTGAGGATGATTAATGTCTTGATAGTAAGATTCAAATTTTTTGTACATCTTGTTACTAATGTTATTCGTTATATAACAAAAATACTGAGAGGTTTTTAAGGTGAAGCGTTTGAGGCCTCACAGTAATCGAACGAGTGTTAATTTTCCAGACTAGTTGTATGCGAAGTTAAATGCAATTATTAAATAAATTTATAGCCGATTCGGATTACATCATGTCTTCCTAACCCAGGGAAATATTAATAACGATAAATTTTCGAAAGCATCAACAGATGAATGCAAAATTTCACGTTGTCATATCTTGATCAACATTTGTAGAAAAATAATCCATTTCCAAACGATTTCGATGTTCCATCGTTTATTTTGTTCCTTGAAAGATTTTTTACAAATTCACTACAATTCAATTTTCTGAACTCGTTAATTTCGAAAAAAAACGGCAATTAGTTTTTTTTTTAATACCAATTAAACTATCAGTTCGGAAAGAATCTCTTGAGGAACAAAATAACCGATGGTACATTAAAATTGCTTGAAAATTACGAATTATTCTTCAAAAACTGTTTATCAATTGGTGTTTCATAGATCTATCGGTATTAATATTTTTCTGGGTGAATAAAACAGGGTGTCATCCGAATCCATCTTTAATTCATTTATCCATGATGTTGAAGCTTGCATCGTTAGAATGCAACGAAAATTCTTTGTATATTTTATAACAGAACCAAAAATTTACATGCAGTGTTTATCTACGATAATTGGACAACATTAAGACTTGAAAACTAAATCTACTAGAAAAATAAGGACGATTCAAACAGTTAATAAAAATAAACAAGAATCATTGGGTTCCAACGACGCAAACTTCAATATTCCGTTAAATTCTGCATACAACTATTGTGAAAATTTCACTCTCATTTGACTAATGTGGAGCATCAATTTTACATTATAATTAAATAAAAAATTAAAAACAAAGTATTTACACAATAATCAAAATCAAGTGTGATGTGTCATTGGATCAAAATACGTTTTGATTTTCTATCAATTGTGTAAATACTTCGAGATTTTATTGTGAGGAATCACTTTAGTACTTTTGAAAATATAGTTTTTTCAATACGCAGGGATTTGAGCTTCAAAAAGGGGGACATAGTTGTACTGCGCAAAAAGATAGACAACAATTGGTATTTCGGTGACTGTGGTACGAATCATGGAGTCTTTCCACTGTCCTATGTCCAGGTAAAGGAGCATTATTTATCAGAACTTAATCATTAATACCAACAGCTTTGATATCAGCGAGTTTTTATCTGTATTGTCGTACTTAGTAACTGTAAGATAAGGGAATGAGATTATGAGAATATCAGTAATAATTATGAAATTTGATGAATGCCTTCTTTATTTTTGCTCATGTAGGTCATCACACCTCTTCCTCCTCATGTTCCGCAATGCAAAGCGCTTTATGACTTCAGGATGACTAACGACGAGGAAGACGGCTGTCTCACCTTTAACAAGGTAAAAAATTAAAGAAAAAAAAATGTGACATTTACAAACGTAGTTTGCGATAAAAGTCACTTCATAAGTAAGAGCGATAATTAATTCATGTTTTTTTTTTGCAGGGCGAAGTAATCAGCGTTATCAGAAGAGTGGACGAAAATTGGGCTGAGGGTAAATTGCTCGACAGAATTGGAATATTTCCTTTGGCTTTCGTTGAGCTCAATAGCGTAGCAAGAGCTCTAATGAAACTCTCAACAAAGTTAGTACCTCATAATTTCGCTCTGTTTGTGTTAAAAGTTATGAACGGATTTTTTCATTCGATTTTTTTCTTCAATTCCAGTGTCCAGCCTGGTCCTTCACGAGTAGCACCTCCAACTCCAACAAATGAAGAAACAACTCCTTTGATACCTACAGATCATTCGCACAATGTTCAAACAACCAGTCAACCTCGACCACAAATGCCACCGGTACGTGAAGAATTTATTATCCTGTTGTTACTAAGATTTTGTCCTGTTTCGGAGTACATAACGAAATAGTTGCGATTAAGTGTTTAAATGTTTGCAAAAAAACGTAAAAGGAATTATAACTTGTATTTCAATTGTTACTAATTGAAAAACTCTGCTTTTACTCTTTATTTAAACACAAACATAAATCGATAAATCATTGACCACCGAAGCAATCGTAACGAATTTTTTTTTCTCTAGGCCACTGCTCTGCCAGTCTCGGACACTGGATCGACCGTTTCGTCGGGTGGTAGTTCAACGACTACAACACCTAACACACCCAATAGTTCGAGTACGTCGAGCAGTTCCAGTACAGCACCGAGTAGTCCGAGCAGTCCAGCAACTTCGCCGCCTGCTGTAGGCAGCAGGCATAGCGTGAAGAGGCACAGTTTTACTGCAATGAACACTGGTCATCAACCCCATCCGCACCACAGACACAGCGCTGAAATTCTTAGTCCTGCTGTTGATCAGGCTGTCAATAGTAATACAGTCAACAACGCTGGAACCGTCGAGACTTTTTCTCAATCACAGGTGTGTTTTTATTGTCGATTTTTCTAAATTCAACCATCAACATCTGGTAAAATTAAACAAAAGATTTCGATTTTATAGATTGAAATTCCAAAGAAAATGCCACAAAAATTAACGAATCTAATCTTATAAATTAAATGTTTTTCAGACAAGTGGAAGCGCTGATCACGGACTTCGTCACAGACGAAGTGGAAGCAGTGATATGGTGCTGGCACAACCGTCGTCGAGTGTTTCGTCCAATTCAAATGGAAATAATCATTTGCCAGCCGCGTATATAGCTTTGTATCCATACAAACCACAAAAAGCTGATGAACTGGAGTTACGAAAAGGTGGCATTTATATGGTTACGGAACGTTGTCAAGACGGTTGGTTTAAGGGTACGTCGAACAGAACCCAAAAGTGCGGTGTTTTTCCGGGCAATTACGTCGCACCAGCGAAATGTCAGCGCGGTATATGTCGTGTTACGACCAACACAACGTCCCATCAAACGACGCCTTTGTCGACCGCACAAGCAACTACCGAACCAAGACACACCGTTACGTACACGAAAAGCAAGGGCCCTGCACCGCAACCTTACAATATGCGATCACTACCACCGCCTGAACTTCCACCACGAGCCATTAGCCCCTCGCCTGCTGTATCTTCCTCATGGCATGGTCAGGCACAGGGTCAAAGTCCACCACGTCTTGGCGAACATGTCGCTAATCCATTGGGACGTAGCCACAGCGCAGTCATGACCAGCGCTAGCATTGGTTCGTCAGTTTGTTTACTTTTTTTTACATATTTTTTACATGTTTTTCAAAATTTTGAATTAGTCAAAATGTAACTGATGGACTGCATCGTGAAATCAATTTTGTGCGCTTCAGCATTAATTCAGCGTATCTTGAAGTTCATTATCCAAAAGTGCCATTTTCATGGGGTAAATTCAGAGCTGAGAATTTACAGTAAAAAAATTATTTACAGCTTCGCCTGGAAAAACGATGCTCCCACCGCCGTCTACACCAGCGTCTCCGGCAGCGACTGCCTCTTCTGACATGAATAGAAGTCCAAACAACACTCTAAGAGTCGCGAATGCAACACCACCAGCCACAGCTACAACAAATTCTACAAACGCCAAGAGTTCTGAAAAAGTAAGAATAATTAAACGTTTACTGTTAGTTCAACATAACGTAACAATATTTTATTTTCAGTCTAAAGAAAAGAAGGAAAAGGGAGTTTCACTGATGCGACGATTGACGAATATAAACAAAAAGTCCAAATCTCCTCCTCCAACTCCTTATTCAATGGACAATCCGGTGTTCGATGATGGTAACTTCGTAGCATCTCTGGACGCTGTCCACGTTCGGTAAGAGAGCCATTAAAAAAGCCGGAGGGAAAGTCGGAAAAGCCTATTTATATGTTTAACGAAGCACCACGTCACAGCTTTCATTGTCATCGTAATATCGATTCGTCCCGTGTGCATAGTATCCCATCTCCATTTTAATTTTTTTTTCAATAATCGATTTTTTTCTTTTCACTGTTTTTTCACAACTGTCTGTTGGAAACGATTCGAAGTTTTGCGTCAAATGTTCCAAGGAGTAACAGTATTTCCGCATGAATCACAAAAACTAGAACGTAAATTAAACCGAGAAAAAAGCTCGTGTCTCGCACGCACCTCGTCATGCCTAACACTGTGCTTGTGTATTTGTGTTTCGTTTTTGTTTTGTTTTGTTTCGTATTTAAACGCAATATCTTCATCTACGAGTAAAGGAAGCATTATCTAGTCAATGCATTTGCCGAATAATACGAGATTCACGAGACGGTTTCTCGTTTCACTTGTCATGGATCATCGTACGTTAGCTCATCGAGAAACGAAAGAACATTGTTTTTAAAAAAAAAAGCAATTATTGCGCTCTAATGTCCCGGTGTTAATGGGCGATCGATCAGATCGGGATCTTGCCCGAGTCAATTGCTACAGGTTGGACCGAGCCAGGATTTAAATACCTTGACGAACCCTCCACGTTTGTATCCAGGCACTGTTCAAGGTCACGTTACAACATCACAAAGAATAAAGCACAAGGAACGACCATCGTTGCCGGTATCGTTTCTCCAGAGGTAAAGTATTGTTCGTCGTCTCCGTCAACGTCGTCGATTATCTCTTTTTCACATCTTTCAAACTCTTATTTCTCGTCGGGAATTTACCGTTTGCTCGATCGTCATTCAACACTCCGTGTAACATCGCAGTTAAGCTTCGCAAACATTGCTTAAGTTTCTGTTGTTTTTTTGTTTTTCATTCATTGATTTATTCCTTTGTATGAACTTGATACCCAGCATGTCAAATTTTTTTTCGTTATTGCACCGTCCGGTGCGTTTTTTCTTCAATTTCTATACCGTTTACGATCCTGCAGTCGTAGCAATAAAAAACGAGTCAATGCAATTTCTTATCGACCCGGGAATGCTATTAAAAATTCCATTAAATCCTGAAATATTTTATCGATTTCTGAAGCAGATTCGAACATTGAGAATTCAAAAAAAAATCATCTTAATCGATTTAGCATCGAATTTTCGTCCTTTCGACTCTCATTTTTTTAAACACTAACTTATCTGTCATTTATTCTGACTCTCAGAATGGAATTACAATTTCTAATATCGTGTTTAATTGGTGAATAACGTTCAAAGAATATAAAAATTCGAAGAAAAAAAACATCGAACTGTATAATTATTTTCGTGTCAAACTGTGTTTTTTTTCTCTTTTCACTACTTGCTAATTATCACGAGCTTGGCAAAAGCGAAAATAAATGACTCGCAGTATATTCAGCATGTACTGCCTGTTTTAAAAATAAGTTTGAACATTAAGTCATAGACTACGTCCCTTCGAATTCCCTTCTTAGCTCGCAATATCGACCAAACTTGAGACTCCATTTCACTGGAAGGTTTCAGTGAGTATTGAAAAAATATGTAGAAATTAGAAAGGAATGTTGTTCGATCTTAGAATTTTTCGTTTTTTACTAGCCGAGTGAATATTTTGAGATTATAATTATTATGTGGATTTCGTTTCCTTTTTTTCTCACTGTTTAATGAAAATAATTATTATACATTTCTATAGATCCGGCGAAGCAGGTGGAGTGGTCGGAGCAACAGTTGGCAGTCATCACCGTAAGAGCAATTCCCTGGATGCTGGAATGGGCAAAGAGAGCAAGCAGCAACTTTCCTCGAGAGAACGGTGAGCTTGCAGTTTTTCTTATTGTTTATTTTTCAAATTTCTTAGAATCGTGTTATTTGTTAAATTTCTCATAAAGTAAAAAAATTCTAGCTTGAAACGAAATAAGTAAAATATCTTGAAGAGTTACGAACGTCAAGATCGACATTTTCAATACTGCGGAGTCGATGTTTCTTTGGATTTTTTTTGAACAATTTGCCAAAGTAAAAATCCCTAGAACACCCTCTTTTTTATCGGTTGATAAATATATTATGTAACCCCTAAATCTCATAACTTAT
The DNA here is from genome assembly GCA_948107755.1 of Campoletis raptor. Lineage (NCBI taxonomy): Eukaryota > Metazoa > Arthropoda > Insecta > Hymenoptera > Ichneumonidae > Campoletis > Campoletis raptor. The sequence continues at coordinate 12,425,947 of OX403622.1, forward strand.
CCCACGCAGTTCAAAGTTCATTTATTCGATGCTTTACAGGGAACGAGTTTACAGATTTCGTTGCATCGTGCCGTATCCACCGAACAGTGAATTCGAGCTTGAGCTTCGAGTCGGTGACATAATATACGTGCACAAAAAACGAGACGATGGCTGGTACAAAGGAACTCAACAAAGAACTGGACGAACCGGACTTTTCCCGGCAAGTTTTGTCGAGGCTTTCTGAGACACGACATACGGTCGGCTCGTTCTTGAGACTTGCATCTGAATCGCGTATTATCCAATGTTTCGTTGACAAGCACTTCGCTCCGTCATTAGGATATAGGAAAATCGTACAAGTTTCAAGATACGAAAAGAGACAACCGGCCAATGCGAAAGTGAAATTGGGTTCCTTGTAACCAGCGCCATATTACGTAAAAAATATTGTTTTAAATATAATTTTATTTCGATCGTTTGCGTGGTCAAACGATTTTGGTGATTTTGCAATTGGTTATAAATTGCTAAATTTCGTATCGAATTAACGGATACTGCCATGGATTACGTACTAGAATGAAACTTTGTTGTAACGCTTTTCCAACAGTCTGCAAAAAAAAAAAAGTGCTACAACCGGGACATAACGTAATGAGCGAGAAACAAAATAGAGAAATAGAAAGCACAATGTCGAAGTTTCACACGTGCTGGTATGAGATTAAAAGTTTTTCGCAAACCTAATATCGCGTGTGCCGAAAAATTAATGTGCAATGTTTATACCACTGCCCATTGGGTATTAATAGTTGCGAAGTTCTCCAATCGCTTTGTTTTCCCTTCGAGTGAGGAATCAAAGAAACATTAGGACAAAAGGGGAACAATGAGTGAAGGAATTATCGCTGTTTGGAGATCAATGAAGAATAATGGACGTGAAAGTTCTTTAACAGGATAAAAGGTATACAACAGGTTTTAAAAAACACTGTGTATGAAATAAGACTAACATGGTTGAGACTTACCAATGCCATTTATAGTTATAGTTAGGAGGACACGGTTCCTGGGAATATAAAATTTTTAAAACGCTCCCGACGAGCGGAATCATTATTTGCGTCTTACTTCTTCACGCTTTTGTGTAGATACGATAAAAAAAACATAAAAAAACAAAAAAATAACAGATATATCCTTATATACATTTATATGATTTATTCATGACAAATACACAGGAGAAAATCACGTGCATGCACCAACGTGAGAGAACTCTCAGAATTCTCAACCGTATATTTATCGTTTGCTCGTGTATTTTTATTTAAAACTTTACGATATGGTGAAAATATCGTGTGAGATTATGAAATCAATTATTTTGACATGTAAACCAAAATATTTGAAAAACTTGTTTTACAGTCGTTACTTTGATTAGTTACGAATATACACTTACAAGTCGTATTACTTTGATTCAAGAAACGTTCAAAATGTATTCTAATGTCTATAGTTCAACTGTAATCGTCTCGTACCCAAAAGGATTATTAAGTGTACAGGTTTTTCCTGTATGCTTGAATCAAACGTTTTCTTTTTGCTTTTTTAAATTATTTATTTGTTATATAATAAATTGCACAAATTGACAAATCTTTTGTAATGAAATAAGAGAGAAAATGTGTTTAGATAGTCGAAAAAAATAAGTATATATTATATTGTTTGACTGACGATTGTTGTTCGTACGATAAAGTACATCAGGAGCTTTGAGTGCCACGTGAAAGAGAACTGGAAAGAGATTGGATAACTGACATTTATATTTTGTTTTTTTCGTTGAAGAGTTTCTTTGCCATACATTTAATACGAGTCGAAAGAAAATACTCTTACCATTTTAAAGCCAAGCGTTACGTTGACCATTGAAATTTTATTGAAACGCACATAAAATCGGAAAAGACGCTTTTTTTTCTTTGACCTTAAGTAACGACAGAAGCAAATAACAGCAATCGTCGAGAGTTGCCTTTTTGAGATTCTTTTTTGTAAATATTACTTTTTTTGAGTAAAAAAATATTGATCGTATTAATTTGTAAAAATAGTAATGAATATCTGTGGACGACAGAGGTGTCTTTTTTTGTACAGTGCAAAAAAAATCATTTTAGGACAAGTCAAGGCCCAGGGAGCTTAGCTCCGGTTCTCTGTGACGAGAGTGTTCAATGATCGATCCATGGAGGCGAAACGCTCTCGGATCTGTAACTAATCTTCGTTTAGATAGGAATGTTCTAGAAAAAAAAAAAAAAGTATAAAAGAGAATTAATCTCAATAATTGTATGAAATCTCTTTTTTGGAACGCGACTCATGCGCTTCATCAAAGCCAACAACAACAAAAAGTATTTGTTTGTGTTCAAAAAAAAAAAAAAACAATGTCTCGTGTTCTCACCGTTCATACCCGGCGATCGATGTCGGAGAGATCATTGAAATTATACATTTTCTGCCTCGCTCAATCTCTCGAAATTGTTCTCCGAATATTTATATTCTTTGTGAGAATATTTTCAAGAAAAATTCAAAGATTCTTTGCAATCATTCGTTTTTATTGGAAATTCCGGTGCGTGAGAATGATTTTATTAAAAAATCTCTCCTTCGTCACGACGACGATATAATTTGGAAACTGAATAGCCGGGTGAATTTCCTCACGGAATTATATAGCCGAAAAATATTTATACTAAAAACGCGTTTTTTCTATGACCGTAGTTTCTTAAATCACGTATTACCATAAACATAGGGTATTAATTATACATAAATATTTAAAAAAAGGGAGAAGGCTATGGAAAGTCGATCAGAAAAAAAGATGATTCTCCATGTATTTGTAAAGTCCAAAATCGAGCTATGACACTTTTTTATGTACCTCGAAACAAAAGAACGTCGAATTTTTTAGTGCGAAGCAGCAGTATTAGGTTGTATGTCTACCATCCGTTTTTTTTTTTTTTTTTTTAACATTTTTCGTCGCCACGCATCCCTTTTTTTAAATTCATCAGCATCACCAATTATTTATTATAGGCGTATACGATTTAAAAGGGAAATAACACACCGACTGAGCCGCCACGTGTGCGAAAGAAACAGTTGTTTCGGCGATTTCAAGTTTTTTCCTAAACGAAAGATTTTCCGAAAAAATTAAGATACACCATAATTTTTATGGCCGAGGGCATGAGCGTATACCTTTTTGAATCTTTGGAATGTGAATCGTCTAGAAGAAAACTTGTACGCTGCATTTTTAACTACCGTTTGCTCGTCATTGAACCTTGAAGGGAAGAAAAAAGGAAAGTCAAATGTTTTCGAACATTTTTCAACCTCTGCTCGTTGATTGTTTATCGCGATACTCTACTTTTCCTTATTCACTGTATGACTGTGTATACTTATTATTATATAAGCGAGAAAAACCCAAAACAAGAGTGTTTCGTGGTGTATGGCGAACCGTGCGGTGTACGTTACAATAATTGAACATCTGTGCAAAGTGTTCACGCTCTAAATCATGTAAAAAAATTCTAAAAAAAAAAAAAAAAAAAAACCCTCGGAACTGTACAACCGAACAGATAAATCCCCGTTGAAAGCATAAAAAATAACATGTTGTATTCTCAGTGAAAAAGAGAGGACGATTCCGGTCGATTTATTCCGGACGATTTCCGGTGCACAAAAACAAAACACTAAAAATCTAAACCCGCCCTAAACTGTAAAAGCTAGAATTGTCCATTACCAGTATGTTGTATTATGCGATATAATGCGAAAAATACGTGCCGTTACAAAAACAAAAATCGATAATGTAATACCGATTTTGGTTAATAATCGATAAATCCAAAACGAAAAGGTCCGAAAAAACTACAAGAAAAATATTCCCATCAGATTTTCTCGATGTTGTCAGCAGCGTAATTTACACACGTAGTATTGTCTATATTTAATTAATCTGCAAAACGGATGTAATAAAGAAAAAAAATACGAATACGTATAACACACTTGTGAAAAAATCGTACTTTTTTTAATCCATTTTTTTTTTTTGAATTTAAATGGTTCCTGTTTTTATATTGCAAAACCCAAACTTTTTTATTTTGTTAGTCTTTCGTTAATACAACAATTACGTAGTGTTGGATCGTTTAGCAATTAAACAATAGCGAAGATCTATCCTCAATTGTGTTTCCAAATGGCCTCGTTCGTGGCATAACTGAGCAGTTGATCCAATTATTGTTGTGAGTTAAAGCTCGAACCAACCGAGCGAATTTATATAGAATTTTTGGATTTTTAATTATACGAGAAATATTATGCAATAACTTAAAGCAGCACATTTTGTCCCTAGGTCTCGATAAAAAGGTCAAAAACGACCCTAATTATCGAATTATTAAAAACGTCATTTCAGTCTTTTCTCGTTCGACAGAGTTTTCATCATTGATTGTGCAGCAAATGCGACTTTACCATACACTGTTCATTGTTATTTTCATCATTTTCTTTGTTATGAAACAAAAACTTAATTATCAGACACTGGAAATATTTTGAATCGATGAAAAATTGGGATCGTTTTCGACCCTGTTGCAGGGTTTCACGTTTGCATAAATATTTTGTAGGGGTCTAAGGTTCGTCTATAAAGAACGAAAAGAATTCATAAACTAAAGAAAATTATGCTTAACGTAAAATTCGCATTTTCAGAAATAATAATGTTCCCAATTAATACCAATACTCACTTCTACTTTCAAAATCCTACTTGTTTTTTTATAAACTTCGTTATTCGTTCCTCTATAATTTTGAATTTTCTAAAAAAAACAACAACAATATGTTGAAAAGTTTCAAAGTCATCGTGAGAAATGTGAAATTTCCATAATTTTCATAACGAATCAAACAAAAGTCATAGGCTAAGATTGTGACAAAAATACTACCGTAAAAAAAGAAAATCTATTGGACTCTGCATGATTTGATAGATTTTGCAATTGAACACACCGTGGAGATATGACGTGAAAAATATTAAAAGTAAAAAAAGTAAACGATAAATATTGAAAACCGCTTCACGAAGTGGCATTTCTGCGTGTGATGTTCGGTTGAGTATATTATTAATTCAAGGACGAACGTGATGGCGATAAACAACGCCCGATGCAGTATATGCACATAGTGCGCAGGGACTGCTATGAGCACAAGCGAAAATAGAACTGTTATTTTAGCTTTGCATTTGGAGAAAGATATCAAAGTATCAAAACGGTAAAATGATATAATTATTGCGCTTACTTCGTATTAATTTCACTAGTAGCTTGTACGATATAACATATCTCGAGCTTGAACTCGTGCATTTTTTGGCCTAACGTATTTTTTCAACTGAGTTTTTACAAACAGTGCCATCTCGATAAAAGCGAGTAGCGAAGCTTTTCCGGTTTTTATTTGTGTAGTCACGGACGAAGACTTTGGGCCGAGAGCAAAATTCTCTATTTGTTGCGCAAAATATTGAGATTCAATCGATTTGTTTCATTTTTTCTTACCAAATTCTAAAGATCTCTCGAACATCGTTCGATTTTGTTTTTTTTTTTACCAGCTCCTCTTCGTACAATTATTCATCCGTCACAACTTCATCATATTTCTAATTTTTGCAAAAAAATTCGTGATTTGCTTCTCTCAATATTTTTTTTTGGTTATATTCAGAAAAAAGTGTCCGCTTGTCAAAAGTTGGAAACGCTAATCTCATGATTTTTCCGGTTCTAAGTCACCGTGTGAAAAATTTAACGTCTATTTCTACAAGGTGAAGCCCGATAATGGTCTGACTCAGAAAACTTCAAAACTTTTGTTGCATTATCGACGACAACACATGAAAATAGTAGGGAGCGTCGAAACGGATATACTTGTTACGTATGTGTAACTGTGGATCATTAACGCCGATCACGCGACACAAGTTGCGTGCACATAATTTTCGATGCGTCTATTATCAACACGTTAAATAAGCTGGGAACAAAAAAAAACTATTTTGTATAGTACCTAAGATCTCAAATGCTGTTATGTTATATTTCTTCGAAAAATATCAATAAAAATCTCATGCACTTTCTCGCTTTATAAATATTATTTTGTGCGCAATATTTCTTTTGCTTTCTAGCAGAGATTTCGTTATAGCCACACACATAATGACACATAAAAAAGTTGCAGATGCTAATATATCTACGAGCAAATTACCAACGATAAACTTGTACATGACTATGAATTATTAAATATCTACGTGCTCTTCCGGTCCTATACCATGACAACAACATCGTAAAAACGAAAAAAAATCTATCGACAAAGACGAGAGTTCAAAACAAAGTAAAAAGTAACAAGTAAACTCACGTGATAAAATATTTGTCAATATTTTTTCGCGGTAGTGAGAATCGCTCGTAAACAAATAATAAATGTCAACGCGATTTTTTTTTGCAATTGATCAGCTATTGTAATAGGTCGATGAATTAATTGATGTCGCGTTTTTCATTGCATCGGGGCTACGTAAAGATATTCAAACAGTTTAGAGACAAACATTGCCAATGGTGGTAGTGCATCACCGCATGATGGCGGCTTCAAAATGATTTTCGAGCAAAACAAAAAAAAAACACTCCGTCATCACAAAAATCATCGAACGCGATCGATTTTATTTATAACTTATATATGTTTGAATTTTTATTTAATTTCAACAACATTGCTAAAGCCGTCAAAATTTAATAAAAGAGTTTTTGTGGTTTTTCTGGAATGGCCGGGTACCTATGTGTCAACATTTACTTTCCTTAATCTAAAATCTACTTTGTTATTATGAAACTATAGATCAAAGACGAAAGCTTTTTTAATCGTAAAAAAAATCTGCTTGAAAAAGTATCGATACGATAGAACTATGTTATTTATACGCAAACTAAAGATGAACAATTATAGAGCATGAAATATTAAATATATTTAACATACGAGTTTTTTGTGCCAGCAAATTATCAAAAATCACTTATTAGGCAGAATAACCGAGGATGAAAGTTGAACATGAATACTCTTTAGAGTGACTGTCCGTCTAGGTCGAAGATTGGCGGTAGCTCCTAGCGCGATGAAGAGACGAACACAAGTAGCATCAGTCAGCTCGGAGAGCAGTGTGTGAAGCAGTCGCGCGGTGGACGTTGATTACCAATAATCGAGCGAGTCTGCTCGATTTGCTGGTATTGAATACACACTTAACGCACTTTTTAATTCTCGATATGATCGGCTGATCGTGTTGAAAACCGAAGCAAAATCATACGGCTCTACTGGGCTTTACTTTCTGTTATTTGATTTTATTGACGTGGCTGCTTATTTGTTTTGTTTTTGGTTACGAGAGCGCGGACGAATGGAACGCGTGCCTCTCGTATATATGCGCCATACACTCATCGAACAGATCCAACTGTAATATCAAGTCCACAGTCCATTCACTCTCGAACGCTCATGACAATCGGTTCGGACGATTTTGTTCTCTTCTTCACAAAATCGTGCTGAATTCGTTAACACAATCAAGTGTTTTTTTTTTTTTTTAATACATAAAGGTAGAAATTCGCTATTCCGTAATATTTGTAAAATTGTTTAGGTTATTATTATCTTTAAATAAACGGTGTTGCGTGTTATTTAAGTGATTCGACACTGTGCAGTATGTGTATATATTAAGCACGTAAAATATATCGCTAAATTAATGAAGTGATGCTTCGCAGATGATGAAAAACCCTTTTACTGCAGTTTATATTACGAGTGGCGGATTTGAAAAACGGAACCATAAATAAAATGTGCTGGGTCGTGTAAAAAGATTAATTTTTTTCGTGTTCCTCAAATAAGAATAAAAATTTGAAAAATTTCCCCATACACTACTCATTGGCAAACTATCATATTGACGACCAGCCGTAATTGATATTTCCGCCGAAGGTCGAAAAACCCCTTCGATCTAAAGCATGTTTACATAACATAATGAACCGAAATATCAAGATGGTTTCATGATTTTGTTCAAAAAATACCCCGATGCATTGTTTGGTGGTGCGATAAACGGGTCGGCGCGTTATAAAAGATTTTGTGGCTCCAATGAAACCATTTAGAATTGGCAGCAACGTATTGTTGCGAACTCACTCATTAACGAACCTTTTGACAATTTCATCTCACAAACGCCACCTACAGATTCTAATATAAGGTTCGACCGGCCTTATTCAAACGAGTTTTTTCGCTCAAATGTTTTCAACGTAAACACACATGGGGCTTGAGAGTACTAGTTATTTCATGGCTTAGCAGCTTTCAAATTTAAGTGAAATTTTTTTCCTAAAATTTGCAAGATATCATCGATTCCCAGAAACGGTTTCTGAATTATTAATAAAAAGCGATACTACCAAATAAAAGTATTTCCAAAAAATCGATTTTTATGCCGCCGTTAGTTTAACGATTCAGAGACGGGAGCGCAAAATTTAAAACAGAGAAAAAGATTTAAATGCTCCAACGCAAGCGAGCGTGTGATAATCGCTTTGAGAAAAAATATCATAAAAAAATCCATTCAGCAGAAAAGACAAAGGCTCAAAGTACGAATTTCTCGTTATCTCCACAAATTTCGATTGTGTTATAACAAAGTATCACCAATTCTCGGTTGCCAATTAAAAAGACTTTGACCGCGAGACGTTTCATTCGTATAGTCACAGCAGAAAGTAAAGTTTTAGAACATTGTTGAAAATAGACACAAGACATAGAGAGCACCTGGCGGCGCCAAACCGGTTAACTTTCTAAAAATGAAATGAAAGAAAGCTCATAAAAACTAGGAATAAAAATGCTCATCAACTCAAAAAAAAATGTACAAACGTTCCGGGCAAAAATAATGGAACTGTATTTTTCATAATTTAACGATGTTTTTATTGATTTTCTTTTTTCAGCGTTCCTGAGAAAAGACAAACGAAAATTTAAAAATGAGTTTGGCACGAATGTTCGTCTCTATTGTTGCGAAATCGTCGCGTTTCGCTAAGACTAGTCAATCACCATTCGGTGACCACAAACGGAGTTTTGTAAGATCATATTTTTCATAATATCCAATTAATATTCCTGAGACAAAATAAAAGTTATTAAATTCAGGATAAAATCCAATTTAATAAAAATGAAGAATTGACATTTAAATTTATTTGATTCTTAATAAATCATTTATATATACGTTATTTTTACTATTGCAGGTTCTGGGCCTTGTAACTTGCCGCTTTGTAGCAACTCATCATGTAACTAAGAACATAGAGCTTATATCCCAGGATGCTAAGGATTTACAAATAAAAGAAAATACCAAAGGATCTAAAGATTCTTCCAATCCACCTCTGCTTGTCATGCTATCATGGCTTTTATCCAAACGAAAGCATCTTATGAAATTTGCAAATCTGTATATGGAACAAGGATTCGATGTTGTCACAGTCTCTGTACATCCCTGGCAACTTGTGTGGCCTGTCACAGGAACAAGAGTAATTATATTCTCAATCAATGAATCTCAATTTGATCTCAGCGACTGGGATTTCGATTAGTATCTTCTGATAATTTTAGAGACAATTAAGATTATTTTGAAGAAAATTCGTAAGGTTGGGCCAACTGTCACACGGTGTGGTTTTTGTAAGACTTGATTTATATAAATTGTATTTTATTTTTAATTGAACGTCAGAACCTCAAAATTTAATTTCCATAGATGGAATCTATGTGCGGTTTGTATTTCACGATTCTCGAGTTTTTGAATGATCCAGAAAGCGCCTGTTTCCATTTTTTTTTCTTTTTATATCGATGCCTTCAAAATTGTCCAGTGGATTCGAATTTTTTGTGTCGATTCCAAGGAAAAGATGTCAAATTTCAAGCAAAATATTATTTGCTTCCAACAAAACCGTGTACTTTTACACTTGAACGTGAATTCGTTAATTCGTTAAAATATGATCTATTATTTATTCACAGGTGATAGCCCGAGATTTGTTGACATTCTTGGACCAGAACAAGAACTACGATCAAATAATGTTACACGGTTTCTCAGTCGGTGGTTACATGTGGGGTGAAGTTTTGGAACTGATACAACAAGATCGTAAAAAGTACGATCACGTGATAGAAAGAATAGTTGGTCAAGTTTGGGACAGTGCAGCTGATATAAGCGAGCTGACAATCGGTACACCGCGTGCTGTTTTTCCTAAGAACGAAGTTATGCAAAAAGTACTGGCTAAATACTTGGAGTACGTATTTTTGGTCGTTATTGAAATTTAAACGAATTACGAGAGTTGCACGAAACATGGAATGTTGCTTTTCTTCATAATTATTTATAAGCATTCATGCAACTTTAAGAGCCTTATTTATATTCGTTCGAGCGGATTCTTCATGAATATGCATATAAACGATGAGATAACGATATGCGTGTCTCAATTTGCACCTTTTGTCGTACAAAGAATTCATCGTTTACACAACGTTGATCGGCTCTTTTTTCTTCACACTACAGGTATCACATGAAGACTTTTTACAATTCTGCGACCCAATATTACATTCGTTCGAGCCAACAGTTCCACACGAATCTAGTTCGAACGCCAGCATTATTTTTGCTTAGTAATACTGACCCGGTTGGTGCCGTGGCCAGCAATATGAGGGTCCGTGATTCGTGGGACTCTCTCGGTACAGAGGTGACGAACAATCCGACTTTGTTGTTGTGTCCTATTAATTATTGCAATGAAATCATATTTTTTTATTGTTTTCAGACGTACGTAAAAATCTTCAAGGAGTCTCCGCACGTCGGACACTTTCGTAAATATCCGAAAGAATACGTGCACGAACTGTACACATTCCTCGATAAACTCAACATGATAAGTAACGAAGAAAAAATTCGAGCGCGTCTTTGATGCGAAAAAAGGCCTAAGATGACCGATTTTCAATTCGATCGTGAAATATTTCTACGCTCTTTTAAATTCGATCAATCCTCATAAGAAATTAATAACCTCAGGCAACCGTTTGAACGATAAGGACGGAATATCGATCAATCCACAAGATTGAACAAATATTATCCCGAAATCAGTTCTAAGTTTTTTTTATCACTATTACTCAACGCAGTAGTGTTAACTGTGGCAATCAATTATGTTAGATGATAAATTGAAAGAATTTGACCAACGATAGACTAAAAAAAAAATGGTACAAAAATACCTCGGACCCAATGCAACCAATGCAATTATTTCCAATGACGAATTTTTGGAAAAATCGTAAATATACTAATTGGCAATGAATTTGAAGACAGTCATGTCGAAAGTGTCAAACTTTGTAAAAAAAGACAAAAAATATTTGAAAAAAACCGACTCGCTCATAGATGAATATAACTTGTATTTGTAGATATGAAATATCAATCATTTTTGAAAAAATGTTTGTTATTCTATGAAATGTCGATAGAATACGATTGATGCATAATTTCCAAACCATCTTAGACGAGCGCGAATCGAGTCTGACTGTTAAACACAAGCACGTCTTTGTGCAATACTCTAATCATATGTCTCTAATCAAATTGGCATCGTTGAAATGAATGGGAACGTCTTTCTTTTGATAAGTCTTATTAAACGATCAGGCGATTCGTTAATTTCTTATTTTGACTTAATTGTCGCATTTCAATGATGTAAACTTGAATATCAACCTATCGTATTATCTTGCCCGTTTTATAACATAATAATTAAATCATTCGATATTGTAATCACAGGTATACGGAAGGGTGGGTCTTTCTGATGAGTTCGCTTTTTTTTGGCCAATGGGCTTGACCACCCATAAAACGTTGCTTGAAGACAATATTCGAATTTTCCGTAAACAAGTAACATTGATGATACCACTTTGTAATTGTGCACCATGAAATAATGTGCCTTATAGAAACTTTCAAATACCTTCGATACATTTTACTCTAAATGAGACATGTATTATTTTTCGTTAACAATTACAAAAAGAGAGGGTCAAAGAGTCAAATTTTATACGACAATTTAGATCGAGTGTGATGCACGATCAGTTGTGATTAGCGTTAATAAAAATGAAATATTATCGACGAATTACCAAAGCCAAAGTTTTTCTTTTATTGATCTCGTCTACTCTTCGCTGGTCTGACAAATCGATCATCTTTGATCTTCTTACTATCGATAATTTTCTTATTCTTCTTATCGACAACTTCATTCTTCTTATTGACAATTTCCTTCCTTCCGTTCTCGACAGTTTCCTCGCTCGTCTCGATGGCATTCTTTTTCATCGGTTTTCTTCGTTTCTTTTTCGTTCCAAGAATTTCTTCGATCTCATCATCATCCTTTCCTTCCAAAATCAATTTTTTCCGCTTATTTATCATTTTTTTCTCATAGAAATCGGTTTCGTCGAGCTTTATCTCTGCCTCTCGTTTTGTTACGGATATTTGTGTGAAAATGCTGACGATTTCTTTGTCTATGGATACAAGAAAATAAAAATAAAATATAAATCAATAGCAGAATCATCGTTGTCGAGCGCTCCAACAAAATTGATCAAAAATTCAATCCTCAACGATCACACTTCCTCGTGGTAACATAACGGCCACAAGGGGTGTTGACAATCATAGCGTCTTCAAACTAATACAAAACTAACAGTATTTATTATTGAGGCTTCAAAAACTTTGACAGAACAATTTGGTTTTCGTAAATGAAGTGCTATGAATTATGTCAATGAATTATATTGTAATGAGAACAAACTATGGATCAATGTTGCTTCTCGCTCAATTTTCAAACGGGCAGGTGTTCAAAGGTGGGCCTAAAATTTATCGGGGGTGAGCTACACTCGAAATGACAATGACCGTTAAGGATTCTAATAACAAAAACAAAATCGAGAATGTAAATTGAGTTGTTCGGAACGTTTCGACAACATTTTAATTATTTCATTCCCACTACGTGTTCAATTATATGACTCACCATCGATTTTGTACTCGGATAATTTTGTACCGATCGTTTCCTCGATGGCATGTAGCAATTTGATATCATAGGGTGTTATTAAACTTATGGCCATGCCACCACGTCCAGCACGAGCGGTTCTGCCAACCCGATGAATATACTCTTTTGGTACATTAGGTACAGTGTGATTGATGACTAATTCGACGAGTGGAATATCCAAACCACGTGCAGCGACATCGGTTGCGATAAGAATTTTCGAATGATTTGATTTAAATTTGTTGAGAGCAGCGAGACGATCGCGTTGCTTGATCATGGCGTGAAGAGCAACATTAGGAAATCCAACTTCGTTGAGGGTCATTGACAAGAGTTGACAAAATTTGCACGTCTCAGTGAATATCATAATCGAGCCATTTTCGTTCGTGGCCCGAAACGTTCGTATTACTTCGACGAGAAAAGCGTCCCGGACGTCGCTTGGACAAAGAACGTAACGTTGATCCAGTTCCTTCACCGTCGCAGTTCCCGTCTCGTCCTTCGCGTCAAATTCGAACACTTTGTTCGTTGCAACTTGTTTCACTTTGTCCAGAGTATCCGTAATCGTAGCACTGAACAATAGAGACTGCTTTCTTTTCGGCAACGCTTGAAATATTGTTTTTATTTGTTCGTCAAAACGTCCCCCCAACAACTGATCAGCTTCGTCCAAAACCAAAAATTTTATTCGCTCCAGAGAAAATGTGTCGCAACTTTCCAAATGGTCTGCCAATCTTCCTGGTGTCGCGATCACTATGTGAGGCCTTTTGGCTAATTCTTGCGCTTGTACTATCATATCCATTCCGCCTACCACTACACATTTCTTCAGATTTATCGGCTTGCCTATGGCTGCAAATTGTTCACCGATCTGTGAAAAAAAAAAAAAAAACACTAAATAAATAACACTGCTACTCTTCATTTTTGTCAGTAAATGGAAATAGTTTCCGATTTGTTGATTAACATTTTTTCCAGATCTGGTATACGTTTTAAATTTCAATATATTCTTCTTCGAAAACACATTCACTGCAATACAATTTTTTGTGCTTGTGAAGGTATGAACATTTTTCTAAGTAAACGTAGGAGAAAAAATATTAATTCCAATATTATTATTATATTAATATTAATATTGAAATTGTAGCCACTGAACACCGGTTACGTCTGGCAACATTTAGTGGGGACAGTTTCAAAGGTCAGTGAAAACTTGTTTCCTGTTATCTTCAAGTTCTCATGTTATCTTTAAATTGACAGTTAACAGTGATTTTTTATATTCGTACTCCAAGAATTGAAGGGCAAGTGAACCACAGTGCCTATAAATATTTTTTTGTTAGTGTCATAATCGAAAGTATAAAATTTACTGATTTCATGACTATAAAGCTGTTAAACTTGTTTTTCTCCCAACACACATATCTAATTGGTGCATAAAAGATAAAGAAAATCTTTTTGACTGTTCGACTTAATCAATTTAATCGATGTTTTGGCAAAAGTTATAATATTTTGCAAAGTTTCAGGTTTACTTGGAAAGTAAGTACGTTAAGACAAAGAAATTCTCTGGCATTCATTGTATGCCCACGACCAACTATTATTCAACATTAAGGTGGTTGAAATATTTCAGAATATTGTCAATAAAAAATTGCTATTTTTATTTTGACAAAGGTTTTTGCAGTGTAGAAATTTTTGACAAAATATCCCAAATGTGTTGTAAATGTGTTTGTGATTACTCTCTTATGGAAATTACCATTTAATTGCTAAACCATAAAAAGAGATCACAAAGACAATTCAATGTAATAACTTTTTTACTTTACCTGAAATGCCAATTCTCTCGTAGGTGTCAAAACTAAAGCAAAAATTCCATAAGGATCTTCACAAAGTTTTTGCAATATTGGCAGTGCAAAAGCAAGAGTTTTGCCACTTCCTGTCTTTGCACATCCTATGCAATCCTCTCCTTGTAGTATTCGAGGAATACAGTTTCGTTGAATGGGCGTTGGATTCTTAACGCCTGAAAATGTCTTTGTTAATTTTTATGGAATTCATTTTCTTCATTAGTCATAAAAAAAAATTCATTCATACCGATATTAGTGCATTGTTCAACGAGCCACGAATTTAACTCCAAATCCGCGAAACTCTTGATTTCCTTAGTCATTGTTGTTTTTTAAGACAATAATTAAATATCCAGCACAGTAAAAATTTATATAATCTTAGTCCTGCACCAATTATTCACATTATTTTATATTATTTACATCCACGAATAACAACCACGTGTACGTGCCGAAAATAGGTTAGGTTTACTCGAAACAGCTGATGATGTTGATCAAGTTATATCCAGTCGGCTTGTGCCTATGCGATCGAAAAGCGAGATTTGAAAAATTGCGATCAAGAAACGATAACTCAACGTCATCAACAAAGAATCGATCGTTTACTGTAATAATGAGCAACTATAACTTGTGTTTGGTAAAATATTTCGAAAACAAATTACTTTCGTCATTTTTAACCTTTCTGACTGCCGATATTCTGCCCCTACTTTTGTTAATGATTTGCGCCATCTACCGACTCGGTCTACAGGCAAAAGTCTTCGTGACAGTTTTGTGACATTTGTACCATAAGAACTCTAACCTCTAATATTTTATTGTGCCAGGGGCAATGGCGGTCAGTAGCGTCAGTAGCTAACTCCACTCAATTGATGTTTGTTTTTCTTTGATTTTATCGCTTTTGCGATAAAGTTTGTGCGTAATCCAATGCGTTGATCGTATACTGCATCAATCGGATTATTTTGGAGACTTAACAGAGGGTCCGGGAGAACGGTTTTTTAGTTTCATGAAGACTTACAAAAATTCTTCAAGGTTAGTATTTACGTTAGTTCGTTTTAATTTTAATTGAAATTCTATATTAAACGAATTTTTTTGTAACATGTAATAATAAACATAATTAATGAAAAAAATCTGAACAGTCTTTTAATCTAATGTTCTCAAGAATCAACGAATTTCATAACGTCTGGAGTATAAAGTTATGGCTTTAACTTGGTATCTCAAACACTTTGGGATTGTCTGGATCATGTGTAGACTTTGTGCTTTCCCACAAAAGTGTTTAATTCAAGGGTTGAGCGTAGTTTTTGTTGTCATTTCAACAACGATAATTTCGAGAAAATTTAATTGAATCAAATGCAAACAGATGCCTCGTCATCGAGAAAGAACAACCAACAAGGGAAGATGGACGAAGGAAGATTTGGAGAATGCAAGAAAATCGATCATCGAGGCGAAATGTTCTATGCGTGTAGCATCAAAAAAGTATGGTATACCATTTGCTACACTTCAAAGGAGAATGAAGATGGATTCGGAGGCAGTGGCGTCAGGTCCATCGATGGGTCGGAAAGCTGTACTGAGTCCAGCTCAAGAAAAAATGATGGTTGATTCGATAGATATGTTGGGAGAGTTATTTTACGGTCTAAATTGTCAGCAAATACGATATTTGGCATACGAGTTTGCAGAAAGGCAGAGCATTATGCATAATTTCAACAAAGAGAAAAAATGTGCAGGACGGGATTGGTTGGATGGTTTTTTGAAGAGAAATCCAACAGTAAGAACCCGTAAACCAGAACCAACAACATCAACAGCAAAAATTGCAGCATTTAATTACCAAGATGTTTCATTGTTTTTTGAAAAATTGGAGAAGGCTATGAGAGATCATTATTTTCAAGCGTCGAGAATATTTGCGGTTGATGAGACGGTTATAACGACGATACTTGAAGCTGGAACGCTGGGTATACCAGGTGCACACATAGAAAGGCCAAAAGCAAAAGGAGGTGGTGAGGACCGTGGGAAAAACGTGACGGTTGTACTTGCGATGAACGCAGCAGGGATATACGTTCCACCGATGTTTATATTTCCACGTCAACGTATGTCCCAACAATTATCACAGAAAGGCCCTACAGACGCGATTTATCAATGCGTCAAAGACGGCTGCATAAATTCGACATTATTTTTAATTTGGTTAGTGCATTTCAAGGACCATGCAAAGCCCACTAAGGAACATCCGTGTTTGCTCATTTTGGACAATCACTTGAGCCACGTGTCGCTCAAAATTCTCGACTTTTGTAATAAACATGGTATAATATTGCTTCCTGTACCACCTCACACGTCACATCGGTTGCAGCCTTTGAACATTGCTTTTTACGGTCCTCTTAAAAAAGCTTTCAAGAAAGAATGTGATATATTCATGACGAGCCAATCTTTAAAAAACATCACTCAGTACGAACTCGCCGAAGTTTTTGACAAAGCTTACACTTCGGTTGCCGACCCCTTAAAAGCTCTTACCGGTTTTCGCGTCACGGGTATTTATCCGATCAATCGAGCTGTGTTTACAACCGATGACTTCGTATCGCCCAAAGCTTTACAATTAGCCACCAACAATACAAATTCCCAAGAAACAAGCGTACCTATAACAGCAACGAGCCAACCTTCCATGGGTCATTTCCTTTACAATATTGCTGATAATCAACAAATCGAGGTTGCAAATTCTTCCACAACAAATATGCAAATGTTGTGCAGCGACGCCAACGTTGAGCACAATTCGTTCAAACCTTTTCCACACACATCGACCGGTGATCCAGTTGTCTATTGATATATTAACATACATTTTTTCTCGCACAGAAAATTCTTTATTATTTATAACGAGAAACGGTTGCTCAGTTATAAATTGAGAAAAAAATAATAATTTCCTCAAAATCAATGATTCAAAATCGGCGAGAGCTTTAACGATAATTTCTCAACCACGGTTGACGTTTCATTTTCTGAATGTGAAATCTGATTTAACAGTGGGATAAAATTTAATTCTCACAAATATAAATATATATATTTTCGAAAATTGTAAAAAAAATCTTGTGGTAGATAATTATTTACCAATGGGTAGCAGCTTTTCCATGTTTCCCGGAATCACTGCGAATAATTTGTAATATCATATCGTCTAATCACGTTCATTCATTAGGTCATTCCTGAGCATAAAATATTCATTATGTTACGTGCTCAGAAACAGTGTACCTTGTCACTATATTTCTTGAAATATTATAATCTCTCTCGAATATTTGTACATTGATAAATTCGATTGATTAGTGAATAAGTTACACATTGTACATTAAATGGGTAGAGTTCGTTATTTCTATTCTATATTCTTGTATAACTAGTCGAACATGTAATAAATGTAATCATCGATGAATCGTATTGCAATAAATTTTTTTAAATACACGGTTGTTGCTTTTTGTTCTTTTATCTGTTTGATCCATTTACAAAGTAGTAGCGATTGTCCGCGTGTAATTTCTCATCATCAAGAACTTCAAAACTATAATTAGAAAAATAAAAATAAAATACATCTATAAAAATAATGGATCAAATCTAGCTTTCTTCGCTGCATGAAATATTTAAAAAATTGTAAAAGTTGCATCACTAAGCTATAAACCTTTGTATATTATCGGAATATTAGAATTCTTTTAAGTTAATGATTGAGTCACAGCCGAAAAGACTTCCGTATTCGTTTTATCACTAAGAATGATAAAAAAAAATAGAATGATGGTGCGTAGGAAGTAGAAAAGAATATCAATTCACTTTTTCGCTTGGTGCTTTGTTTTATTTCATTTAAGCACGTATATGTTACATTTTATAAGTCTATATTGGAATCACCAAGAGCCAGGGAATCACGTAACAGAATATAACGTAAACTTGATAAACGAATCCTCCAGATTTTTTCTCCTCCCTCATATTGACGGTGCGGGCTTATATATTCTTCGTATGTGACATGGGACCGTCCATGCAGAAAATCGTAACATCATTTCGTACATTTACATATTTCCGCGCATTCAAACTCGTGTTAATACATTCAACGAACTGTCACAATATCATCAATTCAAGAGTGTAGAATAGCGTTGTAGGCTTGGAATACTCCGGGTGCAACTTCGACGGAGCGAGATTTGAGTGAAAGCTGCAATGTTTACAAGCAAAATGAATTTTTGTATTTTGCATGATTTTTGTAATAAAAATAATTTTTCTAATACTCTTAAGAAACAGGATAAAAGTCAAAGAAACATCTTACGGTGACATCGGGATTTCCTGGTTGAATTTTCAACTCGTTCAAAACCCAAACTTGATTCGTAAGTTTCAGTGATTGATAAAGCATATCTTGTCCTTCAACGTTTCTCTTAGCAATTGTGAAAACATTGTTTTGCTGCATTTTTTGTACGACTTGATCAGCCGTCATCATTACTCCATTGAGCGTGTATTGAACCTTAAAATAATCGAATATTTAGTATCCACAACCTCGAAAATAATTTCACAAAATATCTGATGACAAATTCAACCCTACATTTATTTCATGTCTTTCTCAACCCCAAGATTTCACTCTTGGGTATGAAAGATCGAAAACATAAGTAAAGAATTTGCAATTTCCGTCTAATGATGTTTACGAGCTCAAACCGTGTGTTTTCAGAAAATATGAAACGCACAATGATTTGGTCTGGGCGAATTTAGTTTCAAGAAACTGGCCTACACGATGGAAAAAAATTCAAAAGGCCTATTTGCAAGTTTTACGGGTTTTTTTGGAAATGTAGTGCTAGAAAGATAAGTCAAAGATGGTAGTAATTTGAAGTGTTAAGAAATCGCAAGATAAAAGCAAAGATATTCGTTGCATCGCAAAAATTTGAACTTCAATGTTTTAAATAAGATTTTGTCGTTGTTCCTTACTTCATTCTGGGCTGGAATGTCTTTCCACGTTGACAGGAAGACTCTCTTATCGAGTTGTCCGTCATCAGTGAAGTATACGTTCATCGGCACTATACAGGCGAAGTAAAACACATCGATGTTGTTCTTGATGGCAACTTGAAGATTATTTAAAGGATCCATGCGCTGTACCGCTCCAGATGTCGATAGAACAACGCTAACTTCGATGCTAGACCCCGGAGCAAGAGGAGCAGCAACTTGGAGAGGAGCTGCTGTCGTCAGGCCAAAACTGTTTTTGTTCAATTGAATCGCGAAATCGCCCATTGGTTGCATCGCCTTATTCGTGAACGTCATGTCCATACTTATTTGACCGTTCCTTTGTTCGGTGGACCGCGATAAATCAATTAAATCAATTAGTTTAATTATTTAAAAAAAATCATAATCAATAGAATTGTGCATAAGAAAATCTGCAAATGATGACAACTATCTATGTTCTTACTTTCGTGAAAATGTTCCCCAGATATCGAATCCTTTGCCCTTTTCCGCCGGGAGCCAATTGACTTTTGGTGATATGTAGGCAGTAGGACCTGAACTGAAGCCGAATATATCGCCCAAAAGTCCAGTAGTAGTTTGTGAAACGACGGGAGGAGCTGTGCTCGCGGTATCTGGACCACCAAGGATTCCTTCCAGTCCACCTCCAAGGAGATCGAGACCCATCCCCGTGGGGGCCGAAGCCGCAGGAGGAACGACCGCAGGGCCACCTGCAAATAATTTTATTATTATTTGAGACTAGTTTGTAACTAGATCGGTCGAACACTAACTCATCGGAATGATACGAAATTTGACTGTGTTTAAAAACCAAGAATAGTCTCGAATTAAGATGTTTATTCCTTCGTTTAAAAAATTACTATTTAAAAAGCTTTTTTTATGCAAGTTTTGTTTGCAAAATTCAAATTTAGAAACTCAATAAATTGTCATACCACTGTCTTCTCAATTTTTATAGCTTTTCGACGAAAAGGATGTACGCATCAATTAAAAATTAAAAGTAAAAAATTCAAAAAGAAAACAAATCCGGCAAATCGCGTTTTTTACTCAGGACTCTGCGTCATTCGGACAATCAAGTGTGGAGTAAGTGTCAAAAAAATATATTTCGTCCTATACCACGATACAAGCTCGGAGATCATCGATGGCGAATAATAGAAAATAAATGACTTACCGATATCCATGCTTAGCAGATCGCCAATGAGTGACTCCTGGGAAGGAATAACTTGCGCCTGTGGAGTAGCGTTTCTTTGAGTAGCCTCTTCGTTCGAGTTGCTTCTCGCTGGTAAAGATTTTCTTGCACCAGCTGAACGTCCTTCGACAAAAGCGGTTGGAGGTTTGTGATAAACGGAAGCGAGACTGGAAATGTGGCAAATAAGTTCGTCCAAAAGTGTAGGCTCGAGTAGATCTGTTTCTTCGGAAATCAGTGGTTTTTCAGCTAAAACGACTTCTTTAGCAGCGGCAGGATCAGTACTCAATAATCTCCAATAGATAAAGCCTCGATCTCGTAAATCGGGGTTGTCAGAGTCCTGAGTGGCGAGACTTAGAACTTGTTGCACCAACTCCTGGGTGTCGGTCGGACGTTTTAGGAACAGTTTCACAATGGCCGTCAAAAGTTGTAACTGCACTTGAGTATTCTCGTCGTGGAAACCTTCCAAAAAGCTCTCCAGTAACTCATCCGCGTTGTCTATACGTTCAGCGTATTCACCGATTATCCAAATCATCGAAGCTCGTGCTTCAGGCTCATCAAGAGTGTCTAGATTTTCACACAGTGTCGATATTATGCTCTCATATTTGTTTGGATATTTACGGAAAATATCTTTTATCACTACTATCGCTTCTTGGACGACGTAGTTGACCTGAAAAAAAAGGAAACGACGAAATAAAGAAACGACACGCGATGGTAAAGATTGAAATAGAACAGAAAATATGTTTCTTTTCCGAATCATTGGTTTCAAATCTTTTACATTGTTTTATTTTGCAGGCGGCACTTGTTCAAAAAATAAATTTAACCAATTATTGTGGCTAAAAAAATTACACAATTTTTTTTTAATGACAATGAAAAGAAATAACATTGCATTTTTCTGGTTTCAACATTGAAAATACTTATGATTTTAATTGATAGAGAAAAATAGTTTTACCTTCGTTTGAATGAGATCCAAAAGCGTAGAAACGCACCGTTCAGCCGATGGTTCGACTTTGATAGCACATCGACCAATAGCTCTGACTGCTTTCCTCACGAAATCCACGTCAACCTCCGTTGCATATTCCTTCAATTCCGAAAGTACCTGTGCTATGTTCGCCTGTGATGCTAATCGTATCATAATATCGAGTTTTTCGAGTTTTACATAAATCGGATCGTTGTACTTGACGAAAAATACTTTCATTTCGTGCTTCAGAATATCAGGACGTTTTTGCACAATCAAATTGATATTTCTCAGTGCAACGTACTGTACTTCCGGTTCGGAGCTGAGAAGAGTGACTAACGGAGGAGCCAATTTTTTCGTTAAAGTACCGACAAAATCAGACTCCGATTGTAACATCTCCATGAGTTTCATGAGAACCTACAAAGATTAAAAAAAAAAACCAAAAGACTTACAGATTTAGTACGGATACCAAACTTATCGGTCTTGTAAAAAAAAAAAAATGTTATTAAAATGGTTAAAGACCTTGACTGCGGAAAGAACGACCGCAGCATTGGCGTGGGCCAAACGGGGCGTTATACGTTCGCAGATACTCTGGGCTTCGCGGTCGTCCTTTGGTGAATAATTGGCCAAAGAATCCAGAATAAAAACCTGACCCCATTCGGTGCACTCGTTCAATGCAGTTAATAACTTGTTGATCGTTTGAGCATTCATCTCGACAAGAGGCTGACCACTGGGGCTGGCTTCGTTTATTTCTGACAACGCAGCTACGGCATTTGCGACGACCTTTTAAAAATCAATTGGAAAAAAGTTACTTCAACAGTTTCCATAAGAAATTTTGGAAAATTTCTCCAATCTGTTTTCTATTTAATGTCTCAATGATTTTTATCTGATTCAATTTTATGTAATTTCCAATGAGGAGATTATAAATATGATGTTTGATTTCATAACGCAATAATTTTCTGAATGACAATAAATATTCGTCCTACCATAGGATTGCTGTCGGATAACAGATCCTTGAGTTGATCCAAAAATCCTTGATCCTCAACGAGCGCGGCGTTGATGTCATACAATTTGGCGACGCAAACAGCAGCGGTTTTTCGAACATAGGGATCTTCATCCTTGAGACATTTTCTGAGTGGTTCGCAGAGATACTCGGTGATCTTGTCGACTCGGATGCAGCCCATTGTTCGTACTGCCAATGCGCGTATCAGCGGATTCGGATCTTCACAGTCCTACGCAACAAATCGTGCAAGCCAGGGATTCAAGTCTAGTCACAGAAACGGCTAGTATATTTCGACCCATGAACTTTTTTTTGCATATTACTTTTTTTTCTTTTTTTTTCTTAACGAGATATAAAGTTTGGTATGGTACCTTTGTCATCGGAGAGGTCGCTAGCTCCTTTTGCGTGTCAGAACGAAAAAGGTCAAATTGGTCACCGTCACCATTTTTATACATTAATGTTTGTTATTCATAAAATTAAAACGAACGTGACGCGAATCGATGATTTTTCAAAGAGCACGAGTTCTACTACGCAGTTTGAATGTTATTTCATTTATATGTCGTTGAATTCAAGTTGAAGACGATGGTTTATTGGTTAATTTTTTTCGCATACGTTCGTTGTCGAATAATTCGTAAATTTGTCCTGTTTCATCTCTTTTTCCTCGCTGTCAAAACTTTCTATTTTTATATTGCGAAAGGCCCTACGGTAGAGCTCTTTTTATCCGATTAAAAATTCACGCCTTTTAGGTACAGCTCAAATGATACAAAGGTTTACAATTAAATATACATATATATCCGTGTATGTATATATATATATATATATATATACGTGTGCCCAATAACCAGATAACAGTAACATCAAGAAGTAGAAAGAAGTGGACTACTTTCTTCTCATCAGTTGGCAGGTCAAAATTATATATTACAGAGATAATATAAATAATCGAATAAAATTACAGCTATCATTCTATTGACATGAACCAACGCTTTTCACTCGTCGATATTGAAGAAAAAAATATTAACGAAAAAACGAAACAAGATTAAAATAGTTTTGCGTGCAGCTGGCGTAGCTATGTTGCGGAAACAGGCATCAATATCAAATACAATATACACACAAATAATTACCATTGATTTTCACGAGTACAATTGTTTCTTTTTTCTTTCTCATTTGTATCTGGAAGTGGTCCATGCGATTTTCGTCTTGATTATTCTCATTGCTCGCGCGCCAGTTACATTTCATGTGCATGGAAGAATTTTTAATAAAGTCTCAATGACGATTGAACGAACATTTATTCCTCAACGAACTCCCGTTATTTGCCCGAAACACCCGATTTACTACGTAGAATACTGGAATTTGGAAAGTTTTGGATAAAAAAAATAAAAAAAATTATCTTGATGATGGTTACTAAACTCGAACATTGATATTTCCACGATTTTCGCATACTTTTTTCTATCATTTGATTCATCTTTGAAAATATTTAATTCCATATTATTTCCTACCAAATTCCAGTCTCGTGCCCTTTGAAAAATAAGCGATTCGCCTCCGACATACACAACATTCCGTTACCTATCTTACAAAACCAGACAGCCCTGTGCAAACCGACAAAATTTGCAAAGCACGGTCCGTGATCAGCACGAGGCAGACTGTAAATTTGAACGTTCTATCGAACAACAATTCTCGTGTATAATACACTTTCTGACTTGAAAATAGAATTGTTTTTAATTGTCAAAATTTTTAAGGATGATAAAAATAGTTTTATTATAAAAATTGCTAAGAGTGATAAGATTTGCAGCTCGCCTCGAAGCAGAAACAAAGACTCTTGGACATCGCATAAGTGTTGATTAGATACATACAAAGATCGTGAGGGTGCAGTCAATAAATTTTTTTATATAGACTTTACGTAGCTCATATATTTCTCAGAGACCAATATCGCTACGTTACCTTGACGAACGTGTTGACCGCCATTATTGCCATGTCTGGTTGACTTTTGGCATAATTCATGAGATAGAGATACACGAGCTTCTTCAACTCCAAGTTATCCGTCTGCATGCAATTGACGACATCAGGAAAGAGAGCCGAAACATCTTTGCCAACGGTCATAGAAGCAATGACCTATGATTGGGAAAAAAAATCAATTATAACCAAGAAACAGTTGATAATTCTACTTGAATATTGTTGTGACAAAAGAAAAGCTTATTTATACAATAATCTTCATATTTATAAGCATTGTTTAGATTATCGAGCGTATAGATCAAAATAAGCACAAAAAATCTCTGGTGAGATTTTTCCGGCCAATTGGCAAGCAGTTTACCTGACGCTAATTTAAAAAAATCCTCAGCACCACTGAATTTATTTACATTATTAATTTTTTTATTTATTTACCTTTTTGACAGCTTCTTTTTTCTTCTCTTTCTTGTCATTGTTCAATTCAGATTTGAGCTCGAAGATTTCTCCCTTCTTCGTGGTCGTGAAGTACTTGGAGTCAGTCATCTCTATCACAAAACAAGATCAGCTTTAAAAAGATTTCCAAAAGAATGTATTTTATTCTTGAAATCGAGTCATAAAGTATTTGCTATTACAGTAAATGAGATTATATCAGCTAATTACGTTCCTGTAAAATCGGATGTGCATATAGTCATGATAGATATAGCAAACGCCACATAAATGGATCAATGTTGGAGCTACAGTCGGTTCGTGCTAACACCCACTAGCCGGATCATTTATGCGCAATTCTTTTTCGGTCTTGCATATTATAAATAATTATTAAGTCCCAATTGAACACACTGTGAAACATCGGGTGATAAAACTCACTCGGGAAGTTAATTCATCGATGTGATTACATTTGACAACACATCAAAAACGTTTACGAATTACGAAAGTCCAATGTATAGTGCATAGATATATATATCTAACCTACGAAGAAAATTCGTGATTTTTTTCCTAATACCGTAATATCAAGGATATCCAAAAATTCATGCAAAGAGTTCAATGAGTGACGATTTGGTTGCGGCAGAAAATTTTTTAAATACCTTAATTTCGTGAAAATAAATGTCGAATCGAAAAGCTGGCTGCCGACTGACAGCAAATATCTAGACGCGAAACGCCCCTGGCGCCACTTGTTACAAATCTGAGGAGCAGAACAAACCAGTGTACCAACCGTTTTGATAAGATAAATAAAATGCAAAATTGCGCGGGTCATTTGAAACGTGCTGGAAAAAATGATGAAAGGATTTAGTTTCTTTGTGGGTAACGATGAGAATACATTAGAAAAACTATTCGCAAATGATTTTCTCAAACAAAATTTTCAGTATTTTGCGGTAGGAAAAAAATATTTAAAAATGCAATCACATTTGAAATTCTGTGAATGAATATTTTTTCGTTTTTACTTGTTATAATGTTAAATCTCCTTGCAAGTGAAGTTATAATAAATAGAGTTTAATTATTTCTATTTTTTAATTTTTGAAAAAAATCGATAAAAGTTGATCTTCTAGGGAAAGAAACTCGTTCGCATTCAAGAAACGACTCAACTCATTTTAAGTGACGATCAAAAAATTGTCCCATTATCTACGAAAGAATTTTTTGTTCAAATAGTGTATTTATAACGTCTCAAATTGATTTATACTGAGAATCAATGATTTGTAAAATTTCATTGTTGGCTGGATGTTTTGAGAATTGTGTAAGACTGTAAATTTTGGGAATTTTGATAAAGTAACATTTTTGGCTGAGGAACTTGTATACTTCATCGTTAAGTTAACATATTGTGGCAGATTTTTTTCTACGGACAAATGTTCCAGACAACGACAGCCTAGAAACTGTCTTAATCTATTTAGATGATTCTAAAAGGTAGAGCAAAATTAAGTAAATGTGTTTGGCTGAGAGGAGTAAATCAGTAGAAATGATTGTGCGGACGAAGGATCAACAATGTATTGAAGTTTCAAAAAATACGACGAATAAAAAAGATGATTAATGAAAAAAAAATAGTAGCTCAGTGGAATTCCGTTTTCTTAGTTCAAATAATTTAATTTACGCTCGTAAGAAAAACAAAGACGAATGGACATGCGTTTCTTTTTTAAAAATTACAACATTGTCCAGCAATCTTTGATACATATTTGTTCTCCCATTCTCCCAACACTTACATAAATGTGATCTACACATAACAATAATGATTTGTATATAATAGTACGATTCATCATATAAAACTAATGCTGTACGTAATCATACCGTGAATGTTCGACGGTACGTTTATTTTTAATTATCGATATTTGTTTTTTATCCTTTCTTATGTATATATATATATTTTTTTACATATCTGTCACGCTTGTACGTACGAATGTTTCTACGAAACAGGTGACGTTTTCGTGAACGAATTTAATTCGTAGACACGCGGAGTTTGGCTATAGAATTCCCTAAAAAGTGTGCGTGCTAATTCTCGTCGAATCGCGGACAAGAAACGAAGTGGGTGGAAACAACGACAGAAATTTCCAGTTAAATTCATACGGTTGTAATTTAGCTACAAATCGGCGTTTTTTTTTTGTTTTCCGTTTGTTGCACCCTGTCCCAGACTTTTCGGAGGCCTTTAAGACCCTATTTCCCTCATTTTTTTTCCACGCTAATGAACAATAATTCACAATGCTTGGCGATTCGCAGCGACGCGCATGATTTCCTAAGCTACCCTATTCCAAGAGAGCCTTTTTTTCTGTGGGGGCCTCGGCCAGCAAGCCCAAAAATGGTCCAACAAAGTATAAGGAAAAAACAAGCAAAAATGGAAACAATCACTTTCGTGACACTTCGTTGATATCTTTGCTTGTTTTTTCTATGTTGTCAAACAGTCCCTTGCGCTTCAGGTGTTGTCCGAGACGATCAATCCCTCGATGCAAGGGACACCACGATTCACGAACCAAATTCCTCAGTATCAGGCTCGATTGGCTTGAACTCGTACGAACCTCGGCCATCCATTTGAAGATAATACTGCGATTAAAAAAATTGTGTAAATCTTAAGAAACACCCAGCTGCGTAGGTGCAATAAAAATAAAGCGGTTTATCCGTTTCCAAATCTTGGTCGAAACGACAGATTCTTAGAAAAATCAGAGGATTTTAATTTTGTTAACAAGTTACAAGCGTAGGAAGAAAATACTATTACTTCATCGTTTACTGTTTTGCAAGCCGTTATAAATGCAAGAAAAAAATTCCTCCACAAATTACACTTTACGTTTTGTTTTTTTAGGTTCTCGAGACATTATTTGATATTTCTCGTTCATACGGTTTTTTGTAAATAATTGAAGTCAAATTTTTCTTAAATGAATTTTTTGTCTACTCCCAAATGATCGAATGATA
Organism: Campoletis raptor; assembly: GCA_948107755.1. Classification (NCBI taxonomy): domain Eukaryota; kingdom Metazoa; phylum Arthropoda; class Insecta; order Hymenoptera; family Ichneumonidae; genus Campoletis; species Campoletis raptor. Next base: position 12,454,007 of record OX403622.1, read on the forward strand.
ATGAGTCTTTGTTATTTTGGTAACATATAAATAGGCCTTTTAAAACATTCCTGAAAAATCTTCATTTTGTCAAGGCCGCGAGCTTGGGACTTTCGGAAAACATACCTCATGGTGTTTCCAAAGAGAACGTCTATGAGAGACAGTGAATAAAGTTATGTTGGCTTGTCTGCAATATGAATACATGGAATCTTCGACGTCAACGCTCACAGCACTAGTGCACTCGTCCAGAATTGCGAACTGAGGCTTGTGGTAGAATAATCTGGCCATCTAGATTCAAAAAAACATTTATGTATAATTTAAAGGACAGCAAGTTCCTATTTTTCGATTTCGATGACTGAAAATCGAGTTTTTAAGATTTCATAGTAAAGTCTGGCACTTACAGCAATTCGCTGCTTTTCTCCACCGGAAAGTACGTCTATCCAGTCAGCCACTGTATCCCAACCACTGCCCTCATTGTTACCTTGGCCTTCCCGCTCCAACAAATGTCCAAGTTGTACTTGATCCAAAAGTTTCTGTAAATCTTTATCCTTGGTATTTCCACGTCTTAACATTTCTGCTTGAGTATGCGGATATATGACCTGATCTCTCAGTGTCCCAAGGGTCATGTAAGGTCTTTGAGGAATGTAAAAGAGTTTCCCACATGGTGGTTTCGTCACTACACCACCCCACACAGGCCATAGCTGAATTCAAAAAAATAATTAATAAATTTAGATGTAGTTTATCATTTTCAACACAAATTGTTTGTTTATGAGGTCATAACGAATAATTAATTCGGTCCCCGTGGTTGATTGGAAAATATAAAAAGTTTAAAACTGCCTTATTTTCGTGCTGTTCGGTCGAAAATAATTCTACAAAAAAATCTCACACCCGTTTTTTTCTGAGATTTTTACACTCACCTCGCCGAGGACTCTGAATAGAGAACTTTTACCACATCCATTTGGTCCGCAAACTAGAACATTAATGCCTGATTTAACTTCAAAGCTGAGTTCTTTTATAAGCACGTCACCGTTTGGCGTGACAAGTGGGACACGATCGAATCGTATTATATTGTCTTTGGCAATAATTTTTCCCGCTCCGGGATGACCAATCGGCGAATTTTTCAAGTCGATCAACATCGTTCTTTCGTATTTGCCACCGTTCAGATCTTCGAGAACAGTTCTAATCTCGGTTACACGAGCTGTAAAACCGGCGAGTCTTGTCATTTCTCTACCAGCTAATACAAGTCGGCCAATAGCCTCAGCCAATTTAACGAGCATACGACCGTACTCGTAGTAACACTTGAAACGATGATCCGTTGAGCCAGATAGAACCGCATGATTTTCTTGGAAAAATGGAATGCTCACAGCATAGAATCCAACGAGAGTGGCGATATCTGAAAAAAAAATATTTTTTAAGACAGAATTCTCATGGTATGTGCTAAAAAATTAGCACGTAAATATAGTTCACATCTACTCGGAGTCTCAAAAAGCTAAAGAAGATAAAGATTACTTAAGAGCTCCTCATTGCAGTGTAACGACTAAAAAAAATTATACATATTATGCAAGAAGATTCTCCAACTTGGATGAGTTACTAAAACATAATTTTTCAAACACGTCATCGTAAAATTGGGGGGAAGAAATTATCAATTTTTTAGAAGTTTATAATGGGGAATTCTTCCCAAAACCTTCAAATAAACGTCAAATTTTCTTTCCCTCTGTCCGAAGATCAACTAGATCTGAGCTTATAAAATAAAAATGAATACATTTTTAAAAACTCACATTTTCCGATGAGATTATCTATAACGCCCATCGCAGTTTTGAATTCCAACAAACCACGAAGATGTTTGATCTATGACATAAAAAATGGCATCGATATTCTGTTCAGGCAATCGGTAAAGTAGAGAGTTACAAAAAATACGAAACCATAATCATTCAACTATACTAACGAGTTTGTGAAAACTGGCGAGGAGAGTTAATTTTTCGCGAGCGTTGCCACGATAGAATGCAATCTCTTCGGAATTTGTAATTAAACGAGAATTTATGTGACGATATTCTCCCTCAAGGCGTTGTTCTTTGACGGTCATCTGAGCTATAGGCTTTCGCAGATGAGTTAGAAAAGTACCAGCGACTACGAGATACCCTAACATCATCAAAGGAGTCTGTAAGAATGAAAAAAGTTGTGACGTTAATCAATTGCAATGTACATTGTAAATAAAATCGTGAAGTTATGAAATGAAATCATCCAAATTTGCAATGACTAAGATGAAAAAAAACGACTATATTCTTAAGCAAAAACTTCCCATTCGTTTCTCCACGAAGGAAACTTTTAATTCAAAGATTAAATTATAATTGTTGAAAGTTAAACATTCCGAAACACTATTGTTCACTATAAGGTACTTAACAAAACCAATTAACATTACGAATTGTTCGAGCTCTTAAATTTCTCTCGTTCAGAAAGAAATATTTACCTGTCCACCCAAGGACGACGTTAGCCTGTAAACGTAGATCGAAATATCGAGAATTGGTTTTGCAATATTACTGTAAAGCTCGGTACAGCTGTCGCAAAATTTATCGACGTCGGTGCTCAATAACTGATCGGGATTTGCGATTCGAGTATCCAAATTCGACATTTTATAATACGTGAATCCTCTGTAATAAAAAAACGTTTTATTTGTTTTTTTTTCTCCATTATTTCATTCATGCCGAATAAAAACCGGTTTGAATACATAACTTTTTTAGCATGCATTGAAATGAGACAATATATATGTTTATGATTTGCAGGCAGCAAGGGAAGACTTCCACCAATGATGCGGGTTTTTATTATATGCTTATTATGAAAAAGAGTTAATTGCAACCTTTGATCTCTCCTTCTACTGTCACTGGGAAGAACGAGTTTGCTCGACTTTTAACTTCGAGACTTGAAATCCAACAATGCAAGAAAACATCAAAAAGCAGGGACTAATGGTTTTAATATTTTTTAATATCTGCTTACTTGAGATACTGATCCAACAAATGGCGAGTTATGTTCGTTCTTAAGCGTAGTTTCACTTCCCCTAGACTGTACTTCAGTACGTTGTTTACTATGGACATCTATATGTAACCCAACATGTAACGTCATAATTAAATACTGCACAATTGTTAAGTTTACTAACTGATTTAGCAAAAAGAAAATATCTCCTATTTTACTCTAACAATATTCAACGATAAACATTCAAAACAGCATCAAGATGTATAATGTGAATAGCAAACTGTCTTTTGTATTGGAAATTGAAAAAAATGAGACCCACCACTGGCAAAAGAGCCAGAAACGACAGAAGACGTCGTTTGAACTGTGGACCATTCTTGTTAACTATCGAACTGCAATAAAAAATGTTACCAGTCAAAAAATCTCATTATTTTGTTGATCTGTGGTGGATTCTCCAAAAAATCAATTACGCTTCTATGAAAGTGCTTATGTGTATGAGCCACAAATCGCAAATGGTTCTTGCAACTAGTGATCCGGCAACCAGTACAACAAAACCAGATTCTGCTGACACCAGACCTGGTATTCCGATCCCCAATAACTTCCATAATTGCCTGAAGAATTGGGCATTGACATGAGCCTTTGGACCTTTTGGTTTTTCCTAGGTAATCAAATAAACAAATTAATTTTTCAATATTTTCCATATATGCAGAACAGATAATACTGGAACACAATCATTTTTTCTGTTGAAAAACTAAATGTCTATTGTGTCAGCAACTTTTGTACGATCAACCATTGCAATTGAAAAAATCACATTACTCAACAATATTGGAGGCTGCACTGGTGCAATGCATAAAAAATCTTTTTTTCCCTTGTTATCTTCCTGACTTTTTTGGGAAATGTGTAGAGTTAAAAAATTAAGAAGATGTTTTAATGTTATGTCATGTTCCAATGTGAACATTCTAATGTTATCATTTTTCCAAAGTTGCCTAATTTTTGTCATAGTCAAAAAGAGACTTGAAGTTAAAATTTTTTTTAAATGGCATTAGTGCTTGTTTATTATTTGTAATAAGCAATTAGTAATCACAGATTTTTCTAATGAAAAATCCTCACCAATCTTTCATTTCTTTGTATATTGGCACATATAATAAATAATCCAAATGATCTTGAAAAAATAAAAAAGATTTTGGTTGAAAAATAGAACCAAGGATAGAAAAAAAGTAAATTATTTAAAGCTCCAGTCAAGCTGTTGTAAAATGAATGAAATAGATAAAAAGTTTGAATACATTTCATTATCTGGTAGGAAAGAATAAATTTCAAATGTAAATAACTAAAAACCAATAATAGTCTAAGAGTTTGGCAATGGTCCATGCTTGGTTCTAACTACGGAGGAAGAAAAAGAAAGAAAATTTTATTCCTTCAAATGTATAATAAAGGATAGAAATTTAATCTCACCTCTTTAATGACATACTGGACGTCATTGGCAGGCCACAGAGTTCTGCAACATACGCGAAAGAGTGATGAAGCAATTAGCTCCAGCTCAAAGTACAAGAAAAATTGGTTCTCCGCAACATAAAAATCTGTGAAGCACGTTTTGTGTCAACTCTAGTGGCGTATATGTATATATATTTATGATAATTACCTTTTCTTCGGCGTTTGTCTTGCGCCCTTTCTCTTTAACAGCCAAATTAAAGCACTAACGGATAAAGCACCTGCGACAGAGCGTTTTGTTACGAATTTACTGAGTGCTGGAGCCATATTCAAAAACACTTGTCGCTTTTCGCAATCTAACGAATTCTATTGAAGTTTTCTCGTAGAACTGGTTTATCTCACTCGCGTCGTTATAAACCGCGCTGTTCAGCCAACTATGAATAAATATGGGTGTCTAAGAGTGTCTATGTGTACTGTGCGGAAGAAGTAGAAAAAGGCGTTTCGTTCTTTCGGAAAAAAACCACGTTATGTCCGTAAAATTTTAGCACGTTAGGCCGCAACGTTAAGCACATTAACGCACGCACTGATCTAAACAGATCCGTATCAACAGGACTCGTTGTTATACCGTTTTTTTTCTTGTTTAGTTCAAACTACAGAAGCTACGTTCCCGAAGGCATTAGGCCTTCTGAAGCCGTCTTGGCCAAACTCGGCTCACTCGCCGCGGAATATTGCACTAGTGTCTGTCTGTGTGCCTGTGGCGGTTGGCGGTGTGTATCTCCCACTCGTATTTTCCTTTCTCTCCCTCTTGCTCCATGGCGAACGAATGAGTTACTATATCTCTATCTCTTACCACGCCGAATCAGCTGCTCGCCCAATGTATATATGTCTTCTATCAGCAATTTTTTTTTTATGTATTACCATTACATGAGAATGCAATTTCCATGATATATGGAACGTTCAATCATTAATTCAAATACAAATATACTTTTTTGTTAAAATTGCTATGTAATCCAGAATTTTTTCACGAACTTGATAATCACATACAAGCAATAAAATGTATGATCGCCATCGAACGTAATTTTTTTCGAATTCAAAACTTTGCTTTCAATGTGAAAATAAAACGAAGTATAAAAAATTATCGGTCGGTCTTCACAACTGGGATTTTAAATTGAAAAAAAATGGATTTCCGCTTTTTCCCAACAAAGTAATGTTTCCCTCAAATTGTACACAGTTTGACTTTGTTAACGAGAATATATTAGCTATGTTTATCGAAGAATCTATTACTATATTTAGAAAGTTCAATGGACACTTTTTTTTTTTCAACAAATATCATAGACCGATTTTTTCAACCTTTACGAGTTTCACAAAACCAAATACTGTAGAACAATTCGTTAAAACTCCACGAGGTCAGGGTTATAAGTCAGTAGTCCAGTTGGTGTGGAAAGCCTCATACATATATTATCGTAATAGAGTCAAATGCATGCAATAAAAAAAATATATATATATATATATATATACAAAGCATGATAATTCACCTCTGACTCGCTGATCCAACTCATGGAAACAGCTTATCGAAAAAATTTTGAATTATGCCTGATTAAGACAGACTTTTTCACGAGTTTGTCAAACTTCAGGTGACACACGTATTATTTCGCTTGATGATCGTCTATTCCGATCCGCCTACATTTACATTTATAATTTAAACTTGAAACTAAGTCTCGTATAAAAATATATCTGTTAATACTTATAATAAAGAGTTCAAGAACATCTCAACATTTTTTTTTAGACTTAGCTATGACATATAGTCACACAATACAATTTATGTATGGGGCGTTCGGCGACAAAAGGTCAATATTATTGTAAAGCTTGAGAGTTCGGCAATGCACGTTGTTCTGTCGCGACTTATGTCGACAAGAATTAATAAACTTTCGTACAAAAAGTCTTTGACCGTCCTTTTTATTTTTCTTAAGTATAGTTTATTCTTGAGAGCGTATTGACGAAATGCCTGACTTACGAGGATCGTGCGTAAAAAAGAGGAACGATTTTGCGGAACTTTTTCGGCGAGGTCTCAGGGCTAAACTACTGAAAAAAGAAATATGGCGCTGACGCAAGATTGTTCTTACAGATTTCTACTTTATTTGAAAGTATGCGTGATACAAGAACTCTTGTTACCTCCTACTCTAATGATTAATAAATAATTTGATACGAGTCCGATCAAAAAGTAACTAGATTGACGTAACTTTACAAGAATGGCCATTTGGGACAGATGCCTCCGTAAATGTGAACATATGTGTGCAACAACAGAAAATAATCATAACAATAACAATAATCGTTACGAGGCTGTGTTACAACTATTATTATGAATTCTCACGTTCCACTCCGTCACTCGTATATACTAAATCATCCCATATAGTAAAAGAAAAAAAATTATCAGGGTGTATAGCGAAAAATACTCGATAAATCGATGTGAGGTTATTGAATTGTAAAAACATAGACTTTATTTCACGATGGAAAATTCAGACGGTCTTCGAGTTATCAAAAAAGACTATGATTACCATTCAATATTAATCGTGATTCCATGATCATTAACTGCATGAATAATAAGCCCGATAACATAATTACGAAGATTATATTATCGGCATCCGAGTAAAATCCTACTGTAATGAGCGGAACAAACTTTTAATTTTACAAGTCATCGTTCCAGCTCTAACAATTGGTTATCTTTTTCGTCTTTATTTTTGGTGAGACCTTCTTGAAGGCGTTTTTATGTAGCCTCTGGGGTTCCCGTATTGTACATAAGAAAGACTTTGGACGATCGTGATATTAATTTGCTTGGACTTTGAAAAGCGATAAAAAGCCTCTGCATAATTGAGAATTTCGAAAACTTCAAAAAAGTTAGTAGCGTTCTCTGTGAAATTTGATTGAAGTTTTGCGACAAAACTGTTTTATTGACTGTGAGTAACCGAGCAATCCTACGTATCTTTGTTTTCATGCGTGGACTGCCAATTCTTTTCTCTTTTTTTTTTGCCTTGCAAATTCGCTAACCTCGACTCAGCTGTGAGTTCCTTCAAGCCAGAATTTGACGTGCCAGCGTTATATATGACAATGACGATATAACGTGTACAGTCCGTCAAAAGATATAGAACAGCTCAGCAATGCTGTTGCGCAGTTTGCGAGTAGTCGTCGTTTCGACATAGGAGGGTCGCGTTCGTTTTTCTCTCGTGGTCTTGCGCTTTTTTTACCTACCTTCGTCGTTATTTTTTTATACTTTTCCAACGGTAATACAAATTGTCAATCGTGAAGCTCTTCTTCTGGGAATCTGGGCTTGCCCGGTGGGCACTAGCTGCCCACGAGCCCGGAGAAATGTCGATTAGGACAGCGGCTCGACGTCTCGTGCAAAATGGTCGGGTCCTCATACGTTCGTTACGGAATCCCGAAAATCGCTATTCGAGTTGCTACCCGAGAGGACATCTCAACAAGATACACGTTGTGGAAGTCGGTGAGTAGTCGTCGACGATCAACCTTTCTTTATTCATACATTTTTTTGGTGTGTCAAGATTTTTGTTTCGATGTCACTTCAGAGTATATTTTAAATGAGTCTGAAAAAAAATTCATTAACAAAGATGTATGTAAAAAATATGAAAGAGATCTTCAAGGTGTATCTGCCATATGATATTTATTGAGGTCCACGAATATATGTCCTCTTGTTTACTGTAGCGAAATAAAATTAGCCCTTGAGCTGCAGACTGTTGAGGATTTGTGCTGCTTTGTTTTTGTCCAAAAAAAACGTTTTATTTATCTTTCTGGTTCATATGGAAGTAGTTTAAATGATTCCTTGTGTATAACATGCCGTGCCACTGCAAAATAAATATGAGTGGGAAATGCTTTTTTTCCTACAACAAAAATTCTTTCAATATAGTAATAAATATATCAAAATGACATTTCTCCTCAAATAATATGTTCAAACTTGTTGATATCACAATTTCATTCTGTCAGAATACTTTGATATTAGATTTATGTACATGTTGCAACATTAGTGAATGCAGCAAATACAAAAAATGTAATAATTGTAGAGGCTTCATTTTTGTTCACCAAATATATCATGAATAATATGAATTCCTCATTTTTTCTTAATGACAAACACAACTCCTCTGTATGAACAAATATGATATAGGATTTCTATTACTAAGCTGACAGGCAGGTAATAATATTATAAAGAATATTGCTTTTTATCAAAAATAACTTCCATGGGTTCAAACTATGGGTTTATTGAATGGCCTGATTGATTAGAATTTATTCAGTTTTCATTACTCTCCAATTAATTTTACTCCAAGAAAATGAACAATTTCCTTTAAATTTCTCAATGATATTGAGAGAATTTTTTTTTTGACATTGTAAAAAATCTCAAGTTTTCATTTCAGTTCAAGGATAAAAAAGGTTTACCAAGTTCTTTCTGTATCATGTTTTTTTTAAACTGTGATTCACTTTGAAAGCAACAATAATACTCTATTCATCATCGGAATCTGAAAAACAAAACTGAAAAAAATTTATTAACTATTCGAGCGAGCTAAACATCGAAACAGTAAGGATTTGAATGCTACAAAAATTGAGTGACTCAACAATAAATTAAATACACGTTCATTTTGTTTACAAAGTCTTTAGTACGAAAAGACAACACTGAAAAATGAAACCTGAAATACCCAAAATAGTTAGGCACAAATTAATTTGTTTTTTTTTGTTTTGTTTACACAGGCAAGTCCCAGGGCCTTGTGCCTAAAATCGTTGGTGATGTCAGTGCCACTGGCAGGCACCTTGGGTTCCTGGGATCACAGGCTCGCAAGCTCTTCGTTGACAATATCTTGAAAAGAGTGACCAACACTTTAGCAGCTGATTTACGTAGGAAAGCAGCGAGTCGTTTGTTGTTTGGAGATTCGGCACCTTTTTTTGCTCTCGTTGGTGTATCATTGGCATCAGGCACAGGAATATTAACCAAAGACGATGAATTGGAAGGAGTTTGTTGGGAAATTAGGGTATGAGTAATACTTTGTTAATTATAAAAATAACTTGCTAATCAAGTATATAATAAGCGAAGGACCATCAATTTTTCACGTTTTTTTCTTTTCTTATTCTATTTTCTGCACTAATTTCCACACCTACAGGACGCTGTTTCGAAAATACAATGGAACAAGCCACAGAACGATGGAAATTATGAAACGACAATGATAAACGAAGAGGCTGCGAGTCTCAAGGACTTTGTCATCGGACCACCAATAGCAAAAGGATGTTCCGCGGTTGTATATGCAGCACGCATGAAAGATTCTTCAGATGCGGCGGACAAAGACGTCATAAAAATCGAGAATAACACTCAAGATATGGCAAGTTTTCCATTGGCTATAAAAATGATGTTTAATTACGATGCGGAATCGAATGCCTCGTCAATTCTTCGAGCAATGTATCGCGAAACAGTACCAGCTAGGAAATATGATCGTAACGAAGAATTAGCCGATTGGGAGCTACGAATGGCCGAAAATATGCGGACTTTGCCACCTCATCCTAACATCGTCGCGATGTATTACGTTTTTGCCGATCGTGTACCTTTTCTACCAGGCTCAACGAGAATGTATCCTGATGCTCTTCCTGCTAGACTCAATCCTCAAGGATCTGGACGAAATATGAGCCTCTTTCTTCTCATGAAAAGGTAATTAACACAACAGTCGTCAATATTTAATTGGCGTGTATACAGAAAACTGAAAGTTGAAATAGAACCATAACGTTAACTTTTAAAAAATGAACTTCTCAACGATAACACAAAAGCTACACGGCTTGGAGACAACTCCAGTATCTTTAATCTCTTGCCACCATAAAAACAATTGATGTTACGACTTTCAAAAATTTGTGTAATTTTTTACGGATTCTTCAATAAGAATGGAAAGATTATTTATTGAAAAAAATAACATATTTGGAAAAAATGTCAATTTTCAAAAAAAAAAAAAAAAGAAACAAGTGTTCACGTTTGGGTCCAAACTTTACTTGAAGTAATCTTAACCCTAAGTATACTTTTTTAACGTTTAAAAATTATTTAAAAAATGAAAATATATTCATTTCGGAAGTATTTCAATAATGATTTTCAATATGATTGACATATTGAAAAAAAACATCGCAAATTTTAAGTTAAATGACCGTTCCACTTGTCTTGCAAATCTCGTAACATAATTTGATCACTACCGTTTATTATGTAACATATCAAATGTCACAAGACGAGAGGAAACAGTAGTATTTGCATATTATTTTTTATTATTTTCATATTATCAGGGATATCGTACAGAACAGTCAAAAAAAGATTTAATTTTAACTCTTTCAAAGTATACTCAGGGTCTGAAACCTGATTGGTCTGCTTAAAGAATACTCGAAAATGATAGACACATTTTGTCGAGCTTCAATATTCACCATCTTTAAATTGGTAAAAATTTAAAGACGTCAGGGTTGTCTGTAAAACGTTCGACAATTAGATGGACGTTTTAAATTAGATTCCCATTTTCGTCAGAGATGGTTGATGTCTTGGAAAAAGTAAACTAACACTTGATTTTCCAATGAAAGGAGAACAATGTGTAACATTTACTTTACCCGAAAAGTCTACTGTGTCGGAGAAAAATGCGCAGCATGATTTTTACTGACGAAACATCTGTTAGACCGATAATGCTTGCTCTGTGCACAAAAAAATGATAATAAAATAATTAAAAATGAATATTCCAGGTATTTCGTAAGTTTTCAACGAACCCGCACATTAAATATTTTCTTTTGTTTCGAAAACAAAACTTGTTCAGAGAAAAAAGAAATAATGACAAAAGTCAATGTTTTATTGTAATGACGATGTCACAGTGACGGATCGAACGTTTGTCAAGATATTTGTAAACAAGCATGATTATTTTCTAGGTATGATGTCACCTTGAAGCAATACATGATCGATCGTGATGTCAATATCCGAGAATCGATTCTTTTATTCGCACAATTGTTAGAGGGAGTAGCACATATGAATGCACACGGTATCGCACACAGGTGAGTGTTATTTATAAATAATTTTTTCTCGTGTCACTCACACGATTAAATATCATATCGATAGCGAAAATTGATATGCGGATATAATTTCCACATGATATCAAAGTTCACAGGGTTGGAAAGCAACAAACAATCTTTTTTCAATATGACATTTTTTTCAACGGTGAAAATGATGTTTATCGTTTGTGCGTTAATAGGAAATGCCCGAACAATAATTTTCAAGTAAAATTCACTGAATACTGAATATGAACTCGCACCAGCGCGCAAAATCAAGTGTAATTTTGGTGATTTTTTCTATCACGCCTTTTACCACAAAATTTTTACTTCATTGTTGAAGAAAGTTTTTCATAGAAGAAAATGCAATTATTTAACGAAAAAATCTTGAATCAAATCGATTGGTAAATTAGATTCTTCTTCATCTTCTACGCCAGTGCAAAAATGCGATTATGGGGAAAAAGGCATTTGCTGTTAACTGTCACGAAACCTATAACTTTTTCAGTACTTACAATCTAATCTGCGGAATTCTTCCTTCTTCTCGGTTTTTTTTTCAGGGATTTGAAAAGCGATAATATACTGCTTGATATTTCGGAAGTTTCGGATAACTGTCCGTCTCTCGTTATAACGGATTTTGGTTGTTGTCTCGCTGATAAAGTTCACGGCCTTTATCTACCTTACAACAGCCATGATCTCGATAAAGGTGGTAACTCTGCTCTTATGGCACCGGAAATAGTTAATGCTGAACCAGGACCTTTCACAAGTATAAATTACACGAAAGCTGATCTCTGGACCGTTGGAACTATCGCTTATGAAATATTTGGTATGAAAAATCCATTCTACGTTGTTAATAATAAAGGATCCTCGTTGAAGAATCACAATTACACGGAAGAAGCTTTACCCTCGTTGCCCGACGATGTACCGGCTGTTATAGTAGCGCTTGTGAAAAATATATTGAGCCGAAACCTGCATAAGGTATTTTTCTCCGGAAACCCACAGAAATGCAATGAAATATTTTTGTATTTACAGGGTAATCCATGTTTTTTTTCTTTTTTTCAGCGGCTCTCGCCAGAAATGGCAGCAACGATAATGCAACTGTACTTATGGGCACCAAGCTCGTGGCTCCGAAACAAAACTCAAGTTCCTTCAAGTAATGAAGTGAGTGGAAAGTTTTGAATGTATATCGTTTTATTGTTTCAAAACTTTCAAGAACTCTTGATTTTCCGGGAAAACCAAAAGTTCCACCATATTATCTGACGTTCGGACATGTAACTTTTATTTTTTTGGAAAATTCAACCAAGTCGAACGAAAGCATATAGCAGCATATTTTCTAATTGCTCTAAGAAATAAATTAGACGAAAACAATGTAAAATTATTATTCCAGATTCTCCAATGGTTGCTTTCTTTGACAACGAAAGTTTTATGCGAGGGTCGAAATATCTATTCAATGCAAGAACCGGAAGCGTTGTATTACAGCGAGAGATCTGACGATCGTCGGGCGAGTGTGTCTCATCAGAATTTCAACCGATCGTTATCAACGCGTTCGTGCGGTCGTCGAACGATGCCCGAGTATCAGTTGATCGCGAGCTTTCTCGGTCGAGTGACTCTCGGCAACGTGAGAGAATGTTTCAGATGGTTGCAGAAAAATGTATGAAATTCTTTTTCATTTTGATATCAACAAAGCGAAAATATTCGATTTCAATTTCTTTGTAATCACATGGTAGTAAAAAGGCGTGTGTGTTCATAGTCGCGGAAGTTCAAACCCGTCCGAAGGTCGTTTGACGTAAATTAAAACCGATAAGAATATGAAACCGAATCGCAAACGGTCGCGAATTTTGGAGAGTATTGTTTGAAGGAGCGAAGAGAAAAAAAAACGAAGACAATTGTTATGAACTATATTTTTTATACTCTCGAAAAAGCGCTGAAATAATTTGCTCAACTCAAATTATTTCGTTTTTTTCTTATCGCGCTAATCGAGTGCCTTCGATGTCAACATTTTACGAATATGTATTATCTATTTTGGAAAGTCTATTGACTGCGTTCAACGTAGTCCTCGGTATTGCAGCCGCTTTTTTCTGTCGACAACCTATATCGCGAAACGACTCGATTGAAATATTACAATCATCCATTTCCGTCACTTTCCGATACACGAATCAAGTGTATCGCTATTGGTGATGATACGCTCGAATGAAAATTGAAAACAAAAAAAAACTTGACGAAAGTAGGTGAAAACAGCAGACGATTGGCCTCTTCGAACGAAAGTACGATACGTTGAAGTCTCCATCGTTAAGATTCAACGAATTTTTTTTTTTTTTAGTATCCCCTCAATATGGTTTCGCAAAATGTTACAACATTGGTTCACTTTTGTAGGGTTTTTCTTGCGTCCCATAAGATTAAAGCAAAGAAATGAATGGGAAATTTCCAAGAAATATAAAATGCCAAAATTTTTAATAGAGTTTATGTTGTTTTGCAACGATGTTAATTTCAAATCAAGCAAAAGTGTTGGATGATTTCAAAGTTATTGTCATTCTCGTGATTTGTTTATTCAAAATATCAGTGAAATCGCGAATGAATGAACGAAATGTAAGATTTGGTGATTAGATTGTAATTGGAAATTGTCGCGAGTGTTTATAGTGTAAATTTGGAAATAAAGCTTGTATATATAGAATTTTTCATATTTATTTACGAGTTTATTTATTTTTTATCCGCTTTGACTTTAAAGTCTCTTGGGTGAACGGGAATTCCGCATGTTTGCATTTTTTTCTTCGTATCCTCGAAGTCAAGCCTCTTCGTTGACGTCAAATCTTTCACAAAAGCGAGAAACTCATCGTACGATATGGCTCGTTTGCGAAATTTAAAAAAAGCTAAACCCGTGTCCGTGGTCGTTACACGAGACATGTCCAAAATTCTAGCTGAAGTTAACCATACGTTGAGTTGAGAAAGCGGTAAAAGATTTACTTTCTTCTCGTCTGAGAGGGGATCCATTCGACAGTATGCTGCGAAATTTACGAACATTTTTCCAAATTTTCGTTTTTATAGAACGTTATAAGTAAATGAAGATTTATTAATTAGCTTGATTTCGAAAATTCACCAAAGAGTAACCATTACAAAGAAGAAAAAATAGAAAAACAAACCAAATTGAAATGTATGGAAAAAACATTTTTTGCAAAACCTTCAAACATGGTATTCATAGGGACTACTTCGGGTTCAGCTTTTTTGATCGGGGCACCAAAATCCTGCATATTTTTATTACAAGCAGTTGCAACCATTCCGTCACTCTAAAATTTGACATTAAAGAAAAAAACAAAAGAATCTTATGACGATTGAAGCACCAATGGTGCAGCCTAAGTTCACGTAAACGTTGAAAAAACTATGGAAGGAAACACGTCAATTGACGATGAAAATTCAACTTTCAAAATCACCGTTGACGATTATTGTAATTTCATAATCGAAATAAAGGGTAAGTCAAGTGATCAATCACGAAACAACAGCCACGAGGATAATGACTCAAATGAGCCAATTGAGTCATCAGAGAAAATAGATTTGAGAATAGATTTCAACTTTGCACACTTTGTAAATGAAAAATCCAATGGAACGAAAGAACTTTCCCTGAATGGCAAAGACGTTTTTCTTCAACGTGGGTTCGTAATCATCCTCAAAGGATAGGAAATAAATTACCAGTGAATTTGTGGTCATAACAAGAATAAATTAAATTACAGAAAACGTTTAGGCAACGAGGACATTTCCGAATTACTAATTTTCCTGCAAGAAAATCCTGAAATCGTTGAGCTCAATTTACCTTTCAACGAAATTTACTGCGATGGTTTTATCGATATAATCAATTACATAACGGTAATTATTCAAAATATTCGATTTTGCAAACGATATGTCAGACATATGTGTTTTCAGGGTCACGAACAAATCATCAAACTGAATGTACAAAACAATGAAATAGGATCCAAGGGGGTAGAACACTTGTGTGAATCTGGAGATAAATTGAGACTGGAAATTCTGTGGCTGAATGGAAACAAATTTGGTGTAGAGGTATAAAAATTGAATAAACAAAAAATCGTTCATCATTTATAAACAACTGGTCAAAAATGAATATTTATAATAAAAATACTTCAATGAATTTAGAGTTCGAAGCAATTGGCATTGATGCTTCTGAAAAATCAATGGCTTCGTGAATTGAACGTGGCTCAGGTCGATCAAACAGCTTCAAGTCTTGTTTATTTTATCACAGTCTTGAGACACGATCAGGATTCATACAACACAACTCTCAAGAGATTGAACATCAGTAGCCCTCATCCGGGATGCATGTATTACTTCGACAGTGCTCATCTTGCGAATTTAATTGGATCCTTGCTCAAAGTAATCAGTGAACAAATTACGTACGAAAATGATACTAAAAGAGACATTTTTTTGAAAATATTTCATCATCTTTTTTGATTTCACGAACACAAAATCAGTGATATGATATTTAAATAATGGTTTTCTTTCGGCACAGACTAACAAATGTCTGGAAAACTTACATGTCCAAAAATTTGGATTTACATGTCATGACATCGAGGTCATGCTCATGGAAGGGAAGTTTAATAGAACTTTATTATGTCTGGATTTGAGTGGCAACAACGTCGGTGACTTTGGAGTAGAATTTTTTGCCAAATGGTTGGCAGAAAAGCCAGCATTGTCCATTCTCTTATTAGCACAT
The DNA here is from genome assembly GCA_948107755.1 of Campoletis raptor. Lineage (NCBI taxonomy): Eukaryota > Metazoa > Arthropoda > Insecta > Hymenoptera > Ichneumonidae > Campoletis > Campoletis raptor. Next base: position 12,470,139 of record OX403622.1, read on the forward strand.
AATATTATAACGAGTACAGGAGCAAGGTGAACAAAAACATTGATATAAAGAAAGGGTGATTTTTTTGTGTTGCTTTGTCGATCTCTGAGGTGAAGCTACTTCTAGTAAAGCCAGTACTTGGATGGGTGAACGCTAAGCCGAGCACCGATTTGCAAAACTGAACGAAAAGCAGCTTTTCTGAGTTTCTCATGATGTTATTCATTACAAAAATCAGTAAAAATGTAACTTAGTGTATCGGCAAAGATTTTTCACAGTTTCCCTGGGTTTCCATAATGCAAATGAGATACAGTAGTGCATTAGGAAGTGGCGATGGTCGAAACTCTTGGGGGAAGAGATTATTTAATTAAAAAAAAAAAAAAAATAGAGGTTTCTCATACACTAAACAATTATTCCATCAGAGCTCTAAGTAGCGGATTGCCATTTTCGAGAATGAAACACCTTGATATTTCGTACAATCGTATCGACGACTCCGGAATCAGCGATATTCTCAATACCCTTAAGAAGAGCCCTTGTCTCAAGAGTTTAAAGTTATTTGGGAATTCCATCGGCCATGGATCCTCGAAGGTAACCGATTTGTTAAAACTTTGCAGCATACATTTTTCAGATTTATTATTTAAGGGTGAATCTGGAAGCGGTAAAAAGTGTCAAAATGAAAGTCCATGCTCATCACGTCTATACACACGAAGCAGGAGCTACGACAGCGTTTGTATGCAAAAAAAAACTTTTGTTACTTTTGTTCTTTTGAATGTCAATCCGTCCTCGTGATGAGTCGACTTGTTTTTAATCGATGGTTTTTATCGGAATTTTAGTTCCACATCCAGTGTTTGAATGTTAAAAACATAAATTCCATAAAAATCTATATTTTTTCGTTTTTTCAGATTATCAATCGAATGTTACTGTCCGGAGTCTTAGTTCAAGAGTATTTAGACGTGAGACCATACAGAGTGAATCACGAATGGCAATGCGCTCTTTACTCGGAGAAAAAGTAAAAAAACAATTGAATCAGAGAGGATTCTGATTCATGGACTTTCGGAACTTCAACTTTAACTTGTCATATAAATTTATTACTTTTAATTAAACTCTTCAGTAAAACGAAAATATCCTTACAAATGACTATAAAGCAATACTGCATCGGACTTGGGCCTTTTGTAGCGTTTGATTAATAAAGTCAATTTAATTGTCAAGGTGCTGTGAAGTTTGAATCAGAGATTTCAAGTATGAAGGTCTCATATTTCAAAGCATCGAATGCTGACAAACAGCGGTCTCAAATTGACTATGTAACTGTCGAAACGCTCGTACGACTTGCCTGCAGTCGAGTTGCTTTATCACAGTTTGTTACGAAATCAACAGCACTGTTGTACTCAAGAATCTCGTTTTTCAATACTTGCAGATCGAAAATTCCAGTTTTGTGCACTTTTGTATTCTTTCTTCTGTATCTTGCAGCGGTTATCATTTTGTCAAGGATGTAGTGAAGCCAGAGGATGTTCGTGTAAGGCTCAAATCGTTGCCAATTATTTCTGTGAAAAGTAAAAGATTCATTTGATTGATGGTCACTCAACGGTCATTTAAAAGCAACAATAATTCTGTCTATTATTTTCCAATTTCTTTATCAAGATTAATAATTTCATTAAATTCTCAAGTTGCAGACTTTAATGCCATCGAAAATTTTATCGGCGCTATTCAATTGACTTACTCTAATTTGTTTCTCATCAGTCTGTAAATATCAAATTGATATTCGCCTTGGGCCACGAATAAATCTTCGTCCATTGAGAGATCGTTGAAAATGCTACATCCCTCATACGACATTCGTGATAAAGTAAAATCGATCACTGAAACTTTGACACCTCTGCTTAATAAACTGAATGATTTATTGTTGAGTTTAAAGTCAATGTGCGATTCATCCGTTCGTGATATTAGCAAATTCCCCCAGTGAAGATCACGATGCTCAAATTCTAGAGTCTCCTCAGCAACGGCGAGTGCTAAAGCAGTCTGAAAGTCACAAAAAAGTGATCGATGACTAAAAGTTTTGTGAAATTTTCAAGAATCGAATATTTGGACCAAAGGAAAAGCTAATTTCAAAGCTTTATGAAATTATTAATTTTATTCACAGACGATAACAACAATTCTTTATTACAAAAATCTTTTCAATTTGTTCAGATGCATTCATAACGAAATAATTTGCCATGTATACCAGAAGGATATTTTGTTTTATTTCTGGCGATGTAAACAGCATCGAATATCTCTTTACATTTGCCGTAAAAAAAATCTGCAGTTATTTTCTTTTAAATATTATTGTGAAGAGTTAATGATACACTGTTGTATTTTTTTGGATAGAAAAAAAGCTCATAAATCTTCAAACACCCTTATTTTTTAGACACCGAATATATGTAACATGCAACATCTTTAAGTAATGGTTATTGAGTTCATGTTTACCTGCATGAAGAGAGCATATGCCTCTCTGGCATTTTGAAAAACGTAAGCTTCCAGATCCTCACCACCGTGGCCCAATTCCAATACTATGTACAACTGATCTTCTTCGAAAATCGATGGACAATCATTTTCAGAATTTTTTTCTTCGTCAAAAGTCTTCCACAGGTCGATAAGGATCTTTGGATATTTGCCCTTGACGCATCTTATTTTCTTTACTTCGACGAAACAGTTCGTGTTGGATTTATCAGTGAATCTCAAATTGTGGAGCTCCCTAAGGGCAAAAAATATCATTATTAATATATTTATTCGGTGAAAAAGGTTTCAAGTTCGATAAATTGAATATATTACTTAGCAATAACGATTTCCGAAAGAATCTCGTCAAACTTTTTTTGCCGCTCGCTGTTTATCTTTATGTCACCCTCAATGGGTATGATTTTTATGACGTTCTTCTCTTTCCCTTTTTCGTACAGGAATACTTCGCCGTAAACTCCTTCGCCAATTTTTCGGCAGTTTTCAAGAAATCTGAACGTAAATAAAACACACATATGTTTAGTAACAAATAAAAACTAGTGCAAATATAAAATTGTAGAATTCTAAATGCTTACGACTGTGGATAACACTCATTGAAAGGCAGACTTGATTTTTGTCCACACTGCGCAAGAACAACGTCTCGGGGTTTTGTGTTGCAGAGAGTTTTTGGAACGTCGTCTACAGTTTTTGGTAGATCTGTGATTGCAGAATGAGAAACCCGAGAATTAGTATTTTTTTTCTTGCTTTTTAGCGTGCACGATATGTGAGAAAATAGAAAATTTCTTCCTCTACCGACGGACTCCGTTGTAAACTTTTTTTTCTGTTTCATTTTTCTGAGATTTTTTCTTTAAAAAAAAAAAACAAACTTTTTCCTTACCGATTAGCGTACTCCTCTGCGTTGTCGTTTGTTTATTTTCAATCGGGTTGATGCCGTATGCTTGGAGGAACGCAGAGTCTTTAATGTTGTCAAAACTCTTACAGTCGGGCACGACGCGGATCGAAACGCGACGGATAAATCGTCCAGGGCTCGAGATACCGAACAAGCGGCTTGTGTCTGGTTGACTGGACCCTGGGATCCATGCTGTGCTATTCCGTAGTCCGGTAAACAAGGATAATTCCTTGCTGTCCTCATTTTTCTTGACACAACTTTGTATAAGTCCTGAAATGACAAGAAGATGTGTTAAAAAAATAATTATTGGAAAAAAAAGGAATATGCTGAAACTAAACCTCTTACCCATTTACCGACAAGATTCCATATAATTTTAGTTGAATTGTGACAATTTTCTTTTTTCCATTTTTTTATATACTTGTATTTGATTAAATATTTGTAAAAGATTTGTCGAGACCAAACAAATACGAAATATAAATTGATGTGTAAAATCAAAATCAAAACAAGCAATTGTACGTATAAATAATTCGTATAAAAAGGTTAAAAGTTATTTAAAAAAACCAGGCCTTGGGGTTAAGTTTCAAGCACGAAAAATTTTGTTTGGTTGTACGTCTTTCAAATTTGTTCTATTGTCTTTGCCCGATCAACGCCTACGCGACACGTTTCAAACGCGAATTACAAAATTACGAATCTTCACTATTTCACTTTACAAGACTAGTGAAGATTCGTACTACTTGCGAAATTTCGTCAAACTTTTCACATACTTCTAAATAGGAAATAATCAAAATTATGTCAAAATAATCAGAAAGAATTTGGTCACTTTCTTGCAACTTGGAAATATCTGAACTTAATTAATATGGAGGATTTCCGAATTTTACAGAAAATTCATTCATTGCGGAAAAAACTTTAAGAAAGTTTCTGGAATTTACATAATATTTCTCTGAACAAATCATAACTTTTTAATGAACATTTTTTTTCTTTTTCAAAAGCTTGTGAAATGATTTGAAAAATTTATTCAGATTGTAAATGACGATCTCGAAAGATTTGGAATTTATTTAGACATTTCCATTCCTAGAGTACAATATTTATCAAATGTACCTCTAAAATTGTACTGAAATTTTTTGTTTTTAAGTTGTTTACCTTGTTGTTGCATTTCCAAAATATTTTGGACGCTTTGTCTCCATTTCTTGCCTTTTCCCACAGCAAAAAACTCAAGATCTTCTTGACTATGGACGTGATTTAATATTGACAAGGATCTCGCCCAGGATTTTCCAGGTTTCAGAAAAACAACTTTATCTTCCTTAGCAGAATCGTTTGGCTGGCTCGGCGTAAATGATGTACTGCATGATTCGTCAGTTTTTTGTGAAATTTGATGGAGTATTTGTGAACTTTCAGTCCCCAAACTGATCGTTGTTGCTTGCGAAAGATCTTCTTGGATATCGCCCATTTTCGAACCACTCGTAGCTTCCTCAATTTTGTTGTTTTCGGTCGCAACTTTTTCAGCCTCCACTTCCGATATAGCACTCAACTTCAAGCCCCAATCATGATACTTATTGCGTCTCCTTGTTATTCTAAAAGAATCGTTCAGTCGAGATAACAAAACAACTGGCTGCATCGAATCGCGTCGTGCATCTTCGAGTGATTTATTATTTGCACTCCGATTTTGTAATTTATCAGCTCGAGTAAAATCTTTTGATTCCGGAGCATCTGAATCCTCCTGCTCTTGAGGCAAATCTTTGATTTTCACTGTAACCTCGTTCTTCAAAGAAACATTCGCAACTGTAGATCTCGATGAATCGTTCAGATTATTGTCAGACGTTTCATGTACCGATGATTTTTCACTTGTGTTTAAGCTGCTGTAATCAATCCCTACACTTTCCATGTCAATGGGCAATTCCTCGGAGTCGTTTAGTGACATAGATTTCAATTTTTTGGACGACATTTCGTTAATACTTTCCGACTCTGCGACGCTACCGTCAGTAGTTAAATTCTCATCAGCGTTCGATTGAGACAACGATTCCATCGCTTGGGATACATTTCCTTCGAGAGAATCATGATTATTCTTAAGTTTATTAATTTTACTCCTCGTCAAACGAGACAGCAAAACAATTGCTTGAAACGGTCGATGTTTTTCTAGCGAATCATTTTCATTCGATTTCGACGAAATTTCGGATTTTCCCAAATTATCCGTCGAATTGTCGGAGGAATCTACTTTGGGAGGATGACATATTTCAACAGAGGATTCATTTTGGGGCGAAACGTTTTGGCCGTTTGTAATTTCATGCGCTTTGACAAACTCTGTAATTTCATCGCTCGAAGTATTGTCTCCGGAGCTTAGTTGTTCAAAGTTTTCACGTGTTTCAAAAAGACTTTTACTACCCGAGATACTCACTGATCCTGAAATCGTTATCCAATCGTCGTCGCTATTTCGAGACTTCTCACCGAGACTTTGTTTCTTCGGAATATCCACTTGTTCGTCGGGACAACCCATGAAAGGATCTTTGGTAGAGTTTTCGGTATTTTCTATGCTATCTTCGTTGCAAATTGAAGAATTGCTGGAAGAAACACTGCTCGAGAAACGAAAAGATTCCTCGGTTTTGTCAAAAATAAGGTGCGATGTTTCACGATTAGAAGATTCTTTTTCAAATCCAACAGACGAACTGTTCGCTGATGCATGGCTCATTTCAGAATCGCTTCTAGGTTTCGGTGAGACAGATCCATCGTTTGCAGCTTCCGCAACTTCAGTATCGTTGAACAGCAGTTCGGAAGGATCAGGGTCAGGTGTTACACTTAAAATTCCAGGACGACATTTGCCTGTCAACGATTTGCTTTCTCTGTTTGATTTTATGGTCAGGGAGCTCGTAGATTGTTGGGGAATCGCATCAACAGCTTTAACACTGAATTTTCGAGCTAAACTTTCGGTTCCCAAATCAAAAGGCTCTTCTAAATCCTCGTTTAAGTGGCTTTTGATCGGCGATAAACGAAGTAATGAATTACCGGTCATCACTCTAGTGACTATTGGTGTACTGCTGGAAAAATGGCTAGAAACTCTTTTTGGGAAACTCAATCGCGACAACGATACAACGGGTTTTTTAAAAAGTTTTCCACCCTTTTTCTGCTGGATTTCCACAGGTTCAACGTTTTCTGAGGATACTCCAAAATCAGACGAATCAACTGATTGCTCGTTATTCGTCGAAGCATCTCGTGACAATACAACAGGGTTTTCGACGGTTTTTTTTCGCTTATACTCTGTTTCGGGAGAATTAGAGTTGTCGAACGTTAACCCAATATCGATGGAATCTACTGATTCTTCGTTGATCGTTGAAACCTTCTTCTTCGACCACTGTACAGCGGGCTTTTTAACAAGAATAGTTTTTTGTTTTTCCTCATTTTCTTTAGATTCAAATTTGTTCGAAGTTGTCTCGAAATCAGTGGATTTTACTGGTTGCTCGTTGTCCACAAAGGTATTTCTCCACAATGATACAAGTGGCTTTTTTGTGAGTATCATCTTGCGCTTCTCATCACTTTCTTCAGACTCAGAATCATTTGAATTTGTCTGAAAACCAGTCGGATGTACGAATCGCTCGTTATACTTGGAAGCCTCACTCGACAGTTCGTCAACGGGTCTTTTTAAACGATTCTTGAGTTTTTCATCATTATCGAAAGATGCAGAGTTGTCTGCATTCCAATCAAAAGAATCTACTGGTTCCTGATTTTTATCAGTCAACACTTTCGAAAGCAATACCGAAGCGTTTTTGGCAAGTTCCATGCTTCGTTTGGGCGGATTTTCCGACGATTCAGAATTTTCTGAATTCGACCCGTAGTCAACAGAATTTGTTGTTTTACTTGTCGAGATACTCTTATCAGTTGGATAAATTTCTCTGCCATCGGCAGAGTCATTATTGCTCGGACGGATCTTTTTCCTCTTATTGGTCCCCGGGTTTTTTGAATTTGTAGATGAATCGAAGGGAAAACTCAAACGTTCGAGGCTAACATTGCATTGCTTCAGAATTTTTGAATTCTCAAGAATTTTGCGTTCCGTAGAAATGTGAGAAGAAGCCGTTGCTACGTCTTCGACCATGGGGCGTTTTTTTAGAACGCGTTTCTTACGAACGTTTTTTCTTTTTTTTTCATGACTATCTAACTCTGAATTAGGCTTTTCATTTTCGTCTTTGAAGTTCGTCTTTGGTTTCACTTTTACTCGTCGTCTTATCGTTTCAGTTCTGCTTTTGGCTGTTTCATTCGGTTTTTCTGATCCGAGTCTTTGCCTCTTGTTGTTGCCGAGTTTTTTAACTGCTCTACGCGGCTGCGGCGAAGGACTGGTTAACGGTTCGTACAACAAAGGATCATCACTAGCATCGGAAAAGCTATTTTTCTTCATCACTGCATCGTCGCTGCTGTCGTCATAAGACTGATTTGACATCTGATCTTGAGGAATTGGATGCACTCTGCGCAAAATGTCAAATTTCGTATTAAGCCAAAAAATGTGTGTTTTTCCATGATACAACAACTATAAGAAAGGAAACCTACATTACATCTCTCACTAGACGATCGAATGTTGTGTCAAACGGATCATAATCCAGACTTCCATTGATGTTTGAGGTCAACTCAGCAGGTGTCTGAATTATCTCATCTGGTGGTAATTCGTCACGTATAATTGTACTTGTACTGCTTGCAGGATGATGATCGAAAGTACCCTTTTTTCTTAGATATGTCCTTACTGGTTTCCGAAACATTTTTTATTCTATATCATAAAACTTATTGAATCAATATCATATTTTTCAGAAAATACAGTTTACTCAGTCACAGAACATAAAATAAATTTTCATGTGTAATAGTTAAGAAAAATTATATCAAATTTAGAGAAAACTTTTCCGTCACAAAATATGGTAAAATACTGTGATATTAGATTCAATATTGACGCTCAATTTGTAAATAAGTAAGTTTTTTTCATGACGAAACAAAGAAACATTTTTTGAAGGTAACTTCATCCATGCCTAACTTCAACAGTTTAACAGTAATTCAAAAATGCAGATAAATAAAAAACACGAATTACCAATTTGAAGACGATATGTAAAAACAAAGAGAATGAGTGCTGCCTGATTTCGCAATTTTGGGTACAAAAAGTTACGGCTATTCATTTATATTAATTTCCGTAAGTTGATGAAAAAAATGTAAAATTTCATTGGTTTTAATATTCTATCGAGAATTCTTATTAGAAGTCCTTCATAGAAGAGAGCCAAAAATTATTTCCTCAATGGCAAAATATGATTTTGAATACCTATCGTCTCGATATCTCACATCCCTGGCTCATGTTATTATTTCATTAGACAAACGGAAATTGCAAAATTCTGGTGAATTGATACTAATTATTATTATCAGTTGCATGGAATTTCAGAAAAAAATAAGTCGTTTTTTCATCGCCTCCAATTTTTTGGAACGCACCCAACATTTATGTTTTTTTTATCAGAGTATTTGTTACGGCTGTTTTTTGCGATTGGACTGAGGAGCGTTCTTTTTAGTGCTCGGAGAAATCCATGTAAATAAGTACGAGAGAGACGCCATGCAAACAGCACTTTCAGAAGTTCGAGTGAGCATAACTTGTGCTTGTGGGTTATGCAGTTTACCGGTAATTCAATATTTCGATGTTGTTAAACTTTCTACATTGAATTCATATTCTGGTCATCGAAATTTTCGACGAATAATTAGTTACCACCCTTAAAAAGACTTTTGAAGGTAGAGAGTACGAATTTTATAATTGCAACGTAAAAATACAGCGCCAATAAATGCAATAAGGGCGAAAACGTTTAAAAAATAAGCAACGTTCAGGATAAATACCAAATTCATCCATTCATACCTGTGTCCCTTGCGTCTTCTTAGTGATATAGATATGTGAATAATTGCACACGCGATCAATTATCTTAGATATATCCCCAACACAGATTATTTTTGCTGTCGTAGGAAATCACAACAACACAGCGTCCCGCCATTTTAAGATTTTTAGTATTTCGAACCGGGCAGCACGAGCCGGGTGCGTATCTGCGTATGCGATCGCCGTGAGGCCGTGGCCAATGAGATTCAAGAACGATATGTTTGACAAAGCACATGAAAAAGAATTACGTTCAACTTTACATTTCTTGAATATTAAATAACTCTTTATTATAATAATAAGTTCGTAATAATGAAAATTAATTTCTTGAAAATCCTCGTTGGCTCGTTTAATGTTTTTTAGTTGAATCAATAACGTCGTTTATAGGTTAAAATTTGTAAAACAAAATCGGTACAACACTGGCAGAATCGCGCGGGAAGTGTTGTGGCAGAGGGCAGGGGGCAGGCGGGGATTAACGCGGACGGCCCAGCGTTCAACGTTGCTAAGGAAAAGTGTTGAAGCGGGGTGAATATCCTTTTTTTGATAATAAAAACTGGTTGATGTGCGGGATCAGCTGATTGCTCTGTGCAACAGCAAAAGTATATTAGAACGTCGAAAATGTCCGACGAAAAGAAAAGCAAGGATGTGTCGGTGGACCCTGAGCTAAATGAGTTGTTGGACAGTGAGTGAATGCGCGTCGCAACACATTGAAAAACTTATAAACGCAATTATATTTAGGATGGTCGGTGTCGTACCTTTATAACCTAAAAACCTCTTCATTTTGACACGAATGTTTACTATCAAATCGGAATGAATAAAAATGATCAATCGCTACTTGACACTCGGTGAACTTTTGCATTAGGTTTTCAAACATGATTAAGAATGGCAATATTTTTTCAAACGTCTCACTAGAATACGCCCAGTACGATTCTTACGTAATGCACGAGAAGAGTCAAAGTACGCGATCTGATTAGCATTACAAATTTTTTTTTCCATTCAGCGTCTTTGTGTTTTAGGTGCATTGGAGGACTTTGACAAACCTTCAAAAACCAATGCAGTACCAGAAGTTGAAGGTCAAGCGGTGTCTTCTGCTTTGCAAGCGAGCACCGACGATGTTCCAGAGGAACTTGTTGACGAGACGTGGCCTCAAGATTTTATTAAACAAGCTGCAGACCAATTCGAAAAGAATTTACAAAACCTCATGAATAATGGTATAACACGCAACTGGGCTTTTTTCTTTGACTTTTATAATTTTTTCAGAATCACACAACAAATTTATTCAACATTATTGTTGCTATTATTAGGAGTTTTGTTCAAGTTGCAGAATAAGTCTTCTTCAATCGTGCATGTAAATAGTTGGACGTAGAGTAAAAATCCATGGAACCAATTTTGTAGTATCATAGTTTTTTACAAAAAAGCACTGGACTTCATTTTTCTATGTCCATCAGTTTAATCTTGAGAGGGAATCAAAATAATACCGTAAAATCATTCCCCCATGCCTCCCCCTACAGAAGCACTTTTTTTTTGGATAATCTCCAAACTATTGAAGATATTGAACTCTCATGAATATTAATGTAATATTCTCGCCAAAGCCCTTTTCCACAGAATTAAAAAATAATTTGAGGACACATTCAGAGCATTGTTATGAAATTACGTGCAACATTTTTTGTCAGTTTCTATTTAATTTCCGAAATACATAATTGTAAAGTGTTGGATATGTGAAAATGTGATTATTTCTCAAACTCAGACACTTTTCCCGAAAGTTTATGTTTTTGCATTCCTGTAACGATATTCAAGTTTTCAAAGATTAACCAAGAGAGTTAGCTTTCGAACTGTGGCGAGAATACTACATTACGGAAAAATTAATACAAGATTTGTCACGGGCCTTGAACCAAGATTTTTAAAATTAGGAGTGGAAGGGGATCTAGGAGCTTCTTTACAAAAAATGGCTCAGAGTGTGGCCAGCGCGATAGGAACAAATCCATCAGGGTCGGATAGTGATAGTCCAGATTTTCAAGCAGCCATTGCCCAAGCACTGAAAGACTTGTCTGCAACGTCGGAAAATTTGCAGGTATTCGTTTTCGTGATTTTATAGGAAGTCGACGAGATCTGCATATTTAATAAAGAAAAAATTCTCTTATTTTACAGAATGCTAGTCCTGGTTTAACCGAGGCTGATCTCGCTGCCATGTTTGGACAGACCTCGCTGGATGACGGTCCGAATGACATACTTCCTTTTATGCATGGAATGATTCAATCGTTACTCTCCAAAGAAGTTTTGTACCCTTCGTTGAAAGAACTTGTGGACAAATATCCTGCTTGGTTGGAAGAAAAAAAAACAACGCTACCTCCAGCTGATTTGGAAAAATACAATAAACAGTTGGAGCTCATGCAGAAGGTTCTTTTAATTATAAATTTTGAAAAAAAGAAAAAAAAATTGGAAATCGTTAAAAAAAATATCCGGTAGTGGCTTCCAACTATTAAAGCCGTGATTGCCGTTTAAAGAAAAAAATAAGCGACCAGAAAATATTAAAAACTTTTAAGGCGTCGCACAGTTGCGGTAAAAATCTCATTTTTCTCTAACACAGTTGAATTTTCAAAGCAAATAAAAGTTAAGTTATTCTGTTTCCATTAGAGAAGACCATACAACTTATCGTTTTCTACAAATATCAAGTGTCTCCGAGAAAAATGTTAATCAAATTTTCAGTTACTTATCGCACTCACGTAACTGATGGAGCCCCTAAAAAGGTCATCGTTTCGAGCGTAACGATATTTTTCTTGCTGATGATTTCAACAAGAAAAATCGCGTTACATTTGCTGCGAAAAGGATCTGAAATCAAATTTTTGCTTACACCTGAAGGATGAAGTGATAATTTTTAATCGATATTTTGATGTTATTTATCCATATAAACAAAAAAAATCCTGTTACTCTTTAAAAAAGCAAAACTTCAATTTCAATAATTCATTACTTGTTTTTATAGGTCTGTACAGAATTGGAAAAGGAGAATGACAGTGATTCCGAGGAAGTGAAGAAGCAACGTTTCGACACGATATTAGCTCTAATGCAGGAGATGCAAAATTACGGTCAGCCTCCGGAGGAATTGGTTGGTGACCAGCAATCAGCATTTTTCCAAGTCGATCAGGAGGGTAATCCAGTTATGCCGCCATTACCAGCTGGCGTCGAATCGCCTCAAAATTGTAGTATCATGTGATGAGACTTTACAGGTGGAAGAAACAACATTACACGAACGTACATAAAATTTTCATAACGTTTAAAATAGTAGTGGTTGAAAATTGTACTCGTTTCATAGGTACATAGAGGGTGTTTTTGTGGGGATTGCGGTAAGAAGAATCAAAAAACGGACATGAAATTGAGAGCAGACAAAAATGAATAACGCAGAATACATTCGATATTTTTTTTAAAATTCAATCATCGACATTTTGTGACACAAATTTCTATCATTAACTTGTTCTCTCGTTAGATATTCATATATTCTTTCAACGACTTTCCTGAGTCGAACGCGACGCATAAAATCTCCACGTGCACAGATGAGTAATTTATTGTTGAAGGTTGTTTTTTTTTTTAATTTTTATTTAGGCGCTCGTCGTTGGCGCTTGTTGCTTTTGTTATTTTTTAACGACTTGGTTCGTTAACGCCGAATACGTCTTGTATGTATATAATAATAAAATATACGTCTACTTTTCAACGGTTAATCATCTCAAGATCAAGGATTTGTCGAATCTTGAATTTGAGGGGGAAAAATAATAAACTTTTCGTTTTTTTCCCTGAAATACAACAGCTGTATCGTTTATTTTTCATTTAAATTATGTCATTCAACTTTTTTACTCTGATATATTGTTGTGGTTTTTTGCGCGAATATGTACGTGTACGTTTACATTCTAATTAGAGTTTTCGTTTAGGAAGAGCCACACAGTGCATCAACACCTGGCAATACTTTTCCTTCCAACAGCTCTAAACTTGCGCCACCACCTGTGCTCACGTGACTCACTTTATCCTCGGTTTTCCACTTCGCGGCACAGGTTGCCGTGTCACCGCCTCCGATAATCGTTATCGCACCACGTGTCGTAGCTTCTACAACACCGTCCATTAAACTCTTCGTTCCTTTGCTGAAATTCTCGAACTCGAAAACACCCGCTGGTCCGTTCCAAATGATTACTTTGGCTCGTTTAATCGGTTCTGTCGAGCAAACAGATCGTTAGAATCGCTTATTAAAATATTTTCAAAACGAGAATATGGATGTTCGTTTAAAAAGAAATAATTATAGATTTTATGACGTGCTGTCAAAGCCTGGGTCGTTGCGATGTAATAGACGTTTTTATCAATTAAGACTTTCCTCGTTTCGTAACTTTCTTGTACGAGATTCGAGGAGAACCAAAAAAGTTTAATTAACTTTTTATCCTAAAACCCGAATCTTCATTCAAGTGAAGAATTCGAAGAATTTAGTTACTTTTAATCAAGTCGCACTTGAACATAACACTGTGAAATTTTTTTTTGTCACTTTCAATGTGAAAACTGGGATCGTTTCAGACTTTCATCGAATTAGAAGAAAAAGTTGGCCATGTGTCTCGTTTTGTCTACTAAGAGTTAAGGGAACGAGATTTCGGTAAATGTGAGCCTTGATATTTTTTTATGAAACAAAAAATTTATAGTGTAAACGCAAGACCGATTGAAATTCATCAGCTTCGTTTACATTCCAAGTTTACGGGAAGAAATTGGACAAAAACGAAACAATCTTATTGTTGAAAGTGAAATTGAACTAAAAAATCAATTACCAGCAAACAATTCGCTGGACTTGGGCCCGACGTCGAGTCCCATCCATCCATCGGGAATGCCCGAAGCCACATCGGCACTTCCGACTGCAGCGTTTTCCGCGAATTTGTCGGCAGTCACGAAATCAACGGGAAGATGAATCTGTACGTTATTTTTCGTTGCTTTTTCTAAGAGATCCTTCACGATTTTGGCGCCTTCCTCGTCGAACAACGAGTTTCCGATCTAATGAAAAACATCAAAATCATCCTTTTAAATATCACGGCATCATTGATTTCAACCAATAATTTTCAAAAAGTTCAACAATCAGAAAAACCTGAAAAAATTGGTTAAAAAACCAAAAAAATCCGCTGGCGGTTGGCCGCTTAATAATATACAGGACCTTTCTTTGGGATCGGACTTTTCACTATTTTTATAATACTTCCATTTTTGCATCAGTCAAGTTTGCAACGTTGAAGAAATGCAAACTTCAAGACTCAACTAAGGTTTCAATCAACCAAAGACTTTACCTTCATATCTTTGGTGACTTTGAGGAAAGTGTAAGCCATTCCACCTCCGATTATCATTTCGTTTACTTTGTCCAACAAGTTGTTGATCAATTGAATTTTGTCAGCAACTTTGGCGCCTCCAAGAATTGCCAGTACGGGTCTGTCGGGATTATTGAGTGCTTTGGCGAAATATTCTAGCTCTTTCTTCAACAGAAAACCACTTGCTCTTATGTCAAAACCATCGCCCATCATGGAACTGTGCGCGCGATGCGCTGTACCAAAAGCATCGTTGATGTAAACGTCACCGAGTTTCCTCAGCGATGCTCGAAATTCTGTGACTTTGTCCTTGTCGGCTTTGATCTGTCAAATGTCAATGGAAGTGTGTCGTTATTTTCTAATTTTTTAGGCAAAAGCAATCTCAACATTTCATTTTATTTTATAAACTTTTTATGAAGCCAAAGGAAAAAGAAGTAATAAAATCCCAAATTCCACATCAATATTTTTTTTTGTTTTTTAGGTTTACCATAACCTACAAAAGAATATTGTACTATACTTTCAAAAGAATTGGGGCCCAATATACATATTTAATATTGAACATCTTTTCCATCACTTTATAAGTCTTTACAGTATGTGACATTATTAGGAACATGGCAAAATAATTATCGAACTTTGCCAATGATGAAAAAAAATGTTTGTTCCTAACTTTTGACCTTCAAGGTCACAGTTCTCCTAATGAAACCAATTTACCTTGCTGCCATCCGGACCAACACCTTTGCCTTCTTCTTCGACGTGGAATCTCAAATTTTCCAAAAGAATAATAGTTCCGGGAGCAGGATCAGCACAAGCAGCTTCGACGGCAGGTCCGACGCAATCATCCAAAAATTGAATATCTTTACCCAGAAGAGTTTTAAGTTCTTCCGCAACAGGTTTCATGGTATATTTCAAATTTTTTGAACCATCCGGCCGTCCCAAATGGGACATGAGAACAATGGATTTGGCTTTTTTTTCCAAAGCATACTTAACGGTGTCAAGAGCAGCAACAATTCTCTGAGTGTTAGTGATCTTTCCTTCTTTCATGGGAACGTTAAAATCCACGCTGCACATAACATTGATTTTTTTCGTAAACGAGTTTTTTTCACGACTAATATTACAAATGTAATTGTAAAATTGACAAAAACGAGAAAAACTTACCGTATGAGAACCCTTTTGCCGGTGAGGTCGACCTTGTCAATGCTGAGTTTGTTCAGAGCCATTTTTGCCCGTAAATACGACTCGGTTTCTGAATTAAGAAACTTAACGCTCGGTGAATTTGTCGAAAATATCCGCTTATTCGATAAATTATCACTGTCTTGTCTTATGCACGTTTTTATGAGTATTGCTTGCGGGAATCGAACGATTTGGTGGAACGAGGTGACAATGTCAAACGAAGGGCGTCGGAGGTGGCGGCATCGTACGAGCTTAAAAATGGCGCGCATTTGCGATCGACTGATAAGGAGAACGAAAACTTTTGCGATGATTGCATATTTTACACTTGAAAAATGAACAACATTAAGTCGAATTATGCTTCTAATTATACTTTATGAGGTTGTATAAAAGTTAGAGCAGTTACAGTATGTAATTGTTTTTTTGTTTTTTTCAATTCGGAAATTTCAAGTCTTTCGGTAAAAGCGCAGGAGAAGGGAGTCAAAGATTAAAGAAGGGGATCAACAAATGCGCAAGCGCTTTTTTGACGCACGCGCGCCAACCATGCGACATTATTTCAATAATTCGATTAATCGTGCCAAGAAAAAATTAACTGAAAAATCTTTTGCTGTTACCTAGCTCAAAAGCTAGCGAAACATTTAAAACATCGTTTATAACCACAAAGCATTCGTAATTTTGTAATAAAAAAACTCACGAAAAACAGTTGCGACAACGCAAGTCATCCGGCAACGAATCAAAGGATAACAACGAAGATTGCATTCACCGGTTTTGTGATTGAAAAAACTGATTGCATATCATTGAGATTAGTTGTCTACGGAAAATAGGAGACGTTTATTTTCCATACTCGCTATTTCGTTACTTTTCAACAAGTTAGAATTTTGTTTATATTTGTTTTTTTTATCCTATCACGTCTACGATCAATTAATTGCTGTCAAGCACACAGTATTGTTTTTTCGAAGTCGTCTATTTTGAGCTCGTATATCTCATACGACAAAACCGAGTGAATTAAAAAAAAATAGTTTTTTGATAGCTCTATAATTTCCGTGTAAAAAAAAAACAAGAAATTCATCTTATGTTGTTTACTTAAAACGAAAAAATCAACAGAATTTATTTATTGGCCCTTTACGATACGATGATGTGTTCAACGAATTTCGTTCAGATAAATCATTGACTGTCCATTTCGTCGATTCATTTTCCGATAATATTTTCATTAAAATAAATTCATTTATTTATTCCCATAGGATACGCAGTGCCGCCCCCCCCCCCCCCCCCCCCAAGAATAAAAAAATAGTCAACTTGATTCGATAAAAAGGTTTCCGCTTAATGCAACCGTTTTTTGGTTTTTTTACATTACAATCTTTCCGAAATGACTAACTGGAATGCACATACTTTGATACTTTCTCAACAAGAATTAGCGCATTCGTGATTTTATCGACCAAGCATTTCTCTGCTAGTTGGGAACGGGAAAGAACTGAAATAAAGATTTCATAATTGGACATCATGGACAGTAACATGTATTTTATTGAGTTTGATAAGCATCTATACAATAATGAGAGAGATCTGGTTCACTTCGATGTTATACGAATTCTTTTTCAACCGGATACGCATCTCTGATTCAAGGAAGTATTAAATACCGTTGCAAGAGTGCATTGCCAGTCTATGACCTGTGCCTGGCAGCTGCTGTTCAACTGTTCAATCAACGTTTCTCGTATCACGTGATTATACGACCGATCATGCTATTCTCGATTCTAGCAGCTTATCCGCATTCACGTGTATACCATTGGCCTGCCATTTATGTTTACGGTTAACAAAATCAACCGTTAATACATTAAATCATCTTATGGAGATATCGTTTATTTAATTTTGCTTTTTTATGAAATTTTTCACGAAATTAAAGCTTTTATATACTCTTATGTACACGATTAATCATACATTGACAGAAAAACGCAGGCGAAATAATATCATAAACAAACCAACACGAGCATTGGCCAAGAAACGTTGAAATTTTACAAAAAGCGAAAGTACACACAACGTTAAAATAATTTTGTCACGCCAAAACGTTTTTCTGTCGAGTTTTTTTTAATTCAGAAGAAACGCAAGGCACTTGGTGCCATGGTTTGAAAGGATTCACGATGCCGGATCTGCACATATTTCCTATTGAATTTAAAGGCTTACGTTCGGTTCTTTGACGAATTTCTCGCGACAACTTGAAAATATTCACAAAAAGTTTTCTTTATTTGAGAAAATTCTCATTTACAGATGATCATATGACAATGTTTATAAACAAAAATATGGAATGTTGAGCGTTTAGGTCTGGAAATGTAGCGAAAGAAAGTAAAAGTGAGGTTATAAGGAGCTGTGGGAAACGTTATTATTTCTAAATCTTTAAACTTTGTATATTTTCCGGTAGATTAGACATTCCAACATTGCTATAAGTAATAAAAAGCGATATTATCAGAATATGCAGGAAGTTATTCAATCGTCTCTGATACATTGACGAAATGACTCGATGAAAAACTTGGTGAATTTCGAAAAATAGAACGAGAGGATAAAATAAATGATAAAATATCGTTTTCATTTTCTTTTCTTTCTATTCTCTTCATCACACAAAAGCGAGACCAGCAGGCAATATATTTCGAGAGTCTAAGCGCACATGAGTTGAGTTTATCTGGGACACAGAAGAGTTTAAAATAGGGAAAGTTGAAACTAAGAAAATACGACCTAACATTATAATATTAAAACCAAGTAGATTTTGACAGTTTTCATAATAATAAAAAAAAAAGTAAAAAAAAATACAAAACCAAAAGAAAAAAGTGTCCGCTGACGTGCAATCTATGTTCCCTTGATCTAATTTTTCTTTCTCTCGGTTTTCGCGAAATTTTTAAAATAGATCTCCATATACTGTCGAGGGCGACGTTGACGCAAAGACGAAAACTCTCTTATTTCTTTACAACATTTTCTAGGAAAAAAAGTACGAAAAAACGAATTGTTTCAAACGTAAAAAAAAAAATGTGATTCGACGATGTAGAAGAACTCAGTCTCGTGTGGTCCTCCTTGAAAAATTAGGACGTGACACAATATCGTACAAAAAAGTCTGTCATGTTGTCTCGTGTCACGCGACGTTTGAGAACTACACCAATTCACACTAAATGTAATATATCGCACAGGCTCACATCCTTCTCCACGATCAGAGGCGAGAACGTGCGTGTGTCATTGAAACGGCTATTGAAAGATTTTTTCCTCGAACTTTTTTTGACCTTGAGATTATGAGGTGCTCGAAAATATTTTGTCACGAACGAGGAAATCTTTTATATTTCTACAACTCAACAAAACCAAAGCTTCGAAAACTGCAATGTGTTTTTATCATTAAAAATTCGAATGCTTGAGATTCCCAAAATACTGGAGGAAAAATCTATAGACTTTTAAAAATTAAACAGAAAGCATACGACACGCCAACTTTTTCAAGAAAAATGAACAGTTTTGTCGATAATTATAAAAAAAAAAAAAAGAATTGAATTTCAGGTTCTCAAATATATATAAATACTTTTAAAAATTGGTCTTTTATTTTCAAGGAGCGTTTCTCTTCGTAAGAGAGAATATTTTCTTTATCGAAATGGATATATTAACGAATTAGTACACATTGGCAATTTGTCGACGACAATTGTTCAAATTTGAGGTTAAACTTCGTCTGATGAAGTATGTTAGACCCCATGTGTTTGCTTTGAAGGTTAATGATTTGAGAAAACAAATATATATATTCAACTGCAAATTCATGAATATAGGTGCAAAACATACAACGGAATATTGAACACGAAAGAAGCGAAAATTTCACTGACTTTATCAGCAGAAAATGACACATTTCACAACTTTTTTTGATATCAAACGACATGCGAATCAATGTAGTTAAGCAACAAACTGTTCACATTCTTGCAGTCGACGATATATGTTTCTTCATAAAAGTCGATCATTTAGAGATGCCACTCAAAATTCCGCGGATCAAAAAACAAAAAGCAAGAAGGAGCAAATTTATAAGCATCTCGTTGTAAAACGGGAAAGTGTTGTTGATCGAATGCCAAATAGAAAATAGGATATGTGTGAATGGCCGGGAGCAAAATGACGAGGTAAACGGTGAAATATGTATATATTTATATGAATTCTTTTAATAAGTATAATCAACACGTACGTATTTCGGATAATTATGGACGCGAAGTGTCTATGAAGGAGAGAGGGGAATAGAAAAGGGAAAAAGGAAAAGTGAGAAGACGAAAGGAGGGGCGAGGTCGAAGAAAATGCAACAGGCGTGTGTGTGAAACGATCTTTCTGCAACGTGCGCGTCTATGCCAGAGAAAGAGATGCAAATAATCAGACAACCACCTGGGCTTGTTTATTGCTTATTTGTATACCCGTTGACGCAAATTCTTGTCGGATCATTGCCGATGACCGTTACGCTGTCTCACTCGCTCCTCTTGCTTTCCGCATTATTGCATTTCTATGCGATATTTTGTATTATTTTTGCTTCATATTTGTCGTGCATGTAGAGTATCAATTTGTTTATTGTGTTCAATCTCTTGAATTTGTCTCTTTATTTTTTATTATATACTATTTATCGGTTTTCATACGTTACCAAAAACCTAAAATTCGCATTTATTCCAATAGTGAACAGCACGACGAAAATAATTTCCAAAAAATTCCGGGGTTGGGGTAAAGATCGAAATTTAAAAACAAAAACAATATCTGTGAATTCGGCCATGTGGGCTATCGTTTCAAAGGCTTTTCTCAGTGATTTTTCGTCTAATTGCAAATTTCGAAAAAAAAAAAAAAAATTGTTGGTGTGACTCTACTTTATAAAAATACTATTACGATGTCTGGGTCATTTTGACCCAGTGTCAGAAGAAATAAGAACAATTTTCTATCTAAAAAAATATACATTGAGAAAAATCATAAAATTTTTTTTTTTTTTTTAACATTCACCGACTAAAAAAAGCCAAATTCAATTTTCAATAATTTGAGACAATTAACAGAATTTTTTTCCGCCTCAATTGTTATCAAGCACTTAATATTATTGATGGGCATACAAAATGAGATAAAAGTAAAATAATGGATATGTCCAGTAGATATAAATGAAGAAAGTGACAATTCAACTGCCTACTCTGTTGCTCGAACCCGTCGCTTGGACAACTCGACGTTTGAAGGTCATAAATGACGACGTTCAATAATCTCAATTGTATCGATATGCCTTGTTCGAAGTAGAAATTATATTGAGTGTAAAATTCTTCGAATTCGGTAGGAAGATCGTTGAAACGTCTCTAAACTGTATTTTTCATTATGATGAACTCTCGAACTTTATTTCTTTAAACTCACGGGTACTCAATGCGCGAAGTAGTCACCAAAATAGACGAAACCTCGTAAAACGCGGGGGCGAGCTACGATACGCCCAGCCACTTCTGTATCGCACCGAAATGTATTGGGGAAAAGCGCACGTACACTTTTTCTTCTTCTGCTTCATTTTCGTCTTCTTCCGCGCGCTATCCTTCACCAACTTAAAATACTTGCATATTAAATCCATAGAATGATATTTTACATAGACACGTAAATACGAAAACTTGAGCGTTATAATTTTCAATATCATTCTCGCCAGTTTTTGGTCAACAGTCTCGATAACGAGCGGCGCTAGATTCGCGGCCAGAATATGTGTCCGAAGTGTCGTGATTTGTGTCATTTTCCTGTCTTTTTCTTTCTTGGTATTGATAGCAAACTCGCGTATGCATGAATTGATTTTTTTTAAATCTTTCAAACTTGTGACATGACGATTGACGAAGAAAAAGGTATTACAATTATTTTCAGGTTTCACACGTGATTATTAAGAGACGAAAGCAACGCGGACGTGTGGCTAGTCATTACGATATATATGTTTTATATACGTGTACACATGTACGTAATATTTTATACACATGTATACAAGAGGAGGGGCCGCGTGCAAAATAGACCTAATTCTAACGAGAGCACCAGAAATTTAACACATTCTCATTTCGAGGCTACTTATTACGATTCACTTAACTATATAGAAAACTAACTTTACCTTATTCTGCAAAACAAAACACCGAGGTATCTCTGCAATCTCAAATTTCCGAAATTGCGGGAGTTCTATGAACTATTATTTTGTCGGAACGATGATTTTTGACAGTTAATCTGATTACAAAATCTGTCAAAATTATGTTTTTCACTATCTGCTTCGATTCGGCATTAATCAATTCATGAAGTCAGAAAAAGAAACTCAACGATTAAAAGTCTGGAAAAAAAAATTCTAATCGAGTTAATTCACGAAGAAGTTTACGAATTAACGAAGCATCATAATCATAGGAATAAAAATTCAAGGAAAATCACTCTTTCTATTTTTCAAGTTGCAAAATAATGGAGATCGAGGAAAACAGATATGAATTGGACTCTGATTCATTTTGTTCGGAAACTTTAAAACAATTACGGCTTATGATTTAAAAAAGCGTACAAAATAATGAAAAAAAACTTTTTTTTATAACGTTTTGCAGCATAGATTTTCTTCCGGAAAATTATTTTCTGTACGAAAAGACCCCCGCCCCCTTCATATATACTTGGAATATAATGTTCGTCTAAATCAACCCAAGCCAGAAATCCATTCACTACGAAATTCTCGTAGAATGAATCAGAATCAGGGGTTTTAGTGCGTTTTGTCTCATGTTATTCACACCCACGTACAATCTTATGCGAAAGAATAAAAGATCGAATATAAAGAGCCAGGAAAACTGATGCACTATATTTTTCATCGTCTGTTATGATTATTATTATTATTTAAAAAAATGGATTCTTTTATAATTTTAAGCATGATGACACAGATTGCGTTGAAACGATGTTTTGACAATGTTTTTGCTATTTTATCCAGATTTTTTTGTTTAGTTGGTCGGTAAATCACTGCTGTATTTATTAATTTCATGATATATTTTTTTACTTGCGCGTTATCGTTTTTTCACCCACTTGTATGAATATTCTGCAATTTTCGCACTATATTCGACGCATTTGAATGATAACGTTCGAGAACTTTGATAAGATTTTAATCGGTTGTCGTCTTTATAGATTAAATATAGAAAGGCTATTTTATACGCTCATTCACCACTAAGTTCACGACACTGTTTGAAAAAAATTAGTTTGACCGTTTGAAGTCTTTCGAATAACGTAATCGTCAATTCTAGTGGAAAAGTGTTTCTGTATTGATGTATTTTGATTCATGACGAACCTTTATTTTTCACAAGTACATCGAACTTTGCGGGTCTTGTAATTAATTCCGATCCGTCTCAACTATTCCCACAAATTATCGATAGGTATGACCTTTTACAATTCTTTAATGCACGTCAATGTTTCCCGATTCGACACATTTTATTTTCGATGTTTTTTTATTCTCAATTTTCGTATATTTTTCTCTCGATTCCTTCGTCACTGCATTTCGTTTTATTTTATTTTTTACGTTGGTCTGTGTGACCGAATTTTTGTCTATTTCTGTAATCTCGTGCTTGTCGACGATTTTTGTTTATTGATACATAATGAAATGTGTCGTAAACCAAATGCGGAAACGACAATGATTCAGTGAGGGATAATTCGTCGCAAATCGATTATTGATCTCGGAACTCAGCTCAAAGCCCAATAAAATCATGTTTCCATGACCCCGAATAAGAGAGGGAGAAGAACAAAGTGGAGACGAACTTTTCGGTTCCCTCTATCTCTCTTTTTTCTCTTCAACGAGAAGAGAAAAAAAATAGTTATAGTAATTGTTGGTCCGGTCGTGAGCGGGCCAATGCCAGTAGAACGACTGGCGTGTATTATTTGGTAAGGTAGGGTTGCGAGAGTCACGAGTCCTCTTGGCACTGTGTGGCTTTAGTCTATCGTCGAGAGGCAGATCAGAGACTTCTCGATATCTTTGCGCGTACATCGCCCGCGGGAATTCACGTCTTTGTAAAAGTTGTTAAAAAACAATATATAATCAACGTTATTGTGTGCGCTAATAAGTTTTTCACTTCGTCATAATAAGTACAACTTTTTTCGTGATATTGTAGTATCGTATTTGTCCGTCAGAGTGTCAGCGGTTCGCGCTGAACCGGTGGTGCCTTTGATTCGCACATGCGATCAGTCACGCCACCTTACGTCCGATTTATCGAATGATAACATAAACTTTGCAACACTTCGATCATCATCGTTTTCCCTCGTTTTCATATTTATTCCGACGATGAAGTGGTACGTGCTAACGATTCTTTGTGCTTTTTTTTTTGTGATTTATTATTACGATAACGACTAATTCATATTTTTTATTGCGTGGCTGTTCTAATGATGGGGATAAATAAAATGTTTGTTTGCGACTGGAATATACGTGAGGATTCTGAACTATTTTCAATTCGCATTTATCATGTCAAACAAAAAGGTCGATGTTTTCCATTTTTTTATTGCTCTTTCGTTCGAGTTATTTTTTTATTTGAGATTTTTTTTCAAAGTTATATTTTCGTAATAAAAAAATTGGTACAGCACCTATCGAGCTTGAGGTCTAAATTTCTCTCAAATTAGGAATACTTTTTTTTTTGTAAAAATCGTTTTTTCGTAACGATAAAATTATTTGAAGAATTTTTCTTTGTGTAGAGACTTGATGGTTTTACTGTTTTATTAATCAAGCCACGAATTTATCTGATGTTAATGAACCTTGAATCTACTGGTTTGGCTGAAAGACTATGTAGTCATTACTGCCAAATAAAATGGTGGATTTAGAAGAATAGAAATAACAATCGAGAAATAAAATCGAGGAAAGTAAAATTGAGAAATTTCGATCATTTATCTATTCACGTGATTTGAAATCGCTTGAAAAATATGCGAGAAGAAAAAAATAAAGGACGTAAAAAACATCGTACGGTATTTCTATAAACTTAATTTCGGCGGAGTGTGGGAACAATTTATTCACAAAATGAGGTAAATTTATGATATCTAAAGACAGATGGGGTCAACGCTTTCTCACGTATCCAAATTTCCCCTGGCTGTATCGCTTTTCCACCACCTATTTTTTTATTTTTTATATGAAATGAAACAGATACGAATTGACGCAGTATTTACTTTGTGTCGTCAATTTTTATTTCGTGATTATTATTCCATTTGTTGAAAATTTTAGCGAGTATATTTTCACTTCGAATTTTTGTCGGGATTCGAGATTGTAAACATTTTTTTATTTAATATACCAACTCGTTCGTTCGATAGGTTTTTTTTCTATGATATCCCTCGTATATTTTTGTTTTTCTTTGTTTAGTGATCGTTATTTTTTCGAGTAGCTTATACGCAAAATGCTCTCAGAACATTGTTATTACGTTTCCAGGCAGAATGACTGTACACAGATTGTAAAATGAACATTCCGTTTTGTTTTATTTCTAATCTCTTTATCCGAGAGATAAAATGCATAATAAAAAAAAGTATTCGGACGTTATTTCGAGAGTAACCAGGGGTCTTTATGCAGCTCAAACTTTCCCAAGAAAGCAAAAAGCATAAGACTATATTGCTGGTAACGTCCGCCAGAGAGATCTTTGCACTCGACCAACAGAGAGAGTAAGAGAGAGAGAGAGAGATACCTGGGTCGTGTATATTAATGTGAATGTTCGCGTATGTGTGTACGTGCTTTTCACGCGGGGTAGGCTATTTCCGCAACGATGGAAATTCGAATGTATATTCAAAACGAACGCGCGGTATCGTCTTTATGTTGAGACACACGGACACACGTGAACGAGAAAATGTTTCACACCGGTCGTAAACTTCGTGATTAGTCCGTGGAAACATCTAAATAAAATGTACATGTGGCTTCGGAAGGCATTGATATCGGATTTTTTTTACAACAAAACAGAATATTTATTTGTCGTTTCCATGAAAATGAAAATACAGTGTCGATGACCAGATCAAAGACGTTGCTTTTATTTGACCGTGTGTTCGACTCGAATAAATACGATGTTAACTTGACTCAATGACTTTACATTGAACGAGACAGAAAATAATATGTATATTGGATGATTGTTTATTCCTTCATTTTCCTTCTTCTTTCTCAATAACTTTTTGAACTTTTTGGAAGCTTCTTCAATCCAATAAACATATTACATACGTGGCGCAAGTGAAACTTTACACTTTTCAAAATTATGAGAATTTCGACGATAAGATTTTTTGGTATGAAAATAAAACTAAGAAAACCCAAACCAGATGTAAAATGGAAAACAAACAAACAAATCGTATTTTTGCTAATTTCCTGCATTTCTTAATCGTGTTTCGTCAGGATCAGTATCGATGTCAATGGAGGACGATCAAACTGCTGCACAATTATGGCTTTTATAAATTATTTGACTGCATAGTCCGTGGCTATCATTTTGTGATTTCTTCCAAATTTCCTTCAACCTTTTTTTTCTAATATATTATTAATGTTTTTTCATTATTCCTGCGTATATTAGTCTTGCGGGTTTTTACGACCCATTCCATCACTTGAACCTCACTTTTTCCCCCACTCCGCTGTTCTCTTGTTCCCGTTGCTCTGTGACTGCCCGCTAGAGTGTGCTCGCAGCCACTTCTTTCCCAATGCACGACTGTATCGCATTTTATTGTACGAGGGCCACGCAGCCGAGGGAAACTGTGGAAAACCCTGGCCAATTGGTACGTGAGCCGATGCATTGCTAAGCAATCACCGAATCAAGTAATAACCTCACTCGAGGCTGCTTAACTTAGTGAATGCTGGAGCCATACACGGAGCGCGCACCTATCACTGTCGGTTTATTGGTCAAATTATTAAATAATCGGATTTGATGATTAATTTAACTTCGTAAATATTTATAGGATATTATCTACACTCGCCCACTTTAGAAATATTTTTTTTAACGTAATGCGACATGTGTTTATTACGAATAACAATAATTGAAATAGCAGATGAAATAAAAGTTAAAGTGTTGTAAACGGAAACGTCCCATCGGTCCCATCTCGAGTGACTCGGGAGTGTGCTAAGAGTCAGAGAAAGAACGAACCAAGAATAAACCTCTCAAGTTTCGCATCAGCTGGTCGCGTATTCTGTCAAAAAGCCGAATATAATGAAAACCCCTAGGGCACGAGATTTTTCCATGAAAATAAAAATATACATGTGTCTCTTGGTTTCGAAAAGAGTTTTTCGTTGATAATCAGTTACTGCAAATGAATTTGTGTAATCGATACGTTACGCTAGCAGCAGACAGGAGCAGCAGTTTTTCATTGCTCAATATTTTTGTACACAAGATCGAGGAGACGTGAAAAAAGGTTACGATAAATCAGTGACTGGTTTACGATATTTTTTTTTCTTGTCTCGTGCACCGGCACGTTTTCTTTTCCTGAACCAAGAGACGGGTCTATTTTTGATCAAATCATTACATTTTTCATTTCTCTTTCTTTCCCCGCGCCAATATATTCTGTTCTCTTTTATTATCATCCTTTCTCTTCATCTTACTACACAACAGTCAGCTGACTAGAGTTATCGATGTTCCTGCTTCGTTGTCAAGAACAATGTACGTTGCTCTCGTAACATTTATTTTTATACGTTATAAGTGGAGGTAGATGGATTATTTGTTATTTTTAGCTGGGTCAGATGTCGAGTTTATATTACATAGTTGCTCGTAGCAACGAGAAAACTTTGCTTACCAGTCCCAAGGAACTTTGCCTTGTCACAAAAATAAATAAAATACATGTAAATATGTCAGTTGTTTGAACTAATCGATGAATTTGTAATAAGAGATATTTATGTATGTACTTTTTTTGTCAAATATATACGTATTTGTAATTCGTGATTTGTGCATCCTCCTGGAACATTTGGCTAATTCAGAACATGAGAGAATGTTTTTACAATTTTCAGTATCTATCAAAACCAACAAATAATTAGTTGCCTCCTTGTTGTCCACAGTAAATGACAATTTAATTAAAATACTGAAAGTTCTTTTACATTTTTCGTGACAACTTGAAAATAGTTTGAAAAAATTATTTCAAAAAGAGAAAATTTTTCACATCATTTTTTTCAACTATTTTCGAATTGTCATGAAAAAATGTAAACAAAATTTCTATATATAATAATTTTTTGAAATATTTTCAAGTTTTTACGAAAAATGTGAAAAAACTTTCAATTTTTATCCATAACTAATGAGTCTTTTTAAAATTTGCAAATCAGTACATGCCATTATTATATTAGGTCCGAAAAATGTCCTTTGTATTTTCAAATTTTCAAACAGAAAATCACTCCATTGAGAAAACTACCTTAAGCCATGCAATGCTTAATGCAAAGCTTGCATTTTTAAGTCATTTATTTTTCTTTCCGTGCAATTGATTTAAAATTTGGTACTGAGGGGTTTTCCAAAATCGCTGATTATGGATGTGACCTCGAAATTCCGAAAATCAATGATAATGATTTTTCA
Source organism: Campoletis raptor (assembly GCA_948107755.1). NCBI lineage: Eukaryota > Metazoa > Arthropoda > Insecta > Hymenoptera > Ichneumonidae > Campoletis > Campoletis raptor. Next base: position 12,498,294 of record OX403622.1, read on the forward strand.
ATAAAAACTACCGCACGAAAAATTCCGAAAAATCTTGCAAAATTCTTTGAAATGTAATGAATTTAAGAAACAAAATACGATTCCAACGTTCATAGAGTAGTTCAGTAATAGAAAATGATTGTTTTCATGAAAAAGTACGAAATTCGACTATTTATTTATTCATAGTATGGGCGCAATTAACAAAAAATAACTGGTCATAATTTTTTTTTACATTTACAAAAGTCTACGGGACAATATAGAACAAAAAACCGGGAATTTGTTGTTGAAATATTAGTTTAATAATCGAAAAAACTACAAAAAAGTAAAAGAGACAACGAAAGATCCACTAGATCGTTGAAAAGGTTAAAAAATTCCGTCGTTTGATTCAACTCTCGTGGTATAGAAAAACGTGAGAAAAATCATATAACACGTACGTTTGAGTGAAACAGATTCACAAATATTTGTTAATATAGGGGAAAGAGAGTTCTCGTGTTGGTAAACAAGTATTAAAAGAAAAAAAAATGTTATAAAATATCGATTGAGCAGCAACGTTGAGATAGTTATTAATACACGAGGTTGATTACATTTATGAGAGATATAATTTATGAGATGTCTCGTTTCATTGAACTTCGAGGGATCCCGAGTGACGCACAGCTTCGCTAACTCTTTGCTGCTATATACGTAGTGTTATTGGAGCTAATTTTAAACGACCATGTTCCAAGACCAAATCTCGAATACTTTCCCATCAATTTATCACTTATTATTCAATTTTTTTACCCTAGGTCACGAATAACCTCAAAAGACAGTGAAATAACGATAATAATATTATAATCATAATAATAAACTCATCAGTCATTCAATTTCCTCGCAATTTACTTTTCATGTACACTTATTCGATTATTCCGTACAATATGGTCAATAATAACATCGACGTGTTTTTTTTCGTGAAAATGAAGCCTTCAAAAAACTTCACAAAGGTTATGTTTTCGTATATTAACGATTATGCATTCAGAACGAGCGAAAAAACTATTTCGAATATCTTTACAATTTCTGAATAAAAACATTCTTTCTTGAGTTTTCGAGAAAAAGAAAATTCACAAGACTGTATAAATCGAACTTCGAAACTTTCATCGTCTGTAAGATTTTACGATAAAATGTATATAGCATATAGTTTATTTTAATCGCGAAATTACCCTGTAACAAAATTTACGACTTTCATAACCTGGGATATCGTATAAACTCGTTAAATTTTTTTTACAAGATTCACAATCGCACAAAGTCGCTTGTGTTTGTAAAAGACAACAAATAAATATAGAGTGGGGTAGGTAAATGAACTTTAAAATTGGGTGACGATTAGGAAACCGCAGATATGATTTTCATTATTATCGGTAGTTGTACTTTTGAACGAAACTGTACATGCAAACTATCTCGAAACTTTTGAAAGTCGTGTGTGCTTTGCGTAGGATTATAAACAATAATACAGAGGTTTCAACTTGCACGCTACAAAAATCGTTAGAGAACACATTTTTGTATGATTCATGAATTAGGAAGTTGTATAAAGTAAATTATTAGACCTTGGAAAGTAATTGAAGTGTACAAAGCTTTATATTATATGCACGAGTATATTGAGTCAAAGAACATAAGCATTAATTCAGTTGTGTCGATAAAATATATATGACAGTTAAAAATAAAGAAGAAAGAAAGCGCAAACTCACGTAAAAGCCAATCAACGTAAAAAGGACAATTATTATTGTTGGACGATGTTGGGGCAGAAAAAGAGAAGCGGTTTCTTCTACACCGACGAGAATCTTACGAAGCTCCTCGGCAACACGAGAATTATTTCGATATTGCGAAGGGTTGAATATCGATTGGGTTTTAGTTGGGCCTCGATAGAGAGACACGAGGATGATAATTGCGTGGGTAGACCTGGTTGTCACTTTGCAGAGTTTTAGAGCTGTAACGGGACAAGTGCTGCCATCATGCGGCTGGGGATAGAAACTACGAATGAAAAAGATGGCTGCGGTAGGCAGCAGCCGAAACGACGACGACGTTCGTGAAGGGGCTTTCGTGTGGCGCTTCCGCGGTTGCGAGCACGACGTCTCGCGAATAGATCGATTCCTTAAGGGGGGAAAAAAAAAACAAAAAACAAAAAAAGCGAATAGCCGAATATCTGAAATTGTACGATAAATTTGATAGCAAAAAAAACATTTATTAAACTCAATCGTCGGCACTGTAAATATTTTAAAGAGGCCCGAGGGCGCCAAAGCGCGAAAGAGAAAAAGCGATAAAAAGACAGAGAGCATAGAAGAGGTTCGAGGATTACATTATTACTCGTCGAGATGAGAGTGAACACAAGAAAGTGCTTGAATAAACGTGAAAGAAGTAATGGTACGAAGATCTTTCGTTGCTCCGAAAGCTTCACAGCTTTATAGGAGCGAGCAAAGATCAAAAGAGGAAGAGAAAGAGAGAGAGGAAAGACGAGCACGATAGGGAGATAGGAGCGAGCCATCTGAGCGCCTAGCAGACGACATTGTTAGTAAAAATAAAATGTCATTATATTTGGATCGCGGTATATAAGACTTGAGGTGGGGAGGGGGGGAGGGAGAAGACTTTTTTCAAGAATATATTTCTTCGCGAGTTGTAACACGCGTTACACGAATTATTATATATTCTATTTGAGTGTGGGTGTGAGTGCGCGTGTTCAGTTTTGATTTTACGTGCGAAAACAAATTCATTTGATACTTGTGTTCTCGCTAATTGGAAATTCATAAATGAAGCACTTCTAATCATTATTTCGTATGTGTAGATATTTATTCGTATTCATGTGTATACACGATGGCTAGTATGGAAAATCGTACAGTCTAACGTGTGTGTGGCTTGATTTCAAATTTGGAAAAATCACGTTCGCGTCTCGAATTTCAATATTCAGTTTTGATAGCGAGAAAAACGAAAAAAACAAAAAATAGGTGGGTGGATATTGAAGTGGGTGTATTGCACGATTGGAGAATTCATTTCCTGGTTGGAAAAGAGAATGAGTAATGAACTTTTTGGGCGAGGGGGCCTATGAGGGTGACAAACGCACACTTTAAATTAAAAAAAGAATTCATATATACAGAAAGTATATACGTATGTATATGATAGTACAGGCGCAACCCCGGTAACTCAGGCTGCACCCCTTTGCTCGCACGCAATAATGGCTGCCTAGCACGGGGGGCGCCCTCGCGTGTATTGACCAATTTTCCGTCTCAGCCACTTATATACGAAATATTAAGGTTAAAAATTATCAAATTTTGTCGCGTGTGGGCAGTTTCTCGTATTTCACAACGAGAAGCGTGTGTTCGGTCTCTCATTTGTTTTTTTCTCGACAAAGTTTTCACGTTCAGAAAAACAAAAAAAAATCGGGCTAGTTCGCCGGTGTGTTTCGGTGTTATAAAAAAAAATTTTAAACCATCGGAAAACTCTTTTCGTTGCTGTTACCACCACCACCCTCTCAATCTCGTTATACAGTGGAAACTCTCTCAACTTTCCTTCACCCTACTAGACCGAAAAAAATGGGTTAGGTGGGGGCGCTAGTTTAGTGTTGCCCTAGTCACTTCGAGGTACGTTTTCAAAAGTTCAGTTAACGACAGTTCTTAACATAATTGTCCCGCCAAAACATTTTTTTACATTTTCTTACAACTAACGGAATCTATTCAGGACTCCACTAAGAAATCACCTGCCGAGTCTGAATAAATTTCACCGATCTGGATTTAAAATATTTTATACCGAAGATTTGACAGATATTTATACATTTTTTTTTTGGGGGAACAATGGAAAACTGCTTTTTTTCGCGAAAAATTTCAAGCTTTACAATTTAAGAGAAACGTATAACGAAGGTTCTTTAAATAACTGAGATTTTGATTCCTTAGGCTCGAAGATTTAGTAATTAAAAGTAAAAACAAGTATCGAATTATGTCGGAAACGTTATTTCTGACACTTTAAACTTTTCCTGTAAAAATATGAGTGACATTATCGGAATATTTCGCAAGTTATCATGCATTGGTCATTGGAGTAATTTCTCAACGCGACTTTAACAAAGGCGGAATAAATGCCTTCATTAAATACCTCTCTAGTATTTCAATAACATTTTCCTTGAAAAATAGCACGACTTGAAATAATTGAAACCTTTCCAGTAGGCGTGTATTTACCAATTATTCTATGAACACTGTGTTGAAATAAATATGAACATTTTTCGATGTTTGCACTATTTTATTATCACGAAAAGTTAGTAATTTTGAAATTGTAATGACAATTCACGACCGTACTGCCACGGTTGTTGAGATTAAAATAAATAATGTTCCGTCCGTGCATTGAGTTAAGCAAGGTTCCACTGTATCGACTAGATTACCGGTGTGTGGGACAATATCAGAGAGACAGAGAAAGAGATCGACAGAGACTGACTCGGAAAATACACGAGGAGGCGCCCCTGTGCGGGCGCGCGCGCGCGCGTTGTAACATCGTGTGTGTCATGGCAGACTCGTTGTCTCGCTTACTGAAGGGTTGCCTTTTCTTTTCAATTTTCCGAACAGGCATCCTAATCATCCGGGTAAATTGGTGTTGAGACATGTAGGCGACGAGAGCACAGATCAGAACAACAACATCACGATGACAAGCGAGGATTTATTGCAGCCTGGCCATGTGGTCAAAGAACGATGGAAAGTCGTGAGTAAAGTGTTAAACGTTTTATTTAATTTTTTTATTGTCCATTTAAGGTAACATGTAATACATCCAATTGAGTGAATATCTGAAAAATCTCTTTTATATCGAGTAGTGAATTGTCCCTCGACGTTTTTTCACTTTAAAGTGCACTGTCTTTTTTTCCTCGTAATATAGCGGTTTCTGTGTAAAATCGATCGAGTCAGCTGACGTTTTTTTTTTCGCGTATTTTTCCTCATTATCTCATTGAACTCTACACCACAATTGAGTTTCTACAATAAATTATTTTCTTATTTTTGTTGATTATTATTTCTCGTTTCGTCTAAAAGGAAATTTGGGAATTGACACTTTCAATTAATTCTTTAAATCATCGCAGATGAGAAAAATTGGTGGTGGCGGCTTTGGAGAAATTTACGAGGGCTTGGATCTCATGACCAAAGAGCAGGTTGCCCTCAAAGTCGAATCCGCCAGGCAGCCCAAACAAGTTCTCAAAATGGAAGTTGCCGTCCTCAAAAAACTTCAGGGTAAAAATTCTCTCCTAATGAAATTTGGCAATGTGTCAAAAATTTGCATTTTTTTTTCGTTTTTAACCATGCTTTCAGTATTATTTTAATTTTGATTTTTCTTTCAGGTAAAGAACATGTTTGTCGTTTTATTGGATGCGGCAGGAACGACAGATTCAATTACGTTGTGATGCAACTACAGGGAAAAAACTTGGCTGAATTGCGGAGAGCTCAGCCGCGAGGTGCCTTTTCTATCTCTACTACTTTGCGCCTTGGTCTTCAAATTTTGAAAGCAATAGAGAGTATACACCAAGTGGGCTTCCTTCACAGAGATATTAAGCCCGTGAGTTAATCATTGACAATCGATTGTCACAGTTTAATTGTCAAAGTCTCTTAATTTTTAATTTAAAAGTATTTTAGTGTATTTTTAATGTATGAGTTTTTTCAGTGTGTGACACCATTGATCCTTAACAAGTTCTATTTTTACATTTTTTAACATTGCATTCTTCAGCTTTATTGAGTCACAAATTTTGATCTACATGAAGGTTCATCAGTAACTTTACAAGCCTCAAAAAATTCAATTTTCTAGGTTCATTTTTCATAAGTTTTTCTAGTACAATAATATTCACAAAAATATCCCAAAATAGATAGCAATTCAATCGATTGTTGAATTCCCCGAATCCTGAAGTTTTAGTTACACAAAATATAAATAGAAACTTAGTAATTTGCAAAATGGCATATAAAAAATTTCGGATAAAATCATCAATGGAATATAAATCCTGTTTCCAGAATTGTGAATTTGTATTCATATGATGATCATCTAGAGTTCGCTATCGATAAAAATGACAAATAGCAGATTTTTAACTTTGAAAACTTGAAATCATGTAAAAAAATTCAAAGTACTTGGCGATATTTCAGGATGAAAAATTTACACAACATTATTAGATTATTAGATTGTTCTGCCATTGAATTAAAAAATTATGGCATTGAAGCTTAAATCGTTGGAATACAACGAAATCCTTTTCTTTTACTTTATCAGAGAAACTAAATTTTAATTAAATTAACTAAATTTAATTGAATTTTCTTCATCGTAAAAACTAAATCTTCGAGAAAAATAAAAACAATTTCAAAAGTGAAATAAAATCATTATTATTTTTGCTGCGTTCTAGCGATACGAACTTCAATTGCATGAATCGTTTTTCCGTTGAATATTAAACTAAAAAATATGTTACAGTCAAATTTCTCGATCGGTCGACACCCGTACAACACACGTATGGTATACATGTTGGATTTCGGTCTGGCTCGTCAATTCACAACGGGTACGGGTGACGTTCGACCACCCCGTGCTGCCGCTGGTTTTCGTGGTACAGTACGATACGCTTCCGTAAATGCTCACAAGAACAAAGAAATGGGTAGACACGACGATCTGTGGTCGTTGTTTTACATGCTCATTGAGTTCGTCAACGGACAACTTCCTTGGCGAAAAATCAAAGACAAAGAGCAGGTGCGTGTGAAAATTTCTACAAATTTTGATATAATCACATCGTATGAAAAAAAAAAATTCTCAATTCTTACGCGTTCATTTTCATTTTCAACAAGTGTAGGTGGGAACTTTGAAGGAAAAGTACGATCATCGTTTGCTGCTGAAACATTTGCCTTCAGATCTTCGTGTCTTCCTGGAACACATTCAGGTATTATATCAGTTTATTACGAAAAAACGAAAAAAAAAAAAAATCGAAGTATTTTCATGAAATTGGTCCAAAATTATTACGTATAGTTTTCTCCATCTCAAGGATTTTTTTAAGTTTTGGTTTGCAGCTGTTTACGTATGATAATTACATGCTCAAGCTATTAAGATTTTTCTTCAACTTTTGCTTTTATTTTTATTCCGTCGGTTTTAATAGCATTATCTTGGTGCGTCGAAAACAAAAATTAAACGATTTTTTACAGTAAATACGTACAATGAATCCGTTCTACATCTTCTTTGCATTCACAAAAGTTGAAAATGGCTCGAGTGCGAATGAAAAATTCAAAACACAGCATAATAATATTTTTTTTTTACTTTTATAAGTAAAACAGAGGGTTAAAATGCTCATGAGCAGCGAATTCCACGTGAAGGGCAACGAATACCGTGTAGAAAAGATTCTCAGTTTTGATAAATAATTCCTTTCCAAATTTTTAAAAATGTTTTTGAAAACACAGTTGTCAAAGAAGCGCAGTGAATGAAAAAAAAACTCAAAGTAGCTAGAAAAATTAGTTGCCATTTTTACCATTAGTTCCATTGGTTACCATTTTTTTTTAAATACCTATTTATTTCTTTTTTAAATCGAATTCGTGTCTTTGATAATTCATTTCACTTGTTCATAACGGTCGGTTGATATAACTAAAGAGGTCAAGACTATATTCGTTCAACCGGAAACTGCTGAAAGCAATATTATGAGTCCGATTTTCTTTCGCGAGAAGTTAGCAAAAAAATGGTATAGCTATGTAAAGTGAAATGTGGTACATGGTACGTGTGAAAAATGGGAATATTAAGTTTCGTGGCCGTTACGCACATTCATTCGGGGAAAGAAGATGTTAGCGAACTATTTGGCCGCTGTTCAAACTATGTTCTATGTAACGAAGGGGGCCAAGGTCTTCCGGAAGTATATATACTTAGTTAGCATTGGAAATATACGTCATAGAAATTTTTTTTCTTTTTTCTTCTCATCCCATTCAGTTTCGTAACGTCCTGGATCATTATTTACACTTTGCGGGCAATAACGATTCTCTTCCTTTTTCTTCAATCCGGAGAGTAAATAGCGGCTCAAAAGTATTTTCGGTTGCGACATTAGACAGGAATTTTTAGATTAAAAGCAGCTTCGTAGGTAGTCGATGAAATTCATTAAAAAATTCAGTTTGAATCAGTTGCATTGTAAAGAAGGAATTCTTATCACGTATCCTACGATGACAAGAAAAGAAATTCACGCAACTAGATCCACGAAGAACCAGCTTGGAATCTTTGATGTTTTCTAACGAGAATTCTAATCAATATCAGCAAATTGACCCTTTACCGCATCGTGAATTATATTCTACCGACTCAGTATTCTTTACGGCTAATTAAAAAGTAAAATAACTATTTCACCATGTTTGCATGCTGTCCCACATAAGTAACATGGCAATTCCATATTGATTTTTGTCAATAAATAGAAAACTTTTTACACTCGTGCTTCTTCTAAACTACAGTGTTTAAAAATGGTATAAAAAATTCCATCAAGTATAAATGACGAGAAACACAATGAAAATAATATTCACTAACCCTTGGATGGTTCTATAGTAGTCTTCTATATATCTAAATATGTCTATAGTATCTAAATATGAATATTAATTACTAATAAACTTACAGCTCATTGGAATATCCTAAAATTTCGTAGTTGGACACAAAATCATCAAAAAATGAGTCACAAACATTAAATAATTAATTCACTTGAAATCTATTACTTGTCTTTAATCAAACAGAATCGATTAACGAATTCGATAAATAATCAATAACAGTTTACATAAAATGAAAGTTTCAATTAATATAAATATTCGCATTCTTTCTGATTCTTTGTTTTCCTTTTTTCAATGATTCCTTTAGTGGTCACTGTCGTCAAGACTGTCAGAATGAATTTCTATAAATATTGAACATGATCCGAAGCATGGAAATAAACTTTGATAGCATAGTTTGAAAAAAATTGAATCTAATAACGAAGTCTTCAAAATTTTCAGGCATAGTGTCAACGTCAGTTTGATTTTTTAATATACAAAAAGATGACATATTGTTATTGTTGGTGCAGAGTTTGCAATATGCGGATAAGCCCGATTACACGATGTTGGCGAGTCTGTTCGAGCGTTGTATGAAGCGTCGTGGAGTAAAAGCGAGCGATCCTTATGACTGGGAAAGGCCTTTGGTAGCGAACGAGGGTCTACCGACAACGAGATCGTTACCAACGGTCACGGCGACGCCGGCTTTGACAACAGCGACAACGATCAATCAGGCGCCTACAACGCCAAACGTTGATACGAACAATCAGGAAAATGTTGAGCCGGATAACAGAAAAGAAGTGAGTTTCGTCCTACAGTCATTGAAGTATCTCCCACGGTTTTTCTTTTAGTTTATTGTTTTTTTCTCTATACGTAAAAAAAAAAGAAAAAGAAAAATGGCTGAAAACGATCGTGCATTGATTCGTTAATGCGCAATATTGCTGCGGAATTGGGCAACGAGACAATTGTTCAGAGTTAATTTCCCTAATCGTCATTCGCAGGGAAAGATAGATTACGAAAGTTTATGCAGAATTATATTGGGAACGGAGGGATCTCCTGTTCCACTTACATCAGCAATAAGTAATCATGGCCGGGACAAAAATTGCAATGCAACCATACAGATAACGGACAACACGCATCAGCAAGGAGGCCAGCAAGTCGCCGCGACGCCACCGGTGCAAGGTCAGCTGATATTTTTAATCAACTTCATATTTGCATTGTTGGAAGAAAGCGACAAGTCATTTGTTTGTTTTTGAAAAAATATGAAAGAAGATTTCGTCAATGATTTCTTTAAACATTATCATTCGTAATGTTCTTCGAATTAACATCGTTCCATTGCGAAAAGATCTTTTTATTTTTTTATTTCTCCATTGTCTGTATTGTACTGAAGGTTTCTGTAGATCTACTCAATCGGTTTTTAAAAGCACTTGCGAAAAATGTTTCAACGATTTTCGCAGCTGAAACCTGCCCAAATTGTTTGTTTGCAAAAATTTATTCAGTTGCTATCCAAGGATGCAAATCAAAACACATATAAATACTCGTTACAAAGTCTCAGTTGTGAAATATTTGTTGTAGGGTGCGAGGTAAATTCTTGTTTTCTACAGAAGTGGCGTTTGCACTTCTGTATCAATTTCGGACTGAAATTCAAACGTTAAGAAAGCTTAAAGATTTGTTCACCTTTCAAATCAGTGAATACAAACTCCTGTTACGAAAACCCCATTTTTTTGGGGGTACAGAGAAAACTTCACAGACAATTGAATTGTCTTTGACTCTCGGAATTTATTTTATTTTTATTGTACAAAAACTTTCGGAGCACTTAAATTCGGGACAGTAATTAAGTACATTATTAAAAATGGTTTTGTTTCATTGCATTTGTTCTAAGGCTCACCGAAGAAACGACGGGCAGTGTCAATGGCTGTGGAACCCCAGAGTCCTGCACCACCGGTCGAGAAGCAAATCGACAACGAGGGTGACGCTCTCATGGCATCAGCACGTTCGGCATCGGAAGTACCTCGTTCCAAGACTGTAGCAAATGCCTCGGCTCCTCTTCGTAAATCAGCCAGCGGCGCGACGTTTGCCAGACTTCGTGTTGTTCCACCTCCTGAGACTACACCTGGTGAACCGCCGAGTCCAAGAATACACACCGAAGTCGATGCCTCGTACTGTTCTTACGACGTTACTAATACGAAACACGTCGGAAACCAGAGTCCGGTAATAATCTTGTTATTTTTTCTTCATCCGTTTAACTCTTCGAGTAAATATAAAATACTTTTCAATGGTGTAATGGCCCGTGGTTTTTTCTTGGTGGGAGAGTGTTTCGACGGTGGCCTGGTCTAATTTCTTCGGCGGAATTCGCCGTGTAAATATATTATTACGTTTCCGCTCATAGTCTGAGACCTTTCAGATCAGAGTTTTTTTAAATTCAAATGAAAAAAAAGCTGTAAAATCTCAGTAGATCAATAAACATTTCTGAAGGAGGCTCGGACCATGAGCAAAAACGTTATAATCCGTCTACACAGCGAATTATGCTGAACAAATTGGGCCGGACCGCAGCCGAAACATTCTTTCACCAAGTAAACTTGAAACACAGTATAGTATCAAGTAAATTTCTTGAGACTTTCATTTGAGGCGACTGTGTGTTTTTATTGTAGCTCTTGGAACTTAAAAAAAAGGAAAAAATTTGAGTGAACCATATTCTTCAGGAAATTTGTTTTTTTTTTTCGATGGAAAACTATAGATTTTTTAATTTCACTATTTTTATTTGCGATGATTGTGGTCGGTTTTAGGTAACCGAGCAACGAGAACCGTTGAGCAGAGAACCAAGACGCCGTGCGGGCTACAGGCAACAATCAAAGAGTGGTCGGTCAGCAATGAGAGACTGTTCGATAACGCAGTTCGCTCAGATTGACGATGACAACGTTTCAGCGCTTCAGCAAGTAACACGAGGTGGTGGTGGGTTAACACTCGCGTCACAATGGAAATCACAGTTCGACGACTCCGAGGAAACTGACAACGAATGGAAAGGGGAAAATCTCCAGAGCCCCGAACACAAGGGTGCTAATCCACCATCCATAGTTCCGCAGGTAATTTAAGATAGAATTTACAAATTGACTAAGGTCAGACGCGTGTAGAAAATACTGGCTTGTTTATTTATTTGTAATGGGAAGATACTAAAATATAAAAACATTCGAAATGATGAGTTCGCAGTTTCTTAAAATGTGTTTCAAATTGCTTAACAATTTTTGCAATTCATTATGAAAGCATTTTTTAATAGAATTGTTCACATTTTCATTTTTTAATTTCGATGAGCTCAAAACTGATACAAAATTGTTTTTTCCATTAATATTTTTAGTGAAAATCAGAAACTAGAATTCGTGCTTAATGGTGTTTCCATTTGTTCAAAATTCTTGTAGATGTCCCGTACGCGGTTTTTGAAAATCTTGGTATTAAGCGGGATGCAAATGCAAAACATTTTAAAAAATTCTGTTAACTTTGAAACTTTACGTTAGCAATAATTTTATCAAAACATCATCGTCATATTGTTTCAAACATCTCAAACTAGAGTTCACTCTCAACTTTGAAAAAATATTTCAACGACGATTATTACTTGAGTTTTTCGGTCAGCCCTGAAAAAAGGCTACATATCGTATTGAAATACACTTAAAATCTTGTACAATATTTTGACATGTATATTTAAGGATCTTCCTGAACTTTAGCATCGATTAACCGCAATTCATCATCTTCAAGGTTCATATGAAAAAAATCGTGTACTTTATGCTATTTTATTTACACAAAGCTTAATTTAACATTCTAGCCTCGTCTGGCCTGTATGAAGATCCTCGCTTGAGTACCTCACTTCCAGGCGTTCCACTGCAAATATATGCTTGCGCTCACTTTCGCTATGAGTTCCGAATGTCTACACAACTTGTTCTTTCTCCTTCACCCTTTTTTTTTACCCTTTTCTGCTAGAACGTGTGCTGCTTGCCTTAGATCTTGGCTTTCTTGCAATTTGGCTTTCGCTTTTACAAAGTTTAGCAATTTTTTTTAGAAGGAAATTTCACGCGTACTCAATTGGAAAAGTTATTGACGAGCTCAATTGAACGAAGCTCACATTTTTTCCTAAAATTTGATGAAATTTTTGTAATCTCGATGTAATCGATCAAATATTTAAATTTCATGTTCGATCATGACATTGAAGAAAAATGTTTTATTTCGCAATACAAAATTGCTTTTAGATGTACTCATACGTCTTTCCACAAGAGAGTTTCACATTAATCAAACAAAGTTTATCCTCTCTTTTGAAACTGAAACAAATTTCTGTTTTTCTTTTTGTTATATTATTGATCTGAAAAATATCAAAATTTTATGTTGTCTCACAAAATTGAGAGAAAATCGGTTTATTTCACGATATTCAATGATCGTACTAATATTTAAAGTTTTCTCTGTCTGGAAACAGAAAAACGTTGTTTTTCACGATACAAACTCATTTAGCTTTCATGCTTTTTTCATAAGTAAAGAATTTTTTTTTTCTTCTACAATGTTTTAATATACAGCAGTCAAGTTTTTCACAAAAATGTGATATAAAGATGAAGGTTTCTGAAACCATATCGAAGCAAAATGGTATTTTTAGTACGTGGAGAATAAAAACTTGTACTGTATTTTGTAAAAAATAATAATAATATTATTTAGTGAGAAAACAAGATTCATTTTGAAAATTTTTCCACAACCTTACCAAAAATATACTGCAAGCATGATTGCACGCTTTGTACAATGATATTTAGCTCTTAATGAATTTTTCTTTCGCTTTTAATCGCTTCCCACATGTTTGGTCCGAGTTAGTAAGTTAACAGAAATTACAACACAACCTATCTAGTCCACAGTTGGTAGTGAGGCTGTAGCTACGATCACACCGACGACCGGATGTCCTGATGTTAAATCATCGGGTAGTCAGGCGATATCGGTAACGCCAATTGTCTCTCAGCAGCAATTAATAACAGTGGCAACAGCTGGCCTGGGAACTGCTCAAAATCCTCTTTCCCGGATAAGCGAGGATTCACCGAGAACTGGTGTTCCCCATAGATGCTTAAACATTACGGGAATCGAAAAATATCCTGATATTCAAGAAGCTTTACCACGAGCATGGAGTGTTCCGGCGCTGGCGCCACACGTTCGTGCTAATCTTGAAGCGCCTCTGGTAAATTCAACCATAAAAAAAAATATATATATAAAAATAGAATAATGTTAAAATATGCTTTTTTCGGATACAACTTAATTTCTGGACCTTAACATTCCCCGAAATTTTCATAAAGATTTTTACTTCAGATGTTCATCAATTTTTTTAAATAATTTTTCCAAATATCTCACAGAAAATTAATTCAAAAAATGGTTACAATTCAAGGGTTTTTTTAATGGAAAAATCTAAGCGACATTGTTTCTTTTCTTACTGATTAGAATACTTCAGTTGTTGAATTTATTTTTTCTGTGACTAATTTTGTGCAATCATTTTGTTACTTTTCGTTTTACATGTATTAGGTACAGCAAGCGTTGTTCGACGATTTGCTGTACGAGGTGGATGTAATGAGGAATGTTGCAACGCGTCACGACGAGCCAAGAAGAAGTCCGCCACCGAGACGAGCTAGTGTTCCAGCGGTTGCATTCGCATCACCCAAAACCGTCCCTACTACGCCCGTCGGTGACGAGGAAGAACAGGCTGTTGCGGGACGACTGGAAATTCGAGTTGTTGATTCGACCGGAGGTGCTACTGTTGTACAAACCAGTGCTGACAAGGAGCCGTTGCAAAGTATGTTTCTGTAACAAATAATTCATAAACTGATATTTCTTGATTAAGGGGTTTTCCGAACCATTTTTCAAAACTATTTTTCTTTAATTTACTCTACAATTTTGGATTCGGCTCAATATTCCTACAAACGAAAATTCCCTGTTTTACGCCCGTGCAAAAAAAAAATCGACAATAGTTAAGAAATAAAATTTCGGGTCATCGCATTGTTACAAACTTCCAAATAATTTAATTTGATTCTATTCTTGATTCTGAGTGTCAGCATTTATAATGTTCAATTTTTTTCATGGTTCAATAGTGCTATCTTCGAAAAAAAAATAAAAACTTTATCATATTTCATTATCGACAGAAAAATTGACCAATGGAACGGCCGGAAGTCCTGCAAGTCCGAATCCCGGAGCTGAGGAGACATCAATTTATTACGACGCGACAGAAAATCGCGCGGCAACGGGAAACAACAGTTTGACAAAAGTAGCTTCAAGCGTAACGGTTGGATCGCCTTCGATTTCACACGCTTTGTCGCATCGTGAGTCCAAAGACAATAAAGAACGCGAGACGACGAGCAAAGCGCACAGTAGTCATAGCAAAATACCAATCCCTGTGAAGAGTCCACGTTGTTCATTGTCGGAATCGACGCCAGAGACGAATACAACACAAAACACAAAAACCGGTACGGCGAGTGAAATCGAGAAATCACCGGCTCAAATAGTGCAAACGAAGGATCGTGATATCGGTTAGTCCGTTGTTCGAGAATTTTGTATTTTTTTAATTTATTATCTTTTACTATTTATATCGTTTTACCGTTGTTTCTATTTTATTTTTACAACTTTTTCAAATTTATTTTTTAAAAAGCCGCTCTGTCGGGATAAAAAAAAGTTTGCAAGCATACGATAGTTGTATACACCCACGTTTATATCGCATAATGCTTCAGAGTATTTGCACTATGTGAAAATTTATTAGTAATATTTATACAGCCTTGAATCTATCTATTGATCGCTTTAAAAATCATTTAAAAAAACAATTTCTTCTTGCATTCAATTAATGATCCAATGTATCATCGCATTGTTAAGAAAAAATGAAAAAAAGATGCAAGAATGAATGAAAAAAAAGTGATCAAGAAATAAATAATTGGCTAATCGTTACTTTAGCTCGTAATGTTATTCGAGAATTCATTGAAAGAAACATCATTGTTCGAAGTAGTTAAAAAGTTAAATGTTTATTTATAATTTGTTGTTAATTGCAAAAATACCAAAGTCACAAGTCGAAGGACATTATATATGATTGCTTTTATAGTTGGATTTGGCGATATTACTTTGTTTTGTGCTTCTTAGCGTTACTAACACCAGTAAATTTTAGCTATCAAGGGTAAACCGTTGTCAGTACATACGGAGGCACCGACACTGAGGCGATGCGCCACTTTACCGGACGCACGTCCTAACGTGCCACCATTAACATCGACGAGCTCGACCGAAGAGGAAAATCTTACCGGTTGCACGCCAGCATTGAGACGACGCCGACAGTCTGAGAAATACGTGACAGATGCTATTCAGCTAAATCTACGATTCCAGAGACCACAGAGAAGACCAACCTCGGAGGTATTACCGCGATTTTATCCACGTGGTGTCCCCTCCTATCTACTCGATTCAGGTAAAAGAACCGAGGAGAGCAGTGACAATGACTCCGACAGCAGTGGTCCACCGAACTCTCAACCACCCCCACCACCCTCGTCGCTACCGCCTCACATGGCTGAGAATAACGCTAGGTATGCTAGTTCATCATCATACCTTTCTCCATCATGTAGTTTATTTTTTTATATTTTTATTTTTACCATTTTTTATTGCCTCTACGAAATGATATCTTTAATACGTCGCATACGAGGCGCATTTTTCTTTCTTTTCTATCGTTCTTGTAGGCTCAAAGATATCTGTCGATATAAGAGTTGACGAATTACATAAATCGAGAATTTTATCTAGAAATTCCATTTCTTTATAACCCATTATTGTTATTTGAAATACTTTAGTGAATATTGCCAAAAAATTTATCTCTAAATATCGTAGTGACATGTCAATTGTAACAACTTATTTCGGATAAGAGTTTGAAGAAAATATTGTCTCTTCAAAGTAATACTATATTCTAGTTTTACAAAGTATACGGGTTTCATAACGAAAAATTATTTAGAAATGGGCCGGGGACAACTATGTTTGAAAAAACTCCTTTTTTTCTTTTTTTAAACGCATTTTTTCCCAACCATCTGCATGATAACTCGAAAAGTTTTTCTTTGATATCTTTGTATAATTTTTTATGAATCAACAATTGTAGAATAAAATTTTTCGTCGTGAATCAAGCCTCCACTAATTTTCACATTATTTTTCACTGAAACTATCCGAATTATTCATATCTTGAAAATGAAAAAAAATTTCCGGGCATATTGGAAAAAAAGATCATCTAAACGCAGGGAAAAGTTTTCGAGTTATCATTTGTGTGTAGTAGAAATAAATATCGGAGCTCACGGTTCAAGACAAAACGAGATTTATGTAGTTTTATTAAACTTGTCGTCGGTGCAAATTTTTTAATTATTCTATCCGATGTACAGAATCATGAATGTATAAAATCGCAACGGAAAATTGTAAGGAATTTTTATGTGAGAGGCCGGAAACAATGCGCAATTTTTCACATCTTTTTTTAGTTAATGATGGAGTTTTGCAATCTGAAAAGTAATTGTAAAATTTTTACAAGAAATTAAAGCCATCGTAATATTTAACGAAGTACAAAACAAGGATTTCGGGGTTCTGCACAAAAATTTAACAGTTTAACACAAAAATTTATTTAACAGTTTTTACAAAATTTTGTCTAATAAATTTTGAGAAGACTTTGCAAAACAGTCAATTTGATTATTTCTCAGAGCTGTCGAGGAAATATAATCATCAAGATGTGATGAAATTTCATAAATTTCTACATAAGAATCTGCATAGGTATTTTGTGTTTGTTTATTTGTCTAGCAAGTAAAAATTCTTTGGTGTAGTTGGAACCATCCATATTAGAATGTACGTAAAAATAAGAAAACATTGTCCCTGATTCTTGTCCAAAAAACCAAAGTCATTAGCGTAAAAGAGAAAGAAAAAAAAGATTAAACGGCATGTGATGAAAAAATTGCTGACTTAACGATCCTTCAAAAGTCCAACTCATCCGAGCGTTGTCCTGTGTTTTATTTGTTTTATCATTAACATTTTATTTCAAAAGTTTATATAATTTGCATAAAACTAACACATGTGAGGTTTGTATTGATTGACAATGTTAGAAAAGATTGGTAACAATCTGACAGAGAGTTACGTTTTATTTTATTGTGCATCTTGCGTGTAATTGATGAGATGTTTAGCCACGAGAATTTTACCTTTGACGCATGTAGTACGATTTACTTCAAACATCGTAGTTCTGGCCTTTTACAAAGCATATTCGTTACGAAAACATTTTTTTAAGAACACAAAAAAAAGTCCCAGGTAAGAATACAAATGCTCGTAAGTAAAGCACAAATCGACGACGAAACTTCGTACAAATAGTATGAAAAAAAAAGAAAAAAAGAAAAAAAAAACAAAGATGCACGAAATTTGATGAATGGAAAACTATTTATTGCTGCAGATGCCGTAGATTCAGACCAGTCCCTGACGCAGCGGTAATCAGCAAAGAGTCGTGAGATTTAGCGAGTGGATTCTGCAAGAGTCTCTGTTCGCGTTACAATCAACAATGTTCTACCACAGCCAACTAGGAATGTGATACCTTTTTGGATCTTTCTAGTTACTGGAGAAGAAAAAGAAGATACGATGAAGCAGAAAAATAAGAAAACAAGATTAAAAGGATGCTGACCAAGAGTCGATAAACTCATGGATCTTTCTAGTTGAGGGATACGCGAATGATTCCCTGTCGAAGCTACGAAAGACGACAAGACGTAAAACGAACAAACAAACAAAAATACATTTTATTAAGAACGTGGCATGTTACAGTGCGATCGATCGATGTGGTAACGCGTAAGATGGTGCGTAACGCGAAGCTGTTTTTTTTTTCTTTTGGCAAATAGTATACACGGCTCAAGGAAAATCATCGATAATCCTTGTATGAAACAAGTTACGTTTTTTAATTGCTCTCGAATTTAGGAACAGCCTGAACTCAGGAAACCCAACAACGCATACGTGCTGGCTGTATTATCTGTCCATTCGATTTAAAGAAAAGAATTCGGTGTCATCGATGCTTTTTTTTTTTGTTTTTAGGATCGAGTGATCGTAACGACACGAAAAAATCGAGAATCGCGTTGTACGGCTGTTCATTATTATTATTTTTTTAAGTAGCTCTCTCACAGTGATTGTACAAAAGAACTGACGTACATTTCGTGGGCGAACTCAATCGCTGATGTGCTCATTTCCTTTTATTTGAAAGCTCTCTTAGGTCTTATCGAAATTTCAAACTAAGGGCGTAAGCGAGATAAAAAAAAAACAACTTACAGGACTACACTTTGCACAGATCCGTAAAAAAATGCACTGAAGCAGATAAATAAAAGCAAAAGAAAAAAAACGTATTACTCTTCAGTGCAAAAAGATGACAAAGTGGTTCTCTTGCTCGGAGAAAGATATTAATAACGATTAAAAAAGACGAACAAAAAAAATTTTTCAATTATAATAAATCTCCCGAAGTCACCTCTTGACTGCAGTTCGATATTGTAAACGCGAGAAAGAGAGAGAGAGAGAGAGAGAGAGAGAGAGAGAGAGATGGCGATTTATCTGGTAGAAAAAGTAATGTACTTTTAAATGAATGCAATCATAAAAGAATGAGGGAAGAGAGGTTGGGAGGAAGAGAAAAAAACACAATTCAATGGGCGAGTATGCTAGTCTCTAAAACCCCACCGTCAAGATCAACAGAATGCAACAATTTTTGGATGTCCGCTCGATCTAAGGAAACGTATATATATCCGTAGGGTCCAGGAATAAACGGTGTTTCGACATTCACAAAGCAAAAAAAAGGACTCGTAATACACGTAACGGAATAATGCTTTACTAAAAAAGAAATAAAAAAATAATATACATGTAGGTATATATATGTATGTATATTTATATTTATATATACATAAATATATATATGTATATAAAAACCTGGTTACATATGGTCGAATTATACAATTCGTTAATTAAACATATGAACGGGTAGAGAAATGTGGTAAAAAAGGGAGAGAAAGAGAGCGAGAAAGAGAAAGAGGGAGAGAGAAAAATTAAAGCACGAAAAGGCAAACTACTTGACGCTAGTCAGTTGAAAAAGCTCGTGAAGAAAGTGAAGCCCAGCCCCTTCAGGGTGCATCATAATAATGCAAATCGACAATTGTAATGATTGCTTTTCCGTGAGAATGTGAGGACAAAATAAGAGAAAAAGATAAATACGTACGAACGAGCGTAAGTTTTATAACTAAATATACATCTGCAAAACTGGTTGGAGAAAGCTCGGTCATGTTGCAACTGCTTTCGCAAACAGGGCAAAGCGGAGTATCTGCAAAATCCTCGTAGCTACTATTTCACAATGTTCAATAAATGAATCAGAACATTGTTTTTTTGTTGAAACTCTTGAGGCGGGGGTTGATCGAAAATGTGAACGTTGTGATCGATACCTGTAAGCAGAAATAAGAAAACTGATTAATGAAAGAGAAATAAACGACGAAGGGGGAATTCAAGAAACGAATTGCAAATAGCAATATATGAATATATAGTAGATGTTAACAATTATCGCTTGTTTCTCGTTTTGTCGTAACGCGCGCGTCCGCTCGCATATAAAGCAATGAGCTTACGCACAGAAAATTTTGTCACCGTTAAAAAAAAAAAAAAAAAAAACAAAACAAAACAAAAAAAATGAATACAGAAAAGAAAATACGCACCCTGAGCGCCAAACGAGAATTAGCTCATTTCTGAATGCACTTTCACACTTGTTCGTTTAACTAATCAAAATCTAGTCATTCGATGAAAAATGTACACGTGCTACGAAGTGGAACTTTCTTGCCGGTCAAACGGTGTTTCGATTTTATTTTTGTTGTCCTTTCTGTTTAATTCTCTCTCCAATATTTTTTTCTCTTTTATTAGCATGTAATCCATCGCGATATTGCGATAAACGTTTATACGTGCTTTACAATTTGGATTTTTATTTTTTACAATAGCTTTTCGTTTTAGTGCAATATTCTACACGAACGAACCTCACACGCGAGAAAAAAAAGTGAAAAAAAAATCAAGACATTTTTACCGTATGCCAAATTAATGATATTTATTCTAACGATTATTGATTATTATTATTATTATTATTATCATTATAACCATTAGCGACTGACCAGTATTGTTACGAGACGAGGAGAGGCGGGAGGAAGTTAAAGCAGAACGAACTTAACCGTAGCCTGTACATTAATTCGCTTCCAATGAGAATATACAAAAAAATATGTGCAATTAACCAGCTACAAATTAATTTGTATGCCAAAAGCTTTTCAGCGTAATTATTGCAATTGAAAATCCTAGCGTCGTTTGCACCGTAAGAAATATAAATGTAGATTTGAATTTAAAAAATGCGATTTAATAGATACAAATTTAATTAAAAAAATGAATTTAACGATCGAAGAACACAAAAAAATGCTGCTTATCCGAATATAAGTGCCATTGATACAATTTCAAAGCTAATCCCCGTATCCGATGAATTGTTAACGTAGAAAATAAAACGTCGAAAGAAGTGTTGCATTCCGTTGACTGTAAACCGCCCGAAAAATAAACCATCGTTTAGGTTCCTGTACATAATATTAATAATAATAATTATAATATTACGCTAACGTACCGTAATCGACTCAATATGAATTATCAGTGACAGATTAAATTAACGATTAATAATAATTATATAAATATATAAATACATGTACGTTCATATGTATATATATTTATATATATATATAAATATATTTAAAAAAATGAATACATAGTAACTTTTCTCCGCTTTGTGATCTATACGATATACTACGAATAGGAAAAAATTACGTCAGTACATGTGAATGTGTAACCACGTTTGAATTCTCTGATCTGCAATCTTAAAAAGAGAGAAAACACGTACTATTAATTCGTAATACAATTTAAAGAAGAAAAAAAAAGCAACAAAAAAAGAAAAAATAAGTTAATCGAACAAAAAAAAATGGAAAAAAATGCTATTGTAATTATTAAGTATCGCGAAAAGAAAAGTCAACAGATACTATTGTCTATGGGTAATAATTGTTAGTTTATTATTAAATTATTGAATTAATAAAAGGCGAAATCGTGACAACAGGTGAATCAATTCGAACAATGAACTATGGGAAAAATAAAAATATTAGTTTAAACCACAACAACAACAACCACAACAACAACAATAAGAATACAACAACCAAATAAGAAAACAGTGCTTGTAGTTCAATTCGTCAATAAAATTGAAAGGAGAGAATCGTGACTATGGTGCTTCGCAGACAAAATGTTTGCGACGGAAACTTGAGTTTTCCGATCGAATCATAATAGTCATGCTGTGATTTCCTGTCAAAAAATTATAGAACAGATTATTTGATTTTTTATATCGAAAACCTTGTACACACTCTTTAAAACGATACGAGATGGGAAAAGCGGAATTCGCCAACAGAGACTTTTAGGGAACTTTGAAATTTGAGATTGTCAACTATCGTAGTAATTTGGTTGAGTGTTTCTATCGTCTAGAAAGCAAGAAATAACAGCAAATAACAGAACGCGAAAACACGAAAAATGATCGATGTGCATAATTTTTTTTCCCTCGTATTATATTTACAAAAATGAACGTTCGATTTTGACGTGTGAAATTTTTTCGCGGAAATACAACTTTGTAAGAAATTTGTGAAAAAATCTATGAGCAGCATATCGATAAAAGCTTAGAGTTTGGTAAAGAAAGTTTCACCCTCGCGTAAGCAATATGCGATAAGCTGTCATTCAGTACATTTTTTGAACCGAAAGTGTTTTAGCAAAACAATGAATTTAGAAAATGAATACTTAAAACAATATATGTTAAAAGTTGAAAAATTTCATTTACCCCATTTGCGAAATCACATCTCCACTTTAACACCGTTTTTTTTGTCCATTTTTATATTGAAACTACATTGAAATTTCGTGCCATTTAAAGTTATATGATCAGCTGATTCTTCATGACGTCACGTTCCATATGTAGTGCGCGGCCATTACAACCGGTACGAAAACGAAACGTTTATACAAATACACTCGCAATACTTTTTCGCGCAATTATAAAACAAATTTTTATTAATCGTGTTCTTGAGTTGTTAAGAAAAAGAATTTCTAATCGGAGGCTAATAAATTGAAGAATCGTCTATGCGAAAGTTCCAAACCATTGATCATCGAACCATATCGTGAGTAGTGAATGCTATTTCTGATTAATTTTGAGGTTATGTAACAATGTTTGTGTATCGTTAACCCAAGGCACGACGAGAGAAATATTTTTCGCTGCCTACTTGCACACACAGGGTCTGTAAAACCAGAGCCGGCTTGTGACATATTTATCACAAAAAAAAAAAATCAATCAAGCTATTAAGAAAATTTTTCTGGGTCATATTTGCGAGTTTGTTACTTTCGAGTCTTCCAGACCCAAGTGTGTACTTCTAGCGGTATTTTGATCAATTTTATTTCTTGTTCGTCCATTGTTTCAAGATATTGTTTCAGATAATGTGGGCGGTCGTAATGAGCGTACTTAGAAGGTACGTACCGTACGTAACTCTACCAGTTGCCGGAGCTGTCGGATACCTTGGTTATCACATTGAGGGTTGGATTTCGGATCGTTACACACCTGCGACTGCACCGATTAAGCAACAGCGAGAAGAACGATTTTTAGAGAACATAGACAACATTACAGTTACAAGGAAAAAACATAATCCTCTCGAAGTTAATCTTTCGCCGTCTTTATCCTCCTAAGTCAGCTGTCAAATTGAACGGTTTGCTTATGTATACATTTTTATAGGAATTATACTGTTGAAATGAATAGCATGGTTATTACAGCTTTTTACATATTATCGATTTTCTTCTGTGACATTTGCTCATTTTTTAAAAGACACAGAGTCCCTGGAGACACAGTTCCCCGGAAGTATCATTAAAAAATATTTAGTAAAGTCCCCACCAATGACGATTTGTCATAAAGATCATTGACAGGATGTTGACCTTGCTATGAAATATTTTATCAAAAGGCTTTGAGAACGAAAAAAATTTGTCTCAAAGTTATTGTGTTTATAAAAAAATCTTCTGTTTAAATTTATTGACGACAATTACATTTACTACATCTGTACAATTATTTGGATGTCCGAAGATGCATTTTCGTCTTAATTATACATCTGTGACAGTGATGTAAGAAAGCGTATTGACAGAGCTAAGACAGTCATCCGGATTTTTGTCCCATGGTCAAATTATATAGATGCATTTGCATTTTATTCGGCCTTGTAGAATGGAATATTACTCGCTCGTTGCAAACTGATAAGTCTAATCGAATTTTTTAGGTTTGACAATGTAAAGAATGGTTATCAATGGCTCGTTTTGTATCTAGTCGTTACGAGCTAGGAAATGTTGGAGGAATGGAAAACTTGTGCATAAAGAAACATAACGATGTAGCTCAAATGATTTATTGCTATTTCTTTTTTGTTATGATTATGCAACATTGTAATAATCGATAAATGAGTAGCTAGGCTTTTTGAGAAATTGATTCTGGTAGGAAAAATGTTAAATGCTGTGTAAAACAAATAACCGACAATTTATAAAAAGAAATGATCGTACTTCAGAATCATTTTGCTTTATTGCACACTCATATGATTATTTTTCTTAGGCTTCCACTCCAAATTTGTAAGTGACGATGTGGTCGTATTCCTGACCCGGTCGCAAAATACTATTTGGGAAATTGGGCTGAAATGACAAAGAATTTGTTTGCTTAACAAAATAAATAAACTTATTCACAAAAAATATTGCAGTTAATATTGTTCTGCGACAGTAATGAATCTCGAAACATTTAGCTGTATTTTTCTAACTTGGATCTTTCACAATTTAGTAAACCAAGTTTTTTTAATATTCGAATAGGGCTGATTTCTATTTACTTACATGATTGACTGCATCAGGATAATTCTGGGTTTCCAAACACATAGAGCCATGTTTGAAATATCTTTTTCCATCTTTACCCTTCAATCCGGGTGTACTTTCCTCTGGCAAGAAAAGCGCAGTATAGAATTGTACTCCCGGTTGATTCGAATGAATCTCGAGATATCGTCCGGAGCCAGGATGCTTGACTTTTGAGACCAGGGTCATTTTTTTATCCGCATTGTCATTTGGCAGACAAAAGTTGTTGTCGTAACCACCACCTGGAACTTTGTTGATAACATCTCCCAAAACCACTGGGTTCCTCAGATCCATCACCGTATTTGCTACGGATTTTAATTCTCCGGTTGGAATGTTGTCTTCATCGACTGCGGTCCAACGATCAGCATTTATCATCACTGTTTGCTTGTACAGTTCTGTTGAATTTTGTCCCTAAAATACATTTTCTTTAAGTTGAACGAACGAGGAATAAAGTTCGATTGTAATACATCAAAAGAAAATTTAATCAGCCTCTAACTTCCAACTCATTTGTTTAGCAATTAATCTTATTCAGTTTTTTTAGAATTCAGACAATATTTCTTGTTTTTAACGTCGTAGTCACGTCACAGCCATGTTTAAAAGTTAACTCTGCACTTTATTTTCGAAATAATTTGAAATCTTAGATATAATTTGTACAAGAATCTTACAATGTTCGTCATATGTTTGTTCTTATAAATGAAGAAGAAAAAAAAGGAATCAATCTGTAGAAAAGTTGAATTTGTCTACTGCTCCTCATAAGAAAACGTGTAAACCAGTGCAATCTCAAATATAGGACGTTGAATTATTTTTCCATTTTTTACACGTACTTTTATAACAGTGTCGTGACCGTGTTCTTGAAATTAATAAATATTCTGTAGGGAAACGCTTTGGTGCAACTTTATAACAAACTATTAATTGAGTTAAATAAAAATTTCATCGCTGAGGAGTTTGATTTCCTACTGACATAACTGTTCCTGAGGAAATATAAGAAATATTTCAAATGACAAAAAGTTTCGCTATACTTTCATTAATTCAATATTTTTCGCAACAAATTTGCGAATACCTCTTCCAAAATCTTCAGAATATTTATGATTTTTTTCTGAAATCATGGATTTTATAATCAGAGATCGAATATTTGTATAAATTCTTAATCACTTAAGAGAAATTAATTTCCTGATGATTCATTCGTAGATTTTCTTACAAATGTTTATGATCGATTGTTTTTTTTGCCTTTTCAGAATTTCATTACGTCGAATTCGATTAGAGAAAGTTTTGATAAGTGGCAAGAAAACAATCTTCGAAGATGTCTTGTACGTTCAAAAATAATTCGGTTTCAAAATACCGAAGAAAAAATATTACTTCTAAATGGTTTACCTGTGAAGCGTGACACGAATGTGTAAAAAACAAAAATCAATTGTTATTCTTTTGTTGATTTACTCATTCGGATTAGAAACGGTAATTTGATGGATAAAAAATTCTGAAAGGAGACGTATGACAAAAAAACAAAAAAATACACAAATTTCCTTACATGTCCAGCGATATTGAAGTAGACGTGATTCGTCAGATTAATTGGTGAGGCTTTGGTGACATTAACTTTCATCTGTAGAGTAAGTTTGCCTTCGTCGTCGAGGCTGAAAATGGCGGTTGCAGTTGCATCACCAGGAAAACCCTCGTCACCGTCTGGGCTCAAGAGCGTCATGACGACGGTATTGTCGATGATTTTGGCGGACCAAATTTTCGCACCCCATCCTTTTATGCCACCATGAAGAGTAAACGTGATACGATTTTTTCCGGTGTTGTATTCGACTCCGTCGAGGGTGAAACGTCCATTACGAATTCGGTTGGCAACGCGACCGATGGTTGCACCGAAACACATATTTTCAGACGCGAGATACTCTGTAAAAAATTTCAAATTTTTTCATATAGAATATTGTTACTTCTACTATTATTTCGATTAATTCATTTGATTATAATTCGCGTTATTATAAGATTAAAAAAAAAAACAAACAAACTTTACAATGATGAATGTTGTTTTTTTTTCGTTCTGTTTTTTCGAAAGACAAAAATCTTTCCATTAATTTTTGATTTCCTTGAATTGAGAAGTACGGTTTTTATATATCTACCTTCCATGTTGTCGAAACCAAGAACAACATCTTCGACTTTACCATCTTTGTCCGGTGTTTTGAAACTTCTGATCGTTGCTCCGTAAGTCAATAATTCGACCTCTTGATTCTTCGAATTCTTCATAGTATACATCTCGACTTGTTTACCATCCAACATCCCCCATGGTTTCATGGTTACAACAGTATTGGCTGAAGATCCCATGATTGTCGATCTAATGATTAACAATAAATTAAAAAAAATTAATCATCAGTAAATGGATCGAAGCAAAAACTGCTCGAACATGAATGAGGAATAAAATGTTTCATAATCGATTATTCAACTGACTGATGATTGATTTTCGATCATTTGTTTATACATGGTATTTATGCAATTAAAAAATACTGAATGTACATATTTTTTGTAAATTCATAAATGTCCTACGGACCATGTACAAATGGAAAATCCGACATTCGTTGCAACGCAAGTAGTTAAATAATTAAAAAAAAAAAGGAAAAAAAAAAGAAAAAAAGTGGGACAACTTGCGAGCCAAAAAATGGCTGAATATCTGTGAATGATTATTTTGAAAGATAATTCTAAATTTTCATAAAACGGGGATTTTTTAAATGCAGGAAAGTAGATTGCGTAATAATAATGTGATTATCGATAAAAACGATTATCAATTAAATGGATTATCGCATCGTACGATAAATTCATTGATTAGTAATTCGATCGAAGATTACGTAATTACGCGATCATTCTTAATTATTTCACTTCACACCTAATCATTGTTTTCCAATTTAGATGAATGATTTAACAAATAATGAGATATTTAATGTCAATAATTACCAAGTCTTGAATAGAATGAGAATGGAAACGTGGTAAAACGAATTTACAGTGTTCTGTAAGAACGAAACGGCAAGACTGGCCTTACTGTTGACGATAATACCACTGCGAGACGAGTGAGAGCTGACTCGTTGAATTTTATTGCATGTATCGAGTGTGTGTATGAGTTTTCGAGTCTCACCGACATCGTAACACCAACGACTGTAATCAATCAGTCTATCATTTTTTCATGTTTTATTGTCCTTTATCGCAATCGATTTTTTTTTTATGAAGCTGACCAACTCATGAGGCTCTTATCAATGCGAGCCGGTCAATTTCATGGTGCGTCAAGTCCGATGTAAAGAACAATCATTCAGCCAGACAAAACTGCATACTATAATCTGACAATTGGTCAGATATATCAAGGGGCTTGTCGTATTAACGGATGTATCCTGTTAATTCTCTTCAACAACGATAATGTGCATTTCGGAGTTTTAAAACATTTGCCAATTTCTTTTAACTCATTTTAATCTAAACAATAAGTCACGTGAGATCTCATAATCAGCACTACATTTTATCACAAATTCTTTTACAATGGTAATAAAAAGTATTTTTTTTTTTAAATATTCCATTAAGGTGATGGAACAGTCGCTTTCTCGGAATGTGAGTGCGAGAGAGATAGCTGCAATTTTCGAAATAGGATATTTCCGACACGGTTTCACCAATAAAAAAAAGCCCCTGTCAGTCGATTTTTACAATCGTCCCGCGTGTGCTGACAGAGCCTTTTTTTTTTGATTGATCAAACGACATCGAAGAATTTTTATTTCGAAAATTCGAGGTGACTGATCCATCATCTTAAGACGTTTCGGATATTTATTAAAAATGCTACCAAGTTGATGAAATTTTTACACATTCATTGCACAATTGATCTGAGGCTGGTGGAAAAATTTCAAAAGATTAAACGAAGTCGTTTAAGAGTTATAATAATTCTAATTTTCAATAAATTTACAGGTTTTCAGACATAAAAACTCTTTTACGTTGCACCGTGTCCAAACGTAAACGAGTGAGACTCACATTTTTCTGTCTCCAAGAAAAGAAGTCCCGAAATCGTAAAATGTAAAAATAAAAAACTAGATTTCTCGGAATTGCTTGGACAGATTTACTTCGAACAAGGACCAATTGGAAGATAAAAAATTGTCAAATATTATAATCTAATTTGAGATTTTTTGCCCGATTCGTAAGTCCATGAGAGCTATTTGATAACTTCGTGACGTAATGAAATCGTCACAAGAGTGCTCGCGCTGGCTTTTCTTTGTGATACTTGGCGTCGAGCCTCTACCTCGTCTCTTAATTTAGGGGAATTAATTGACGAACGAATGTTGGATACTTACTGAATTGTCGAAAAGTAAATAAATATAGTTGGATCAAAGTAATATTTAATTCAAGTTGACGAATTCATTTTATTCGAATAATAATTAAAAAAAATCTTGTGTCCCACAGATTTGATGTAACAATTGAAGAAATTTTTATTTATTTTATTAAAACACTAATAATGATAAAAATAGATGCTTAATAACAATTCAACAGTAAGACTGCCTTGTGGATAATTTTTCTTTGCCCCGGAGGTACATTACATATCTTAATATCAGTGAAATAATAATTCTCGGCATTTTTGTTTACGTTTGTACTTGCTGATCATTTTAAAGGGTTCATTCTTTGGACTTGACATCCAAGGGTTTGATTGTTAAAATTTTTCGAAGATTATCTTATTTTTCATTTTTTTTATAGTCGTGTATCAATTACTGACAAATTTCCGGATGAGTAAATATTAATATTTGTTTATTAAATAGGGCATTTGTGATACAATAATTAAGAAGTTAAATAAAAAATTTGAATATCTCGTTGTCGTTCGAAAAGCACGGAATCTTTTCGTATCAGCTGCAAAGCTACATTATAGCAATTTGAGTGAAAAGAAAACAAAAAAATGAGGACAGGTGACTCAAGGAGAAAAATATTGTTCAGGTATAGGCTTCAAAAAATTATAACAAACTTAAAGACTGTGCGGATTATTTATCGTGTTGTATTATTCATTTTTGACGACGATTTTTCTCCCATCTTTGGACATAGTAACAAAGAATGACTTTACAACTGGTGATAGCGGGTGAGAAGATAAGTTATCGCGAGCTACGTGGCTAATGGGTTCCACAGGCGATATCTACACTAACTCGATGAATTTTGTCCAAATAAATACTTGCCTTTAACAATGTAGAAAAAAGTCAGAAACAGTCGGAGTAATAAAAAATATATATATGTAACTTTCAATCAATTTTACCATACTAACAAAAAATAATAAGTTTTTCGATGAATCAGTATCATTTTTATTAAAAGCAAACCGATAAAACTATCGAAAATATTTTTTAGAAATACGTTCATTCGCTATCACTAAAAAAAAATGTCTGACATTGATTTCGAAGATTTATTCTTTTTGAAATGTTCGTTTGAGATCATTCGAGAAATCTTAATTATCTTGACAATTGGTTTCATAGGAAACGTTATCTCACCATTAAAGAATTTTCTATATTTCACAATTAACGTTTATATTAATTAGTCGTCTCCGTTCTCTTTATATGTTTCGTTTTTAGAATGCAACGACTATAATTGCGTGAACCATTGGTACAATAACTGCGTCGTAAGAAAAAATGTGTGCACGATGATTATTTCCGTTTCGTTATTGTTGTTTTTTTTTGCAACGTCAAATGTCTTCAAAATTTCTCGATCAATTATGAATGATAAATGATTTACGATTAAGATTATTTTTTCAAGTTTATGCATACGTCACATTTTCACAAGTGCGCGATACAAAATAAGACGCGATTTGATAAAACAATCACTACGTCATAGTAGGAAATAATACGATAAATTGTTTTAATCAACTCGTTTCTTTATCTCGCCAAACAATTATCATTCTTCATAAAAATTCTTCAACACGAAGCACAAGTGCTTTGAGGCAAATCTAGGTTCTTACATAATATGGCAGGACATGTTTATTCAAGACTCTACAAAAACGCAACTACCTCGATTAGTTCCGGAGAAAAAAATGTACAATCAAACGACATAACCAATTCAATAAGACGTAAAACGGTGTAAACTCTTATTTACAAAGGGAAGTGAAGATTTTCGAGATTAACGAACAAGTTTTCAAACGTCTAATTATACATTCCGTCGTCACTGAATCTGTAAAATTTGTCACACACCAGGGCGCATAATATATAAATAAGACCTTGGTACTTGGCGACAAATTAGTCAACACGAAGGACTGACCAGACTCGTAATCGATTATATACTGCAGTCAGAAAATTCACGTAGCTATTTAACTTTATTTCAAAATAAGCATTGAAGAGATTGAAAATTAAAAAATGGTTGTTAAACTATCATTTTGAAGAGAAAAAATGATAAATTATTGTTTTTGCATCATAAAAACATTGGTAAAATTAATGAAATCGAAAAATCGTTATCTTCTGCGATATTTTTTTTTACGTCAATTTATTTTCCTGAATGCTGTAATTCAAAAAAATCTTTTAACTAATTTTGAGAAATGTAATGAGATTTTTTTTTTAAATCAACGTTTTTTATTATTTATTTTTATATTTTTATTCTATTACAGAATTCATAACTTGTCAATATAATTTTTTTAACCACCAAAAATTTAGTCAAGAAATTATTCATCGAAGAACTCTACAATCAAATTTTTCGGAGTTGCACCTCGCAGTCAAGTTTTCAATCCCAATGTTTTTTACGGGTTAAAATGTTCCTTGTACGCAATAATAGAGATCAATTCTCACGATTCTCTTGTAAGTTTTTTTTTTTTTTAATAAGAAAGAGAACGCTGTAAAATGAGGAGTCGTATTTGATGAACATTTATTATTAAAACTTTATAGAAAAATATAAAAATGAAAAAAATGTTGAAGTTTCGGTGGAGTAACTAATTATACCTCGTTATGGGGATTATGGGGTCAAATAAAATTAGTATATATAGTAAAAAATATTCAAAAACTCGTTTATATTTGAGTGATTTAGAGTTTTCCATAAAATACATTGTTCAGTGAACTGAAATAACAAAATGCAGTGATTTTCTAACTCACCCATTAAATATAAAAAAGACTGTAAGTAACACAGCTGCGTTGAACATTTTTGTGAAATGAACGTAAACGAGAGTTACGAAGTAGCCTCTGGATTTGAAACTCGACCTCGTTGAAAACTCTAGACACACTGTCCGAGATTTAACTTCTATAACGGTGAAGGGGATCCTTAATATACTCGATCATTATGGTAATTTAGGATAGTGGGAGAATAGTCTATTATTTTTGCATCCATTGTTTTTTTTTCCATGCCCCCACGATTAATAGAAAAACTGGATTATCTAGGAGTATTAAAAAAACAAAAATGTGGATTTGCATATATTGGCGAATTAGTGGCGATAAGAGAAATGAAAATAGTGTTGTTGGGGTCTCGATAAATGATTATAGTTGTGGACAATTCGACCTCTAAGCTTTTCAAGGTCATTGCTAGGAATTCAAACACTAAGATTGGCTGAATAATTTCCTTGGCCTCTTCGATGACTCTTCGCTTATCGCATCATAAGATTTAACGATGAACGAGTTTATTTTCTCAGTATTTATGCGAATAGTGCAGTAAAACGTTGAAAATCTCTTAACATTTCCATGAACGTCTGGAAAAATTGACTGATTGATGGAAATTTTATCTCGTCGTTGAGAATATGAGGAAGATGTTTAATTAGAAAGAAATGCTTGACACTTTGTAATTCAAACGAATAATTTATTTACTGCTCAGAAATCTTCGAACGACGAACCACATTTCCCTACGTCGTCATAAATTGTGTCCCTGTTATACCTATACGAATACGAGACAACCTTGACTTCACGTAGATCTCGAGAGTTTACAAAGTTTGGCGTCACACGGGCACCTAACACCTATTATGCCAAAGGTCAAAAGAAATCGAATCGACGAGACGCCATTCGTCTTTTTAGAACAGGGTAAACACGATTTACCACTCCTACATTTACGAAATCTTGCTTTTGCGAGTTTGGCGCTTGAATTTGGTGATCAGTTAATTTTGGCTATAAACCAATTTTCATCAGATCATCGAAACATAAATTAATTATGTTTCATTTACTACGATTCAAATTATTATTTGCGTTTCATAAGTTTCTTCGTTTTGTGGGTTGCGAAGGTTTTGAAATTTCTCAAATACTATTTTTTTTTAATATTTGAGATCATTTTTCATCGTTTTGAATTTTGGTTGCTGTAATCTTCATGTTCTTCAAATTTTTACTCGTTCAAGAAAATTGTGCGAACGACACATAATTCTCGGTTGGAAATTTCGTTTTGGATTAGAGAATCTCGAAATTACTGTTGGACAAAAATTTGAAACATTCAGCTGCAACTTCAAAAACATCAATTTTCAGGGATAGTAATTTCAAGAACTTTTTAACATATTGTCCAACGGAATATTCTTATATTTAAAAATATAACAAATCGTGCATGTTTTTAAGATTTCTTGCAAACCGTCTTTTATCAGAATCGCGATTTTTATGTAATAGAATAATTAAGTAATCGAGTAATTCATCGTTAAAATGTAATTGAAATCGATTAAGAGATCGACACAAAAATAAAGAAAGGTTTACAGAATTTTATAATGACGAGTGAAGGTGACCCACAGTCTGTTATTCGATTGAAACCTCCTGATAAAAAACCTAGATCGTGTATCATCATGTCATGAAATTCTGCTTAATCTTATCATTAAAAAATTGGCAAAATTTTGTCTTGACGTCTTAAAAGTCTTATCACAAAGATGGTAAAAAAAATAATTTTTTTTCAAATGAAAATTTGCATACTTTACAGACGAACCCGGTAATTCATAGAAAAATAATACGACCTCGGTTGAGTATTTGCATTTTTTATAGCCCTCCGCGATCATAAACTGTACATCTGAACATACAAACCAGCTGTCATTTCGCTAACGAAGTTTCGTCAAATGGCCACAACTTGAAAATAGTCTCGATCACATTTTTTTAAATGCAATTTAAACCATAGTTCACTGAGATTAAAAAAAGATCGACCTTCAATCGAATAATTACTTATAGAAAGAAATTATTTTGTAAGTCCATTCGTCACAAAAATTTTAAACGTTTCTAATGAAAATAGTTTTCATTCTTTCCTTAAAATTCCACAAACCCGAAAAGTTATCGAGAAATAAAAATGCATTGAAATTTTTCGTCGATCAACAAGTCTGACGAAAGACAGGAAATTTTGTTTACGAGTACTTTCTTAGATGTAATCTTATCTTTTGCGCAGGCATAACGAAAAACCATTCTTTCTGATTGAAACACGGATTCCCAAATGGATATCT
Source organism: Campoletis raptor (assembly GCA_948107755.1). Classification (NCBI taxonomy): domain Eukaryota; kingdom Metazoa; phylum Arthropoda; class Insecta; order Hymenoptera; family Ichneumonidae; genus Campoletis; species Campoletis raptor. Next base: position 12,532,062 of record OX403622.1, read on the forward strand.
GCAGCAAAGCCCAAAATCCGTTATTATTATTATTTTTTTATTAATTACCGTGTCGATTGAATTGCGTTTTCGAATTCTCATAACATTGATAAATTTTTACAGATATAAATGAATATTCGTGGTTGAAATTGTTCCATTATAATTAATGAGAAAAAATGTGCGAAAAAAAATTTATATATATATTTTTTTGAGCAGAGAGTCAAGAAATTCTGATTTTTTATTTGCCCCATTTATCGTGATTTTTATTGCTCCAATTAATCTTTCAAATAAAAAAGTCTAAGAACTGTATTTTGTGTAGCAAAACAACGATATTAAGCGACTGACAAGTTTCAACGCCCAACAGTTCATTGTTATTAACATTCGTTCCGCTGCGGTACAATTAGCTCGTCGAGTATATGTTTTTTCTCTTATTATCTCCGATGACATACGTACACTATGTGTCGTATAATCAGCAGTGAACAATTTGCTTTGTACGCATACATTTTTGCTGATGCGAGAATGTTTTTGAAATGCGAGGCTCGTTCGTACAAAAAAAAAAAAGTATTAGCCGAAAGCACTTCAAGTTATTCTTGTAATGCACTGCTATATTTTTATTATTATTATTCTTCAACAAAAGCTTCGTTGTTTTTATTTTGTGAACGCGATATATCGATTTTACGATATTGTTGTTTAAGGCGTGAAAAAAATTTCAGTCAGTTATCAAAAGTAACGTTTTGAAAGCATTATTAAAAAAAAAAAAAAAAAACAGAAATTTCGAGAACTCGTTTCTTATGGAAGTGTTTTTTTATATCGAACTAATTTGTTCTTGAAAATTTTAATTATGTGTGGCTTAAAATCGGGCTATGGTCGTAACATATCATTTTCATTCACTCGATTCAAATATGTCACTATTGCAATGATAAAAATCGAATAGTGATGACAATCATATTTTTCCTTCTTTCTGAGATAATTGAACTCACGTGGAGGACGAGTTTTTTCATCCGGTTTAGTGTACGTGACAAACTACGGTTGAAAAAAAAAGTTTCGTCAGCTTCCAGAACTTCTAAAGATATGTTATCAATGAAAAATCTTCACATGTATATGCATGCATGTACGTTGAAGATCGACAAGCCTGATAACGTTCCCTGTGCTTGCCATCATCTCAAAACATCGTTGATCAGTTTGGAAAATTAATATTCCATCGGAAAGTAACGTTTTTTTTTTTTTAAGTGTCGGATATCTGGTTCAATGACACATAAAAAGTGCGATGCAGTGACTTGTACGTGAGCTGTGGCAAAGTTTGTCAATGGGTTGACCTCGGTCCCTAATACACGTCTTGGACGCCATCCGGAGATATCGCGTTGGGAAAACTTTCAAGGTCGAAGCAAACGTTTTCTAATTGTATATAAAAATTAATCCGTTGTGATAAAATAAAAATTAATGATTTAATACAAATCAATCACGTGCAATTTATTTGTACACGAATCTACCACTTATCCAAATATTTTGATACATCGTCTCCGAGCTGGAATTTTTACACGACATTTCAACCGATCGGCGGGCAATCAACAATGAAATTCATTATGTTTATTTTTATTTTAGATTATATAGAAACTTGTTCACTCGTGATTAATGAAATTCTCGAAATAAGATACTGTTTGTAAATATTTAAAAAAATGAAATCCAGAAAATGATCGTGATTTCCGCGAAGTTTATTTAGTAAAAACTGTAAATAATATTTTCATTCCGAACTCTGTCGTACTATAGAAAGCAGAACGAGATAAAATGTCCTCTTACGCGTGTCCGAGAATAGAGAAACGACGTCCACTTGCTAAGAGTTGGTTTATTTGCCCTTTGCGTGTTCGCTCGGTTACAAACGTATTTTGCACGTGTATACAAATCTATTTTGCACGTATCTTTTACGTCTATTATGAAAAGTGTTAATTCATTAGGATAGTCTATTTGAAAGGCTTAAAAAGTGTGTTATCTATGAGATTAGTTCACATGCTTAGAGAATCTTTAAAATGATTCAACCGAAGTCATAAAATTATTAAGCTTTAAAATCGAGCTCGAGCAATATTGAGCTTAAGATTATCATGTGAAAGAATAAGGGCGTTATTCAAATATTTGAAATTCGTTTCCTTGCCAAAGATTATTTTTGAAGGAATTTTTGTTTTGTCTTTAAACTAGTTCAAGATATAGATTTCCATTCGTGAATCGAACTGAAGCGGTTTTGGATTTTTCCTCTATTTTCAATCAACCATTTACTCAGCTATTCTGTTTTTCTTGAGAAATTGTTTATCTCTGTGTTTACGTTACAAAAGTTCATTTTGTTTTCACACGGCTCAAGGTTTGTGTGACGCATTGGTCAAGTCATTAGCCCCGAAAAACGAGACAACACGTGTAATATATGCTTGTACAAAATTGCGTCATCCATGCAGTACCTATAACACGTTTCTCATACGCCTCATACGTAAAAGTTAGAAATATGTATTCAGTATTATAGTATAAAACTGCGTCTTCGTTTGGCACAATCTTCGACGGGAGTCGTCATCATTTTCGTCCACACGCTCTAACTGCGAGCAGTGAGCACGCGTATAAAAGGAAAGGTGTGTTTGTATTATTAATACTTGCCCGAGCAGAGTTTGACTTCTACAACCACTACTGTAGATAAAAAAAATACGAGAAACGAGAAAAAAATATAACATGGAACTGGCTACTCCCGTTGAGAAAAAATGCACCGACAGGTGGCGCTTTGCGGAAATTTCCGAACGTGTATGCGTGGCGTTATTACAAAGGGTGGGAAAAGCTACAGCTAGATTGGTCGATTGGCCAGTGGCGCGTCTGGTCATTGGCTCTTCGCCAATGTACTCTCCCCCATTATTCGTCCTGAGACTGTCGCGGCGTAAAGGTCCCCCACCCCCCCACTTGAAAACCACAGGTTTATTCACCATTCCACTACCACCACGCGTTCAGTTATTCTCAAGCAACCTTCGGCGTCGTTGTGTTCCTTTTTCTCTACAATTTCTTCTTTACATTTTTGCGGGGCTAGGCACCTTTGAAATATCTTGTTAGAACAAAAAAAAAACAAGGAGTTTTATCATTTCGTTGATTTCGAGAGATCATCACGCTCGTTTGTCGCACAATTTTCTGTCACATACGACCGTTTAAGGTGATCGTGAAGATCGTCGAATGAAATAAACGTTCTAGTCGAAAAAAGACTTGATTTTACGATTCAACAGGTTGATTTTTGTGTGCATGGTCTATCTTCAGAGAATATAAATTTTCGTTCGTTATTCAAAGAAAACAATAAAAAGAGTGAACAAAGAAATAACAGAGTCTGCCTTCAGTGAAATCTAAATTGCACTATTGTGTATCCCGTCCACATTTTCAGACTATTCAAGCGACCGATAAATAACAACTGAAGCACAATGGGTGTCAGCAACAAGGTACGTGCGCAAGCGAAGTTTCATTCATTATGCATTTTCGTCAAGTTTATTCACATACAAAATATCCAGCATTGTTGTTTTGAAAATAAACCTGTGGCCATATCGGAAATGCGTAAGTAACCGATGAAAAATGGCGACAACGACTTTTATGGCTGACTATAAATTCGTTCTGTACACCCAGTAGAAAAGTGCATTCCAGAATGTTATCTGGTGTCGGCGTTCTCTCTTTTCACTTCATAACATCTATCTTTACGTATTTCTTCGTGAATATTTTTTTATTGAAAATGTTTTCGAGGATATTTATAACGATTTGTTATAATTGGAACGGGATTCGAAATAAATACCGTAGGAAAATAATTTATCTTTTATCAAAGGAAACTTCAGTAGTTTTCGAGGTTTTTTTTAAAAAATATTATTATTAAATGATAGCAGCGAAAAATTGATTCCGATAAACCCTCCTAACAATCAACAAATACTGTAGCAAATTATTTTTGCTGAAGTATTATTTAAAAAAAATAATGATTCATTTTTTTTTAATCCACGTGTTCATTTTTGTACTTATATGGAAGTTGGAACAAAATGATCGAGACTGGATAATTAGATCGAGGCCAAAAAAGAATCGATTTTAACTTGGCACAATGACAAAATTCGTCCTTGTGAGCATTTGTGCAACTCACTCGTCCGGTTTCTTGAACTGCGCTTATTTTTTTCTTTTATTTTATAATTATTTGTTTTTTCCAATGTCTCATGGACAAAATGTTCGAGACCGGACTTAGCAAGTTCGCGCATTCCAAAATCTTGTTTTCTTTTTCTTCGCGTGCCCGGGTGTGTTGCGCTAAATATAGTGACTATAAGAGTCTGAAACGGATGCGACATAAGCGCTTGTATGCGTCCGAACGCTGCGATCAAGCTTTGCGACTAAACGAACCTGAAAAACAAAGCAAACTTTTCGTTCGTTTGGCCAATATCGATGAAAAAATTCAAGTAAATTCAGACTCAATATACGAGTTTCTCGCTTGAAATTTTACACTCGCAAAATAATATCTGTTTTTTCTCTTCCAAATTCGTAGGGTTCGATTTTTCGTAAATAATCAAAAGTCATTTCGAATAAAGATTCTATTTAATGTAAATTATTGTTTTTACAATAATTTTCATAGTATTAACGAGTCTTTGATTTTATTGGGATTTATTAAAACTGTAATAAAACTTCGTATTCACGAAATCAGAGACAAAGCGAGTTGAATGGTTCACAAGTTTCGATTCTATGAATTTGAAGATTGCATTGTTGATAAGCGACATTTTTTCTTATGCTAACATTTTTATTTATCTTTTTTTTTTGTAAAATAGTAGTCGATAGCCGATCACTGCATACAAATTTCGAGTGCTGACGAACAAAAAAGAATTTTGTTGCATTCCAACGATGCAAACTTCAACATAATGATTTTTAAGATATAAAAATAAAATTTTGATAATTTGTTGAAATATAAAATTGTGAAGGACAGTCAAGAATTTATTTGATGCAAACTTCAGTATGATTTTCATTTTCGTATATCGTCAAACGTTTTTCTTGCTTCTAAGAACTTTATACCGATTAGTCATCGACTGAAGTCTTATTATCAGTCGTGAAACAGACTTATTTGCTTTCGCTCGTTCTTCTTCATAAATGGCGACTGAATTAACAAAAAAAAATTATTAAAAGCGACGTGCTCGATAAAAAAATTATTGTCTTTCATTACGACGTCTCCGCAAATGAATTTTTGCACATGATTTATAGTGGAATAAAAGTTTTATCGTATTGTTCAACAATACAATGAACTTTTTTCTAAAATTCCAAATGTTTGTGTCAATTCGAATTGATATCTGTACGTCACCGTTCAGTAACATCCAATTATGTGCAGCAGGATTATAGACTGAGTTTTCTTGTATAACTCGTAATCTTATTTGCTAACACTCTGACTCACATATACGTATGAACAGTAATCTATAAATATATAAAACATACAATCCATAAAAAATTGGTATCGACTTAAACATATAACAGAAGAAGGGTATAATACGAGACTTGATACTTTCAATAGGACTGGCCACTTGGTCGACTGTAAACTCGCCGTAATCGAGTTCCTACTTAATTATTAATGCGATCCAATTTTTCGTCACGTCCAGTTCCGGTTTTTCGTCACAGTATTTTTTATTTAAATAGAAATATAAATTCAAAGATTTTCGAATGAATCGATCGTTCTGCTTGAATCTTTCGATTTTTATGACGTTTTTGAAAATATGATTCGTTTTACTTCAGTCAAAAATTTGTTAATATTTTATTTAACCTCCAAGTTTAGAACGAAGAAGTGAAAATTCTTAGCAAAGACCTTTTTTCTAGAAATTGAGGGTTAGATTTTGTCACGATGTCAAACACCAGCGGATTTGAAGATTTGAGGTTTCAAAGATGAAAATGAGTGTAATTGAAAAATAACTCGATTCTCTTTCGCAAGAGATATTCTTGAGGAATTGAAACGATATTTTTTTGTAAATGATACGTTATTAAATCTTGGAAAATAAAAAGATTAGAGTTAAATTTTAACAGGTCTCGCAGCCTTGAGGGGTAAAAAGCTCGTGACGAAGAGTCAGAGCTCAATATTGATCGTTCTTTTGCGCAAGCTCGTTCGCACCACGAGCTTCCACACGGAGAGCTCTAGGACTTACGAAAAGTGTGAGATTCAGTCGTGTTTGCGAAAACGGTGATCGCGTTCGAGTAATATTTTATCAAGAAAAAGAATTGTTTTTTTTATTCTTTTAAGTATTTAAAGAATCTTTGCTTACGATAAATAAATAATAGAAGGAAATTATTGCTTGACAAACGAATTTAGGGCGAGGATTTTTCTCTCACGATGATTGAACGATCTGACGAGCCGAATGTACCTTTTCCCAGGACTGCGTTTCGCGATTTTAGAAGATTCGAAGCTCAAAGTCCAATAGTTCATTCGGTGAGGGTTTCTCGTTGTGTTGAATATACAATCGAGGCTCGCGCTCAACACTCGCTTGACTTTATACAAGGGAATCCGTCCCAGAGACACGTCAGGCTTATCGCATTTATTTAAAAAAAAAGAACGTAAAACTCTGGCACGAGGTCTTTTTTTCCTTCTCAACCATTCAGTTCTATCGTAGCTTTTATTCACGATTCTTGTCTTTCTCCATATTTCTCTCTACAAAATTTTATTTAAAAAATTATAATTTAAAAAAATGATTGTGTAATAATAATGATAAAAAACTACCAAAAATATTCTTTACTTTTTGTTTTAAAATTCTTCCCAAAAAGTGCTCAGTATTTTATTCAGTTGATCGAAATTCAAGAAAAAATAACGAAAATCATGTGTTTGAAAATCGAGTAATTGGTATAAACGTCGATTAGAACGGCATTAGAAAAGAAGAAAAATTCGTGGATTTCGCTACAAATCGCAAAAGAAATAGTGTAATAAAAATGATCATTATTGTCACAATGAAGAAAAATTATCATTTGAATAAATATTTAACGTATACAAGAAAGCATTGAACTGCTTTATACGCCAGGATCAAAAATTTTCATCATTTAATTTCTATTGAGATGAACCAATTCATTCATGTATTATAAACATAATTATATTCGTTTCATTATTATTATCATTTATAACATTCATTTTTTTGTTGTTCATATAGAAAACCCAAAATTCACGATAACAAACATCCAAAGATCGTGAATTGAACGAAATTGAAATCACACAACAATCAATCTGCAAAAACAAAAACAAAAAAAAAAACATAAACATGAAAAACTTGTTTCGATCGTACGTTCGCTCGTCAATCATTAGAACGCCTTTTCTCTTCGTTCATCGATTATACTCAGCATCTCTATCGCCACGTGTAGGTAGCATGGGATATTAAAAATATTTTTACGTATATAGCATACGGCAGCAAAAAAAAAAAACTCGTTTTTAGCACTATTAGCATTCACGTGAAGAATCAACGGCGAACCAACGTTGATGCATGATAAACTTTAGCAACTGTCGTTTAGCCTTGTTCGGAGAAATTTCTTAATATTAAATAATTATTTTTCTTTCGTAACTCCTCCTCGTATATCAATTTTTAGGACGTTTTTGTTGTAAAAATTATCGAAATTTTTCCTCGTGCATTTATTCCACGTTTGTAACTCGATTTTTTTCTCTTTTCTTTCGTACAGATGTCCGATAACAATCCTGAGATGAGAGCAACTGCTGCACGTATCTGTCGCGATTATCTCTACGGTGTATGGAAGCATGTTACCTCGGATAATATTGTACTGAAGCGCATAAGGTTCGACATTATTTCTTCTTTGTCTATACAAAATATTCGTGGAATACTTCATAATAATAATAAATAAATATACACTCTTCGGAGTCATGTTTCTGTTGTAGTTTTTTTTCCGGTAAAAATTTTATCGTAACAACGTGATGACATAATTTTTGGATATAATTTGTCCCGAGTAGTTTTTTTCGAGGAATTTTCCCGGGAGTATTATTTTCGAGTTATTTTTATGTGACAATTTCTCTTAAAATATTTATTTCTGATCAACACTTTTTAATATGTTGATTTTAAAGTAAGTTTTCCATGTTCTATATTTATTTTTCAATATTTATTATTTAGAATTGATCAATATGAAGTATTATTTGGAAATTTTATTTTCAAACATTTTCCTGGTTTCGAATTATTATTTTTTTACTGAACTGTCAAAATATTGAGTTATATTTTTTATATCTTACTTTTTGACTGATCCGTTTGGAAATTTGATTATTTTTTTTTTACACTTGATATATAGTTGAATAATGAATAAATAAATATTATAGAAAATAATAATGTATTTTAATCACGATACTTGATTGTCACACAGTGGTGGTTTGAGCAACTGGGTGTACGATGTTCAATTACCAGAAGATACGGCACCAGTTCGTGGGGAACCTCGTCAAGTTTTGCTAAGAATATACGGCCAAGTTCACGGAGAAAGAGCAGTGGAAGGACTCATAACAGAATCTGTTATTTTTACTCTCCTTTCTGAGCGAGGACTTGGCCCAAAATTGCACGGTGTGTTTCCCGGTGGTAGAATTGAAGAATATATTCCGGCGAGACCTTTGCTAACCAAAGAATTGGCTGATCCGGAATTGAGTGCTTTGGCAGCCGAAAAAATGGCCCAAATACATATGATGCAAGTACCTATAAGCAAAGAACCAACTTGGTTCTGGGACACTGTTACGAGATGGCTCGATACTGCTACGACGATACTTAAAAACGTTGAAAATATTGATGTCAAACAAATGGACAATATTAATGCAATTAAATCGATTAAATTTTCCCAGGAGCTCGTATGGTTGAGGTAAGTTTCGAGAATTCGACATTCAGTTTATTCTCTAACAATTAAATTCATGAAATTCATTATTTTATTTGATCAAAATGAAATATTTACTAAGAACAGAAATCAACAAAAGTATGAACTTTTATATCATTTGATATTGTCAACACCGATCATCATCGATTCTTCGGAAAAAGTTTCAAAGCAACCAACATTTTATATTTCGACACATAACTAATTAAAAATAACTAGATAAACAATCGATTCTCAATCGGTAATAAACAAAAATGAAAACCGGAATGAAATTCTTATCACAAATAGAGTTTGTGTTTTTCTGTTAGATCCCTGATTTTTGATGTTCTGTTACTCGCTAATATTGCAGTCAAATTGTATTGTTTCAAATTGAAGAAATTAACAATTATTTCGAAATTGCCAATAATTTTCTTTACAGCGTTATAATGGAATTTTTGTTAGTGTCATTTTCATTTTTTCTACGAAATAAACTTAATTGTTATTGTAATTTATCTGTTTTCAAGGTCTCTGGTGAAACAACAAAAATATCCAGTAGTGTTTTGTCATAACGATATGCAAGAAGGGAATATACTGTTGCGACAAAATTCACGAAAACGGGAGCTCGTAGTGATCGACTTCGAGTATTGTTCTTACAACTACCGTGGCTTCGACTTAGCGAATCATTTTATCGAGTGGCAGTACGACTACACAGCGGCGGAGTATCCGTTCTTCCACGAGCGTGCGGGGGCAGGACCAACCGACGAACAAAAGGTAAGTCACGTTATGGGGGGGTCAAGGGAAAAGTAGGAACTGAAAGATTTCAAACGATATCCGGGGGTAAGAAAAATTTCATCCAATTTATCAAACTTCTTCGTTCTCTCTTTTTTCATTTTCCTCCATCGCCAAACTCAAAAACATAGCATAAAACAAATATGGATAGGCGTTGGTTGAAGCAAATTGAAAAATCAATGAATAATCAACGAGCCAATAAATCTTCCATATTCAACGATTATTACATTATTATCATATTTCTTATTATTTTTATATTTCTTGTTGAATTTATTCGTTCGATTAACATTTGCACTTTAATTTATTCAATATTTTGTCACTTTATTATTATTTGATGAATTTTTGATATTAATTAATCATTCGTTTTCTTGCGTTATCAAGGGGAAGAAGAAAAAAAGGGAGAAAATAGGGGAATGTAGGAAAAGAGTGGTTAAGGGGTCGGGGGGTAAGGCCACGTTGGCTTGCGTGTGTATGTGTTAGTTTCACAGGAACGGAAAACTCTGAGAGACGATGTGCGCCTCCTTAACGTGAAGGCGGGGGCAATGTGTTGAAAACTCTGCCCGTGTCTGTGGCTGAATCACCGAAATTCATATCCTGCGCGGTTGAGACTTGCCGTGATGATCTCGAACATTTGGATCACTGCTTCCGAGACTCGGGGGTCAATAGTCATCGTGTGATGGGGACGAGACCAGAGAGTCCTCCTCGGCGATCTACGCCTCTACAACACTAGAGTACCTCAACACGCAATCTCTCTCTTCTCTCTTTCTTTCTTTCTCACTATCTCTCTCTCTCTCTGTGAAATGATCAATTTTCGTCGTTAGTACAAGCTAAAATTTTTATACATATAGCTGATGTAAAGCTTTATGACAATGGTGCAATTAGACATCAATGAAATATTTTATTGACCGAGATTAAATTGTAATCTTCCTAGATTGATTTTTATTAGAAATTCCATTTATTTTATAGCCACATAAATAACGTGACTATTTTACAAAACTTCTTGTTATTTTATAGCTTAAGTTGTCAATTTATTGAACTTGGAAAAAATGATCTTGAAAATGCAACAGCGATTCTCACGAGGAAATTTTTTTTTCAGAATTTTTTTCAACTCCATCGTAAAGTTTTGAGTTTCTTGTAATTTGAATATTTGTGACAATTTTTTAATTTATTTATTCAGTATTTACTGTGAATTTCGACGACTTTTCAACTTGCAACGAGTGGTTCATGATGATTTTTCAAAATTTTCTGACAGGGATTATTTGCAGGGTATAGAAGAAGCTCTAAAAAAGTTCACCGATAGATTATACTTTTTTCTCGGTCTAGTTATTTTTTCTCGACATTCTGTTCAGTGAGATAACTTGGTATTCTTGAAAAGTAAAATAAAAAATGTTTCATCTTAAGATCATCAATTGTTCCAGTCGTACGACGCGATTATTAAATGACGAATTATTAAAGTACGATTTATAACAATGAGAAATTAATAGTAGACGCAAATAATGAAAATGAGGCTTTTTTGACGTTTGGCAAACATTTTTTATCGCTAAACACTGGGTTCACAAGTTTTGTAATGTTTGTATATACGTTTTGATAGACTAAGTTTGCAACTTTGGGTATCAGAATAAATGTTTGAGCTGAAAAAGAAATTAAAAAAATGATATTTACGTTTTGCAATTGATTGATCAATATTGTTAAGGGATTTGAATTTTTGGGTGTATCATACATTTTCTGCAAGAGTTTCGAAAGCCTGGATTCGAATTTGGTTTTTTTAAAATAAACTTTTCCCTTCGAGAAATCAATGGGAATAAAAATATATCAATTGTACAATCACGACGATCGATTAACAGCGAGAGAACGAGGCTCCTTATTTTTTACGAGCCTTGAACGATAGGTTTTTTTGATGTTGTAATCTTCGTTAAAGAGATACTGGTTTTCTTTGAAATCCCCACTCAATGACTAAAACGCAATTGTTAGATTTCATTTTTATTTCATAATCAGCCATATCATTGTTTTGTTTATTTTACAACATTGTCGCAATCATTTGACTCGTCTAGGGACGTATTGCGACAATAAAGGAATGATATTGTCATTAATTGTTGAATATTCAATTATTGTTGAAAAATACATTTTAAAAAACATTCAAAATATAATAAGAAATGCATATTTCACAACGCAATTATTAACAGACAACCACACAACGAATTATGAAATAATAAAAATTATTGAACATACGTAAAATAATGTAAAATTGTCGAGTGATCTGCTCAGTTTGTATAACAAGTGAAGAAATTTATATTATGAAAGAGATTTAAGAAAAATGATAACCGTAAGATTTTTTTTTCTTTTAAACTCTAAGCGAACGAAATTTTAACGGAATTCTATTTTTCTCATTAGCTCCACTTCATAAGGAATTATCTGAGGACACTTGGTAAAGAGAGCGCCGTCGAGGAAGAACGCTTGTTAGAGGAGATCAAAGTATTTTCGTTGGCTAGTCATCTCTTCTGGGCTTTATGGAGTATTGCGAACACCACATTGTCGCAAATTCCATTTGGATACTGGGTAAAAATTGACAATATTTTATCCAAATCAATTTTTAAAAGTAAAAAATACGTCAACAATTTAAAATGTTAAAGTTTATACGGTTGAAATGTCACGAAAGTTTTCACGAGTTATATAATTTTTTCGACCATCATTTCCTATAAATCAAATCAATGGATTCATATCAAAGACTGGAAGAAAAGTTATGCAACTTGTAATAGCTCCGTGGCTCCAACAAAGAATATACAATTCTGAGAAAATTAAGCTAGCTCATGCTTTTTACAAATTACGAAATTAAATTTATGCCGTCAAACAGGACTCGTTGCAATTAAACTTCCCCGTTTTAATAATTCCTCGTCGAATCTCAACGATGCAAACGTTGTAAAATGACAAACGTGATTTTATCAAATTTCAAATCACTATGTTACCAATTTAATGTTTAAAAATCTTTTTATAGGATTACGCGGTTGTAAGACTGAGAAAATACCAATACCTTAAGGAGAAGTTGTTGGTATCTGAGCCATTGCGAAGTGGAATTAAGAGGAAGGATTCCGACACAGATTGAAGAGATGTGGATCAATATATCTAGGAATGAATTCACTACTTTCCCTTGAGGAGGAAGTGTGTGCCGACCGCACCCGGTTGCTTGGACCATTGCGATTCCCGGCAACCGGATTTAATAGAGAAAAAAAGAAGAAAAATAACAGCAACAAAAATCAAACATCAAAATGATTTTCGAAAGCGTGACTCCCCACAAGTATTTTCGAAGAGCGATGATATTTTCTATAAACAAAAACAAACAAAAAAAGTAATCTGCGGTATACGGATGATGAGGAAACTAAAAACTTCATTACTCAGCAAAGATCCTACCTCGAGAATGTGATATATGTAACACGTAGTTCAAGAGCTCCACGCAGAATTGCTAATTCTCGCTTGCCTTACGATGATGAAAGTTGGACGACCAGAAATCAAATAAACGAGAATCGTTTATTCGATGAAAGAATCATGAAATCGCTACGAAACGAGCGAATGAAAAAGAGGAAGTAAAGTCCATCTTAACGACTGGTGTGGAGTCTGTGGTGCTCTCAAGATTCTAGTACCGTATAAACGTACGTACTTACAAGTGGCTTTCTATCATTGTGATTTTCTCAAAAGAATATCACTCGTTAAAACGAACATCGATCTTGGAAGGAAAAGCCCATCGTTGTAAAAATACGTAATTATAATTTTTTTTCCAAGAGTTATAGATTATAATTTTTAACAAAAAAAGATGGAAGAGGGATTTTCTATCGCTTGTAACAAAAAACGACAACGTGCTAACCGCGATCTTTCAATTGATCGAACTCTTAGTTATCCGCTAAATAATTAACTCTTTTGATAGAATAGCCTAAAAGTCTGATTCAACGACCATTTACAAACTCATATTTATTTTATATATTGTATATTTACATTACGTTGGCGACCATGGATTTTCGCAGCTCATTCATTCAATGATCATGTTTATTTTTGTCAAGTCTATTTAACTTATCTCGCGAAATCCGTTATTCTTTTTGCAAGTATTGATTTTATAAGTGTACTTATGACGTTTATTTTTTTTCGTTTTGTACTTACTATCTGTATCGTCATTTTCAGTTAAATAAAAACGACGAAATATCAAAATACATGTCTGAAAGTTGTTTTTAATATTGTGTGATACAATTCTCCTGAGGTACACAATGATCAAAGGATGGTTTTGAAGTTTATATATTTTTAAAGTAACAAAAATAATTTCTTATTTATTGAGTCTACGATTGTTTACATTTACAACATTTTATTTACACATTTATTCTGTAAATTCGTGACACGAACTGATAAAAAAATTAACGCAGTTATGAGTTCGAATCTGTCAAAAGGTTTGATGTACCGGACGAAAAAAAAAATCGACGCATTTCGGAGATGTAAAATTTAACGTGTTCGAGGGCAAATGAGACAATATTTTTCTAATAAACATTTACGCAACGACAATCAATTACTATTTCGGAAAAGTGAACGTGGAATCTTTCTAAGAAATTTGAACTAACGAAAGTTCCAAATGCTGATATCCACAAAATGAAAAATTCGGTGTGGAGATACGATTAAAAATGAAACGAGTAGAATTATCTTTACATTTAAACCGAAACATTGCACCAACGTTTTAGGTGTTCAATTTTTTAATCTAAATTCCTTCTTGGTTTATTAATTTTTTAGGATTCAGTATGCAGGTGTATGAGACACTTTTTTTGGGTAAAAAATTCTCAATGCGAGTTTTTATTTTCATTGGAATTTTTTAGAGGTGAATCATCAAAATCGAAGAACACCATTGCGAGTGGATGTGGAACAGATATATGATACTGATCGTTGAGAACATTGTACTCGTTGTTGTCTCGGCCAACCAGGAGGAAAGTGCGTGAAAAAGCGTAAATACCATTCGGAACGGAAGAGTTAGAAGTTGTTTTGAACATTCCTTCAACATTGACGAGTAGACGTCGATGATCTTCCCACATAATGTCATAACGAAAGTTTTGTCGGTCGTGAAGAGTTTGAGGCAGTTTTTTCAAAGCATTCGCAATTTCTTCGCCTCCGCGATAAAGCAATCGTCTGAATTTTCTTATATCCCATGAGTCCACCAGTAAATTGCGATTTTCGGAAGAGAAAGCACCGAAATTAACGTGTTTTTGGCAACCTGCCGTAATTCCCAGAGTCAGGGAGTAGAGAGAGTTTTTACAATAAAGCGAACACAGCAAAGAGCGATCTTCGTGATCGTAAATGTTGAAAAAGTGAGTTAAAAACTGTTCAACAATTTTTCGAGAGACGCTGCCTAGTTGATAATAATTATGACGAAACGTTGGCAATTTGAGTGGTTCTAGGTCCACACCGTCAAGTTTTCTCAAGCGTGGACAATACAGTTTGGCCGCATCTATGTATCTTTTTTCATTAGCATAATTTTCGCAGAGAGGATTGCCATCTAGCCATAATTCGTCGATGACGAGATTTTTCAGAGAACCAAGAGGGTTCATGACCAATAAATTGTTGTGACGAATGTCCAGACTTTTTAGAGATGTCAGATTTACGTTTTCCATGGCAACTAAATGTACTAAATCGTTTCGCTTCAAGCTAAGATGTTCCACCGGGCCGAGAGCTGTTTTTGTGAGTTTAAGTGTATGACTCAGCGTCTTAGTTTGCGATAGCGGACAATAAACAGTTTTTGCCACTTCAGCATCTTTGTGAAAACTATCCAAATTTAAATATTTTAAACTTGAATTGTATCGTCTTGTCAGAGCTGCGAGCACTATTGGCTGTATGTTTATTTTAAGTTCGTGAATCGAGGCAAAGGCTAGAGTTACCGTAAGTATTATTGAATCTCCGTTTGGTATGCTTATTATTAAATTTGAACGACACAACGTTTCCAATGCTGGACCACAATTTCTGGCCATAAAATAAGCATCTTCTCCGACTGCTTGATATCTTACGGGTATTAAATCAGCTGGTTCTACCGCTGACACTATTGTTCTTAATATCATTTCTCTATCGTATTTTGCCCCTTTGATAACCATGATTCTGTGCCAAGCATCATTTTTTGCCATTAATGCTCTTTCTGTTGACATTTGACTACCCATCGACAGTTTTATCGCTGAAGAGAAGTCCAGAACCACTGCTTTCTTCGAATTTGAAGACTGTATTTTACTAGCCATTTTTTTTTTATAAGTGTTCCTTGTGTTCTGCTTATAAATAATTAATCATAATCATTTACCGATCTTTCGGATTTGAGGGATTCGTAGGTTAGATTTTTTTTCTCATTGTTTCACATTTATGAAACAGCGTCGCTTTCAGTTTTCATTATCAATGTCACTTGTAACGGCGCTATCGTAAAATCGAATTAATTCGTTAATTAAAAAATTCACACGGTTTATCGATTCATTTCACTGTGAGTTTTTAGGTTAATTAGGTTAACTGTGGCGGTGTATTTATCACAATAACACTGCGGAAACTTCAGTCCCTGTGGCAATATTCATCACACTATTGTACATAGACATGTGTTACTTGTTCAATCAATAAAATTAACGTTTCAAGGATGAGTGAGTTTTTGTACTAGTAAACAATCTCTAGAGTATTGTAGCATATTTAATACGCTTAATATTCTTGACCGCTCGCGACGCTTCCTAGTATCGCGTTCCCATAATGTTTACATTCTTCTACCTTCTACGCGCTTCCGAGAACCCGTGAGGGCCGCGAGTCGGGCGTGCTTCGTAGTGGGGGAGGGGCAGGAGAACGTTTACCGCGCCGGCGCAACGTGAGGGGCCAAGCGGGGAAGCGTAACTGGTGGGGAGCGCGCGGGGCGGTGGGATGAGCGGGAAAGCGCGAGTAGGGGTAGGCAAGTGGCTCCCAGTTCAGTGCAAGTCGGGGAGTCGGGCGCTTGCCGGCAACGCGCGGAGAGAACGGTATGAGCGTCGGTTGGTCAATTCAACGCTACGATTCATCGTTCGTCGATGCTGATAAATTTGACTGAACGAAATATCTAAAATAGTACACGTAGAAATCTATCTTATCTTCAATGAATAAAAGTAACTATACAACATTTCTCTGAATAGAAAATATTTAATAATTTTATAGAATGGAATTGAAACAATAGATTAAATTTATTTTAATAAGTAATACACAACAATAATTTATAATAGTATTTACATTATTTCATTAAGTGGTGAAATTCTTAATTTCACTTACGAAAAATACGATTGAGAATATAATCGCGTTGACAAACAATAGAACAAATATATATTGTTTTTCAATTCAATAAGCAATTCTTTTAACCGCGCAAAGGTTTGTTTGTCACCGGAGGCATTTTTCGTCTAAAATGAATGAAAAGGCCGATAGTTTGTGACGGACAGTCTAATGACCCTTCTAACATAACGTTGAGATTCGTGCGAATGCTCGCGCGCCCCGTGCGTACGTAGCAAGTCTGGGTTCGCCCGTCGCAGCTGAAAGTAAGCAATGCAACGTCTAGGCACATCCTGACCACCATAGTCGTCGTCGAGGTTGTTGTCCCAGCGCGCAACGCGAAACAAGTACGTTTGCATCTATGTTTAGCAGTATACGGTTCTTAGGAATTTGCTTATGCTTAACATATTGAAAAGGCGAGCACGCACGCACGCATAACGTGAGCATGATCGGGTCTCCACGAAGATGTGTTAGAGCTGTCGTTACACTGTCTGTCACTTAGTATTGGTCTAGATTCATTCAATTTAGTATGAAACTAATTTTTCTCACCATAAAAAGATTCTCAGCTTGAACAAAAAACTATTGAATTTTGAATGTTTTACCATTGAATTTCGAAATTCTTTCTATCGAGCGCAAGATTGTTTGTCAACGTAGACATTTCTCTACATCGTAAATCGAGGCTCTTGATAGAACTAACCGATAATTAAAAATGTAGGTATACATTTTATTGGATATTTCGTTCTGGATTCAAAATTACTTTCGTGATTTAAACACAAATGTTAACTGTGAAGATTTACAAAAATAAAGTTTATAGTGCGGATTGTGATGAGTTCGAGAGTTAATGAGCCAAATAAGTGTGTACAAATAACTAATACGTGAGATTAATTAAATCGTTGATGCGAGATTGACATTGATAAGAATTGAAGAATCAATATTGCGGAATACAACTTCATTGAATGGAAGGAAACAAATGAAATATGATGGCGTGGGGGTCACGTGCAATGAATCTCTACCATGCAATACTGGAGGGGTTTGCTACACGTGACGACTGATGGATGACGAGTCCCTGCGAAGTGGAACAAGACATCGAACGGTGAGTGAATAAATCATTTCAATAGCATGAAATAGCCATAGAAATTAATTGAATTATGTGTTTAACGTTGCATACAACTATTGTGAAGATTTTACCTCGGATTTTATACCCATTTGACAAGTGTAGTCACTGCTAAAATCACCCTTAAAATTCGCCATAGAATTTTTATGCTAGTAAGGTTTACCAGGGGTCTAATCGACGCGAAATCGTTTGTCGGTGAAGATCACATTAATTGAACCACTTTTCGCATAATATTAATATGACCCTCAAAAGATTCGTAAAATAAAACCCAATTTATTTACTTGGGGGAGGACTAAGTCGGGGGCTAAATTTTATCATTCATTTTTTGTGAAAATGCTTCTTCTCTGAACGATCTAATTGCGACAACACCAACCGCTGTACTACGACCAATGATTTTTATTTTTAAAAATCAAAATTTATTTAACCCGAGCGGGCTAACTCGTGGGTTTTCGGAATATACGGTGTAATGACATTATCAGGATGCCCCAACATTTATTTCTATCAAGAGTTTCCTAAAACGATTTTTTCAAGTTTTACCTGAATAAACAACAAAAATTAAACCTCATGAAAAGAGGAAAAAAATAAGACAATAGTATAACGCAAAACTAGTTAGTAAGTAGTTTAATACGAGAATAGCAAATAACAGAAACTGTAAAACACTTTTATAAAACAAAACACCGAATAATAAAGAAACTTATTAAAGCAACGAGCCCTGCCGCACTCTCATATACTCCAATATAGCCTTTTTGCGACCTCACAATGATAACGTTATACTGTAAAGTCCACTATACATACTGGTTCTGCGAGAAAACACCGTACTGCTGTGATCGAGTGTTATAAATACATAACAACGATACTTTGGTAATACCGCTGACTAATACGCTGTATCAGTATTATACGCGCTTAGTTACCTGGTAGATTTTGTACCAGTACACACTACGAAATGTTCACGTTGTACTGTTATTGTAGGTAACAGGAAAATTCGTCCTCGGTAAATTCATCTCGGAAAATTGGTACCTGGAAAATTCATCCTCATTGCACAGTAGTTTCTGTAGGTCCCAAAATGGACAGGCATTCTTTCGTTCCTCATTCAGTCAACGATTTCTTTCATTGCCAACAACTCGGCAATGGTTGGGGTGGCTACTGCACCCACAATCCCGAGGTGCTCCAAATTTGCACTAACACAGAATTCAAATTCATGCGTAAGAGGGGACGAATTTTCCGGGGGACGAATTTCCCGAGGACGAATTTTCCTAGATTCTAATTCGTATTTTTTCTTACGCATGTTACATACGGAATACTATCTCAAAGATTTGAGCTTTGCAATATTGATAAAGTGGACATTTACATACGTCACGGTAACCTTTTAATGCTACATCATGACATGCAGAAAAAAAATGTTTGCAGAATAATTAAAGCGAAATTCAAGTGATATATGAGAATTTTTATTCGACAACTCACTCATTATACTTCATACTGACAATGATACGAATTATTATACGCTTTATTCATAACGTTTATCGACAAAAAATGCATTTAAGATGATATGTTATATTACTATACGTTCAAAATAATTATCAACTCTATATTATTTGAATTTCGGAACTGTTTATGTCGTCATAATTTTTTCCATTTTCCAATATAACGTAGATGAACATTGTAGTGAGAAAAACGAGGGGCATTCAGGTTTTTAATTATGTTATGCGTTCAGTGCATGCTTTTTTGACAGTTGGCCGAATGCCAGAGAAATAGTTTTTGTGTCGTGATTGAGAATATTTTTTATCCATTGAGTCATTTTTTTCTACCGATAGATCAAGTGATTGCTATTGATGTTTTCTCTCGAAAATTTGATCGACAATGAAGATGATAAACTTGACGTTAACTCTTTTCGGCATTGCTCTACTGATGAGCCTGGGAAGCTGCGAGTATCATTGAATACTTGGCATCTTTCCTATTTATGTTAAAAGTCATTTTGCATACCGACGAATGTACGATTCTTCAAAAATGAGTGATAAAAATATGTATTTTGTGGAGATTTGATGTATTTTTAGCTGTGAAATATTTAAAAAAAGGAGCACATTCGAGTTGCGTAGATACGAAGCATAATTTAAGAGAACATAATTTATGCGGAATTTATCCACAGAAATCCATTCATGTTTTTGAGGTTGCATTTTAAATCACTTCCTTGATAATGAGTATCAAATGTATTGTTGGAATATTGACACAGGTTGACTTTTTTTTTCGTAATGATTCTTTTCAGTTTTGAAAAAGTAAAGTGCAATGAGTGAGTGCTTGACAGTAGGTCGGAAGGAATACCAGAGAAACAGACTTCAAAGGAAATAGTATTTTTCTAAAAATATATGAAGTTCTTATGATTAACGTTCTTAATAAATAATAATTCGATCGAAAATGAATTCGATAAATTTGACGTATATTTTTTTCGGCATTGTTCTACTAATGAGCGTGGAACGCTGCGATTGTTATCGGATACTTGGCGTCTTTCCCATGAATGCCAGAAGTCATTTTGCAATGTTCCAAGCACTTATGAAGGGTTTAGCTCGTAGGGGACATCAGGTTGATGTCGTTAGTACGTTTCCCCTCAAAAATCCTGTCGCTAATTACACAGACATAATAATTCTGCCGGTTCCCGTACCACCGCTTGATAATAGTATGACGTATGAGAAAATGAAAATATTGAAAGATCATGTTATTCACTGGGTAAGCACGAATGGTGGCAACAACTTGTGTTCTATGATGGGACATTCTCAGATGCAAGAGCTCATAAAAAATCCTCCCCAAGATCCACCATACGATTTGGTAATAATAGAGGTGAGATAATCTGCAGATAATTCTCTTCCTTGCTGTACTTGATAAAAAGTCGTAAATATAATTAATATTCAGATTATGATTCAATATGAAAAGATTCACGAATATGATATTCCGTTTTCTTGACCATCATTAACTTTTTATAGTATTTTCTGGCACCATGTTATATGGCCCTCAGTCGTCATCTGAATGTCTCAACAGTTGGGGCTATTTCTAGCGCATTTTATCCTTGGAATCATCGACCAATTGCGAATCCAGATAATTTAGCTTTTGTACCAAATAACTTTAATGCTCCCGAACTACCCATGGATTTTTGGAAGAGGTTGTTCAATACGGTATACGCAAATTTCAATGAAATGTACACTCACTATCTCACGAGGAATCTTCAGGATGCAATGTTAAAAGAATACTTGGGTGAGAATGTACCATCGGTTAGAGAACTCGAAAGAAATGTTGCTCTCGTTTTGGCCAATTCTCACCATTCTTTCAATGGCCCTATGCCGAAGACTTCTGCTTTAATTGAAGTTGGTGGACTTCATATTCAGGACAACGTCCTAAAATTACCTGAGGTATGGTTAACTTAAGGAAACTGAGGTCATAATAGTAATTTTTTTTTTTTTTTTACCCAAAAGTGAGGAACTTTATGTCTCAAATGTTAGTCCGCTTGTCAGTCAGAGTGTGAGTTTTGTGCGTGTGATGTAAAAAAAGTAACTGAAATATAAAATATTTAATAAACGAGTGAGTCTAATGACATTGGGTAAGAAAGGCGGAAACAAAATAATCGTCAATCAGTTAAATAGATTATTTTTCTCTTTTTACCCGTAACTATAATCTAGTCCCAAACGGACATCCATTAATTGATAAATGTTTTTTAAGTGTCACTTCAGCATACACGATTTTTTCATCATTATTGAAAAACGCAACGAACGGGCTACAATTAAACCCTATTATCACACACGAGCAACATTTTATGTCGAATAAACGATCAGCGTCATTAATTATCCAGTGTACGGTGAAAAAAAAAAAAAAAATAGATTGTTCAATTATAAGGTCAAGTAACTTAGTAATTTCGACTTAGTTGAGGTTCTACTTGATTTTCAACGTCAAGCCCAAAGATTATATTAATTCCAACCAAATAAATCAACACGTATGAAAAATATTGCACATAAATTAATGCGAATTTCTTCGATTCAAGGATATTGAAAACTGGTTGGATCAGAGCACTGATGGTTTCATTCTCTTTACGTTTGGCTCGCTGATGCGAATCGAGTCGTTGCCGGAAAACGTTCTCCGGATATTTTATAAATTATTTGAAAAAATATCGCCGACGAGGGTATTAATGAGAGTTGCGGATCCAAAGAGATTGCTACCCGGTTTGCCTAAAAATGTTCGCGTTTTTCAGTGGGTTACACAGTTGAAAGTTCTTCGTAAGTGTCTTCGTCTTTCGTTTGTACTGTAGTCGAAAAGTGATAACTCAAGAGCACTCATCTAGTTTTTTTTTTTTTTTTTTTTTTCATTTTTCTCTTAAATTTTTTGAAGAGCATAAAAATATAAAAGCTTTCATAACACATGGAGGAATGATGGGTACTCAGGAAGCGATACACTCCGCAGTTCCTATGATAGTTATGCCATTTTTTATCGATCAACATACAAACGCTAATCTAATTGCACAAAAAAAGATTGGTATAAAGTTGAACATTGACGATATAACGGAAAAAGATCTGGACAACGCTTTGAGTGAAATATTGTACAACCCAATTTACAAGTGAGTTCATGTGATGAAATTTTGGAAAAGTAACGTGTCACACGATAAATTGTCATGCTTGAGAAATTAGAGCAAAAATAACTTTCGAGGTGCAAGTGAAATCAGTTTTTTTCGATCTCGTTTTTTTTTTTTTTGCTTTTTATCGAGCATTTCTCCTAAAAAGTTGGACTTTGAGCAGAAGTTTATAGCAGTAATTTCGCAATCCAAAGAATTTACTACCGAAAAAACTCGAATTCAGACTTTGAGTATACTTGAGTTCAGATAGAATCGAAAAACAATGACCAGATTCGGAGTTATTGATAACTATTTGTCGTGGGACACCTTCATTAATAACAGGACTATTGTGAAACAGTTAAAAATTTAGACACTTTATCAGACAGAAAATGCTTCAAGTTTCGGCTCAATTTTGGGACAGACCCATGACCCCAATGGACGAGGCAATATGGTGGATCGAATATGTGGTGAGACACGGAGATAAAGACATTCGTTCGCCTGCTCTCGATTTATATTGGTGGCAGATCGAACTATTAGACGTTTACGCAGTTATTCTCGTAATTATAACGCTTTTGATATTTATAATAATTACTTTGTTGCGATTAATCAGGAAAAAATTATACATGCTCGGCAAACGTAGCAAACCTAAAAGGTCCTAAAAGATTAGACGAGTGTATTATTTACACAAATAAATTGTATTTTTGTTGACATTGAGAGTCTTGAGAATTGTCTGTGTCGATTGACATTAAAGAAACACTTGGCCATTATTTCTCATTTCGATTTTGCCTCTTCAATAACATTTTTTCTTACGTTTCATTAGATCGTGACGATTCTTCACTAAAACTAATAAGTGAATTTTTCATTACGAGTTGAAAAAAAAGAGACGATGGATTATAGTCTTTGGACAGTTTTTCTAACAGTTTTTGTTATCATTTTCTAAGGGAATGTCAATGTCAACTCGCGTCAAGTATAAACAGTAAACGAAAATTATTTTTCTATCGATGGGTCGTCGCTTCTAAACTTCTGGACGGTATTTTATGTAAATATTATCAATTTAATAGGGAAGAAAACATCCTAATATTGCAACATATATTCATTATTATTCGCATGGTACAGATGCATTAGAAAAAAATACCACAATACACACTTCTTTGTGGAGAAAAATTTATACATAGTATTTCACTCGTACACGGTATTTTATTTATTTTATATGTACTGTAAAGTATTATATACATTTATTACCTCGGAATACTCACGCGGTACTCGAAGTAATGATCGGTTTTACACAATAAACTTAAAGACTTATCGATATTAAGATTCTATTTCTTAATAAATATTCGTCTCGTTTCATTGCAAATAACAAAAATCAGGCAAGGCCACGTTTTTCTTCTTCCTTCGAAATACGAAAATTTACGTACATCCACAGGATTGGTGAAAATTTTGATTTCCATTTTATGAGCATAAAAGAGTCTTTGCGCTAGCAATGGAATGTGTTTTTTTTTTTTTTTCGTCTTTTGCTAAAAAATAAAATACATTATTCGTTTCACTTGAAAATAAAAGACGCACATAGTTTTGTTTATTAATTTCTCTACGAAATATCATGTAATCAATTACATACGATAGCAATAAATTTACACACGATGTTTACGGGTAATAATCACACTATAGTGATTCTTGGTACTAGTTGATTTCCGGGGCGTATTGTACAACATATAAATTGTCACATCAAATTATTTAAAAAATACACTAGTGCACTATTCTCTCAATATCTTGAACTTTTTTCCCTAATCAACAGATCGTTTTTTTTTTTTTAAGTATTTAGTGATTAGTATATTTTGGTAATTAGTTTTATATTTCATAAGTAATAATCCAGTTCATTATATGTTTGCCATACGTTTGTATTACTTCAGGAAAATGAGTCGAGTAAAGAGTCGTAATTGTGAAATCGTAATTAAAACATAAATATAATTCAAAAAAATGATGAAAAGATCGATCAACCAATGCGTTTCAAAAATAATCTGACGTACACAAGTCTGGAACAAAGTCGAAGATACGAACAGTTGAAATAAAGAATAATTGAAAACTGTTGTCAAAATAAATAATCACAAATAATAATTATCGTGTGGGTACAAAATTT
Organism: Campoletis raptor; assembly: GCA_948107755.1. Taxonomy (NCBI): domain Eukaryota; kingdom Metazoa; phylum Arthropoda; class Insecta; order Hymenoptera; family Ichneumonidae; genus Campoletis; species Campoletis raptor. Next base: position 12,556,749 of record OX403622.1, read on the forward strand.
TTAATGCTTTACCTGCAATTTTTTAATGATAATAATTTATGATCGTAATAATTTATTTAGAAAAAATATTTTTCACAACTTTTCATTCGTATAGTACACTTTGCCAGGTGTACAGAAGCCCCGAAATTGTGCTAGCCGATTTGGGCCTACAAATTGAGCAATAAAATGGACAGGAAGCTCAATATTGAATTTACCGGTGAATTTCACTGGAAATCTCTTATAATATCATTACTTTTTTTTTGTTCTTTTCTGATTGTTTTCTTAAAAAATTAATGACCTCAAAAAAATTGGCATTATAACGATAAATTGATGAACTTTAGTAATTCGAGATGAATCTTCATGAAAGTTTGCAGCTCGTCAAACCTGAGCAAAATTCTTTCTAAAACTCTTCCTTATGCACCAAGGGCATATGAGAATCTTTGTTTTTTTTGTCTGTATTGTCTATAAACTTGATTCACGGTGAAAATATACAAATTTTGGATCATATGAAATTTATCTTCGTTGCAATAAAATTTCTTATTATTATTTTTTTTTACGAATTTTTAAGCTATACGCTAATTTTTTTTTGTAAATTTGTATAAAAACTTTTCGATGAGTAAAAATATAACGAAATTTTCATCTAAATACAACTTCCGATCATTTTAACGACGTAAAGTTTTAACCACGAACAACATTTGTATATTTATCTACAGGGGGTAATTATACCATTAAAAAAATAAATGCGATTTTCGTCATGTTTTTCCCAACGAGGTCATGGCTAAAAATGGCCTCGAGCCGCATATTAACTTTAATAAGTCGTGAATCCTAACACTCTCATACATATGCATACATAATAAAAATAATAATAATTCCGAAACACGCGCATTCACAATCACTTCACGCATACGGAATATTATGGCAAAATCTTAAATATGTAGACGAAGAAAGGGGATAAAGAGAGCTGACAGAGGACCATTTTCGTTCCTTCGATTTTATAAAACATAATAAGTTTATATCTACCTTTTTATATATATATATATATATATATATGTATAAATATAAATAAACTCAAACATAGATCTTGGGATTCACGAATTACCAAAATCAAAAATACCAATATCCTCAGGGATAACGTTGACTAAACGCTTATTATTATTACATAGATCGAATGAATTCGTTCAAATGGAGATACTGTACATTGTTTATTAGAAATAGAAACGATCATTGGAAATTACTTCCCTTTTGTCGTACGAGGAATCTTGAGTTGTAAAGTCAGATTAATCGAGTTTCGAGGCATCGAAAAACATTTTGACGTTGTTTTTTGACATTAGTTGACTTAGTAATTTGGAGGCTGAATCCAAAAAATTCGAAAATAATACTTTTTCAAACTGTCAAGCGTGACAAGAAGAAGTTTTTGATCAAATTTCACGCGTGGTCTGAATTTTTATTTATTCATCAACTTATTTCAGTGTTTCACTAGTTTTATTGACTTCGTAAAACATTAAGATGTACATTTAATCAATGAAAAATGATTCATTATAAATAATTTATCAGTTTGTCTAAACGTTCAAATAAGTTAAAGAATTGTGTGCTTCTATTGATCTGACTTCACGAAAATTGGTCCAGAAAGCGAGTATTGAGTCGAAGGAAATAATTGTTTTTCCGACAAATTTTTTTTCACCAAACTCGCTTCCGACATTTCGGATGGTTGAGGTCGTGAACACAGCTCTGGCTTTCTTCGTCAAAGGCTGTGCCTTCCTCGCAAACAAATCTAAAGTCTAGAACTTGACGGGACGTGAAACCTGGTGAACAATAGTGAAACAATCGGCAATCACGGCCATCAGCATAAAAACGATACATTTCTTTTTCCAAACAGTTGAAAAAAACGATTCGTTTGATAGCGCCAGGTTTTCTACTCGAAGTCTGAACAGAAACAAGTGTCGCTGATTCGATCGTTGTTGAATCTTGAATTGAAGGATTTGGAGGTTGCAGTGTTGTTGTAACCGTTGAACTTTGTGTCGTAGATTCAATGGAAACTTGTCCAATGGTCGAGTCAATCGATATTTCTGCTTTTGATTCATTGACTGCTACGTTGTTCTCTGAAATCGTTGCATCGCTGCTGGGTTCAATCTGCAAATTTTCGTTTCCTTGAACATTTTCGGTTGAAGTGACAATCGGTGCTTGGCTGGTTGTCTCCACAGTTTCTGTATCGATCGACGTTTTGACAGTCGTACTCATGATCTCGAACTCTCTGAAATTTGGTACGTCATTATTTTCCAAGTGCAAGTGTTTCGTTGTAATTTCTGTAAGTTCTTCTTTGTTGGCAAGAACATTTGGGCTCGTTGATGACACTTCGTTTGTTCTTAGCAAAGGCCAAGGTGTGAAACTCGGAGTTTCAATTGTAGGTGAAGTTTCGATGATTTGAGTTGTTGATGCAGGAACGTATGGTACTTTGATGTCAAGATTTTTATTCGGCTCGGTTGATGAGACTGCTGTCGTTGATGATGGTTTTGGAATTTCAGTTGACATTTCCGTTGGTATCGATCTGCTGGATGTACTTTCACTCATATCGGAGATTTTTGCGGGGATTTCCGTTGATAATTCAACTTCTTCAGCATGTGGAGTTGTGATTCGTGCAGTTGGTGGAAATTTTCTTGCAAAAAGGGTTTTTCGAATGATCGGTTTAGGCGCAAAATCGTTGTAGGACTTGGGTGGCTTCGCTGGTTTTGGATTAAGGAGAGCTAAACGAGGCTTTATCACGACTGGAACTGGAGTCGTTGATGGTGGCACGTATACGTAACTTTTTCGTAGAGTAAAAGGCTTGAAGAGCTTCGGTGGAGTAGGGCGAGGTGTTGTAGTTGTCGTGGTGGTAGTAGTCGTCGTCGTAGTCGTTGTAGTTGTTGTTGACGTTGTCGTGGTTGGTTCTGTCGACGTTGTCTCGGTCAATTCTGTCGTGGTTAGTTCTACCGCCGTTGTCGTGGTTGGTTCTGTCGACGCATTAAAAGTTGTAGGTGACGAGGTAGTGGTTGGAATTTCTTCGAGTTTGTTTGGCTTCTCAATTGATTTTTCCACCAAATCGTCATCATCCGATTTCTTCTTCAGCTCGGGCTCATCATTTTGTCTTTCTTGTTCAGAATTCTTCTCATTCTCTGACTTGTCAGTTGTACTCATCATTTCAGTCGTTGATATTTCTTCTTCCTCTTGTTTTTTACTCTCGGTCTCCATCGTCGTGAGATCCTCGAAAAATCCGGTTATTCCGGTTTCGGTTGTTATCGAATGTTCTTCTTTTTCCATATAGCTCTGTGGCTCGTAATTGTCGTCGATGTAATCCTGAGGTATTGCTTCCGGTCGACCCGATTTTTTCGCTGCTTCGGGTTCATTCATTTCGTCGGCGATTGGTATCTCATCAGTGAACTTTAAAACTCCTGCAGATTCCTCATGACTTTTCGAGTCTTTTCGAGAAGATATTTTTTCCGTTGAACTTGTGACTTCTTGAGAATCATCGGTTTTGCTTTCGTGCGACATTGTTGTATAATCGTGGGACATCGATATATCCTCTTCATCGTCCTGAATCTCATGAGAATTCTCTTCACTCATTTGTTCAGTGTCTACGTACTCACTAGACATTTCGAATGATGTGACTTCCTCGTCGCTTCGAGTTGTCGAGGCATCGGAAAATTCATAATCATCCTCGTAGTTTTCATCCTTTAATTTTCTGCTTTTACTCCGATGACGATCCGTCTCTGCTTCGATCGATTGATCGTCGGCTATCGATACTTTTTCACGGTCCAACGATTTGTCTTGTCTCGAAGAATGAATTTTGTTTGGCGAATATTCTTTCGAATATTCCACAGAATCTTCTTCGTTGCTTCTCACACCCGACGAATCCTTTTCGCTGTCGTAATAATAATCGTCGTTAAAATATTCTTCTTCAGATATTTGACTCTGCGGATGTGATTCCGTTTCTTCCTCTTTTGATTCGTTCTTTATTTCTTTTTCATCTTCCACCGGGTCATCTTCGATATGGAGTTTTTTGGAGATATGTTTTCTCTTAGTATCAGTCGAATCAACGACTTCTGGGAGTTCAAGGGAAAACCTTGAGGATTCATCATCAACGACGTTCCCTTTACCATGAAGAGTCTTCAAATTTTTGTTTCTCAATTTGTTATCTTCGTTTTCGTAATTATTATAATAATCTTTAGAATATTTTACCTCATGAGCAATAGCTCTTGTGTCAACGTCCTTGGAAGTTTGAGCTTCTGGATCATCGAATATTTTGCGATTGAAAGTATTTTCTGAAGTATTCGCGTGTTCCTCGGGATCGTTCTTTTTGTTATTCTCAACGGTTGCAGATTTCGTGGTCTCCGAATCATCGGACATGTCGACGATGTCCGTTTGATCTGTGTTTGCTTTAGAATCTGATTGAAGTCGATGTCTCGGAGAAATTGGTTCCAAATTTTTCTCGTCTTCCACCAAATCGGTCTCCGAACTTGACTTCGATGGTTCTTTATCGTCAGTTTTGGCAACGGAATCAATTTCTACTGGTTCTTCAGTTCGATTTCCACGGATGCTTTCTACTTTCTCATCGATCCTTGCGTCCTCAACGTTTTCAAGCGTTAGATCTCTTTTGGTTCTAGTCGATCTTTTTTCCCTCAATTCTCTTGTAGGCCAATGAAAACGTCCGCCAGCTCTTCGATCGTTACGAATTTTAGGCACGTCTCTATAAAAGGGATCGAAAGATTCATCTCCCTCTTTGTAATCGTCATAACTCGCTGGTATCGTGGGTAATGGAAGAGTGACGAGTTGGGTAGAGTTCAATGGTCTTCCGGACTCGTCGCTAACGCTTGCTTTTGCGGTAACGATGACCCTTGATTGAGATGGCAAAAGAGGTGACGGATTTTGTACGATACGTTGAATATCAGGCGGTGACAAATTTATGGTAACTTGATGAGGTTTCAGTTGAGGTATTGAAGGCAATGGTGGTACGTGTATGTGTTGAGTAACGTGACTGGATGAAGATTTGGTGGAAGTTCTTGGGGTTGGATAAAACGATCTGACCGATTGAGGGTCGTTGTTGCTCGTTGACAAAAAAGACGGTGTTATTCTTTGTGGATCTGAGCTTAGTTGATCCTCTTTGTTCTGTTGTACCGTACGAACGGATTCTTGCTGAACAGAGATCGCTGAAATCTTCAATTTCGATATTTTACCCTGGGTCGTAGGCTGTATAGCTTCTAGTGGTCTTCTGTCGTCTTGAGTTTCATCATTATCGTTATCGTCTTCTTCGTTGTCACGATATTCGTCAGTTTCACGGGGATTGTTGTTGTGAACAGTGAATTGTTCGGTCGTGCTAGCGATACCGTGATTGTGAAAAATGGGATTAATCAATGCTGGGCTGTTCGCATTACTGTTTAAAAGTGTTTGTATCGTGGAGGATGTCGCGTGGAATATTGGAGCAACGGTTGGCTGATGATCGTTTCGAATCTGTATCTGTGGTCCGGCTGTCGAGCTATAACGAATTTGATGAATTTGGGGACTTCCTGTTGTCGAAGCCACACCTTGGTTGCTAAATAGTTGATACGATGTCGCTTGATTATTGTTATTGTTGTTGTTATTTGAATTCTGGTTATTATTGTTGTTGTTGTTGTTGCCATCGTTGCTATTGTCCAAATTGTTCATACGATGGTCACCCGTATGGTAAATGTACTGATGATGATAACCACCGTTCTTGTCGTCGTACAATGACTTTGATTGACTAGTTTGGACGGTTGGAAAACGCGGTTGTGGCTGATAGTGTTGAGGATAACCATTTGGATGCTGATAAGCCCCACTCGCTGCCGTTGTCGATGATACTATTGGCCTTTGCGTTGTTGTTGTCGTTGTACTCGTGGTGCTAGGACGCGACGAAGTTGTACGCTGTGATTCATGAGATTCTTCTATCACTTCTGATCCATCATCCTCGTCATCCGGATTCAAATCGTGCAAACTGTGAAACATAAATTCGTACGTTAACATTACATTCTGAACATATTAATTAATAATACTTTTAAAACATTGAAAAAGGTTAGAAGAATTCTTCATTTTATCGCTATCATTTCTCAAAAGGTAAACAAAAATTCTAAACAGTCATATTGATGGATAAATTCATATTAAAAATTCAGTTCATTAGAACATCGAGAGAGAGAGAGAGAGAGAGAAAAAGAGAAAGAAAGGCTCGTTTTTCCATATTCTCATATGACAAGTTCTATTTATTTTTCAACAAACATCGATGAGTTTACAATTCAGCGAGTTAACTCGAGAGTATAAAGGAAACATAGGATTTATGTGCTACTGTTGCAAGTCTTTAATCGTTACTTTGTATGCATAGACGATAGACGAGGATTATTAGCGGGGTGTAGAAACAGATGTGATAAAAAAAAATGTATAGTCAATAATAATAATACTGGAGACAATTGGCGGACGAGATTAAGGTTTCTTAATGTAACTGCCCGATGAAGCGTAACAGCTGGTCAATATCCCGTGGCCATATGATGTATAGAGAAACGCGAAAGTCAACGGATATCACTATAGATCGCTAAATCTATCACCTGTACTTTTGCTTGCATATGAACGACAACACACATACATATATTTATACAAATGTTGTATATTATACAGTAAACGTTCACGTATGAATATACACTGTTAGTAGTTAGTCGTGAAATGAGAGACACGCGTCCTGTACACTACTGCGTCATATATATACATCGCAGTTAGTAACGGAAAACTGCTGGCAGATATTCCAAATGAAAGGCATTCGTGCGGTGTCTCCGGTCCTTACGAAACTCAGTGCTACTCTGTATGCGCGTATATATATATACTGACTGTGTATATGTAGCTGTTGACAAGACACTCAACACAGTTCATTCCATGTCAAGTGGTCCTATGATTCCAATAATACGCGGTAGCAACACTCATCGATTTTTAAAACACAATTCCTCGTTACTCTTTCAATATTTTATTCATATTTTTATTTTTCCAATGTTTTATAAGTATTAAACAAAAATAATACGAATGAAAATGTTATTCGTAAACATCATATATTTTTTAGTATTTTTAAACAGTTTTTTTTTTTTTTTTACTATTTTTATTATGTGTTTTTAATTGTAATTACATTGTTCAATTGGGAGTCAAATTTTAATATTGACAATAAAATACTGTGATGAGTTTCGAACAACCTTATTTTTTTTAAATAAACTTGTTTTCACGATTTTTTTTCGGGTTCATGGATCAATATTATCGTGCAGTTGAAATAAACTCGTATATGCTGGTGAAATAAACTTTCAATTGGTAATGAAATTATTTTGCCATTGGTTGGAAATAGTAGTAATATGAGTTGAAAAAGCTTAGAACCTATTATTGGCGTATTGGCATAAAACACCTCGTGCATCAATAACGTTGAACCGTTCATGCACTTTACAGGGTGAATGAACGGGGGTAGCACTGATAGACATCGTGCTGTAATATCTTGAGTATTATTACAGCATATAGCCATATTTTATTTTTCATATACATTGGGTTCTGTGTCCCTTGGAAATATGAGTCTCGCCCGATTGCTAGTGCCAATCAGTGCGAGACGATTATTTGGTGGAATGTTTCAAGTCTTTCAAATCTTTCATACATTTAATGTTTATGCATTACTTTTTTTTTTCGATCTTATTTTATTGTGAATGTTGTTTCGCATTTTTTCATCAGATTTATTGACAGATGTGTGTCGATTTAAAGTGCCAATTTTTTTTTTTTTTTTTTCAACGCATAATTTTTAATTGATTTATACAAATGTTATATAAAAATTCAATTAGCTGCTTAAATTTCATATAATTTTTCATTTTCTTGCGTAAATGATGATCATTCTTTATAATTGTGTTGGAATTGTTTGTTTTTTTAGAGTTGAAATTTGTCCTTTTTTAAAATATGATTGAATCCAACAACTGATCAAATTTATATTTTGCGTAAAAATAGTGACGATTCTTTTTAACGGGATCATTTCGTCAGTAATATTGTCAAGCGATTTATGAACTGAAGTACAATGAGAAAGTAGTGAAATAATTACCTAAGTGTCACTGCGTTATTGCCGTATAATTCGAGATTGAGATTGTAGAATCTTTCGCTCTTGCTGCAATCGACCTCGTCAACCCTCTCGCACACTCTCGTTTCTTGATCGAACACCGTACCGTTGAGGCATAGGAACTTTATGTCCATTATCTCGTCTGAAACCACGTCTCACGGTAAAGAAGAGATATTCATTATTCGGGGATTCTCCGAGGGGTCGTTTACAGGCAAAAATTGACACGCAAGTCGAAAATAATTTGATGACGAAATAATTATGAATAATTGTTTGTTTAAAGATGAACGTTTCCTTTTACGCCTTATGGTGATAAATTGTTACACGATTTTCGTGAGTGTTTTTAGGAATTATTTGTGCATGTATTGAAATAATTATCGCATTAAAAAAAGAAAGAAAAAATACGAGGAACGAATTTTCATGAATCGAAATCGGAAAATTTTGTTGAATATCAATTCTTGCAATTTTTATCATTATTGACCTTCAATTTACATTCATTTTTATTTACTCAATCATTGTTTTTTCGAAAACAATAAATGCTCATTGTGAAAAATGCGTAACCGGATCTACAATTATTAATCGATCGTTATATATGGTTGTTAGAAAAAAGAAATATTTACTCGTGGGGGCACGAGCTGGTCCTTTTAATTTATGTAAGATATATTATTATGCAAGTCGCGGTTACACTTAGTGCCAACGTGATATAGATTGTGTCTCCGGGTGTTGTGGCAAAGATCAACATTATTCCAGTCTCTTTAACACACGTCCTCGACAGTCTCGTAGTACGAACTACCGTTAAAAGAAAATTGAATAGGGATGAGCAAGCATAAAAAAAAAAAAAAATTCTACTACTTGAGTTTGCAGTTATCGAATGTAATGAGAAGTATTTTTTTTTTCTTATCATTCCGTTGCATGTAAAATTCTAAATGTTTTTTTCTTCCCCGATGAGTGGATTTTTGAGAAACATTTAATCAAAATTTAGACTAATTTACGGTGCAGAAATCTCCAATAAAAATGAAATTACGATGTCTCCGTGTGTATTCCAAAGATGCAAACTGCAATGTTGTTTAAAAATATTAAATGAAAAACAATCATTTCACGACATAAAGTAGACGAGAAAGAATGTGAAGAACTTTAAAGAAATGTTTTTCTTTTTTTTTTTTTTATTTCTTGATTGGTGCACTTCGCTTATTCTTTATTAACAATAATTATTAAGCTGACAAATAATTTATTGGATTTTCTTTTGTAAGTTCAAATCGTGCTCATCTGAGATAGTGTTGATGTGCATTATTGCCGTATCGTGAAAAGGTTCCCGACTCGAAGGTGATTCGGTCGTAAAGTTGGAGAACACGATCAGGCGCTAAGCGTAAGTTCTGATCGATCTTGGCTTATCTAGAAACTTAGAATGCCATGGTCGTTACTTTGTCGTTAATGGTTTTTTTTTACAGCATAGAAAAATCGATATTAAAAAAGTGATTTTTATCGGAATTTGTATTCTTAAATTTGAATGAAAAATAAAATGAATTTTTCACAGTTTGCATTGTTAAAACGTAACAAAATTATTTTTAAATACGGAAAATGTCGAAACTTTTTCTAGGCTCGCTCACAGACCAGAAAATCGTAACTACGAAAAAAAAACTTGCAAGATTATCTTAATTGACGTATCGAAAAACAAAAAAAATAGAAAATTCGTTTTGTGTTTTTCACTGATGGAAATGGAAAGTGATGTAAAGTGGAGTATGATTATGACATTTTGTATCGATGATTATGATATTTCATGCAGCGATGAATTACCTTTTTGACCAATGGTACAGACGTGAAACATTTGGCAACCAGCCTCAACGTCGGCGTAATAACCACCGATCACCTTTCCCTGACACGAGAAATTTGTCTCCGGCAGGTTATCGAAGTCCAGATACTGAGGAATGATTTGAGAAAAAGAAATCAATGCAAATTATCGTTTCAGTAAATGAATTAATCAAAATTGAAAAAAAAAAAACACAAATTTATTCACTAGTTTGCAAAAAAATATATATTCTCCGCCTTTTAACGCCATACAGTACTTACACCAGGTTCCCCCGCGCTGCATAACGTGGAGCCATACTGGAATTGGACGATCGACGCGATAACTGAAAAAAATAAAAATAAAAAATGAAGAAATATGAATATAAGTACGAAAACCAGTAATGAATGTATGTAAAATGGAGCGTACGGTGAATTCGAGCATATCGAAACTACTTTCTTCGCGACGCGATTCGACCAGGGAGGCAACAGGATAACGTAATTCACTGTAGAGCTTGTTTGACGACAAAAATTCGAGATCGATAGGCAAAGTCCGAGTAGGCGAAACGGTGCTTGATTTGTCGTTCTCCTCTTAAATATATGTCTCGTCAGTGATATGAACTTTGCGCAATTTTATCATATCTTGGCGCAATTTTAATGAAAATGATTTTATTTACGAATTTTTTGAGGTAATTATCGTACAGAAAATAGCTTCGAAATTCACGTCACTTACAATATATAAAATGTAGCTGTGATTCAATTCGCGTCTGTATATAAATGTTTATAATTTATTTTTTCTACTAAATAATGTAGAGAATTTTTGATAATCATTGGCCGTATAGTAATTGGTCGATAAATATTTCACAATTGAAAAAAAATCAAGTTCCATATAAATGCTCAAAGGAGAACGCTTGAGAGGAAGAGTAGACAAAATGAACTATTACTTTCTCCATTGAAGTATCAGATTGAACATCTATTGAAGGATCCCCTTATTTAACTGAACGTTTGACGAGCTCGAGGTTACGAAAAGAGCGAGCTTTAATTATTCTCTATTCTAGATTAAATCATTAATTTATTCTCGCTTGTCTACCAGCTGACGAGATTCGTATAGATGCTTACGAATCATCATAAATCTCTATGCGTCTCTTGCCACTTATGTAACTCATCCTTTGAATCGTGCTCCAATCGTCAAATAACAAAAATTCGATTTTCAATTAAAAGTTTCGAATGTTCGAACAAATTTTTATTATAAAAAATTCTTTTTAATGGAAACATTGTACTAAATTTTTTTTTCTAAATACTTCCAAATTTATTTCGGTTTTTAAACAATGAAAATAGTTCAACATTTTCCACAGTTTTTTTTTATTAAAAAAACCTTCGAACAAATACTGTACAAAATTAGGGCCATTTTTCGAACATGAGTAAAATTTTATATTAAAATTTTTTCTTTAGATATTTTAACACATTTGAACTTTAATACAATTCAAATTTTGTTATGTTTTTATCAAATGTAATCAGCTTTTATAAAATTAATTCCCGATGGAAAAAACATCGATGATTCTTAACTTATTTACTCATAATTAAGCCAATAAGGTTATCAAGAGTCGAATTACTATACATCGTTATTTTTAATACGATTAGTTTCTATTATTGTAAGTGTTAAGTTTGCACATTCTTCATTGTCGATGTAGACGTTAACAGTTACGAAGAAATCCGAGATGGTGCGAGACCGGATCCAGAGCGGTCCGACCTCGATCCAACACCTGCGACTTTTCCGACCAACCAGAGTGCGCAAATGCTCAATGCGTTATAACTTTATTAGTAACTTGCGGCGTATTATATCTCATACTTTTTTTACGATGCATCTTGATACAGAGCCTGTTATTCTTGCGATATTTAGTCGCTACCGTTTCCTCATGTAAGTAAAATATTAGTAGGTAAGTTTTGTTGTTTTATATTTTCATTGCAATTCATTGCAATAATTGGGGAACCTTTAATTTTTATTCTAACAAGAATGCATGACTGTTCATCGGGTGCTGGCGCTTTTATTCCTTCGTTTAATGATTTTGTGCTCTGAATTTAACGCGGAGTTAAAAATTATTAACGATCAGTCTGAAAATTGTTAAGGACGTGAACTAAAAATCCGCTCAATAAAATACCATTGACTTCAAGACGCAAGTAGTTTTCTTTTTCTTTGGTCTCGAATGAATTTTAAAAACGTTCAAAGCTCTTTACAAAAAAGACACGGGTAGATTTTTACCGATAAAAATGAAGTCGGATCAGTGTCTGGCCATTTGTTTGTGACAAGAAGAATTCTATTAACAAAAGAGGGGGAACGAAATGGAAAGCGCGAAGATTCAACGCGCCAGGATTCCTGGGTAGAAACCGAAATTTCATAAATAATTCTTCAAGCGTTCGAAAAACCGACCGACCGTTTTTTTTCTCCTCTCTTTAAATTCAACGATTCGATTTTTTTTTTGTTTGTTAAAAAAACAGCTGAAAACGTACCAAGTTGAGGCGGTGAACGGAGAATTTCTCAAAAGAAGTGAAAATATTGAGGAAATCGTGAAACTTTTTCGAACCCTTTCGTCAATTTTTGTCACACAAATTAGATGCATGTAGAACAATGAAACCCCGGAAACAATTTGATTACCAAGTGAGATATGGCATAAGAAATAACAACATCGAAGAAATTTGGATTTACCAATTAATTGTACTTTCGTGATGAGCTATAAAATACAAGTTCATTTTATATATACATCCATATATTGTGAGTGCAAAAGTAAACCGTATGCACCGATAAATTAAATCAAGAATCAATTCCGTGCGTCGTTTGAACAGGGAGCGTGCGCGCCCCCTAACTTTCACAAACGCTTGAGAATACCATATGTTCGTGTATATATGTGCAAATATACAGCCTTGTATATACTACGAGAGATCTTTTACGTAATGGGGCATCTAATTTCCGTATTCAGGGCCCAGCTGTTAGCCGATGCTTTCCAGGATGTAAAGAGACTTATTGTGTATACATGGGTATATACATATATATAAAAATATATATAAATACACGTTTGGTTAGACTATATAGATTAACGAAAGTATAGTTGGAGAATTTGTGATAATTGTTTCGAAAGTTTAGAAAAATTTCAATCCGTACATTAAGATTTATGCAAATATATCAACCAAACTGGATACTCTCGATTTTTCGTTTTGCACCGTCGTTTTGATTTTTTAAACTCTTGATTCAATTGTGTGTATATATTTTATAATACAATAGAAGAAATATGTTTTAATATATCTTGAATCTATTATATGAAAAATTAAACTATATTATAAATATCGATATTTGTATAAAACTTGTGCTTAGATTGAAAAAATTTCATGAGTACCAAGCAATAAACGTCGATCTGACTTTCATGGGTCGTCGGTCGTTGTATCAAACAAAATTGACCAGTACACTGGCTGACCTCGGTCCAGAATACTCTCGCCACGACCCATTTAAATCAACACACATCCTTCGTGGCCGAATAATTGCGTGAAGTTTTTCGTTTTTAATTCTTTGCTTCTGTAAAAGAGTATCCAACGATTTTCTTTTCTTTTTTCCTTTTTTTTTTTAATGTGTTTTGTCGCCTTCTTTTCAATTAACAATTTTTTTTTTTACTGCTTTTGTCTGTGGGTTCGTAACAGAGATCTTGAAAAAGGTGATCTTGAATCGGTCGTAAAAACGATTCGGTAATAGTGAACAACGGAATTTTGGTACCTGTTAATAATGCGAACTCGAGAGACTTTGTAGGCGTTGAGTCGTAATTAACGAACAAAAAGGGGTTTTTTAACCACAATTTAAATCATTCGTGTTGTTAAATGAAAAAAATTATCATGGACGTTAAAGTTAATGAAGGTACAAACGCCCGAATTGAAACGATCAAAATACGCCTAATTCGATACACTTTTTCGAGTTCAAACCTCTGAGTAACTCGCACCAAAATGACGAGAGTCCTAGCTGTATGTTTAAAAGAATATTTGTTACATTAATTAAGTGCGTTACGATCGTCCTTAGCATTCATTTTGAACAGGACACTTGTTAGAGATTAATATCCTTCGTATTAATTTATATGTTTAGAGAAAGCCGCGACAAAATACATATTAAAAAATGTTTACTCCAGAGACTCCCAATTTAGACAGTTTTTTTCGGTTTAATAATTAACAGCATGTAATTAGAGATAACTTGATATGAAAATTCGAAAAAGTAATTATGAAATCAAGACATGAAAATAACATTAATTTTCCTACAAATATAAATAAGCATCTCTGTTAGCACTTTTACACGAAGAAATTTAGAAAGAGTTTAACGGATTTGACCCCCATCAAAACGCGGAGACTTCAATCACATGACGAAAAAGAAAGTGCTTGTACTGATGTTTATCACAAAACAGTTCAAATTTGTTTGTCGAAGACAGACATAAATCATCTACGAAAAAATTATAATTATAATCGATGTTGTGAATGTATTTGATGGTGAATGGAAAATTAATAAAAAGGGGGGGGGGGGAGTTTGAAATTGGGATCGAACATATTTATGAGGCACATAACAGACGTTATCTTGGCTGAACTTATCACATCGGATCGAGCAATTAGACATAAAAAAAATAAAATTAAAATAAACTTTGAGACTTTCCTCTAAATTAGTGAATTTAGCAACATTTTTTAAATCTTATATATTAAAAAAAAAAAAATACCAGAATTAAAACAGATACCATATACACAATTGTTTAAAAAGTCCTAAGTGTCCCTAAAAAAAGTGTTACTAAGACAGTTGAAAAACCATTTGAATTTGTAAATTTGAGTTTAGGTCATAATTTATCTTGACGCTTTACGTGTACTCTTTATAACCTGAAGATTCTCAATCGAAGTGTAATATATATCGTAAGGTCAATTGACGTTAAATTCGTTAAACATTGTATAAACCATGTTCTAATTAAAAAGAAATAAAATTAATTCAAAGATCGACCTTTTTACCGGTTCTGATTGACTCTATAACGCAATCCGACGAGTAGAATTTTTATCCCATTTTTCCTCAGGGTATCACGTTCACCTGTCTATAAACTGTTTCATGCATGAGAGAAAGAACAATACTCGACAATGAAGCAATTATTGCATTTTATAATTGCTCTGAAAAATGTTTACGAATGTGTATCTATTTATATATATATCTTAATGTAAATCTTTAATTTCTTTTGTTTTTCTCTTTTATCTCTATTAAAATCAATACAAAATTTTCCATTTTAATCGACAAAATAGCATTTGTCTTGTTGGATTTGTCTCAAAATTGGCTCTAAAGTTATACAAACTCATTGTTTTCGCTATAATTCCTTTTATTAATTAAACTTTGATACTCTGCACATCCTCATCAATGTATCTCGTAGTAAACATTCTCGGCTGTCGATCAAAGTAATTATCTTATTCCATCCCGTTATTAATGGTATATTCTTCGTGCATACATAATACTTTCTCGGGTCACTCACGCTTTTGTCTTTCCTCCTTGACAACCACCTCTTAGGAACATCGTGAAATTATTTTTTTTTTTTCTACTAGCATTAGCGAGCTGAGAGCTTGATTGTGCGTGTGAAAATTAGCTCAAGACTTTTGATAACCATATGCTGTTAACTATATAATCAAGGAGATTGCGTAATTCAAGTACTTCGTTAAAATTATTACTAATTGAGACACAGTCGTCTTCTACTCTTGACGTTTGGGAAACGGAAAATTTTCAGTACATTGTATCAGCAAATTAATGTTAAATTAATATTTAAACTTTACTTGGAGTCAAGAATGCTCCAGACAACGTTTGACTCCAATTTTAAACACTGTAGTCGGCTAAAATGAATTTTTCTAATGAAATATTTTTCTAAAGCAGTTTAAAATTATTTGGCATCGACTTCGTAGGCAATTTTTTCATTTCCATTCAAAACTTGCTTTTTTTTTTTACTAAAGATAAGTGTCTACATTGAGGTTAAATAATTCCAATGGATTTTTCAAGTTATTGAAAAAATTGGCTGCCAAATTATTAGAAATAAGCTATTTACAAATAATTAAGAAATATCTTTCGAAATGTACATTCACTAGAAAAATAAAAATGAAACGGACTTGACGAAGTACGAAAAATTTGTTAGTGGGAAATAATTCTTTTGAATTTACTAAGAATTTTCACTTATTTTTATTAACACAAAGGAAAAGCACCTCGAACTGTACGTTTGAAAGGTAAAACAATTATGAAACAAGGACAGTGAGAAAAAGTAGTGCACGGTCCATAAAAAAAAAATCTCGTTTATTTCGTCCCACAATTATCGCAAACAACACGGTTTGACGTATTTACGTTACCCTGATTCCGCAGCTTAATTAGCATTATTAATTTATTAAGCATTCACTGATTGACCGCATTGTTTAAAAAAAATATGTGACTACTGTAACCCAATTAGTATTTTGAACGTGTTTTCATCCGAAATTGAGGCGAGGAATGTTTTGAAAGAGTGACAATTGTTGGCTAATTACTATCATAAAATATACAAACCAATGTCATATTTTCTCACAAGATAAAAAAACTGTCCTGAGCTACATTTTCTTTGAATTCGTTGTAAAATCTTTTCGAGATCACAGGAATACGTGGGAAAAATGTGTCTACTAAGACCATATGTTGACTTTTGGTGACGATGTGAAAAAATAAAATAAAATTATATTCCGATTAAACTAAATTCTTTTCACAAATAATGAAAATTCTCTTTGTCATTTCTCGCTCACATAATTATTCTCACGTTATTTTTTAGTCGCCTAATGTTTTTTTTTTTTTTGACAGACAAAACTTTCACACGTTGAATTGCGCAATTTGTTACGTTTATAAAATCGAAGAACAAATTCGCTAAGGTCGGAATGACGTTGCAGTATTCGTTTTCGCGTTTCATGTCCCTTGTCGCTCATTTTATACCCCATACGGTTTCGCGAGAATGTTCGTAAACATAGCCGCGAAACGAAACTTCGATTGATTACAATCAGTTTTGTGTAAAACAGCTGTACCAAAGTTGAAGATTCAAACGTGATACGAGCGGCACGATCTAGCATTAAATGTCGACTTTTTCGATGACTTTAAATTTCCTTAGTCACTCTTTCGTTGTTTATCACATATGTGTCATAGCTCAAAAATGTTTTAAACATTTAAACGGTCGTACCAAAGTGACGTTAGAAAACACATAATTCCGGCTTCGAGAATATTTAACTAATGAATAAATTGTCTTTTGTAAAACGACAAATAAATAAAATTACTCAGCACACTTGATCTGTCAAACCGACAACTTCTATTGCTCTATAACATCATGAATTCAAAACGCCAGGCTCTGACCAGGATAGAGAAGCAGCCAGTGAAACTGAAAAGACATTTTCAACGTTTATAATAGGAATGTAATGTTGCTGTCGTTCTAATGGACCAGAACAATCACAGAGAATGTTAATTGTGAAGATTTTAGTATTAATTACTTATTAATTTGGGCGTGACCTCGAGACAATTCGTTTATCACTCGAATATTTTCTGCGACATTGTGATTCTTCGTTAACGTGATCAAAAGTGTTATTAATTTAATAGGAATAAGGAACAAATTTATAATCGTCAAGTTGAATCAAATTTTTTGTCATTTCGGATAGAACCTTGGTATTCTTTCACCTTTCCCTTGTTTGCGTACACGGAGACCTTGAGGTGTTATAAAATTTGTTGCGAGGCGAGCGTCGATTCACAATCTCACACGTCCTTCGTGAGGCCGTCGCTCAGAACACCATATATATGTCAACGGGTCGAGAATTGTGACTCTCACTAACCTCTCTTCTTCTCATAAGGCGAAGGGAAATTTATGTTCAAACTTAAAGACCCTCCATTTTTCGTCGTCGGACCATTTGTTATGTATAACAACGATTTAACGCACATACAATTTTTACATCATTTTTTCATTTAATTATTTTATTTTTACTTTTTTTTTATTTTGCTGATCTTCCTATAAATAAACCGATAATAATATCGAACCGATCGATGCATGGAGTTTCAATGTTGGAGAATTAGTTTAAAATTCTAAAGGTCAGTAAACTTGGAGACTTTTTTGTAATTTTTACAATAAGATTTTCGAGGATAATTCGATTGTTTCGAAGTCTCTCAAAGATGTCTCTCAAAGGGTGAACATGCCAAAAATGAATTATAAGTTAATTAAAACTGATGAAATATGAATGATCATAACGCAGATTAGAGATTGACGTTTGAAGCGGTTTGTAACAGCAAAAGAGTTGTTAACTCGTAATTATTTAATTTCGTGTTGAGAATTCACGCTTTTTTTTTGTTTTTGTTTAATCTCCACTTTTACTTCGTGCGAAACTCTGCGACCTTGTATATTTTGCAATGCTCATCGTAATTTCACAGATTGCTCTGAATTCCATTATTTTAACATTTGTTATACTCCTGCCCTGATGAACTGAGAGGAATAACGAAGGGAGAGAAAAATTACATCGTTTTTACTGCCAATCTTATGGACGACTAAATGAATGCAAAAATTAATATACTCGCAGCGAGGCTTTGTTTCAATGGTCTGGGATAAATAACCATTTCATTTTTTCTACATATCGTCGTGAATATTGCAATTGCTTCGTGTTAGTAATACTATTTAATAGGTGTTAACTGATGCAATGATATACTCACTAGATTTTTTTCACTTTGTTTTTCTTGCAGCAATCGAGTTCTATTGCTATTTTCTGCGAATTATTAATTTCTGTAATTACCAAAAAATTCTTAACATTGCTAAAGTAGGTTAATGTTTATTCCGCTTAAAACGTAAATGATTTCACAACTTTTGAGTAAAATGAATGAAAAAATCAGCATTCTTTGGCGGTTGAGTCATTAGATGAATGTCGAAAAAAAAAAAAAACAAGTTCCGGAACGCTTTCCATTTTTTATTAGAACTTAATAGTTCTGGTGCAGTTTTCTCCATAATTTTCGTAACGTTATTATCACCATGATATGTTCGTGTTAAAAGTCGAACGAAATGTCACCACTTAACGAAACCGTCGTACCTCAATTGCTGACATTGCTTCGACGTCATTTTTGGGATTTTTTTTTTAACAGGAAACAATGTCAAGTGACTTTTTATCTGAATTTCTATTTTCCTTGCCACTTTCATGTCTAAAGAGCAAAGAGATTTGCCATAAACGTTAAGATTTTTGTCGACAACTTCGGACAGCTTTGAATTGAATTCGTTCATCAGAGTTTTAGACCCTCTCGAGAAACACAAGTGTTCATCGATCTTAGTAAGCTCAATTGATCTTTAAGGACAAAGAAATAATATTTCGGATAATCCAAGAAATTTGTTCAAAGCAACGTATAAAGACTCAACAACCACCATCATTTTCACGTACCCGTAGTAAGTTATCGCCTTGTCTCATCGATAATAATTTTTCATATTTCAAACAAGTGTAGCCTCCTCCTGATGACGTTTACGTTACGAATACGTGGTTCGTTTTTCATCATATTTTTCTGCACATATGAGTTCCAAACTGCATAGAAGAAGATGATGTCGACGCGTATCTATAGTTTTATGGTTATAGCCGAAGAAACGGGACGTCGAATGATATAACTTGAGTCAGTGGCTTGAGCGCGTAATGGCTGTGTGAATCGCGTGACATTTAACCAAGAGATATACTTCTTCGTGTCCTGCATGTTACTTCTGACGATTTTGCTCCTGGTCTATGACAGGACAGACCGCGTCATGCGAAAAGCAAAACTTGTCTTCGTATCGTTGACATCTTCCTCGGTAAATCCGGTGATGTTGAGTGTTTAACACTCTCGTCAATCGATCCACGGTTGTTTCAAAGTAAATACTTGCATTTTCATTTTCCTCAAATATCATTCAGGTCGTGTAACTTTTGTGTTTGATGATGTGCATAAATTCATGTTCTTCTGATTGCGATATTGAGATTGATTTGTCAATTATGATGCTTATATCTTTCTTTATATCGTGGCTCTATTACATTACAAAGAATTTGAAATATTAATGTCACCTATCCAAGAATTTCGATACCCTCAACCAAATTTACATTTTTTCGTGCTTCTATGGTCTATTTTTTTTTTTTCCATATGATTTCACACTCGGTGAAACATATTTCTTCAAGTTTTCTGATTGAGGCGTTAAATCTTAATAGATCGTAAATCTCTACTCAACCAAACGGATATAAATAAACATTTTAATTGGAAATTCAACGGAAAATAAGCTGGAACCAACTATTTTGACATGAATTTACGCTGACAGCTAATGTGCACTTATGATTTCGAAATGTTCTAACCTATTCTCTAATTAGAACACACATCTATATTAATTTATAGTGAATGAGGAGTATACCCTCGGAGGCATTTGAAATTTAACGACTTAATTGCGCTGCACTTTATTAAAAGATCTAACTGTACATTATCTTTTTCTACCATGTAACAAATTTGAGTCATCAATTTTTGAAGATTCGTTTATTTATTCCTAATTTATTGATGAATTTACATTTCAACACTCACCTCTAGAAATAAATTTTCCAAAGTTTTTTCATTTATTTTATTTTTTGTATTTTTCAATATTCTTCGACAGGCTTTTAGTCTTGACGAAACATTTTTTTCTTTTTCGAAGAATATATTTGGGGGATACAGAAACTATAATCATTTAGTTTTCCAAGATTTATCAGTTTTCAGTTTCTTATGACAGTGGAGAAGTTTGCAATCGTTTAAGATTACGGGCCTGATTAAATCTCAGTCATTCTTGTAGACAGAGCTAAATAGCAGAGACGGTTCTCCAAACTACAAAATATATTCTTTAGAATCGTAGTCTATGCCATTTAATATATTATAATGGCAGGAGATATTACTTCGGGAAGTTTACACCCTCGCAATAAGGGAGAGGCAGCTTTCGATGATACCAACCATTTAAATCAAGTCCAGTACGATTGAATTACAGCTATTTCCAACAAATTGAATTTCAAGTATTTCTTCATCGTTTTAGAGTCGTTTTTCTTTGCTCTTCGAATTCTTGAAATTTACCTATTTAATAAATAGTTTATTATAGTTTCTAACTGTCTAGTGTTTTACAGATTTTGATGCATAAGGAAAAAATCGAAATAACTTTGATCAATTTTTGTAGTTTAATTCCGTGAGAAGTCATTAGATAATCCTAAAATAATGATTCTCTTGTATTTTACATCGACACAAACTTCAACGCTATTTATAAGCTGATCTCGAGAAATTCACAATTAAAAACGTAATTTATACATGAACCGGTGAATTTATTATCGTACACCCACAATATTTTTGCCGACGATTGTGACGTTCACGAGGAAACACCGTCAGGATGATGTCGGACCCGTGTTGGTTTTACTGTAGTGGAGTTTCGAAGAGGAGGTTTATTAGAGTCTCGCGAAAGGGCATCATCCTTCTAGCTCTTTGCTCACGGCCTGGTATTGTAAAATCACGTAAGAAGAGCACCTTTCACCTCTCTAAGGCATCTTCCTCTTCTGTCTCTCTTCCACTCTGTCTCTCTGTCTCTCTCTCTCTCTCTCTCTCTCTCTCTCTCTCTGTATTTCTCTCTCTATCTATTCCGATAAACATATACATACACAAATCTACATATGTAGAATACGTCAGCATTTTACATAGCCCAAAGCCATTGCTATATGTATCTTATACCATATCGTCAACTTAACTTAAGGATAATGCTACTTCTGGATACATTTAAAACTCCAAAAAATAATTGTTGTGTTAAGAGTGAACTTAAAATACTACGCAATGTGGGTCGTTGTAATTATACTGGCGATTATAATTTCATTGCCAACATTCTACGAGCCTTCATATCATAAAAAATAAATGGTAAGAAAAATAAATTGTGAAAAATTGTTAGTGCATTTGAATTTTTATCGCAAAGGAATAGTGTTGGTTTATTTGAACTAAACTTAATCGCCGAAGGTTTTAATTAATTTTGTATCTGACATCAATATTTTGGGCAATATACGACGAAAATCTATAAATATTGAATTCTCGGGTTCGACTACGCGGCCTAAATTTTCATTTTAAGACGATGAATTTGTTGTGTTGAATAATTTTTATAATTCTTTAAAAAATTGTTTATAACTGTACATTCTTTATTCGTTTAATTGTTTATTTGGAATAATCGAGAATTATTTATTTATAGTTCACTAGAATATAACTTTTTTGTTCTATTTGGATTAGTTACTTTGCATTCTATTAATGATCGCTTATTCAGGCTCTCGTTACGTACAAGAGTAGACCGAATTACGTCAAAGATCAAGTTTTCTCGTAACAGAGAAGAATCTCCGCAAAACACACGGTTGCATACGAAGATGGACTCTCTCGTATTGCTGCAATTGATTGCGAGAAATAAGAAGGGAATCTTCTCGTCCCGAAACACCTGACTGATAATTAACGAACTACGACTAGAGAGGCCGGGAACTTGCGTCGCGAATACCGCGATCTTTTTGTAGCTCACGTGAAATTGGAACGTTGTACAAGTTTTATTACATGGACTTATCGTGTACAAGTATTTATGAAATAATTATTTATCGAATTGACATTCGTTAAAATGCAATAAGACTATAATTAATTTATGAAAATCATATTAAATTCAATTAATTAACAAAACATCTCTTTCTATATAGTTCGATGGAGCTACGAACCTTTTTTACAAAAATTCTATTTTACGAGAATGGAAAATCAACTATTCGGGGGAAAATTCATACATCCGATTGTCTAGAATTAATCCGATGTTTCAAAAACTCCTTTCGAACGATACATTTTTTTCCATCAAATGCGAGCGAATGAGAAAAAATCATTATCAAATACAAATGCGATATCAAGTATACGTTAGATGTTCGAATTACTAAAATTTGCTTTTTCGATATAAAAAAAAAACAACTATAAAAATCGAGCCTAGACATCTTTGAGAGCTCTCGAAAGTAGAAATGAACCTTGAATTCTGATGGGTTCATCATGGAATACATAACTACGAAATGACCTCAGGAAATATATGAAAAAAAAAAGTGAATGTCAATTCGCACATGTAGTCGGAGAACTCGTGAATAAGATTCGAATGAAAAAAAATTGATTTAAAAAAAATAAGATGGATCATTATTTTTTGTTTTCGTCTTAATGCTTTTTTATTGTCGATCTAAATCGCGTGCCAAAGAGCGGTTCATTGAAGAGACGAATGACGCGATCACTTGTCTCACGGAAACGAAAGTGAAGGCGAGCCAATTTGCACGTGTGTGTTTGTGTCAGTGTCTGTGTGTGTTTTCTCGCTCAGTCGGTCTCTTAAAGTGTTGGATGCTGCCGAGGGATAAGCGAGCGAATGATACGAATAGTTTTGTACCGTTAAACGACGAGAACTTATACTTAGAAAGAAAAAGGTATTATAATAGCAGGTTGGAAATGAAAAAAACTACAGCAAGTGAGGATGTCGAGACTCTCTCGTGACCGGTTATCTTCGTCATCGTCGATGGGCGCCACGTTACAATTTTCCTAGTGCGACGAAATAGCGTTGTCACGCCCCAGCATAAACAAGTGTATTAATTGAGAAATAATCGGTTTTTATTTATCAACGTTTAAGTAATAATAATAATGAAGAATTTCGGACCTCAATCAGCGACAAAACGCAGACTCGATAATTGTTCATTGAAATAACAAATAATTAATTGTTGTTTTGTTAGAATAATAACTTATTCGAATAACATCTCTTGAACTATCGAACTATCTCTTGAACCGAATTTTGTTTTATTTATTGATTTTGGTTCTTTTATAATGGTCATGTCAACCGTTAGTTGCTTCAAGAAAAATAAAACTCTCTTTTGATTCACTTACTCGTATCGTCCATTTAAAACTGACAAAAATAAACGACACAACATATTTAAATAAGAAATGTTGTTAAATGTTTGATGTTAGTAAATAATTTTAAGAAATCACTGATCGGCGAAATACTCTGCTTATAAAAGCGTCATATTGAAAAACATAACACGTTCATGTTGTCATCCCCACGACGCTTTTCTTTTTTAATTCCCCGCAAAACACTCCAATCATCGTACAAATATTAAAGGCGAATATTTTATTATAAAAAAGTTACAATTGTTGAGATAAATGGGCGAAAGATGTGTCAACGTAACGAGAGACGATCGTGAGTGCCCGTGAAATCTGCCACACGATAAATTGCTTAACATTGTGAGTCTATGTGTGCTCGGGTAAGCGATAAAAATTTAATTAGGAAGAATTGTTCATTGAATCGAAAGGAAGAGAGAAAGAGAGAAGGAAAAAGAAGATGAAAAGGATTGATGAAAAAGTGAAATGAGGTATTGAAATGTAAAATGATCAATCAATGATGAGCAGAAATAACTCCGAATAACTAACGACAAAGCTGACATAGTATGCATGTATAATGTATGAATACATATATTTTTTTATACTTGTTTAAATACATATATGTATTTATATATGAATACGATTTTATATATCTTGTAACTCGCGGTTGTAGCCGCCGACGGGGCCGCCGGACGCGAGGCTTAAGGTCGAACGATGAGAATTGCGTAATGTACCTCGTTACCTGGCCAATCGTAGACGAGAGGTCGTTCGACCGAGAAGCAATATAACGCAAGGGCTCTTCGGCTCTTCTATTGCACAGGGAGATCGTCATCGTTCCAACCAAACAAAAATTCCAAATAATTTTCAAACGAAATCATCAAATGAAACGTATTTAAACAAATTTGTATTAATATTTACTTAAGACATCGATCCACCAGAATTGTGGGAGAATATCAAAACCTCCCCCATGATCCAACTTTTTTCTCGTCAGATACAAAACTATTGAAAACAGTAATCAAACGATTTATAATAAACAATGGAGTAATTCATAAGAAAACAATAATTATAACTATCAGTCGCGTGAGAAATATTTTCATGCACTTTCACTGTGTATTGTAATATTTTTACATAATTTCGCTGTGTTTTTATGGTATATCTTTTTTCAATATTAATGAGGAATAAATCAATTTTTTAATGAGGATTCCTTCAAATTGTTTTGCAACGGATTTAGATGGGAATTTTATTCAAGGAATGGAGTTTCGTTTAGATTTTTTTTAACATTTGTTTTGTTTCCTTCAACTTTTTGATGTTGTTTGAATTCTATTTTTAAAAAGACGTATAATCGTCAATCAATTCTCTCATTTAAGAAAAAAGGTTTTTTCTAATCCCTTGTTCCCTTGATCTCAGCTTGGATATTAGTCTTTTGAACTAGTGGATTTAATGGTTCTTGAAATCTTATGATTATGCACTTTGCGTTGTTGCTGCACCGAAACTCGTAAAGACGTTAGCAGTCTGGTGCAAGAGATCTTCTTCCAGCTGTGCTCTCCTAACTCTTCTGTGCACCAACTTAATATTTCTTAGTTCTAGTCTAGCTCATATACTCTCGACGTGAATTTCGCAACATTACGTCCTATAGCTCTCAACGTAGTACTTGGAAACACGTATAGTAGAGAATACTTAATCGTGTGTAGTTCGACGTCGTTGTCCTGAGATCTCGAATATCCGCAACCGTGCGGATAATTAGCTAGAGGTTCATGAGTCGTATATATGCACAACTTTTCTCTCTCGAAGTACATAAGTATCGATACCGCATACTCCTGTCGTACAATATTTACAGGTCATTTGTTACTTCTTCAACTTTTTATCTCCATCACATATTTCTTTCTCTGCATCGGTTTTTCATTCAAAACATTCAAAAGTTTGGAAAATTTATATTTTGTCACATTTATCTTCGATTTTAATGACAAGTTTTTATTTACCTGCTCAAGTTTATGGTAATCGATTCCTGTTTGATATGTTACTACTGTATTGAACGACATTTAGTCGATTAGTTTTATTTTACAAGAGAAAACAACTGCTTTATTCAATAATCGTAATTTTTTGTTTAGTGTTTTCAATATATGGACAGGAGAAGATCATTGTTACGTTATAGTAAATACCAGTTAATGAAAAAGATTTTTCTTACTTCATGGAGTAATTACAGCCCTGTATACTTGTGGAAAATATATTGATTTTTCCAATAAATATAAAGTAATTATACCAGATTTATTTACCGGTAGCTATGAGAGTGCGCGGTTGGTATTTATGGCTCTCGCGATCTCCAAAAGGTAAGCCACCTTGGGCAGGGTCAATACTTGTTTAGGTGCCCGCATAGACTCAATTAATTGCTAAGCGGGATGCTATTAATTGAGTTTCTAATGATGTTAATTGATTAAAACTCAGTTAAAATCGTAGCAACTCGTATCAACCAGGTTTCCCCACAATTTCCTTTCACAATAGTGCAAATGCGATACAGCAGAGTGCATTAGAAAAAAGTGAATTGTGGGTAACACTCTTGAGAGATTTCACAGAAACTTGGAAATTAGTGAAATTAGGGAATTGTAATCGGTTTCCTCATATCCCCATGGGTCAAAGTAGTGGGATGGGCTTGTGACGCTTGTCGTAAAAAAAGGAGTTTCATTCATGTAGATCAGCCTTAATCATTATCAAATATAACTATAGTTTGGTTTACTATAAAAATAAACGCAGGCTCAAAAACTATCAATAATGATATTTATGATGATTAATAATATAAATAATTGACGTTCCCACGTGAGTGTTCTCTTGCTCGGATCTTGAACACGCGCCCATCGATGGTAGATCTATCTTTTAGGTGCAAGCGGTGTGGCTCACCTGGTGCAATAGAGTGCCTTCCGGTCTTCACTTCTCTTTTTTTTGTCGCTCCCTCTCTCTCTTTCTCTTTCTTTATCGTTTGAGACGAAGTAGGTAAGAGTCTCGTATGCTGTCCGCAAAGAAAAAGATGAACTAAGTGAGAAAGAGAGATTCGAGTCTCATTGCTATTCGAGAACCGCCACCGGAAACGGAAACCTTCCATTATGAGCAGCAATGCCGCAGCTCTTTCTCTCCTCTCGCAGCTCTCTTTAGGTTTTACCCAGATCGGTGAAATTTCCCTAAGATGATTTTCGTTCGCACTCTCGTTCTTCTCGATGCATAATATAGTCATTTTCGTTCTGATATTAGTTCCACAAATTTGGACAATATTATCGATAAGTTTGAGATAAAAAATGAGAAAAAGAAAGAAATGGTTGCAGTTGAAACGTAAAAATGTCTGCCTCCAAAATGTTTTTTCTGGAGAATAATAATGAAGTTTTTTTTATGACATTCAAAGCATTTCATAATATTAAAATGATTATTGATGTCGCGTCGTCGTTGTTGATAGCAGTTAAGAGTTTTTTCGGTGCAACTGAAAAATTCTTTTCCGTCGTAAAGTCACGTTCATTTTTATTCTCAAGAATTTTCGTTTAAACGAATTTAACGAGAGAAAACCGGTTGTACCTGTAAGAAAGGCGTGGGCGATTTTTTTTTTCCTTATTTTATTGGACGTTTTTTGTTAAAGTGCTCGCGAGCTGGTTAACTGAGAGATATTGGTCGTTGCAGTGGACCAGCTAGGTTCGAGGGAATGACCGGTTCGCTGCTGTTATTCCTTCGATATAACGCGGCCCACGTCTCTGTTACTCTTGCATGTTTAAAACGTTCCACGTGTTTCGCGTTCGAATCTGCCCATTGGGCTCTTTGTAATCGTGTAATCTGTACGCGACCGCGTACCAAAATGTATTATATACATTTTTTTTTGTACGGAGTATGTACATGAACGTGCGAAACGATAAATTTTTATTCGCTCGTACGCCTTCTCTTGACCTCACCCCATACAAGACCACCCTGAATTAACGAGATTTTAGCCTCCAGCACTCTCCCGATGTGTATCAAGCGCATAAACATTTTTTGAATTTTGGTGCAATCGATAATACGAATTTACATATAAAACTCGTTGATTTGCGTAAGCACTTTCGAAAAAAATTATAATTTTGCATCGAACCGCATTGCGAGGATGATCAGGAGGTACATTCGTAGACAAAAGTGGCCACAATTCTCATTTCTCAGATATTACGCTATTTAATAAACCTCGGGTTAAAAAAAATGATGGGCGAAGCATTTTTACCATTGAATTGTTTTTAAATTTCTATCGTCTTTCAGTTTTTTTTGTTAAACTATATTTTCATGAAAATTTTTAGGGGTGAAATTGCCACGAATTTATATGTGAAACACAAAAAAATTGTTTGCATAATTATTCGAAAAAGATTACGTCACCATCTCAAATTACATGCAGTTTCACTTCTAGACAACTTTGTTTATTTACTCGCTAAGAATTCAATAAATACTGCCCAATATTTTATCGTGAATTTATTGCCCTATATCTGATGTACTTCAAAAAAATTGGTAACATTTCTTTCAATGTGTTTCGCCCATTTTAGCGCCCATGCAAACAGTTTTTTCTATAAACGACATGTCTATATGTTGAGCATTAGAATTGTAATAACTCTTAAACGGCTTGGTCGAGCGTTGTGATTTCTTTTTTTTCGAATCTCGGCACAATTGTTAGAATAATGTGTAAAAATTTCATCAACTTGTTAGCGCATTTGTGATATGTGTCCTAAACATTGTTGAATAAACAGAAAAATATAGAAAAATTATTTCGCCGGTAAGCGATTGTGGATTGACATTAGACTTTCGACACTATAGCGTTAAACAGGAATAAAGAATTGAAACGCGTTTTCTATCATTGAGTAATAGATTTTTCAGAATCCTATTTCGGTTTTCCATCATTTTTCCACATGAAACTGAAATCATTGTCATGAAATATTAGCGTATTAAGCAAAAATGATCGAGAATGCAAAGCATCACATGGTGGAGGAATAAAGAAAATCGCTAGTCAAATGAAGGGGTGAAAAGTAAATGGTAAAAAAAATAATAATAATAAGAGAAAAAAATAACAACATGGAAATGATCATGTCGAGACCACGAGAAATATGTTTCTCGGATTACATACACGGAGACTCGAGCACGTTCATTAATCATTCATTTTATATGGGCTTTGCGAATAATCCAAACCCTTAAGGTTCGTCCTATTCGAATACATACAAAAATGCGATAAATTTTTCAAGCCGCAACTACGTGTACAGCCGATTCGAACAAGCACCATCGTTTATAAATTCGAATTTTAACCCGCGGCGCTCGAACGTTACACAGAAAACGAGTAAAAAGGAGGAAGATGCTATAGAGAAACAAAAAGGTATGCGTTGTCGTGGCGTGTGTTGAGGATTTTACGAGCCCGTAAATAAACCGTATATAAGCATCGCCAGAACGAATTGTTTATGCATACCATGATCATACGCGATTATCTTCCTCTCCAATGATTCTTTTTTCAATCTTATCGTATAACCGTATGATTCCGAATCCAGATTCATTCAGAAAATTGATTTTTATTTAATTATAGTCACTATACTTATTATATTAAAAATGATTGTTTTCCTACTCTTTTTCAGTCAACAACCTTTGTCTTCGGTTATAATGTATCTAAAAATTATTATTAATTACTACATTAATGTTGCAATGGAAACTCATTTCAAATTTGTTCTTTATACGAGTCTCTTTCTTCGTGCAAACGATATGATGAGACTCTCGAAGTTTTCTTGGCAATGATTCTAAAAATGCATGTGCATTAAGTTGTCGATGAAATTGATTTTCTCCGTGGATGAAAAAAATAAAAAGACTCTACATAATACGTTCGTGTACATAAATAAAATGTATAGCGTAGGGCAATAATTCTGTTGAACAAAATATCCACTAACCATTACTAACAAAAAAAATTAACAGTCCCATATTTTATAGTCATTTCAATAACGTTAAACTTTTGTCAGAACAAGATTTTTGGATCAAAAAAAATAAACGGCCATTTATTTGCTGGACAGAGCTATTATCTTGCTCTGTATATATAAAAATGCATGTTACATACTTCGCCTTGTACAAGTAAAAATGCACGGCGAAGCAAATATCGTGGTAGTATATTGTCTTCCGGGCATGAATATATTAATTAGATTGAATTAGAAACGAGGCACATTTCGTGGCTGCTTAATTTGCCTCTAAAAATGCACTCGATTCTGTGTTGTTTTTTCGTTTACACGGAAGTCAATGCAAAGAATTTCGCTTCTGTTTTACTCTCGCTTGATTATTGCATTTTTTTCACCTTGTTCAACGTTGCAAGAATATATTTTTTTTGCGCTCGCAATTCCGCGATCCAACCAACCATCGCGAAATCGTGTTAAAAGTGCATTTAAAGTACGCTCGCGAAATGTGATGCACTTTGAGAGAAAAAGTTGTTGCAGGCATTATGCGAAACTTTGTAGTTGGAGGGCAAGTTGAAAATTTATGATTATTTTTTAATTCAGCTCATTTATCCTTTGATTAGTATCGTTATTTTGAACTTCTGGTTTCTTCAAATACATGGCCTTCAGGGGAAATTCGAAGAATAACGTTGAAAAAACTATTAGAGTTTTTTTAAGGAATGTTGAAATGTCTAAATTATTTGCAAGTACATGTCGTCTCTAGAAATTCGTGTGGATAGCTTTATCATGACAAAAAATGAGTAAAAGAGAAAGAAATATGCAGAGTAGACTCGGACAAAACGGGGCACTTGTATTTTTATTGGGATTCAATCAAATTTAAATATTCATTTTCACGCGTAATTGAAAAATGCAGTGCAATTCTTTTTTTTACATTTTTCACGGAATTTTTTTCTTCCCTTTTCGTTATCAGTTCGACTCGAATCTAGAAGTGAAGTTTGAGTTTTCTCAAAGCCTATTAACGTCGATGATGGTAAAGATACTCGATTTTTCTTATGCAATGAGCAACATTTTTAGGATTAACTGAATTCTGGGTTTTGCGTTGGAGCTGCAAAGCGCATGGGCACAAAAATCATGTGCTTCATGGAATAACAAGGAAATGAATACGTTACCAAATTTCTCAAGTACCCCACTTTTTCCTCTTATTCTCCAGCAGAGAATTGGCGAAATAAATTATAGAGACAGTCGTAACAACAACAAAAAGACACGGTATGTATATGTTCCGGTTTTATGCGTTCCATTCGCGCGAATGACCTCCTTTTCTGGTGAGTGCTACTGGGACACATATAAGCCACTTTTCTGTAAGAGAGAGCACTCTCTCGACAAAAAACCTTTCGCGAATATTTCGTCGTCCAAGGATGTTGGGAGAGTTTCATAAACAATCGGTGCTAATTAATTGAAATTAAAAATAAAACGATAAAATTGACTAAATCCATTATTATATTATCGTAAAACGATGAAATTATCATACGTATAATTGTTATAACATAACATATACCTGAAATAAGGAATATTTTATCGACACTAATGATATATAATCAAATTAATTTACTATCTGTAGGAAATTGTATGGAATTAATCTGAAATTACAATATTTTGTGTCGTCCTCATAAAAACGTCGTGGCTTAAAATATTTTCGTAATAACAAATATCTATTGATAATCGTGTTAGACTTTAATTTGCATTGTTAAAGATTGTCAATATTTCTCATCGAATATATGCACTGAAAGCCCGATTTTCTTGAAAAAAAAGTCGATCATTTTGTTGGATACGGTCAACTAAATATTTAACAAATCTGACAAAAAATTCGTAATTTCACCAGTATCTTCATTTTCTCCAGAGTCTATCATTAAAAGATATCGTTGAAATGACAAAATATCGATTTTTCCTAATCGTTAAAATGCCAAAAATGTTGCTATCACTCTTAAATATTTAT
Organism: Campoletis raptor; assembly: GCA_948107755.1. Classification (NCBI taxonomy): domain Eukaryota; kingdom Metazoa; phylum Arthropoda; class Insecta; order Hymenoptera; family Ichneumonidae; genus Campoletis; species Campoletis raptor. Next base: position 12,588,422 of record OX403622.1, read on the forward strand.
AATTGACCATATCTAACAAAATGTTCGATCTCATCCATCAAAATTGGGCTTTCAATGCAAAAAAAGCAGCAATATTTTCATAAAAAATATGAATTTATAATTTGTGGAATTTAAAATTCTACAATTTAGTTTGTTCGTTTGAAAATGATACCGATGGATTAATGAGGGTGAAAATAGGATGAAAGGGTCGGGAATACCCTGAGGCTCGTGTCAGCTGATCGTCGGATATACGATGTGCAGAAACTACGACGTAATCAATTAATACCGTGCTGGCTAGTGTTTACGTATAACTTGTATATGCGAAAGAATCTTGACGCCATCGTTCGTCTTTCAATTCGAGTTCTCCGATTTCTACCTGGTTTACCTATATCCATAGTCGCAAGGATCTTAGTGCGGCGAATCTCAACAGACAGCATGCACGAAGGAATAAAATTAAGATCGTGACTGGAGAATAGCGCGAGCCCGAGATGAGCACCTTACGTGACATCAGAGGAAACGTGTGCACGATCCTCGCGGTATGGTTTGCCTCTGCTAACACATTTCGCGAAAGGTCTAGAGCCCTGTGGCAGGCTCGAAGAGACACTGAGCGGGACAAGGAATCCCCAGCATCCGAACTCTCCGAGTTGCAAAGATGAGAGACCATGAGTACGCAGTCATAGAGCATCGTGACATAAAATCGCAGCAGTCGCTACGAGCATCTCTTTCTCGTGCTTATTTGTGATACGAAAGAGAATGATAGAGATAGAGTGTGGGCCAGGGAGGGAACTGATGAAAAGAGATAGACTTTATGCAATATTATAGTAAAGTTACACGGAATTACGTAACGTGTAAAAGAGAGAAGCGAGATCGAACGAAACAACATTTTTCGTGTCATATCCTAACGAGAAACACTCAAATGAAATTTTATCCTTCCTTCTGACACGATGCACTGAAGATATTCAAATGATCGTATAACTTAATGACATCTTTGACTAATCGGAAATATATCAATCATTATCGATCGAATATTTCGTGTTACATTCATTTCGATCTATTCATTTTGACATAGACATTTATCAACGTCTATTTATCCCATGTACTAAATTTGGACATCATTATTTCCCTCCGGATGATTTCTGCTTGAATTATCGATCAATTGATCTTGAAGAAGCTAATGGTGTAGCATTAATCAATGAAATTAATTCGCTCGGTGACATGTGCTAATTAGGATTAAGTGTTTTTTAAAAGGAAGAGTAACACCTCATTCGAAAACGTTTATTGCTACAATATTTTACACTATTTTGTACATAGTTTTGTTTATAATCCGAGCTTATTATTGCTCTGTATATTTTTGATGAAATCATGCCTCACTGTTTCTTCTTGCAACGCTTTAAAAACACACACGCACGAATACTTGAACGCAAATAGAAACAATAATCGAGAGTTTTATCGTTTTATTCATCATGAATATTCTAAAGTCTCAGATAATGACAAATAATTTGTCATGAAAAATATGAGATTCCATCATATATGGGTCTCAGGTTCTTGCACTGAAAAATACCTTAAAAAACTTTCTTCTGTTTTTACTATTCGAGTATTCAAATTATTTCACATATGTTAAAAACGTTATATTACTCATTCGTCAGTCGCGTGCGTGTGTGTGCATTCGATATTTAATTGCTGGTCCTTAATGAATGGAACGGATTTTTTATTCGTCTGGCCGCTAGATTTCTCGTTCCAAAATTTTTGCATAAGGAAAAAAAGAGAAATGAAGAAACGAGAAACGGAATGATGTTTATTCAATTTCTCTCAACTTGACTCACGACTTCCAATACTTTGGAGACTCTAACGCAGATATAGATATTCACGAGAAGATCATGGAATTTCGCAAATATTCAGAGAAAAAGTTTTTACGTGAAAAATAAACCAGTGAGACATATATACCCGTTACACAAGAGAAAAGCAAGACGACCTTCAATTTTGGAAAATTATCACCGTACAGAATGTAAATTTTCTCGAAAATAAATGAAATTTACTTTTTGCACAGTAAAAATTCCCGAAATTCAAGGTCATCCCTCGTTTCCATTTTAAAACAGTAATTTTAAAGCTTCTATTTTTTTCTGTGAATGTTTCCAATTGAAGGATCACAATTTTTTGCCACGTAAACATCAATATATCAAATTCTCAGTAAGGCAAGAATCTTCGGATATGCTCTTTCAATCCTTCATCGCATTTCATACTAAAGAGATTTTTTTTTGATGTAGCCCCTTTTTTGCAGCACATAAAAAAAGCAAATGAGTGCTCGTAAAACATCGATTATGCGATTAATTACAAAAAGTATGAAAAATAGTCTGGAATCAATCACCTAAAAATTCATGCTTTTCTTGCAATCGACATTTAGTTATGACTCAGAAGCCGTTTTTTTTTTTCAACTTTGATTAATAATCGATAATCACTATGCAATAATGACTAATGAATCATCTATAATTGGCAATTGAAGAATTAATAATTGAGGACTGATACTTCATAAAGTTGCGTTGTTAATTATTGCAGGATAATAATCTTTCTGATAACTTGTTTTTAAGTCACTTTTTACTCCATCAGCTGTAGGGTAAGGTGACCCGTGGTAATAAGGGGTAAGTAAACGTCGTACACATTTCATTGATATTGATAAAAGTTAATGAAACAAGTAAATCAAAAAAAAGTTTACCAATATTTTATTTCTGAAAATGCACAACAAATCAATCTAAATGCATCTATTAATTAAATCATTGATTATCATTCAATTAGCAATGGGATTAAATTATATTATTATTATTTTTAAAACGAAGATACACATAAAAATTATGCTTATTCGTGTTTTTAAATAATTTAATATCGTCCGGAAATGTATTGTGTTGAATGTAAACCAATTAAACAGAACAAAGTGTATATGGAGTTTTGGCAAACATTGTGTCAATTAAGCTCATATCAATTTTGATCGCCCTGCCCTGTCCAACTTTTTCAAAAACCAAACGCCACGAAGTATAACAACGATTGAAAAAAAAAAAAAATGATAATTGTCACGTCTTTAATATTCATTTTTAATACTTTTATGTAAGGAACAATTTCTAAAATGCAGAAAAATTAACAAGGCGATAGTAAAGACAAAAAAACAAATTTCGTTTGGTATCAGTTTTCTTAGAAAAATTTTTTTGCACTGCAACGACGTATCGAGACACAGGAATGAGCGAAAAGTTGCAATAAACTTATTTAAAAAACATTTTTACTCTCAATTCTTTAGATATTAATGTGCGTTCGTCAACCGGCCCTTATAATCAAGCGGCTCTGGTTCCCTTCAAAATTTTCGAAACAGCTTAATATGATATATATATATATATATATTTTTTTTTTTTCAACACTAACCCGACGATTTTAAAGTGGCGACTGCGCGACCTCGTACATTTTGGGAGTGATACTTTCATAGAAAATATTTGTTTCTTTTCGACATCATCATCGCCTTGAAATCATACATCGAAAATAAAATAAAAAGGTCGATAGAGACACAATGGATTGCGATGAAGATGGTTGATGACTCGGTGCATCTCCTTATACATACTCACGCGTATAATCGCATCCACGCTAAAACAAACGCCTGCGTCCTATTCACACTGCGTGGTGAATGAGTCACTTGATCTAACTCTGTGCACGTCCCTGTACACGTGAAACTTACATCCGATTAAGGATCTCCAATGAACGATGATACCCAAATTTACATTGTTGTAATACAGGGATATGCTTTTTTTGTTATACGAAATCGTTCATATTAAAAATACTCAACATTTCTATCCTTTTCAACGGGATTGTTGGTCTCTAAAGTATACGAAATAAGCGTGACAGATTTTTGTAATTTCAAAATCATGTTTTTGGTCCATGCAAATTTATTTATAAGAATATCAATTTATTTGAATTCCTTCTAATCCATTACCCAATAATGTTCACTCGTATTTATGCAGTTGGCTGCCAAAAAAAAAAAAAAAAAAAACTATGCCATAATGAAAGAGATCATAATTACTGTTGAGCTAAAAAGTTCAAATTTTGTGAGGTGCCTATAAATTTTCCATACGTCATCAGAATCTGGAGTTTGAAATTTATTCAGCTACAGTATTAAAATAATAATCAATTGAAATATATTGGTAAAAATAAAGAAATTTTTTGAGGAAAATAAGTTTGAAAAATACAAAGTTGTGATTTGGAAAAAGGAGACGAAATGTAAACAAATATTTTCCATTCACAACAAGGTCTTCTTGGTTAGGAATTTCATTGAATCTCCCGCCAGTATAGCTATCATGAGAACACGGGCCAGTGTCGGGCATATGCTTCAAAGCCATATGCTCGAACGCCTACTCTCTCGTAGAGTCCAATTAAAGACTTTCACGCACGAATCAAGAAATAAAAAGGCGACGATTTTCTTGGGAATTTATACAGGAAGCTTCCTATAAAACAGGAGAACTCTTAAGTTTGCGCTGTAATTATTGTGATAGATTGAAAGGTAGTATATTAGAACGAAAAATTCATTATGGGAATCGAAGCTGATCTTTTTCTACACTACTATTTATGTATAGAAATTTTGATATGTATGAATGTGCGAGAAACCCATACGTTATGTACTAATTTAAGCCCAAATGAATGAAAGAAAGGTCGAACGATTAAATCTCGTATTTAAGTCGTTGACCTTGAATTTTTTTTTATTTCTCGTGCGATCTTCACGTTAGAACAATTAACCCAGAGAAAAAAGAAACAAATTGACTAATTAAATTCAGTATAAAGTTTTTGCCCTTGGGAATGATACTTTTTGTGGGAGTTCTATTGAATATTCCATGAATCCATTACCATTAAGCCTACGAAAAAAAAATATTTTTTTTCCATAAATATATATACATACATGTAAATGTGTTCACATATATAGATCTATCTAAACATATAAATTTATGTATAGTAGTTTTGTCAAATAATTATTCAATATTTATTGACATTTATAAACATCAAATTTCGTATTTATATATAGAAATGGGATTGAAATTTTCATCTTCTCTCGTTTATGTAGCAAATTGACTAATCACGTCTGCCACGTGCTGGTAGGGCGGCTATGATATGTCCTAATTGCCGGAAGAATCCTCCGCACATCCTCGTCTCAAGAGAAAGATTAAACTATAGTTGTTACTGTTTCTACTATACTATTAGTTATACAGCTACTATACACGACTAAGGCAAGGCGAATTCTAATTATAATAAACGTCAATGATCTTCCCACGCTTTTCGACCGAGATACATACGACACGAGAAGATGTACATACATAGCGTACATATATATAGATATATTTAATGTAGCTATTATTTTACTGTAATATAAAAAAGTATACACGATGTGGAATGTTGATGATTCGTATTCTATCCAGACTTTGCCTTCTCTCGTTTTTAAATCCCCCTTCACTTTAGCCCATAAATATTGAAGACGAGCTCATTGGAATAGACAGTTCGAACTACAAATTAACACTTTGAATCAGAATCTCATGTTTTATGAGCAATTTGGAAAAATTGCATCCGTTGTGAGATAAGTTGCAGTAAAGGATCACAAATTTATGTGGAAAATAATAAACGACAATAATAGTTCAATAAAAATATGGGTTTCTCCAAAAATGTAGACTGGAAATTGTGATTGAAAAGAATAAAAAAAATCACGTTTCATGTTCTGTGATGATAAAACAACTCACCCTGGAAAAATAATCCATGCAGCACGAGGTTCATGGCTACGGTCGATGATCGGGGCTTTTTCGACCTGCAACAAATATGAGAAAAGATTTGTTTATTTTAAGGGAATCATCCATTATGTAACGTTTTACATTTACAACTGTCTATAATTAACAACGATAGTTATAATCTTTTAACCGTTATATCATCGAGCTCGAGAATCTTGACAGACGTCATTGTCAATATTTGACATATGAAGTTGCTTTAACAAACACACTGTGATGTACACAAACTCGAAGGGTCTTATTTTTCCATAAACTTCACTTCATTATTTTCCCATCTTATACACGAGAGGATGTACATTTTTTTGGCAGGACTTTTTTGGAATGACGTCGTGAGTAAATAATTAGGGAAATATGTTTTAACTTCATTTATCATAAATATTGACAACATCCTTTTTCGTTGCATTTATTAGTTAGTAATTTCATACTTTTCGAATGTTTTTCCACGACGATCCAACTATAAACTTTTACAGTTCCCATAATCTTCATTCGTTATTCCATAATTATATTTCATTAATATTTTAATTAACAAAAAAAGTAATTAACAAAAAAACATTCGAATGATTTTGTTGATTTTTGTACGAATGGTCATAAACCATCTATCGATGGATAAGTAACCCATAAGACAACAATATAACGCTTCTTCATTGGTACAGAAAGGTCTCTAACCGATTCCAGTCGTGTACGTAAAATAACGGGCAAGAGCACTTCAGCGTGACATCACGTGACTAGAATATTAAAAAAAAAATTAAGATCGTGACGTCGTTGACACCGAATTCGCAGCCGTGTGCCTGTGAAATATGACACAAATCATATAAAAAAAAGGTGGCAGTCCCTTGATTGTTGTATCCTGCGTAAAAGGCGTCAAAAAAAAATCGTTCTGTTTAAAAGAATTACCATGGCTGAAGCTGTTGTATCTCAAGCACAGGTTTGGTGGCATCCACGAAGGGGTCAAACACGCGTTAAAATGTCATTTGACGCATTTACTGATTACCCCGATGTCAAGAATTAAAAATAATGAAATGAGTCTTCAACGTCTCGCCATCGTCTGCCCACGCGAATTAAACTCTCGCTATGTTTTTCTTTTATTTCGTGAACCAATTTTTACTAAGGCAAAGGAAGAATAAGCCATTAAAAGTTTACAGTCGCAGACATCGTCTTTATTCACTGATTTGCATACGGATCATCTTGATTGTCAATGGAGACAGTCATTTAATTTAAGGCACAAAATGACTGCACGAAAATGAAGAATTATAAATATATAATAATAGAAACCAAATTGTTTAATCTTTAAAAAAAAAAAAAAAACAGGAAACTATATATTATCAAAACAATTTTATAAAACATGTAAAATCTCAGCCTTAATTTTTTCTTTCTCTATGGAAAAAAAAAAAATCATTTCTAAATCGAAAAACGATGACTTTGTTTGTAATTGTCAAAATTTTTCAGGGTCTTGGCATTGACTGAGAATATTGAGTTTGAGAATCAGAACGAATCTCTGTTATTTAAATAAACTTACAGAACTTGGGTAGAGTCATATATGTATCCATTCACATATTGACATAAGTAAATTTGCGCAGTGTCTATATAACCGTGAAGAGAGTAAAATTTATGTAACGTAAAGCAGTGTCACGGTATATGCACGTTGTACAAGTCGAACATTGGATACGCTTCAAGCTTCAAGCCCGAAGTTGTGAAGAAAGAAGAATAAAAAAAGAAAATGAAAGCACGTGTATGTTAAATCTTGCTGATAGTATAGTTGTTTGAAACTTTTGACTCTTGTATACACGAATGAAAGGTTGACACGTTATGACAAATGCAATTCAGGGTCACGTCAATATGCTTAGTCTATTTATCCATCATTAATCATAGTGACGTTTAAAAAAAAAATTAATCCACTTCCTGCTAGTGCATTATGTGAAAATATATTTGTACATGTAGCTTAAAAATTATTGACACTTTATGAAGCAAATATTTATTCTGTATAACGATGTAAATTTATACTTCAAAAGATACGACTAAAATATTCATTTAATTATTTTGATCAGTTGTATAACATTGATTCGTAAAAACATATTGGATTGATAGGAAAATAGAAAATAAAAATAATATTGCTTCGATTTGATTGCATTAGAAATGATATTTCATATATTTATTCGAGAAAATAAAAGAAAAAAAAGGTTTCTCGTCGTTCGTGCAACTTGTGCTGTCGAAAACGAGCGGAATTTTCACCTTACATAAAACGTCTGAGTCCAGTACACATGATGTATGTACTGTGCACATTTCATGTTGGGCGTTTTACACTGCTAGCATATGTCTGTTCTTGCTGACGTTCTCGCGTTTTCATGACGAGTTGTATATGTAAGAATATACTGAACGAGAGCTCACGGGCTTTTCCCGATTCGTATCGGCACCGATATCGAGTGCTTGACCACGCCCAGCTTTGATACCTATTAACAGATACATCTGACCATTTTGCTTTCTTTCTCTGTCTTTCGAACGTAATAATCTGCATGGATTCTGTGCTCCTTTTCTGCGTAATACGTTGCATTGAAATTTTATTCATAATTCCAAAATTGTCATGAATTCTAATTTCCTTGTAACTACTAAATGCACGTGAAAAAAAAGCTATCATGGAATATGAAATCAAATAGTAAATTTGTTTCGATTCAAAGCTTCATATTCGATTCTTTTAAAAAATCATTATAAAAAGTGTAGCAAGAGTGCAATTAAGACTTTGGAAAAACGTCAAAGCACTGGAAGGAATAAAAAATTGATTATGCACTTTAATCAATTTGTGCTGCTCATCTGCTCGATCCGAAAGCTCTAAATGTTTGCGAAAATAAGAAATTTCGAAAATATAAAAGTGACTGAATGATTTCAAGGGATAATTTTAGGAAAACGATAAAAATGTCTATTTATTTTTGCAATACAGTAGTGCAAAACGTTCGAATAACTGAGAAACTTGGTAAACTGAAAAAATGTAATTAGATGTTCCCTTGATAAATACTCGAAGAAAATTTAGAAAAATTGACACAAAAAACGGTCCATAGTTAAATAATATTCATACGGACTCTTGAAAAATTGAAGTTATTTCGATCCTCTAGGAGATTTTAAATAAAACATACGGAAAATAATAATTAACGATTTATTCTAAACGCTCGTCTACTCGAAATACTCAGATATTCTTAAAAGACCAAAAAATGACAAAATTAGTGAAAGCCTAATGAATTTTTTAAGTGTTTTAGAAATCATGTGCAATAATTTCGTATACCTCAGATCGCGGTTGCTACGGCGTACGAGATAATGTATATATATTTGTATTTTCATGTGTACGAGAGTGAATCGGGACGCGAATTCGTATGCAAGCTTGATCACCCCGGCATCGCACGCTTCGTGCATGAGTTTGTTTATTATACATAGCAGTAAAGTGGTATTACGGTATAGTATGTATTTGCTGCATTATTTGTTTGTCGCAAGTGCGACCCACATTGGCGAGGTGTTTTGCGCCCTCCTCACAGTCGATGTTAAGGCTAAGTTCTCGTAATATCATTAATTTTGTTTTGTCACGGTAGAATCGCAATCTAATGATTAATTACGCTAATTGGGTTCTGATGATTAAACTAATTCGAATTAGTAAAAAAATCTACAATTCTCACAGTCTAATTATTTAAACAAATGAATGAAATGATTGAAAAAAAGAAAAAAAAACAAAAACGTGTAGAAATTACACTTTTAATTATGTCTTTAGTACAAATTTATTGATTAACTTATTAAATGATTGTAAGTATGGACATTTGCATATAATAAAGTGAAATTTCTAGTGGAGGTATTTAAATAATCAAGAAATAATATTATTTAGTTTGATTCTTTCGTGCAAAAAAGTTTCTAGGCCTAAGGACGATAACGAGGGAGTTAATGAGTCATTTCATCTGTAAATATCAATGTGCTCTTGATCCATAAGTACGGTGAAGAGCACTCTTTTTCACAGTTTCTTTACTCAACACTTTCTAAAAGAGCGAAACAGCGATCGAGCTTCGCGATCGCGCAGTTTTATTTTATATTCGAAGTTATTCGTTATAATCGCGATGCTCACGATACTTGGCTCGTCGCGAAATATATACATCAGGAGATCTTAACTGTTTATCTACGTTGGCATGACGATGAGTCGCCGATCATGGCACTTAATCGGTGAATAGTTTACCAAACAGTGAGAAATCGAGAAACTGTATCGATCGTGATCGCATCGACGTTTCATTATTCACGCGGGTGTAACAGGTCGCGGCGTTTCCGGCATCTACAGAAAAAGGAATGACATAGAAAGAAAGAGAGATAAAGAGAGAGAGAGAGAGAGAGAGAGAGAAGATTTCGCATCAAAAACACGATCGACAAAATTACAATCACTACGTGCCTGCCGATAAAACGTGAAAAAGATATTAACTCCGAAAGCCCAGCCAGATTTTCTTTCGATCTGAATTTTCTCTCATTCGCGATCACGATGGCGAAAGTACTGAAATAATTTGTCCCGATAGAAACGCCTATTTAGAACGCGAAGAAAATTTAGCACTCGAAATTAGTATCCACTTTATTGCGTACAATATTAATAATTTTACGATTTTAAATCTCGGTCATTTTTTATTCCAACACTTTTTTTCATATTTTAATGTACGAATATATTTTTGTATCTAGTACAAATTACGCGGAAGAAGAATGTAATGCAATTTTTATTTTTTTTCATTGCATAATTAAAATGAAGAAATTTCCGGAATAATCGTATAAAATAAAATCATTTTTTTCTTCACATAAAAAACACGTTTAATAAAAATAAAGTTGAAAAATAAAGAAACAAATATATTACACGTATTTCATGTTTTTTACGAGTTTTGAAATCGATGCATTCTAATGGCAATATGCATATTGCTGACGACAAATATCAATCAACAATATCCAGAGTGCGTCAAGAAATTCTTAAGAAATAAAGAAAAATCGAGATTAAACTCTAACACGTGATCCTCGCGAAATTCCAACATGATGTCTCATATCCTATGAATGCAGAGGATCCAACAATGCTCAAAGTTGTCTCCCCTCTTTCCCCACGCGATATGCATAATACGAGCATATGTAAGCGCACTCAGACGTTCGACGAGATAGCTCGCGGTATTAAAACACGAAGCAAAGGCGAAAAGTCTTCCTCAAGAATAATACGATCAAAATAATGTTCCAAGATGTATATACGTGTCGAATGTACCTTAGAATATAAAAAAACTTTATGGAATAGTGTTCGAGCGATGAAAAGTTCGACATTATTAAATAATCATGACGAATTATAAAAATTACAGCTTTGTTGAATGCAGGAAAGCATTTATTGTTGTACAATGAGTTTAGCACGAAAAAGGCTCGTTGTAATAAAATTTTATTGTTCGATCTTTTGTATAAAATAATTAGAGGAAAGGTGACGAACAATATCGTCGATAAAGTTTTAATAAAGTTTATTTATTTCAGAAAAAAATCATAAAAAACGAAACACACAATGAATTTGATTAGAAAAACTAATCATCTTTAACAAAAAAAAACTTGACACAGATTCCACAACATTTGGTTTTTTTTTTTTATATCAGGATAAAGGCATTTAAAAAAAAGTGTGAAATTTATCAATCGAAATAATATCTCACGATCGACTGAAAATTTATGCCAGAGATAAAAATACAGTAAAGTGATGGACAGTCTGTGAATTGATAGGGATGATGAACGAAACAACGAGATTCAGCGAAAGCGATTCATGAATCGATCACAACCATCACATTGAACGCGCCGCCACGAGCGTATCTGACATTTATCGACAACAGGTTGCCTCGAGACACGACGTTTCTGTGCCTCCTTTTTCTCCTACTTTTACTGTTGAATCTTCCTCTTCGACAGTTTCCTCGAGATACAAACGGAGTTCGAGATTTCTTCTTAATCCATCGGATTATATACCTGTTGTGTGTCTTACGTCACACTTTGTTCGTTCATTCTCGTCTCGTGTATATCCCATGATCAGGGAATCTTGATATATATACTCGATCGAAATCCAACGAGTTGAGAAAAATTGTATTGAAATTATTAAAAAGTATATCGAAATCATACGAAAATTAATAATGTGGCATTTTCATTAGAATTCTTAAAGTGGCATTTGTTTATTAATTTATACGATAAATCTAAATTTTCAAGTCCAAAGCATTGTAAATATCAAATGAAAGAAAAACAGGTCTTTAAATTCTCACATTTAAGACATTTCTTATAAGAAAATTTGAAGGATATTTCCCGTTATTCATGACTATTTTTGAATTAAATGAAAATCTACAGGTCGAAAGAAAATATAACCACACGTCTGTTTTTTTTATCTTTAAGGAAGAATTTTTCTTTTTGTGATCAGTCATACGGTCAAAGAAGTTCATGTCTTATGTGCAAGATTGTGATTAACTCTGTACTCGCGCATGCATGAAACTAACTATCGATTATCGGCAAAGAAAAGTAATAATCGTAAATAAACGAGACACTGGTGACAGAAAAAAAATGTAAGAATATAAAAAAATTGTTCAATAACGATAGCCGGTGATTGTAGGCGTGTTTAAAGCTCTGGTTCGTATAACTCTCGATTCGTTTGTGATCGAGTTATGTAAATGGTTCGACTGCCAGGTATTTTGGTCTATATAACCACTTGGTGTGTGAATGTTATGTATATATTTCTAAAAACGTTGACGAGGTGGACAGAGAGAGAGATAGACCGCCGGCAAAATTTGTCCAGCGTGTATAAATGTGTACAAGAATCGTGCCGGGCTCTTGGAGAACTTTGTGAAAGTTGCGTGTGTCTGCCTCGCCTGTTCACTTGCTGTTAGCTACTTTGGCCCGGTGTTTATATAGAACCTGAGCTCACTCTTTCGCGGCGTGATCGAGTTCGAATAATTATTGCCGAACCGCGTGATATCGCCAAGGGAAGGATTTAATCGCTCCGACTCTTCCTCGAGCATGGCCTCGAGACAATCCCCTTCGTGTCTCCTGCTCCCGGTTTTTTTTTTTAGTCGTGGAACTAAAAAGTCATAAGAACTACAGAAATCAAACAAAGTGATATCGATTGATATGAAATTTATTCAATTTATGACGATTTGATTAAATGGCCATATCATTGAGATTTCCATTGACATAATTTCCTGAATTATTCTTCCATTTTTTATAATTAAAAAATGATCAATAACGTTAATACTTTTGCCTGCGTTTCCCGACGAATCCGAAAATCTGTTTCGAGCATTTATAACTCGAAGTTGCATTAAAACTTCGGGAGGATAATAAAAGCACCGGAAGAACAAATAAAAACGTACCATACAGTTAAATTAATATAAAGTCCTAGGACTCAATAAAATATAAAAAAAAATCGATATTAATAATAAATACTTCAGTCATTCAAAGAGTCTGAATGAAAAAAAAAATCAAAAAAAAGATATCTTTTTGTCGGATAGAACCAGACGAACTGTACTAAAAACTATTTAATTGTATGAAATCGATTGAAAATGCAACTAACGAACGTTATTGATAATTAATTTTTGTTTTCTTCATTCATTCCTTAATTATCCGATGAACCGATCTTAATCAGTGTTCGTCTTTTCGACGTAACGAAAACTGTTCGAGTCTACAGTAGTGTACATGCTGTATAAATCGCTGTAGGATAGATTTCGCAGGCAAGAGCAGAAAAACACATTATACAGAACGGAAAACAGAGCCGACAAACGGCACACGACGGAGAAAGGCCCTATTACATTCGTTTCGGAAGTTAATGCGGGCGCACTCGCGGCACGCGATCGACTTGAGACGTAACAACTCCGGGGTGTTCCATTCTGTACTCCAAGATACGCGATATAAATATATATATATAGACAACGTCCTATTGTAAAAATATAGGTATATAAACACGTTAATAGAAGTTTAAAGCGCGTGCAATTCTTGGGATCGCGTGGTAGAAAGGGAAAGAGGAAATTAAGGAGAAAGGAATTATTAAGAAGGTTACATCAGTAGCAGGTTAAGGATACCGTCAGACAGAAAATTGTAAAAGAAAAAAAGGAAGAGATACAAAAAAAGAAGAAAGAATCATATCTCTTCCTTTGTAACGGATGATTTATAGTAAAAAAGAAATAAAAATTAGCTTGGAAGAGGTCAAGCACACCCACGTCAAAACCATCCGTCCTGTCTGACGTAATAGCACGTAGAGCTCATTAATTCTTGAAAAGAGCAATAACAAACAAAAACAAAACGCACGAACTTACAGTTATTCAAAGTTCTGGTTTTTTTAAAATCAATAACGCGATTCTCTTGTTTCTCAATTGTTAATTCACAGAAATATATTTACAAACAATGATCAAATTGTAATGAACTAAAAAAATTGAAGACAGTTTTTTTTCTTTTAATAATTTCGTTTGAATGAATCGGAGTTTTCGTATTAAGTAGATCGAGAAACGTTATTGTTTTGATAAACTTAAAAATACTAAATATTTTAAAAAAATTTATGACTGCTTTCACTAAGCCAACGCGGGACGATTTATAAAATCATAAACGTCGAAACTGCACTCACAAAATTACATTTCACTCAATCTTATGTTTATGTGTTCTGCGAGCTCTGAGCAAAATTCATAACGAAATCTCGAAATAGAGAATTTAATGTTTACGACATTATTTCGAATATAATAATCTTTTGAACCAACGAATTATTATGTCAAATTATTAATGAAACAACAAACAACCGATTCACGATATGACGATGATCTTCGACGATTGTGGGTGCAAACGTTGAAAAATTGAAGTGCAAGTGACATTTATATTTCGAATTAATCACTGCTACTGACAGAGGCTAGTTAAGTGGTTTCTTCATCGAAAGTTCAAGATTTGAAATCATTTATATTGACATTTGATACCATGCAGTTTTAACTCTTCAATATTTCCTCTGAATTATTATTTTTTCAATAATTAAATTATTTAATATGCAATTAAGTGGGAATGCAATCGATTAGCTTTGGATAAATATAGACGTCTCGAGTTACGAGCTTACGCTACTTTAGCTCGTTGATGACTATATGTATTAGTTTGTTCTTATCCATTGAATAAATCCATGGATTATCGTTGTTCAATCGACAAATCTGTATTTACAATGTGCTCAAATATCGATTTAGTGGCAGGGGTACACGACGCGTCATATGGCCTTTCGAAACGAAGGAACTGGACGGCCAACAAAATGTGTCGATACACGTATACACATGTGAAAGTTGGAGATGAATAAAGACATTTTACCAATTGGCGTGGCGCTTATCGCGACGCATCAACGATTCGCACGACAACATCTCTGAAAGTTACTATTTTTAGTCGAATTGAATAGCTGTTTTAATACAAGAAGAAAGCAACCAAATTCATTGGTAAACTAGACATTGTTGAATATCGTAAAGTAATCATAATAATACATAAATAAACTTGTTGAAAAAAAAAGTACTCGTACAATTCGATTGAAGTTTGGTCAGTTAATTTTATCTTAGCATCGACGTAAATATTGTTACAATATATAAATATAATATAGATGTAACAACGGGAATAAATAATATAAAAAATTATCATTCATCCCTAATGTTAATATGATATTCACCATTTTTTTCAAATTACGTAAACAAATTCGAATGTAAAGATGAAACCAAACGAATATTTAGTAAGAAGAAAGATCTAATCGACAGCGCTATTCATATATTTTAATTGATTTGGAAATTTTTTTATAAAAAATATTCAAATATCATTTAATATGATGAAAAATATATTTTCATCATAAATATATTGTATATGTCATACGCTAAAGAAAAAATACGTGTAAGAGGGATATTGATATTTATTGTGAAGAACATGGCCAGACGTCCAACGAAAGAGTGGACGATATATTCGTTGTTGAAATAAATTTTCGGTGTATTGTTAAAAAACAATTTTTCGTACGGCCTGTACGCATGCAGCGTATTTACGATGATAGAGGAGCGTGTCGCGTTTACTGTTATCCGGTACCAGCGATTCTGTACCGTACGTGGCAGTGAGCGCGTGTGAGCGTTAATCGGTAACGCGTACCGGGATCTATTCATATATATGTTTATATGTATTGCACATGTGTTGAATTATGTGGCTGATACGTACGTACGTATGACGACGGCCTTGCAAGTGCGATGAAGGCGCGTCTACGTCACGATGTCAGTTATACACTTAACACTGATTGCCAGCATAGATGAACACAATTATCATGAAAAAATCATATTGACGAATTATTATTAACCTAAACAAAATATAATTCGGCAAACTGAAAGTGTTTAATTGAAAAATTAATAAAATTCTATTTTTGTATACGTGAAATTTATAATTCTTCATAATATTTCTTTCGATATTCTTGTCACGATTATATGTTTTTAGAATGATTTTGAGTTTCGAGATTTGAGTGTAGTTATGAGAACAAAATTCCATTACCATTTGGCAAACGAGTCTAATCTTCGTGACGTGATTTTTTTTTTTTTTTTCAAAATTCGTGGTTTTCGTGTATAATTGAAAAAGTGTTTTATTAAATCTACGATAGTTCATCTGATTTAGTTTCTTCGATCATTTTTTTTTTCACTTTCATCAACAAAAATATATGTCTTTTGAAAATAACGCAAAAATTATCTCCACGGATACATTTTTTCAGCGTAAAACAAATTTTTTATTTGCTCCCATTATTGGCACCTCCGATAGGTGTAAGTAATCCCTTAAATGTACTTTTATTTCAGGCAGTTCGTTTCGTCGAGCGAAAGTGATGAGGGAAAAAAATTTATTTTGATGGAAACCCTGAGAAACGAGCCAAGATTGGTAAATTATGTTCGACAAGCGAAGTTCACACATTAGAAAAAGATTACAATTGAATTAATTAAGAATTAATGATGAAGGAGTATCGATTGTTCTATGTATACAATTTCTCGTGGAAACTCGCTTTTTCTTTAACCTCCTGGGAATATGAAAATGTTTATAAAGATAAATAGACTTATTTGTGTGAAATGAAAGTCAACATATCGTTCTATATAAAAGCTTAAAGAATTGCTCAAATTATCATGGTTGAATAAAAAAGTTCAACCGTTTAAACAATCATGGATAAATTGTTCTAAAATGATATAGCCGAGCAAAAATTCCCTGAACATTAACTCTCAATCTCTGCACGTGGTAATTACGAATAATTATTTTGTCGTCGATTTTTTTTTAAGCCATCTTAGAGAACATGTTTAGTATCAACTGCTTTCGAACAAAATAAAACTGGTTATACCAGACTTTTTTTTTGCATGTAACGGTGAATTATAATTTTTCTAACAATAAGTATTCAAATGACAGTAAATGACAAGCTTTTAAAACACTCAACCTTGATTATGTCCATTTAGATTTGATGGTTTTTACAGCGATTTAGTTGTAGACTTATTGGGTAGTGCAATTTCAATCCCAATTCGAAATATTAAAAGTAAATAATCAAATTGCGATTATTATTATGACCAAGATTTATATAAAAAATGTGGAAAAAAGTTTTACAATTCAAAATACAAAGCGAATTGTACTAAACCGTTGAAAATTTTGTTTCCTCTTTATGCAACGATGAATATAAATCGACAACAATGGATGCGTGGTCGTTCTATGGTTCCAGCGATCTCTCAACTGAAACAGCCTCTGATGAGGTCTATACTTGGTTGGGTGACTGTTTAGAAATACATCAGCTCACACATCGCTCGCTCAGCGGGACACAGTTTTTCTGAGATTCTGATAATACCGATCAACTGCAACTCATCTCAAAAATATAGCCATAAGTATCCAACCGACTTTTTCACATTTTTCTTTAGCCCTCGACGCCTCGCTACTGACAATTTCGAATACCTCAATTTCTTAAAAACTTTAACCTGTTTCGATGTCATAAAGTGAATTTCGATTATCCGACCAATGGAACACAACACAAAAGACAAATGAGGAAGAGCAGCTTTGTTGATAAAAACGCCATATTGTCATGAATAACGAATTATAAGAACAAAACTTTAAATTTTTTATTTTGGAATGCGACCGTGGGATGTCAATTTCATTGCGCACTTATTGTTTAATGCAATTCCGATTCTGATTCAATCTATAGAAATAAAATAATAATGATTATTCTGTTATCAACTTTATAGAAATCGTAAAAACAATTTGAAATTCAAAATAATAAAAAAATGAGTGTAAATCGAATACGTTTTTTTGAACAAATCGGTACATTATCGTAAATGACAAGTTGCATATGTAAAACGTTCAGTTTTCGATCTTAAAATGAATTTGTGATGGCAATTTTATTGGAAACAAGCATCGAGAACAATTTAATGGCGATTCGGCCCATCCCAGATCGCAAACTATTCGAAATGATAGTCGAAGCAAGTGGAGTGTGCTCAGACGTGCGTGGAAACGCGGTATAATCGAGTCGTGAGAGTCGAGTTGACGAACGCGTGTATATATATGTATCAGAGAGCAAAAGCGAAGAAGGAAGAGGACGCATTCGACTTTCCCTTGCGCGAGTCGCAACGGGGCTCACACAGCTGACGCGAGGGCCTTTACCACGAAGACACAGCAAATTAACGCAGAAGGTCCTCGTGCAAAAGCTATATATTTTGCGAAACGACTGATTAAGAGAGAAGTAAAGAGATCGAGAAACGTGTGCACGACCGCATATTGAAAACTCTTGGGACTAAAAAATCCTCCCCATTCATTCACGGAGCGATCGGAGCAAAAAGTTTCATCTCTTTCGTTGCACAGCCCGCGACGTGAATCATTATAAACAGGACTTTCTAGCAGATTAGCCATAGCTCATTGCATATTATAAATATTGATAAATATATGCACGTAAATTTATCTAAATAACCTAGTGATGCATCATTGTGTATTTTTGTCACCTATTCTGTTGACGCGCAATCATTATAAATTAACATAAACCACGCGCTATTCATTGGAACGATTCATGTGTAATCCTTAAACCTTCAGACACCGATTTTTTTTCCCGTAGGATCCTACCAAACGATTGTCTCCCTTCGATACAAAGTTTCATTAAATTCCAACCGAGATGAATGTACAAAAAAAAAAAAGATTTTTATCCTTTCTCAACGTGTGACGTCCCTTATAAATTGATTTATTTTTCTAATTCACGTCAATCAAATTGTGAGGAATACGAATTAAAATTTTACAATCATTTTAGTCCAGTCAATGAAAAAGTCTTCAGCAACAATAATTTCCATTTGTTTCTCTAACTCTAATAACTTATCATTCATTCGTTCCAAAATATTGATTTTAACGATCGATAGAAACTATCCTTTTTCTCATTCTCAGCAATCAAAATATTATGTACATTGGCGACCACGAATGAATATAATACTCTATACATTTTGTAAGAAGTCTGAAGTTCTACTTATCGTACAGACTTATTCGGTTATTCCATAAGAGAGATATGTATAATAATAGCATGCAAGAGAAAAAAAAACAGTAGTACACACGACACGTGGCCACACGGCGCGGAGAAAGGATATTTGATATCACGTTACCCATACTCTCGTCTGTTGCGTTAT
This sequence comes from Campoletis raptor, assembly GCA_948107755.1. Lineage (NCBI taxonomy): Eukaryota > Metazoa > Arthropoda > Insecta > Hymenoptera > Ichneumonidae > Campoletis > Campoletis raptor. The sequence continues at coordinate 12,607,827 of OX403622.1, forward strand.
CGAGAGCACTTTTGTGGGCGCACGAAGTCACATACGCAACGTTTGTACATACGTCCACCTATGTATACGTATATTTTTGTTTTTGTTCTTTCTTAAGCCTCGCTTCCGGACTCAACTTTTGCGAGGGCGGATTTGTTCACACCTCAACGAGTTATTACAGCATTATTCTCATATCGCACGCTGAACCGGATATTACGATTTAGGCTTTGCCGAGAACTCTTGAAAATCCATATATCCTTATTACGTACGACGTAGCTCTACATTTCCACAGACTGTGGGAAATATATTCTTATTCGAATTCGATGAATTTTAGCGCAAAAATTATTAGGGAATAATGAATATACTGTCGTTTTTTTCCGTTTCTTCCCGATTATAAAATTATATTCAAAATATATCTTCAGATTAACAGGAAATTATATTGATGATGAAACCACGTTGTTTCGGTAAATTTTTTGATCGCGTTTTCTTTCAAGAACATTTTACGCACGTTTATTGATCCTTTAATCGAGAACCCCAGTACAACATTTCGCGCGGGAAAAATACGAAATATCATATACAATTCCAGAAAGATTTCTAAAAAATATTCATCAGTGTTACGAAAATTGATTCGAAATGTTTATCTTTTTTTCAGTAACTCGTAGAATCAGCAAAAACTTACAAAACAAACAACAATAAAAGTTTACATCAATGCCGCCATTTAAAGAAAAACTTTTTTTTTTCCATCGTGATGACAGTACTGTCAAGACTGATACAAATTCAAAAAATGATAAGGTTTTTTTTCTGTGGAAACATGAAACGAACGGTACTCTGATTAGGAATTTGAAGTTATTTTCTTTACATTTCACATTGCATTTTTTTCATCCAGATCTACAGGTGTTCTTAGGAGTAATATATCTACGAAATTATTGAAAGGAAACTTGAAAGGCTATAAATTTAGTGAATTCTGGAAATATTTGTCGAAAACAGCATTGTCGACAATAAGGTTGCATTAAAAAAAAATGTAACGTGCTCTACGATTTTATAGAATACTCGACAGTTTACAGAAACCATTAAAAACCTCTGTCGAGGTATTCGCGAATTTTCTCTCATTTTCTATTTTGTCATTAAAGTTTGTGAACATAAGAATTTATTGTTGAAATAACTATGCAGAATAATTTGTCGTTAGTTCGACATTTTTAGGAGTACGAGCGTGCATAGACGAAATATTCAACGACATACTTTCTGACACTGATTAAATAACATATTGCTGCATAGTTGGTCGTAAAATGAAGCTTGACAGCTAAAAAAGTTAATGACTTTCGATCAGTTCGTGTCTGTAAGACTTTCGCAATTGATATAGTGATGTGTGTTGCTAGTATAAAGTAGAAAAATTGTCTTATCGTGTGCAGGGGTCTTTAAAGGGATCAAGAGTGATAGGCGATGCCAAAATGTTTACGGTATGATTAGTTAATAACGAAAGTAGGAAAGACTAGAAGGCAATTGCAACATATTTTGCTATGTACCACTTTTTTTCTGTACGAAGGTGAATAATTAGTTCGGAAAGAACGATTCATTGAAGAACTGTGATCAGCTATCTCCAAAATGACCAGTAATTTAACGTCATCACTCGATCTGTTGAGTACAAAAATCGAACATAAAAATTAACAGCTTCAAATGCCATTATTGTCTAGGAGGCGTAATCAATTCGATTAATCTATGAATCCATCAATGATAAATCATCTACCCATGAAAAAAAAACCATAAAAAACACGTGTAAAAACCTTAAAATAAATACTATATTAACTGTTTATATTTTTATGAGAAACGATATGTTAATCGCTGCTTTCAATCAATGCCCAAAACGTGATCAATTACGTGCACTCGGAAATGGGTGGTATTACGAGCACTGTGCTCGTAAAATAAACGAGTTTATATTAGCTAAATAATTAATCAACGGTCCTTGCTCCCATGTACATTTTTTAATCACTCGGATTATTTAAATATTTCAAAGTACACAAGTATCAAACAACGGAGTCGTTCAGCTCATTGTTAGGCGAAATCTGTCGTTTCTTTCCTTTTCGTTTAGCGTTTCGTGGCTCATTTGGATGTTTAGTTCCCGTATAATGACATTTTTTCGAGGAAGTTTCAATCGCTGAACGTCCCTTGGTGCGTATTTACGATACGCGACGTCGATCGCATTCCTCACGTCATTACCTAACGCCCGAGCTTCGAGAAATCTGCAACGCGAGAGCTCGTTTCTCTTATTTACTCCTGTAAAGATCTTGTACGCAAGAGCGCGACGACAGAAAAAGCCCTCAGGGAGTCTATATCTGTACGTATACTGACGTTATATCGATACTCGATACTAGTGACGAGGCTGGAATTCTCAATAGAGAAAGAAGAAAATGATATTTCATACTTATAAATCGTTGCTACGAGAAATCAGTATTGAAATTCTTTACCCTGTTACTGTCACACACGGACAAGTGCTGATAAAAAAAAAATAGACATTGAAAAGATCCGAAATTCGATAGCAATAGCATCGAATAGCAAGCAACTCGCATCGATCAATCGTATTTTTGTACAAATGTAAGCACGACAACAATCTTTATACCTAAACAAACATATTTTCTGAAAATAAGTTAATGTTCAATCCCTTTTTATACATAATTATTAATATAAACCATTTATATATAATTTCTAATGCATACACTAAGAAAACAAAAAAAATCGTTGATAATTAACTAATCTTGCGGTTACGGAAGGCGAAGAAAATATTTAGTTGGTCTAACAAAGATTTGATTAGTTCAAACAACTCAATTCGTTAGCGGAATCAAATATCGCTGTCTACGAAAATATCATTTTTGAGTTGACAAAATTCATTTTCTTCGCTACATTTTGTTGATTCAATGAAATTGTTTTCTTTGTATACAAATTTCGTTTTTATTTTTAAATTGAATTCTTCATGATTCATTGCCCACTGCTTATCATTTTGCTCACAATCACACTAGAAAAAATTACAATTAACATGACTTCCTGGTGGTACGGAAAAAATGATCGCACATGATCAGAATGAGTAGTAATTCAAATCATACCGTCACTATAATAGAAATTATGAATACTGTCTTCTTTCCCGTTATTTATACGCGTTTGCTTACGTGGAAAATATCTGGTATAACAGTAAAACCCTGCATGCAAAATTTACTTTGAAGTTTTCCTTGGAAAAACAGAGACATTTTACTCGGAGAAGCTTCTCTTCATCATGATGAAAAATTGTTAAAAAGTATTTTAAAAAACCATCAGCTTTACGGGACTCCGATAGTCCGCCAGTACATTCATTGAGATTTTTATTTTCGGCATGTGCCCATAAACTTATGTGCCCATATGTACAAATACACGTGTAGACATAATTACTGCATGAGTGAATATGAAAAAAATATTTATATATATATTTCTGTTAACGCGAATATAGAGAATTTACGAGCAATCAGTACGATATTTGCGCAACTAGCAGTACACAAGTAGTATAAGCAAGCATGGTAACCCGATGTACTAGCAATTCGTATACGACACATTCTTATATATACTATGTTTATTTATATAAATATATAAGTACACGAGAAAAAAAAAGTTGAATATTCGTGATAGTCGGGTTTTAACTTTGTACAATTCGCGTCGTGATCTTCTCCTCGTACCGCAGAATCACTGAGCGAATCCTCTATGATTTAAAATGTGCATATATACACAAATATTCAAAAGTATTTGCCCATCCGAACGAATCGTCATGTCATTTTTTCATCTAAATTTACACCGACCATTAATGTATTGTTCGAGAATTTTTATTGTTTTTTTTTTTTCCACCACTAATAACTAATTTTGTGACAATTCTGAAAATAACACTCAAACAATGATTATTAATCAATAATTTTATAGATGATAATAAGAGACCTGTGGGACTTGCAGGCAAATACTTTTGAGCGCTAATGTATATTTGCAGGTATAATATAAATAAATGTCTGTGTGTATTTAAAAATATGTGTATATATATATATGAATTTATATCAACATGTGCAGTTCGCTCTCGGCACGAATTCCATGACGATGCACACGCGCGCAGTCCTAATCACGATCGTGACCCCTAAACCCACGACGAGAGCGAGAATGTACCAGAGAGTAAAATAAAAACAGGGGGGAAAAACAACCTGCCAACCTGCGGCAGAATTACATTTCTACAACCGATACCCTAAGTGCATATTTCTACTCGCGTACCCTCTTTACCTCGCGTTATTGACCCGAGGCGCGATTGTGTATAATGTTAAAGTACCAAGTCGCGATGAGACCTGGAGATGATTCGCAAACCAGTTTGCCGTTGTATTTGAGTATTTACGTTTGGAAAATGAAGAATGCTACCGTAAATATGTTTTGACGGAAAAATAACTTAAATGGTCCCGATATATAGCACTTTTGAAAGTTTTTTCGTTTTTTTTAGTTTCGATTCTATTCGTTTTTTTCACCTGAAATGTGTTTCAAAAAACATAATAATTATATTTTTTTCTTTTTTAGTACCAATTTACAACGAGATTATTTTGTTTGAAAGACTGAAGATTTGGTACTTTTTTTGAAAATTATTATTCACTCTTCAAAAAGACATTCATGAAATATAAAATAATATGCCGAGTTGATTTTTTTTTAATCGTACAAATACCATGTCTAAATAAATAGTCGAAATTCGTACTTATTCATGAAAATGTTTATTTTGTATTCATTTTGAGTTTTCAATTTTTGAGTTCAGATCTAACCATGAAGGACGCTGAGAACTCTATGCAATAAACTTTTCACCTCGTCTGCACGTGAGGAAAAATGTATGACTCGAAAAGTCAGATGTTTGAATGCAACGAGTTTTAAGGGCTCATGATCACTAATGAGAAAGGAATTCAAATATTTGAGCATGTCTCACTTAACATTAATGACGTTTATCCACTTAGTAACACACAAAAGTTTTATCTTTGTATTTATTTTGAAAATATCTGAAAATTTGTTTATCTCTTTAACGAGTATAAAAAAATGTATTACGTAAATTCAGAAAAGAATTCAACTCACCTTCGATCGATCTTATCCTCACTGGTACTCCAATATTTTCTATCGTGAAATCTGTCCTTATACTCGATAGGACTTCGAAAATTAATTCCGAGTAAAAAAAAAACCTCCTTTACTCGTCTTTATTCGTCGCCACACTTAAATTTACAATCACTTATTATTCCAATTTTTTTTCTTTTCGATTTTCAATTCAACGATTATCCCTATTTTTATTCCGTATGCACTTGGCCAGCATGTTAGCTCACCGCGTTCGTAAACGCTCCCGATCACTTCTCGCATACGACCGTACATCGAGTCATATTACCGAACTATTCGATATATTGTAATACTCGCAAGTTACGAAATGTCTAAACACTTTATATTTGTTATTATTATTAGTTTTTTTTATCGTGAAAAATGATCCGAGATCGTAGAACTCACTTTCTCGATAAGAAGGAACGTTTTTTTTTCACCCTTCGTGTTCGATGACTCGTGAGCTGGAGAGAATCTTGAGGAGATCCAAGAGACTGTGATGAATGACACTATCGTATGTTTTCTTATTATATGCACCTCTATAACTATATTTTTATTTATTTATATATAAACACGTAACGAAGTAGCTGTGCACATATTATTGCACATCAATTTATATGCTCCTTCGTATTATCTTCACGATCGTTCGATGCTTCCAGATTCCAGTGTTAAATGCAGTGCATAAAGTGCACTATACGATAATAAATATTTTATAATATTTATACACCAACGTAATGACAGCAGCTCATGTGATTTTATCGAATATACGAACATCAACTAACCGTTTATATTTGTGCACTTATTTATATATAACTCCGGCGAGAATCTTGACCTCGGTGTCCTCGAGATTATTCTACCGAGCAGAATTTCCTGAAAGAACTTTTCCCCGCTAGTGGTAACAGCCACAGTAGTAACAGCCAGTCTTATGACGAAGAGCTCTTTATAATTCCTTATGAATTTTCCAATTTTGTGTTTTCTAGCCCTCTCTCGTATTTACTTTTTTTTTTTTAATTCTTTTATTCTTCTCTACCCGCAACTTACAGAAATCTGTGTGCAGCACACGCGCGATATTTCAACAATGGCAACACTCCACACCTGTTGGACGTTTCGTATTTACGTTGTGGAATTTCTTTCTTTCCGAATGATTTGTTCGAAGTAAAAATTTTACAAGATATTATAGAGTTTTGCTGAAAGAATTCGATGCTACTTTTGAAACTTGTCGTTAACGTCGTTTTGAACAATTTATATCGTTTATTTCAACAGTTTATTAAACTTGATTCGAGAAATCAGTTCGTTGTCACAACTTTCATCCATCGAAAGTTATTATGTGTGTGTGTATGTGGGTTGTTTTTTTTTCTTTCTTGACCCGGTGAAGCTGACCGTGTTTTCTTTGCACTAAACTCGTCAGACCCGAACAGTGGCACGAGCCACGGCGAATTGCACACCAGCTGACGGTTAATACGTCAAGATTTTTACCGTAACCAGCTGTTGCGTTGAAAAAGCTTCTTTCGTCGTCGATTGTCGTTTCTCGCGAGCACTTTCTGTCTCGAAAATCTTAACGTGAATGGACGTAAAAAAATATGATGAACTAGACGTTTTTTAAAATTAATCACTTTTCACGATTTATTCACACTTCGTACGTTGATCAGTGCAAATATGTCACCAATAGGATTCCGTTGAATCTACGACACCATTTGCATACGTCAACAATGACAACAACATTTATTCTCCTCACCGTTTCCGTTTTTTCTCCAATTGCCTCTTTTTACGAATTCAATATCGATTAATATGGATAAAATTTTTGTAGAATCTGGATAAAAAATGGGGTCAGCTTCCGGGTCTCTTGTAGTGCGACCTCATCTCGAGAATATCGAATTCTCTCTCTCTCTCTCTCTCTCTCTCTCTCTCTGTATCGCTTTCGTTTTCGTCTCGTGAGTTTTGTGTCACGTTCTTTCACTTTTCTTACGACGAGCCTCGCGAAAGTTGCCCGTTTCAAGAGAGCCAAACGTTTTTCTTTTTTGCGTTTCTTAAATTTTCTTCTCGTTGACGAAGTTGTTTGAAATTTTCGTTGCACTTGTTGCCGAAATTTTTTAATATTTATATTCACAAATTTTTTACAATAATTTTAATAAGAATAATAATACTGCATTAGTACGACACGTCCTTGTACTGTTATCGTAATTTTTATTTTATTCATACGTGTCACATGTACGTATATTATTTGTTTATACGGTATACACTCCTCGGGGTTTGCCAACCTCGCTGCGAGGAAGCGATCGGTAGACTAAGTTCGTCCGGCGAGCGGTGTACCCGTCGTACGTGCACGCGTTTCTTATCCCCTACTGTGTTCCTCCAGGTCTCTTCTGTGGGCCGTGGCACACGAATCCTCCGCGTTACTCCGTGCACTAAACACCACAGATGTCCCTCTCTCTTTCCTTTCTTTCTCACTCTCTCTTTCTTACTCATTCTCCGTCATTCTCTCGCCTTTCTCATCATCGTTCCTGGAGAGTGATTCATTCTTCAATAAACAAGGCAGAGAACAAGAGCGTATAATTTGGCCCTTCCGATAAAATTTTTTCCCGATTTTATTTCGTTCTCTCGTATATATATACCGATCATTCATACTTTATACCATGCTCCACTGAACACCGATTTTAATCTTACTCTCACAGAATCTGTTTGATTCTTATCCAAACTGCGAACACAGTTCACTTAGTTGAGAGTTTACTTCGAATATGTTGTAAAAAAACTTGCAATGTGAAACATGTTCATATAAACGTGTTTAGTCAATATTAGTCAATATTTAATCAGTCGAATGTACGATTTGATAAAAATTTATACATCCTAATGAATTTCCATTGGATTATTTATAGAATCGATTCAATTGACGAGAATTAATTCATTTTTCGTAAAATAGAGATTTATATTTTTGAAAAATGTCACGACGAAAAAGACTTACGACGAAGTGCTCAAATAATAAATCATACTTTTTTTTCTCTAGAGGGCTGATTGCCATGTCGAATTGAAAAAAAATAATAATAATTACGAAACTATATGAACACAAATAACCCGCCTGAGAATTAACAGACTAGTCAAAATAATAAATGACAGTCTAGTAGTAATTACAAAGGTTTTAGTTGTTTTGTTTTTTATTATTTCGCATAAGGAGAGAATTGTTTAGGAGACTGAGAGTAAACTCAACGTCTTGAAGATTTAATTGCGCGTCCGGTGTCCACATATTAGTTTTGCTACTTGGGAGCCAACGGGAACTCAGAAAAGGAACGAAAGGATATCGGCGGTGTATAAGGATAAACAGACGGACAGGGCGAACCTGGGAACGGAGGGAAAAGTAATCTGGCTGGCCTTCGCGACACACACTCGTTTTAACGTTTATATACATGTATTTTTTTTTGTTACACACAAATACATAATTATACATATAACTATGTCATTTTGCTATGTGCTACAGTAACACTCTTGCTGCTGACCAACTGAATTCATTTCGTCTGGAATTCATTTCTGTCCGGCGGCAATTACACGTTCCCAGTCACGCAAAGTATTCGCGGCTTTTGCTGGTCAACCGACAGTCGATTTTTTTTTTTTTTTTTTTCACCACGTTGCGAATGTTTTCTCCCACGACAATATAAAATTCGTATGATTTTCTTTCTCTCCACCGTGTTTGATTTGAGCAAAAAAATAAAATAAAATAAAATAAAAAGCGACACTAGTCAAATGGCTATTTATACAAATAAGTGGAACAAACCTGTTTTTGTATAACTTTACGCGCGAAAAAATATACTATGTTCTGCTTAATATCATGGAGTGTTAATTATGTAATAACTGTTATGCTGCGTTCTAGCTATGTTTAGATTTTATGCTATTTACTATTTATTCGAATGAAAAGCTCACCATAAATGTTTTTCATGACTTCCGGTTTCTTCAACGTCTCGAGATTTTGCTCCTTCTCGTAACTCCAATGACTCGAAACGTTTTGTTCCATAATGTTGTACAATAAATTATGAATTTCTTTGGAAATTAAATAGATAATAGAAACATATCTCAGAGACACACTGCCAATAAAACTGGAGCAAAGAACTCTTGTGTAAGCTAGTGGGTGGCCGCCTTTCTCTATGCTTGGTGGCAAGAACGCGACGCTGTCCCCGTCTCGACGCGGTAGTTTTGCTTTTTAAATCACCCCGATAGCACTTGGGCGTGTGTAACGAGTACAAGAACTTATTTATGCGTGAACGTACAGTGTGATGCGAGAGAGAAAGAGAAAGAGAGAGAGAGAGAGAGAGAGAAGTAAAAAAAAGGCGCAAATTTGTCGGATAATCACGCTTAACTCCGCTCAAAAGACCAAATACAGAAGAAGCGAATGGCGTCTAATTACATGGATTACTTGACACCATAATCGTTTCCCATTAATCAGATCGCTCTCCTCTATCGTTTATTATACATATATATTCATCACCTTACAAAGCTGTTACATTATATATTCTTGCGGTCCAACTACGATGAACCCACGAGAAAAAAATCCTATCGCAACATTTTCGACTCCATTTTTTCACACTATTACTTTTTCAGCAAAACAAAGAAATTTTTCATTATGGAGTTCTTTCTGGCATCAGATGTGAAAATTCTTTGTGAACATAGTCTCAGCAGAGCTTTCGGAAGACTTTTTACAGACTGTGTTCAGCTTTTTAATCCAATTTCGAAAGATTCAAATAAATTTAGAATATTGTTTGCCTCCCAAACCTATCGAACGGATCACAATCGATTTTTTATCTCCAGCCTCACTGGAACTCTGACAATATTTACGAAAATTACAAATCATATGCTCGTTGAAATATATTTTCTATCTGGAAATTGAGTATCTCGATAAATTATAAGAATAAATGAATTTTTGTTGATTTGTTCGATGTGGAAAATTGTTATCCTTGAACATTCTACTGGACGGCACTTAGTTATCATTTTTATATGTATGTTGAGTTTATTTTATTTTTTTATTTTTTATTTCGACACGTCGATTTCGATCAGACGATAACAATGACGACAGAGTAGCCCCGATATTATTGGGGTCGTTGGGCATTATATAATTGAACGTTAGGTATGCGAGCATGGCACATAGGTAGCCTAATAGCTATGACCACATGTATATCTCCTTGTTCCTGCTGCTGTCGCGTTCTCTCTTTTCTGCAGCACACACAGAGTGCATATTCGTACCCAAGTACACGCAGAACACTTCCATATATACAGGAGAAATAAAATACGTTTGTAGAATAAATTGAAAAAAAAATATATATATAAATAAATAATTCATCTTTGATTAAGAATACCGCGTAGTCTCGGAAACTTTTAAACTTGAAGTGAAGTTATTGAAGTAAAAATTTTGTAGCATGTAGTTTTGATGATTGTTTGTCGGTTTCGAAATCGGTTTAAACGACTTACGTGTGTGTGTGAGCAATAGTCAATTTTGATACTGAACAGAAAACAAAAAGCTCGGGATTTCTGTTAGAAATATTTGTTTTTTGGAGTTTTTCATTTACCAAAATGATAAAACACTCTTTTTTTTTGGTTTTTTCGTGTTTTCTGAAAACATTTGTTTGAACTTTTTTTTTCATATTGCAAACATTGGCGAAAAATTTAATGAAATTAAAAAACTTTTATGACATTGAGAAACTATCGAAAGTTTTTAAGAAAAAAAAAAGATGCTTCGAAAATTGTGAAAAATAATCTTATTTAATTAGTGAGGAAATATTTTTTGAAAACAGTAATTTTGTCCATCCATCGTCTTCGATGTTACGGAAACAATCTATTCTTTAAAATATTTATAATATAGATGCATGTCGATAACAAAATGTTCTGAAAAAAGTTTAAGTATGATGAAAGATGCGTAGAATCAGGAGTGATAAATATTCTCAAATATGGTCCAAAATTGCACCAACTCTCAAGCCTGATGTATACATATTTTCGCGTATAATTATAAAAGTATTTTACTCACTGTTCTGGTTCTCTGTGACTTATAGGAGAACAGTGACATACACGCGGTTGTATGGACGACAATGGTAGCGGCTCCCACATATGATACACTTAGGTGAATTATGTTGCGGACCTTGTCAGTGTACCCCACAAATGCAAATATACGGAACGTTAAAGTGTCGTAACTTTCCTCCACGATCTACGTATTTTATGAACGTGAGTACTTACATCGTCTAATGACATAAAAAAGGGCGTATTTTACAGGATTTTCAACTTTGAGGTTTGCTCAAAAATCTTAAATACATCAGAAAGTATATAAACGATTCGATATTTTGTATACATATGAATGTTTTCGTCTGAAAACCGAAAAACTTAAGATTTTTGAATATTTCAAGGATTTTTATGTGTTAAGTAAAGTCCAATTTTTTTCCTGATAATATATGAATAAAAATTAAAGAAATGTGCATACTTGGGAAGATAAATCGAAATGAACAATGGTAATAAATGTTGAACACCTTGATTTTGTTACCGTGATGCGAAAAATATTGAACCGAAGTCTATAGGGTGAGAATCTGACCTACATAGATTCATAATGGTATAGCACACACATGCACGCACGTAAGTGCAATGTGAGTTCGTTAATGCATCATACCTCATCGTGCGTTCATAAGTGACCGTAGATATACGCACTTCATGGACTGTAGTAAAATACCGGGGCAAATAAACGTGGAATTGCAAGGCACCTTGGACCCACTGAACAATCCCCAGCTGCAGCCTCCCGAGAGAATAATATCCGTTCCCTTTTTTCAATCGTTAACGCCACGACAACGCCGATACCAACGCAAAGTGAATTTTGCCCGCGTTCGATTATCCTCAAATTACGCTACATTGTTATTTTTGTATACTTTAAATGTTAGAATGTATTTATATATTTGTTCTGTCCTTTCATCAGCATTTTTTTCACGTTAAATTACTCCCCGTTAAATTTTTGTCCACATTTTTCCACGAAGACAAATATCATTTTTAAATTTATCATTAAAACAGGAATATTTGATTTTTATGCGTTCGACCCAATTTCATGATTTTATAGTGCAGTTTCATCACTTCACACGGTCAATTGGATGACTTGCTTTCATAATAAAAATACGCGTAACCGTAAGGAAGAAAAAAAAATCAAATTGACCAACTGTACCTAATTCTTCCACTTTCGTATTATGTATGGCCACAAACCGTACCTCTTTGATCGTTAACGACGTGATAACAAGACCTGGTCCATTTATTATATACACAACCATTTATTTCCACACGCATGCTTATGCACATTGATGTGTGTGCGCAGCATGCAT